>OZ024865.1:35030437-35202937 GCA_964017155.1 Oasisia sp. SBJ-2009
GTGGCTGTCAGTTTTGATGAAAATGTGAAAAATATTCATAAGTAATTTCATGGTTTGGCTGCTTCATAAAGGTAACATGAAATATGATAGCACAAAACCTGTTTTTTTCTACTTTGCATTGTTGTCTTTAGATTAAATCTCATATGGAGAGACATGATTTATTAGTAATGTCCCTGGACGGTTGGGCATAACAAATGATGAATGGTGATACTCAATCTACTAGTGCACAATACAGTGATTTTGTAGAGTCAGATATGTTAGTAAAGTGTAGATGATTAATTTTATGTAAAGAATCTTGTCCAATGTCACTGACATACACAAGAGAGAGAACTGTGTTGGGGTCCACGTTATTAACACTCTTATTCAATAACTTCATTGTCCATTTAAAATCCTGCTCTATCCATATACGAAGTAATCTACAAATGACAATGTGAAATACAGAAACAGGTTTGCTCTACAATAATTCATAATTTTTTGACAATATATACCAAATGAAAAATTACTGATATTTTTCACATTTTTATCCAAACTGACAGGTGGTTAAAAAATACATGCAATTTTGAGATATCCCAAGAAAACACAAATACGAATTAGTGCACAGGTCTGATTTTTGTTCTTAAAAAACGACTCCACCTCCCTCCCTCCCTCCCTCCCTCCTCCCTCCCTCCCTCCCTCCCTCCCTCCCTCCCTCCCTCCCTCCCTCCCTCCCTCCCTCCCTCCCTCCCTCCCTCCTCCCTCCCTCCCTCCCTCCCTCCCTCCTCCCTCCCCCTCCCTCCCTCCCTCCCTCCCTCCCTCCCTCCCTCCCTCCCTCCCTCCCTCCCTCCCTCCCTCCCTCCCTCCCTCCCTCCCTCCCTCCCTCCCTCCCTCCCTCCCTCCCTCCCTCCCTCCCTCCCTCCCTCCCTCCTCCCTCCCTCCCTCCTCCCTCCCTCCCTCCCTCCCTCCCTCCCTCCCTCCCTCCCTCCCTCCCTCCTCCCTCCCTCCCTCCCTCCCTCCCTCCCTCCCTCCCTCCCTCCCTCCCTCCCTCCCTCCCTCCCTCCCTCCCTCCCTCCCTCCCTCCCTCCCTCCCTCCCTCCCTCCCTCCCTCCCTCCCTCCCTCCCTCCCTCCCTCCCTCCCTCCCTCCCTCCCTCCCTCCCTCCCTCCCCCTTCCTTCTTTCCCCCCTCCCTTCCTTCCTTCCTTCCCTCCCTCCTTCCCTCCCTCCTTCCCTTCCTCCCTCCCTCCCTCCCTCCCTCCCTCCCTCCCTCCCTCCCTCCCTCCCTCCCTCTTCCTTCTTTCCCCCCTCCCTTCCTTCCTTCCTTCCTTCCTTCCCTCCTTCCCTCCCCTCCCTCCCTCCCTCCCTCCCTCCCTCCCTCCCTCCCTCCCTCCCTCCCTCCCTCCCTCCCTCCCTCCCTCCCTCCCTCCCTCCCTCCCTCCCTCCCTCTCTCCCTCCCCCTTCCTTCTTTCCCCCCTCCCTTCCTTCCCTCCCTCCCTCCCTCCCTCCCTCCCTCCCTCCCTCCCTCCCTCTCTCCCTCCCCCTTCCTTCTTTCCCCCCTCCCTTCCTTCCCTCTCTCCCTCCCTCCCTCCCTCCCTCCCTCTCTCCCTCCCCCTTCCTCTCCCTTTCCCTCCCCCTTCCTTCCCTCCCTCCCTCCCTCCCTCCCATGCCCATCAAATATCAGTCATCTCTTTCTTTTTTCGGTGAATTTACACTTCTACCAGAGTCCTCTGGTGGTCAAATGTTGTTGCCAGTGAAAGTAAAACATGACTCGATCATTCTTGTGAGAGTGAAACATTCACCAAACTAGTACTGACCCGTCTAGGAATGACGTCAAGACATCAACACATGCGTACATGAGTGTGTGCGTACATGAATGCATGCATACGTGCATGCACGAATTGTAGTAACCGAACGTTGTCAAAGATGCATGAACCTGAAAGAACCGACGTCAAATCAGACAGATGAAGACATCAATGTGACGCTGGAGCCAGTGTTGTCTACCTGAGGCAAACACATCATTAGGGAGGACTATAAGCCTGATTAGTGTCAGACATCAACGTGTGGAGTTCAACACGTCCTTAGAACGCATCCTGCCATCGTGGATGAGACACGCAAGATTTTAATGTCAGCTGCTCTAACTATATAGATGCCCCACGCATGCTCTGTCAAAGCAGATCCATAGTTCCGACAAATGTTTATTCGAGAAATTTCTAGAGGAAATTGTACTGTTTTGTTAACACCAGACAGCAGTTAAATATTAGTGTCAATTTCATAATACCGGCAATTAACCAGTCGTGTGTGTGCATAGCTTTATGCAGAGACGCATCCACCTATCATTTGGATGGGTAAAAATTAATATGGCCGGGTAAAAATATGGGTGGATGAGTAAAATATGAAGGAAAAAAGGTCTTCCAAAACCATAGATATTATTATTAATTATGCCTTGAAAGTAAGTGAAAATGGTGTCACATATGTGTTTGTAGTCCTTTTCAGGTCAAAAAATACATTTAAAGTTGGTGAACTGTCAATAATTTTATCCTGCATAAAGCCCTGGTTCCTACACATGTTTATTCATGACAATTTATAGAGAAAATCATACTGTTTTGTTCACATCAAACAGTGGTTAAACACCAGTGTCAATTTCATAATACTGGCAATTAACCGATCGTGTGTGTGTGTGTGTGTGCGTGTGCGTGCGTGCGTTTGTTGTGTGTGAGTGTGTGAGTGTGTGAGTGTGTGAGTGTGTGAGTGTGTGAGTGTGTGTGTGTGTGTGTGTGTGTGTGTGTGTGTGTGTGTGTGTGTGTGTGTGTGTGTGTGTGTGTGTGTGTGTGTGTGTTTGCATTTCAAATTATGGGGAGTAATGTGCAAAGTACATTTGCTCATTAGATGATCATGACTCATGACGCAGGAAATGAGAACAGACAGTCATGGTCGGGGAGGGAGGGAGGGGGGGAGGGAGGGAGGGAGGGAGGGAGGGAGGGAGGGAGGGAGGGAGGGAGGGAGGGAGGGAGGGAGGGAGGGAGGGAGGGAGGGACGGGTAGGCAGGAAAAAATGCAAGCCTTCTGTAAGCCTTCTCAGTTGATCAAGAGACAACAATTGAACAACAAACCATTGTGCCTCTGCACCAGATGTTGCCATTGCCTAGACTTAACAATGACAGATGTCAGACTGCACTGATTGACTGCAGCCATCTTGTTAGGGTTCTCCCACATAGGTCAAGGTCACCCAGATTGTTGACTGCTATGGTCAAGCAGCTACAGTCAGAATCAGAGGAAGGGTTTAATCAAGTTGAGAACAGTTACTGATTAGAATCCCCCAACTGACTGATTTTGCTCATCACAAATTGGCTTCAGATATGTACAATGTCGAAAATGGTATATTTATTTAGAGTAAAAACACTCAATTAAAAGCATACAGACCTTCGGTAGTAACTTATAAAAGCATATATAACCTCATGTACATAGATGTTATGATAGCATACATATACATATAATATTTATATATATATAATATATATATATATATATATATATATAGAGAGAGAAGCATTTTTAAGCAGTGATATATACCCAGATTTTTGCCATTTTTTGCTAAATTTAAACTGAACGCAGGCGACAGTAATGTTAGTGAGCTTAATGTATACAATTTAATTTTCCTTACTTTGTTAGATGAATTCAACAAAATTAAATATACCATTTGTGCAAACTGTGTCAGCTAGGATTGATTTTTGAATGAAAGGAATCTGTAAAATGGTTATTTGGACTATAATATAGTGAGTTTGTAATTATGAATGAAATGTGTTTTGGTGAATCATAGTCACCATTTAGTCTCTTCTGTCTTCAACATAATCACCTACCAGGTAACTGACATTTTCTCTAGTTATTTAAATGATAGCAGATGACCAAAAACACAGTCAAATTGTGTAATGCAGCAGACGATATCAATAAATGTATGACATTGCCAAGTATATATATTTTCTGTTTATCACGTGTGACAATATATCTTTAACGATATATTTTGATATATTTTGATCAAGTTATGTAATCACCAAAGTTATGTAATTTTAAAGAAATTTTTTAACAAACATAAAAGTAAACAAAGTCTTGTGCCAGTTGGATTCACGAGTCAGTACTTTAGTGTTCTTCATGGACACTGAGCTGACGGGTCGAAAAGTCGTACTCATCATCGACAATTAAGCTCCAAAGTAAGTTAAATTATACTACAGTAAACCATTCTTAGAGCCATGAACAATATATTCAATAAAGAAAAATCAATAGTTTTGAGGATATAGCTTAAAATATGGAGGCAGGCAACTGTTCAAGTCTAACAGGAACCTACTGTGTTATTGACGAGTTGACACAGGGCATATTGCCATGGAACATCAATCAAAAGCTTTAACATTAAGAAAACATGAAAGACCAACACAGAGCTGCACTCTAAAATCACAGTTTAGTGTATGCTATATTATTACACACTTGATATGTATGGACTACATGCAATGACAGATGAAACGCATTAACGGGCTGTTTTGTCATGGTAATCACAATCTTATTCGGGTCTCATTTATACATGTAAACATGAAATGTAATCCCTTTGATGGCTGGTACTGACTGATACTGCGACTCATACGACATGTCTTGTTCTAAAAAAAAAATTTATATGTAGATATTATACACAAGCATCTGACCTGTGTTAGACACTGTGCAATGTTCTAATAATCCATCTTTGTTTTTCCATTCCCAGTGCAAATAATCCGTATTTATAGTCTGTCTGTTACCCGGAATCGTTATATCAGACGTCAAAGGGCAAGTCCAGGCAGGGTTGGCACATTTCTGGGGAAAACCCGGTTAAAGACAGGGCAGTGGGAATAACCTGGTAATTACCGGTAATTACCGGAAAAAGTGGTATTAACCGGGAAATACTTGGGAATAACTATAATTTATATTACCACTGGCTAGTTCATGTCCATTTAGAATTTAGTTAATATATTCATATAAAACTAACAAGTTCACCAGTTACTAGTTCAGGTGTATCCTTGTATTTGTTTAAAACATGAATTCAACAAGATATTCAAAAGGAAATTGATTATTTATTAACAAATATCAGTGTCATTTTCACACGGGACAATGCCAAGTACTAAAGTTTAGTACTGTCAGGTGCCAGTTGGTAATCTGTTTAAGGAACAAAAGAAATGTTTGACTCTGGACATTGGCAGGCTCTACTGTACCCACTCAGCAAACATTGGTTACCATGTCTTGACATTCAGACTAAGGGACAAATACAGGCTAACTGCCTAACGACCTGTAAACATCTGTAGTCATTGTCTCTGTGACCTCCAAACAGGCTCCAGCTTAATATTTGAACTTGTAATCTGCTAGGATCCTCTGCTGAGAAGCCATGTATCCCAGAATCAGTAGACAGGCACTTTCTGTCAGACATTTTGTTACTGAACTTGAAGCAGTGGTAACTGGTCAGTTAGCATCATGAGTGGAAGAGGAAGTAGACCATTTTTACAATGTGGGGAATTCTTTTTGAAAAATTGAAGAAGACGGCAAGGTAAAAAAATGCATACAATGTCAGGCACTTGTGAATGTGATGCCAAGGCTGACATATTGAGGATTGATTGAGACCACAATTAGATAGCTTTTGATTAAAGATGATGTTAAACTTAATTAATCCTAACAGTGCATATAAGTATGTGTTGCTAGTAATTCTAATTACCAGTTTATCTGTAGTGTTCAAAAATCTTTCATTTTTACTAAATTCACCGTTGTCCACAAATTGCAAGGCAAAATAATTGTCTTGAACATAAAATATTACCAGAAGCTAAGACAAAATCACAGAAGAATATAATTATCAAGTTATATTAGAATAATCATGAAGATATTTCTATGTTGGCCTTCTTACTCATGCGTTCCCTAACTCATCACTGTGTACCTATATTGGTTCCCTTTTATCACCCACCATAAGCCATATGGCACATGGCATGGATTGTCCGTGGTGCAGACACACATTTAATCCATTCAATATCTATTGAAAGAATGCCCATCAATAAATCTCCACTATAAAATGGTTTTGTATTATGTATTTGTGTTTAATACATTTCATAATTGGGATAAAATATAAACAGTAAGATGTGTTTAGAATATATCAATCATCATAACCGCAATGAATTTCACCTAGGAATTTAACCTTGTGTGTAATGAATACTTGAACTTTATAGAACCATAACAATTAGACAGTTGTAGGTATTATTAGTTATATTTTAATGGGTGTATAGTATGCGTGTTATAAAAAAATGGTTCAGATGACAAAAAATTGGATTTTGAATATAATTATAATAGTAATACATTTTTATTGCATTACATCATCGTATAATTGCAGTAGTAATAAAAGTGAAACTAAATACAGTACTGGTGTATAATTACATATGTATCATTATGGTGATGGTACAGTACCTTGTATTGCAAAAATAGTTCAAATTTAATCCCTTTAAGAGTTTTTCCCAGGTAGTCTGGTATTTACCACTATTTGAGGTTTTTCCCAGAGCGGTAATTACTGGTAATTATCGCCCGGTATTTACCAGGGTGGGAAAAACGTGCCAACCCTGAGTCCAGGAACTTGCAGAACCTGTCTCTAGGTGAGAGTTTTGGAAGACTGCAATAAGTGGACAATGCAAAGATTTAACAAGATTTAACAAGATTTAACAAGACTGCCACCTAGATAATCAACTCTAGATGGCAGGTGGACAAGGAAGCTCTTTGGCTTATCGAGAGTCCAACCTATCTATCTAAGTATACCCCACCCGTCTTAGGTATATGTCGATTTTATTTTTAAATATATTAACACTATTAGCATCTACACAATCAGCTGATAATCTGTTCCATTCGTTTACTGTTCTTTGTGAAAATAAAAAAATTATAATATCTAGTCTACATTGCTTGTTTGCTAATGTAACTCCATGTCCTCTAGTCCTTCTCTCTTCCTTGACTGAGAAAAACATATTTCTGTAAATATTTTCATACCCATTCAATATTTTAAACACCTCAATCTGATCTCCTCTCAATCTTCTGGTTTCTAGTGTTGTTAAACCACATTGTTTTAGACACATTTCATAACTAATATTCCTGAGTTTTGGTATCATTTTGGTTGTTCTCCTTTGGTTGCAAAGGAGTAATTTGGCACACTCAGGAAATGTATTGATAGTTGAGATGGCTCCTGATTACAGAACATTGACTGAAAAGGAACTTCTTTAATAATTAAAGGTAGGGTGTGTGTTTCTCCATCTGTAATAAGTCTGAGTCATGTTTTGTACTTAAAATCTGTTGCACTGAATATGGCAAAATTGTACGTCGTTGAACATTAAAGCCTGCCTCAGCAATATTGTCAATCACCAAAGAGGTACATAAAAATTACACGGTTGGAAAATCACTGACCATGTGATATAGTAATAGTAATAGTATCACCCTGCTGGTCAAAATGGACACACTTGTAGGGGTTTACGATTGCCCAGACATGTTTATTGTAGAGGCAGGCCAATAAGTTACAGATTAACATGATCCTAGGCTAGCACCGTCCAGCCAAAGTAGTGAGGGACTAGGAGATAATCACATTTTATCTGCTGGGAAATGGCTTAATTACGGGATGCAAAGGCAGATACGATTGATAGGTGACTGGTTGTCACTGCTGTAGATGGTCTCTTTAGTATCTGCCAGCCGGTTGAGATACTGAAGTCACCTCACTGACCTTGACCCTAGTGTCCTTGGAAAGGTCATTCTGCCAGTTCTTGCTTAAGTTGTCTGACTAATTAGAGAATTCACTCAGTTATCGAAATGTATATTTATGTATGATTGTTAGTTAAATTGAGAATAATTAATAACGTTGTGCATTATTTTTTATTGGGCTGTATAGAAGTTCTTTAATACAAAACACCAAATCTGTTATAATAATTTACATAAATAACACTATCTTGTAAATAAAATGATTTACCTCTCAAGAAACCTTTTTGTTTTCCCGTACATTTTGGCTATCTCTCATAGCCTTTTTCGGCAAACTGAATTTCTGGGTTGTGTCCTTCAGTTTGCTGAAAAAGGCTATGAAAGACTGCCGAAATATACAGAAAAATTAAAAAGGTTTCTTGAGAGGTAATTCATTTCATTTTTAACTTGAACCAAGAAACTGGATCTTTACATTTGAAGAACACTATCTTTGTTTATTTGGTATGCGTCAGGCATGGCTTCACTTTACAATTTCATATAAATTATCATTTTCAAGCATCTAGAACTCTCCAGAAGATATTGCTATGTGCTAGTAGTACATCTTTTGGATCTTTGTTATTAAATCAGAACCGTGGTTTACTCTTTCACTATGTTGTAACGAAGCCAACTTAATTAAGGTAATGCAATACTGATTATAATGACATAGTCACAACAGTCTGTTTTCATTCATCAGTGAGGTCTATCCCATCTATGGATGGCCAAACCAGTTGAAACATACACATATGGCTACTTGCAGCCTTATGTACCAAACTGTTAAGGTAAGGTATCTATCCCAGCCCTCCCCACTGAAACATTCTTCCGGCCCCAAAAAACAAACAAGACACATTCAGTCTAAGCACTTCCCAGACCATGTATCCTGAAATTTTGTTCAACAACTAACAACGCCAGATGTTTCATAGAACCTACAGCCGACACTGAACAATTTAAGAATTATTTTTTTGTAAAAACAAGAGTTGACTGGAACCAACTTAATGAGCCGCAGGTCCAGGTTGAAACCATAACTGATTTCAGCCGCCTGATCTGCGGCTCAAACACCCAATAACATGCGCACACACACCCCCTGTCATATATAATAGCCAACATTGGCTCCTAACGACATATCCCATTCAGGTTCAGGTTGTGTGGTTTGTTGTGGATGAAATACAGAGTCAATTTGCTCCTTCTTTTTCCTCCCTCCCTCCCTCCCTCCCTCCCTCCCTCCCTCCCTCCCTCCCTCCCTCCCTCCCTCCCTCCCTCCCTCCCTCCCTCCCTCCCTCCCTCCCTCCCTCCCTCCCTCCCTCCCTCCCTCCCTCCCTCCCTCCCTCCCTCCCTCCCTCCCTCCCTCCCTCCCTCCCTCCCTCCCTCCCTCCCTCCCTCCCTCCCTCCCTCCCTCCCTCCCTCCCTCCCTCCCTCCCTCCCTCCCTCCCTCCCTCCCTCCCTCCCTCCCTCCCTCCCTCCCTCCCTCCCTCCCTCCCTCCCTTCCTCCCAACCATCATACTCAATTCCCAGTGCAAATAATCCTTATTTATACTCAATCCGTTACCCGGAATCGTTATATCAGACTATACCAGTGACGTCAATTTTCCTTCCCTGCCTCCCTACCTTCCTCCTACCCGTCATACTATGGCTCACTCTATTCCCAGTGCAAATAATCCTTATTTATAGTCTGTCCGTTACCTGGAATCATTATATCAGACTATACCAGTGACGTCAAAGGAATTTGCAGAATAATAAAAACCTGTCTCTAGAGGACAATTCTGGAACACTGCAGTAACTTGGCAGTGGCCGCAATGTAAAGGAGTAATTTGGCACATTCAGAAAAGGTATAGAGAGTTGAGATGGCACCTGATTACAGGAACAGAAAAGGAACTTCTGAAAAGGAACTTCTTTAATAATTAAGGGTAGGGTGTGTGTTCCCCCAGCTGTAACAAGCCTGAGTCGTGTTTTGTACTTAAAGTCTGTCGCACTGAATATGACAAAATTGCACGTCGTTGAACAGTCTGCCTCAGCAATATTGCCAATCACGCTTGTTTTGAAAAAAGGATGCTGTTTGCCATTCTGAACATGCCTGTGGGGTCAACCCTTTCAATTTGTAAACATTAGCATTGGCTTAGTGAACATACTTTGGTGGCGGGAATATTGTCAACTGTCTATGTTAACTGGAAGCAAAAATAGCAACTAGTAACAGGCAGCGTCCCTTTAAATCTGTCTGCTTTACATACATTTTTAATCACTGAGCCCCTATGAGAAGTGCATAATTTTAACCAAGTCGAACTGGTTTATTGACTTCACCAGTCATGACTGTGTTACCCGTGAGAACAGTACAAATACCCACCCCAATGTGAAAACGGATAAACAATTTCTGGGAATCCCAGTATAACAACTTATCAGCCCCGGTGCATGAGCAGCTGAGTGGTTCTGTTTAGTCAAATTTTGTATTATGCATGTAACATGAGCAGTGTGTGGCTGAAATCACCCAAAATTGTATCAGAAAACCAGAGGCCAACCATACTCCTCATGGGTAATTTCTTTGGCTGAGCTTAAATTACAAGTTTTGTAAAGGGATGAGCCAAGTTTTGTAAGGGGTACTATTGCTTGTTATTGACATTAAATCAGCAACAGCAACTCCTTGCATGCGAGTATGGCTTACTCTGTTAATTCAAATTAATAATTTCCATCATTGGTGTTACATCATAGATGACAATGAGTAACCTCGTTATAATCACAATGATAATTACAACATTAACGCAGACATAATACTTTACTGCTCTTGACTTCCAGTAATAAAAGCTTAGAAATGTAATAACATGCCATACGGCACAAGTTGCATAAGACGCTAACGATATATTTAATGAGATGTTATTAATTACTGCATAAACATGTGTCCCAGTCATTAACACCATCCTAAGTACAGTGAATTATCCTATTAAGATTATGGTGTTAAGTAACTTAGGTTTCACCAGGCTACCATGGCCCAAGAATCAATATACATTTTGGCATTTCATGTATTGTTTTACCAAGGTATTCTATATGAAATTAAATTATACAAAATTTTGCTGAAACAACAAGCACCAGACCAAGTGGAAATAAATACACTGATTTAGTCAATACTATTAAGTTTTAACATGTTTGTGACTTGTGCTGTAGGCTGTAGCTGTGTAATGTAAATCCTAAGATTTATATGTTCTGTGATGTCACATAGTATGGTATTACAAATGGTGCTTTTTCATGTAAATATAACCTCACTATACAGATAAAATGATGAATACATTATTTTGTTGAATAATGAATGTTCCCTCCAGATGGCAAACGGATATTGAACAGACAACCATTTTAATATGAATATTTCAACAAGTCATATATCGTGCAGTGACATTTACTTTCAGCATGAACTTTCCTGAAATTAATAGTTTTTATTGTGGCTGAAACAATATTCAATACTGATAATGATTTAAGAGCTTGAAAAGGATTTTGAGATAATTCATTGGTCAGCTAATCTTGACTAAGGAACGCAGAAAACTAACAAAAACTGATGAAAGGCAGATTAAATGATAAGAGCTGCATTACAGAACAACAACCCGGTGAAACAGTTATAAGATGCACAAGTTTGTATCTTATTTTATCTACATTTATTACACAACTGAACTCCCACGTGAACAACCTTATGTGTACACAAATCTACCAACACAACCCGCTAGTGATGGTGGGTGTATATGATGAGGGAGAAACAGGACCCTTTGATATTTGCCTTGATGAGAAAGTGGAGAGCACCCAACATATGTGATCTTGAGTAGGCGGTATACTCCATACAGCTGTATTTATCTGTCAACATTTGCGTAAATAATTCACATTTCACAGTCCATTTGCTCCACCCACCTGCCCCTGGCCCACTGATGAATCCTACAGCATAAACAGTTTCAGCTGCATCTTCAATACTCACAACCAACGGCCGACTGATGTATTTATGTGGTACTCTATTAAGTACTTACTGGCTCACATTCACATACAGATCAACAAACTAACGGTGGCAATTATCACCATTTACTACATTACTGTATGTTGATCATGGATTTGTTTACAAACATGTGTATGAATAACTCTAAATCAGAGCTTCTCAAACAATTTGTCACGGCCCATTCAATCATGTTGTGACTTGTGACCAACTCCGAGGTATGCCACAAAAGCCCACAATACTTTTGTAATATATACACTGTAAGAAATAAAGATAATAACGACTTTATTATTATATGTTAATTTTTCATAATGTAACAATGGCTTATATAGATCTACCTGTAAGATCTACCATGAGGATCTACACTGAAATCTACCACAGACCTACATTGAGATTTACCACAGATCTACACTGAGATCTACAACAGACCTACACTGAGATCTTACGACAGATCTACACTGAGATCTACCACAGACCTACACTGAGATCTACCACAGACCTACACTGAGATCTAACACAGACCTACACTGAGATCTACCACATACCTACACTGAGATCTACCACAGATCTACATTGAGATCTACCACAGATCTACATTGAGATCTACCACAGACCTACACTGAGATCTACCAGAGAACTACATTGAGATCTACCACAGATATCTACGCTGAGATCTATACTAAGATCTACCATAGACCTGCACTGAGATCTACACTGAGATCTACCACAGTCCACAGACCATCATTGAGATCTACCACAGACCTGCATTGAGATCTACCACAGATCTACACTGAGATCTACCATAGACCTACACTGAGATCTACCACAGATCTACCACAGACCTACACTGAGATCTACCACATACATACACTGAGATCTATCACAGACATACAGTGAGATCTACCACAGACCTACACTGAGATCTACCACAGACCTACACTGAGATCTACCACAGATCTACACTGAGATCTACCGCAGACCTACACTGAGATCTACCACAGACCTACACTGAGATCTACCACAGACCTACACTGAGATCTACCACAGACCTACACTGAGATCTACCACAGACCTACACTGAGATCTACCACAGAATGGCACAGATCTACACTGACATCTACCACAGACCTACACTGAGATCTACCATAAACCTACACTGAGATCTACCACAGAGACCTACACTGAGATCTACCATAAACCTACACTGAGATCTACCATAGAGACCTATACTGAGATCTACCACAGACCTACACTGAGATCTACCACAGATCTACCACAGATCTACACCGAGATCTACCACAGACCTACACTGAGATCTACCACAGACCTATACTGAGATCTACCACAGATCTACACTGAGATCTACCACAGATCTACATTGAGGTCTACAAAATACTGTGAGTTCCACTTTTTGTTATGTCATAACTGGACCAAACTGGTACATAAAAGAATTTTTTTTAAATAACATTTTAATTATAATAGATTTTTTTATATTACTTTGGCAGGGCGTGAATGCTGAATGCATTCTTAAAACTCATCCCGGCCTACCAATGCTAGTATATTTTACAGGCAAGTACTAAATTATGACACAGGACATGGAGGGCTTTAATTAGGCTAGAGTACTGGTGTCATGTGAAATCACTCACATGACCAAAATATTCGCAGTCAGAGATTACATTATTGCATCATCAATTCATATGATTATTTTTGGCCATTTGGTTGTCTCAATTATCACAAGTTATAAGCTGTCTGAGATAAGATCATAAATTGTGTAAAAAGTGATACAATAGCTTCAGTATGCAGATCATTTTATTTTACAGTTTCACGTATAGGCTTATATTTATAATGTTTATATATATATATATATATATACATATATATATATATATATGCATGTGTATATGTATGTATAAGTTTTTTATCTTAATAATATTTTATCATCCATATATACATATATCTATTTTAATAATAATTTATCATCAATTTTAGCTACTATGTGTACATTTATGTGAAGCGCCTGAGACCAATAATATTGATTCGGGCGCTATACAAATAAATTGTATTATTATTATCAAAGAGTGGTGCGTATATATATATATATATATATATATATATATATATATATATATATATATATATATATATATATATATATATATATATAGGCAATCTTAATAATTGCCTGAAGATCGAAGAGGATAATTATGTAAGTAGACATTGTATGTACATCTATATATTATGTATGGGCCATACTTTATAATATATATGGCAAGGGTAAAAATTAAGAATTGTAACGCGTGTGCTGTATGATCCAGTATCATGAGTATGCGAGAAGTAATTTAACAAAGCGTGTGATTCGTCACACGACACCGGTATGGCTAGTGGACAACTTTAGAGCACCTGTCAACTCAGACAACTGTCAATGGTCAATTGAGTGGTTCTACTGAGCTACTTACATGTCAACATTCCACGTCTTGTCGATCGTGTCAAAATATCCCCAGCTCGCCGCGTTCTGGACGGACATGACCGGTTTATCGAGTCCGCAAAGCACGGCGACCACAAAGTCCTGCACGGTGCCGGCGCAATCGTAGCCCTCCACGAAAGCCGGCTGGTGCCTCTGAAGCCAGAGCAGGGTGACACAACCCAGTCCTGTCGCCAACTTGATATGTGACCGCGGCTGGGGAATCGACTCAAGGAATTCTCCCTTGCAGCGTCCGTCCTGCCAAGTAAACAACTGGCTCGCGACGTCCACCTCCAATCGTCCGAAGCTGTTTCGGTTCCAGGCGCGGCCAGATTTCCACAACATCACCCCGTGCATCTGCCCCGATACCCCGATCTTGACGACGCGGGTGAGGGACTCTTTCGGGAGGCCGGAGACACAGAACTGGAGCGCTGTCAGGATCTTCCCCACATCTTGCTCGTTCCCCGCCGACCCAAGCTCGCTGACCACCGACGCGTGGGTTTCGCGCGATTTCGTCTGGATGACATGTTTCGTGTGGAAGTCGACGAGAGCTACTTTCACCGTCGTCGTTCCGAGGTCTATGCCTAGGACATACGACTCGTTCCCGTCGGCAGCCATCGCCGCAGTGGCCAGTGCGTGCCCCGCCAGCCGCCGTCAACATGTGCTCCAGTTTACGCTACACGCTGCGCCGTCTGGCGAACAGGTGGCGCACGACTACCGTAAACCCACAAGTGAAAGAACTCGCCAGAGCTTTTACACAGTTGTGTGAGAATAGTTGGCTATTGTTTGAAGTAAATTATGAATTTATTCACCAACTATGGGAAATATTATCGTCGTTTTGCCAAATCTGTTACACGATTACCTAGCTTGGTGTTTTACTGCTTGTAAAATAGCTTTTGATACTAAATAACTTAATTTGGCATGCAATTTTTTCTTCTCACGTTTCTGACTGATTTCATGAAAAAGCAAAGCTATCAAATATTCATCATGCTATCTATATTTATTGTTTGGGATTTCCACAGAATCTGGTCATTTGCTCCCTGATGAACTGACTGTTGAAGGCATTAGATCGAGTTTCGTTTTAAAAACAGGCATGGATTCAGCAGTATGCCCCCTAAACCTGACTTGGGAGGGTAGATCCAGCATTATACCCTTTATGCTGTTCTAAGCACATTATTTCCCATTATACATGTACAGTACCACCATTTCAAACTAGCATACGCCCTAACAAAGAAACTGGATTTGCCTGATACAGTGGATAGGACACACAATGGAAATTACCTGACAAACAGTAATATGGAATTTCCAAGAGACGTGCAAGGCTGATAAACACCTGGCAGACAGAGACAAGAGCAAAAGAAAGCAAACAGGACACATCGGGAGATAAATTGTGAAAAGTGCTTAAAACCTACAAGAGTGGAGGACCATGGTAGCTGGAAATTTGTTAAATGCCTCCATGGTCTTGCACCTCCATATTTATCAGCACTTTTCTCTCCGTATTACCCGATATGCAGATTACATGCTTCTGATCAGTTACTTCTTAAACAGCCCACTTCCCGAACTAAAATCGGCGAACGATCCTTCGATCTTTTGTGCAGATCCAAGCGAATGGAACCAACTACTGCCAATGTACAAGTGTTGATAGGTTTAAGGTTGCACTCAAGATGCATCTTTTTACAGATAATTTTGACATTTGACAATCATAGTTAATTGGTCAGCTATTTATCCATTTATTTTAATAAGTTTATGATTCTAATTATTATATATTTATACTATTTTAATACACTATAGTTGTGTCACCTAAATACATTTGAATTTAAAAATCTGAATTCACTAGTTCAGTATTTACACATCTTACTGAGCTATCCTTCAAACACCCAAATAGTGAGCTCTAGCAATTCTGAGCACTTTCACTAGAGAATGACAAGGATTATTTTATTAAATGTACTGGTTTATTTAGTGTCAATGTCATACTCATGCACCAATGTTTCAAAATCTCTATAAATGACATCAGTGATTGTAGTAGCATATTGTCTTATGCTAGAGATTATATTTTATTTTGATAATGTGATTAAGCATTGATGAACAGCAAGAGAATTGTGACTTGTGAGGTTAACAAATGAATTGATAATGGTGACTTCAATTACAGACACTCACTCGGAGCCTACAAACTACAAGAAAAAATACAAGGCCCTGAAACGGAAGTTACGTTTTCTCATTTATGTGAGTACCTTTGTCCTTTGCCCAACATTTTCTTAGAAATAGATGACATGCATTTAATGTTGTTTGCAACTTTGTTTTCATTCAGATGTAGAACAAATTTAAAGAAAGGTTGATATTAATTTTCAGGAACAAGAATGTTTTCTGGAGGAACTGAGGAAATCGCAGAGGAAACTGAAACGTGTCGTCTTGGCCTGACATCTGTGTAGTCGGATTGTCCGACTCATCTCGCATTCATACATATCTGATTCGACACCAGAAGTACTGAACAAATCACTTTATTACAATTACAAGCAGAGAGAGGGATAACACTGATCGACCTCGAGTCTCGTCATCTTCCAGGACTCATCTCTTGGACTGCATATGTCGTTCTATGCATTTACATTGGCATACCATCACATCCCTCTTTCTTCAAAACATAAAGACAAAATAACTAACTTACTAATGTCCGTATGTAAGAGAAATCAAATCATTATTCTAACTATTAGCCATAATGTTCGTGTAAACTAGAACACAATTACAGGTCAAATCGTTGTGGGCGTTTCACTCGTCTTCCGGAGCTAGTGTATTGTTCCGGTTGTGGAAGCTGGAAACGGACTGACTTCTTCTGGGGTAACACGGAGTTACACGGAGGTGGTACGACTTGCATGTCGTCTCTTCGCGTCAAGTCGTCTGTATCGTCCACGTTGTCTTGTTGGAACGTATGTCGCTCAATCGTCTCACGGAGGTGACGACGGTTACGCCTAAGGACATTGCCTGTCGGAGTCAAGACGTTGTACGACCGCGGCTGTACATCAGTTGATATCACCTTGGCAGGCTGCCAGGTGTCTGTCTGAGTGTCTCTCACACGAACGTCCTGTCCGGGTATTAGCGGTGCAAGTGGTTGCATAGCTCGCTTATCATGGTTGAGACGTTGGATTTCTTGCCTCTCGGCGAGACGACGTCTGATTTCGTCTTTCGACCAGTGTTCATTTCTGATGATCACGGGGAGGTTCGATTTGTACTTGCGGGCATTTAGCATCTCTGCCGGTGACGGTAAGTGGCTGTCGATTGGTGTGGATCTCAACGCGAGCAGTGCTTTCTGCGGGTTGGATCTCGACATCGCTGCCTTCTTCAGGGTATACTTCACCGTCTGAACTTGACGTTCGATGAATCCATTCGATTGTGGGAAGTGTGGGCTGGACGTTACGTGGTCGAAGCACCACTCGGCGGCGAAGTTTCGAAAAGCCTGACTGCTATAGTGTCCACCGTTGTCGCTCACAACCTTGCTTGGCGATCCATTCTCCGCAAACACCTCACTCATCTTCGATATGATGCGGTCACTCGTCACCTTCCCCTCGATGCGGTAGACAAATGGGAATTTCGAGTAGTAGTCACAGATGAGAAGATACGTGTCCTCTCGTATGGCAAACAGGTCTGTGCCGACGATCTGCAACGGACGTGTCGGTAACTCATGCTGCATCAGCGGCTCGTGCGCCTGACGTTTCTGTAACCGTTGCCACGCGTCGCACTTCCTCACGATGTCGTCGATGTCCTTGTTGATCGACTTCCAGTACACACAGGACCTCGCTCGTAGCCGGGTCTTCTCTATGCCCTGGTGAGCCTCGTGCAGTTTGCTCAACACTTCCGCCTGTAGACTTAGGGGAATCACCAGACGGTCGCCCTTCATGATAAGACCGTCCTCAACTGCCAACTCGTCTCGGCATGACCAGTAGGGTCGCAACGGTGCAGCTAGGTGGCGTTGGCTATCTGGCCATCCATCCACGATGACGGCTCTCAGCGCACACAGTTCATCGTCGGTCTGTGTCGCCTCTCTGATCGACTGCAGTTTCTGCGTTGAAAACTGTACGAATGACACTTGTATGTCAAGGTCGATCTGCGTTGACTCGCTACTCGGTTGTCTTGACATGGCGTCGGCCAGCATCATTTGCTTTCCTGGCTTGTATATAGCGTAACACAAAGTCATACGGTTGTACTCGCAGGAACATTCTCTGTAATCTCTGCGGTGCTGCTGCAAGGTTCTTCAAGTTGATCATCTCGAGAGGTTTGTGGTCCGACTCGATAACGAACGATTTTCCGTAGACATACATGTGGAACCTCTCGCAGCCGAAGACGACTGCGAGCATCTCACGTTCAATGTTGGCGTATCGCTGTTCGCACTCACTAAGGGACTTGCTGGCAAACGCGATGGGCTTCCCGTGTTGAATGAGAACGGCGCCGAGTCCTCGGCTGGAGGCGTCGACCTGGATGACACTCTCAGCCTGTGGGTCGAAGTACGCAAGGGTCACTTCACGACAGATGAGAGACTTCGTCGCTTCAAACGCTGCGTTGTGAGATTCCGCCCAGATGAACTAGGCGTCCTTCTTCACTAGATCACGCAGGGTTGCGGTTTGCTGCGACAGGTTTGGAATGAATGGCGACATGTACGTGGCTATGCCCAGAAATTCCTGAAGTTGTGCGACGTTTTGCGGTTCTTTCATTCGCTGGATGTCCGCGGCTTTGCCTGGGTCTGGACGTACGCCGTCTGCGCTGAATTCCAACCCGAAGAACTTCATGTTCGCCTGTTTGATGTCGCATTTATCAATGTTGAACACCAGCCCATGCTGCAGTGCTACTCTCATCAAGTTGTGCAGATGTTTGTCGTGTTCGGCTTCTGTCTTCCCGAACACACACACGTCGTCAGCAATACTGATCGTTCCTGGGCACTTCTCAAGTATGCAGTCCATCCTCTCATGGAACACGTCTTGGCTGAGGTTCAGGCCAAACGGTAGTCTTCTGAAACAATACCGGCCGAAGGGACTGTTGAACGTGGTCAGACGCTTAGACTCGTCGTCTAACTGCACGGACCAGTATCCGTGACGTGCACCTAGCTTGGAGAAGATCACTGACTCAGCAAGCTTGTGGGTAATTTCCTGCAAGGTCGGTGTTGGGTAGTGCGGACGCTTGATAGCTGTGTTCAAGTCTTTGGGATCCAAGCAGATGCGCAACTTTCCGTTCGACTTCCTGCTGTATACGATGCTAGATACCCAATCTGTAGGCTCCTCGACCTTCTCGATCACCCCGAGTTCTACCATCTGGTTGATCTCATTCCTCACGTCGTCTTTGATGTGGATCGGACATCGTCTGGGCGCATGTACGACAGGGGTCACAGCAGGGTCTAGTGTGATGTGGAACGTTTCGCGGAACTTGCCCTTAAAACAATCTGGATACAGCCGCTGGAGATCTTCCTTCGAGTTCAACGGCGGTGGATGTTCGCTGACTGCACAGTTCAAGGTCACCAAGTTGAGCTTGCGGCATGAAGGTAGTCCCAAGATTACTGGACCTGGTGTGTCAGCAACAAAGAACTCTGCTTCGTGTGTGGTTGTCTCATGCACACACTTCAGTCGCGTAGTACCGTACTGCCGGATCAATTGTCCGTTGTAGGCAGTTAGGATCGTGTCTCGATGCTCAAGGCTGCCTCGCACAGGTATTCCTTCTGTGTCGATGTTTGACGGGTACATGCGCTGGAACGTCCTAAGCGGCATTACGTTACCCTGCGCACCTGTGTCGACCTTGACACGAAGTGTAGCCGGGGTGTCAGGCCTGTCTTTCAGCGTGATCCTGAGAGTCGCACATACTTCGTCCCTCTCGACGGCGTTGATGTTGACGGTATTAAAGGCAAGCGGCTCGAAGTTGTCGCTGAGCTGATCGAATCTGGCGTCTTGACTGATGGAGTGGACACCACCTCGTTGGCGCTCATCTCGGTTTGTCCTTCGTCTTGACCTAGCTCGGGATCTTGGTCGCCCAGAAGAGTGTGGTCTTCCTCCGGCGCCAGACGTCCAACCTGTAGCCTGCCGACATGCTCGCTGCCAGTGATTGAGTTTCACACATGCGTTACACCTACTGCCCTCTGCTGGACATCGATCTGTGGGCGCATGATGACGTCCACATTTTGCGCACGTAGGTGCCTCCTCTCGACGTCCGCTTGGCTCATGTGTTCTCCGCGACCGGCTGACGTGACTGATGCTGCTAGCGTCTCCTGAGAACTGCTGCATGTTGGCCAGTGTTGCTTCATGCGTTCTAGCAACGTCCATCGCCGCGTCAAGTGTTGGTGTCTCACCACGGCACAGTAGGTTTTCTTGCACTTTCCCGTGCCGGACACCCACTACTAACTGTTCGATCAACCTCTCCTCGGTTTCTGTAGTATCACGGAACTTGCATTTACGCGCCTGCGTCTTGCAGCGTGTCATAAATTCGTCAACTGTCTCAGAGCTCAACTGCCTGAATTTTTGCAGATGAAAACGGCTCAGCCTGTAATTAGACTTGGGTTCTATCAGAGCCTGGAATTTAGCCCAAATGACCTCAACGTCTTTCTTATCAGTTTCACTGAGGTCCCACGTATTGTACATTCGCCGACCCTCCTGTCCTACCCATAGCAGGATGTAGGTCACTCGTTCACTCTGCCCTTTTTCAGCAAAGGGCCCACTGAAAATCAGTTCGCAATATTGACGGAATGAACGAAACTCCGTGGGTAAATCAGTGGCTAACCAGTTCATGCGGGGCGGCTCTATACCTGACAGATCACCCATGGCTGCCTATTAATGGCAATGTCTATCACTTACTCAGTGAGAACAAATCGGAGCTGGCCAGCGTCGACTCGACGGTGCCGCGTGCGTGTTGACCTATTTACGAATGTCGAAAGCGCCGGGTTCAACCGTAGCTGCCACCATGAAATGTGTCGTCTTGGCCTGACATCTGTGTAGTCGGATTGTCCGACTCATCTCGCATTCATACATATCTGATTCGACACCAGAAGTACGGAACAAATCACTTTATTACAATTACAAGCAGAGAGAGAGGGATAACACTGATCGACCTCGAGTCTCGTCATCTTCCAAGACTGATCTCTTGGACTGCATATGTCGTTCTATGCATTTACATTGGCATACCATCACAGAAACTGGTGAGAGTATCCAGAGACAAGAGGTGAGTGAACATCTTCAAAACTGATTCATGTGTACAGAAAATGCTAGACAGATTTCTGGCAAAACATATATTATTTACTGAAGGTGTCTTTCACAGTGCATTGGTGACATATAAATCAGAATAAATTACTGTAGAATTTCAAGGCATGATGTGTGTTTTAAATTCCTTGCATACCTCGTACCAACATACTTTCTTTGTCAATAGAACTGTTTGAACACAATTATACAGATTTAATCAGAATGTCAATGAAAATATGCATGATAAAATTCTAGACTGGCTCAGGCAACATGTTATATTGATTGATTCTGTCTTACAGGAGACACAACACAGTCTGTGTGAATTAAAGCAGGGAAAAGTTCAACATGGAAAAAACATTGCAACAGGTCAATGAATAATTCTGAATCCATCGCATAACTCACATAACCATAATTTGTTACATTATTGTATAGTTTTGGACTGAAGACTTGATGTTTTGTCATACATGTTATAGTATAATCTTGACTGTGGGAGTTACAGTTTCCTGCTGGATCAGCTTCTACAGTATGAGAAAGTGGACGAGTTGTCAAGTGATTCAGACGCCACAGCATCAAGTGACAGTGAAACAGAAGGCGGAAAGGAGGGCAGCTCAGGGAAAAAGTTAGTCAACTCACTCACTCACTCACTCACTCACTCACTCACTCACTCACTCACTCACTCACTCACTCACTCACTCACTCACTCACTCACTCACTCACTCACTCACTCACTCACTCACTCACTCACTCACTCACTCACTCACTCACTCACTCACTCACTCACTCACTCACTCACTCACTCAGTCATTATTCTCACTATCGTTCATTCACTCACTAACTCTCACATGCACACGCTCACTCATTCATATACCCAATCACACACGCACACGCACACGCACACGCACACGCACACGCACACGCACACGCACACGCACACGCACACGCACACGCACACGCACACGCACACGCACACGCACACGCACACGCACACACACACTCACTCACTCACTCATTCACGACTTTGTTGATTATTTTCCATCCGTAAGAGTTGTGAGCAGCTCATGTATCCTTGGCTATAAACTGACCTATTCAGTATTGGATGTAGTCTATGTAGATATGTTGGCGCCTTGTAATATTTCTTTGGTGGGGTGTTGTTGGAATTTTCATAATTTTACAGTAGTGAGAATCTGTGTGTGACGTTCTGTGGATTCTGCAATGGCCTGCATTACTGATGTATTTGTTATGGGCAATCTGTGTCCTATGCAAGAAATGTACAGAATTCTAAAAAATTCATCCCAAAATCAAATGCAGTGATTCTTCTTTTGGACTCAACTTTAAGGGTCAAACTTTTGTTTGCATCCACTTTGTGTAGTAATATTTATCATCGTGTTTATGTTGTATCTTCCAAATGTAAAAATGTGATTTGAAATACAGGTGTAGAGGTTTGTAAGACATAAGTCTTATCGTCATGCCATGGAATATTTTACCCCCAGGAAGAAGGCACAGCATGCGGGACAGATGGGAATGTTTGGGATTGCCGGAGGACTTCCACCTAACTTGGGATATGCAGCAATGGGACCATCTCAACTACCCATGGTAGAGGTCATTTCATATGCAGTCATTAAGCTATAATTTTATTTTATATATGTGTGTGTATATATATATATAACATATATATATATATATATATATATATATATATATATATATATATATATATATATATATATATATATATATATATATATATATATATATATATATATATATATATATATATATAATATTATATATATATATAGGTTTAATTACTCCGTGCACATGTGTATGTGTGTTAATATCACACATCTGTGTAGATACAGATATTTTCTTCAATAATTTTCACAGAAGAAAAATGTTGGAGTAAAATAATTGTTTATGTATATATGTATATATGTATATTATATTATATATATATATATATATACATATATACATATATATATATATATATATATATATATATATATATATATATATATATATATATATATATATATATATATATATCTTGTAATAGGCAAAATTGTTTGAATGTTAAAATTATATCAGAAAAGCTTATGTGATGATTTGACAAGAGTGTAACAAAGTGTATAAAATGACGCTGCGTGGTCTTGTAGGCTGCTTCACAATCACTGGAACCACCAAAGAAGAAAGCGAAAGTGTCCAAGAAAACAGCAGCCACCAAACTGGGTAAGGGAGAGTCTCAAAACATGACGTAGATAACTCCACAAGTAACACAACATTGGTTGGCAGCTATTTATCATTGAACACCTGTGTACATCTCTAAAGAGAATCAAATTGCAGTTATCTCATCATATCCTTTTCATTACATCATGATTTTTATTATGATGTTATATTTAATAGACAATGTTATGTTGTATTTTATTTTATTTGTTCTCTCGACAGCTTTGACTTCTTCAAAAGCATGGTAAACATGAGAAGAAATAAATAAAATGTGCATACCAAGTTATGTTTTTTTTTATTTACACAAATCCAGGCACATTTTTATCTGTATGTCAGTTTACTAACTTTGTGTCAATGTAAGTTTATCTCCTCTGAGGTGCCGAGGTCGAAATGCCTCATTCTATATGTGGGTAGGACAAGTAACTCTCTGGTGACATAAGTGGCCATGAGTTCTGTGAGTTTATGTAGCACCCTGAATTAAATGATATTTATTTTACAAGTTTTTGATCCAAGTATTGTAATACTAATAGCAGTTGGCCATGGTTTGTTGCTTCTTGGATTTGTATAAGCTGATGTTAGATTAACTTTCTTACCAAATTCTCACACAGGACAGCTAAAAGCATCAGGGCTGACCATGAACCGAGGTCATCTTGTGATGCCACATGGGATGGAGTCGATGCGTCCACCGGGTCACATGACACGAGAGGAACTGGAGCGTCATCTGGACATGAAGCAGAGCTCTAAGTCACAGTTCATGAGCATTGAGAGTGCTCCCCACAGTCTGCCTGACGACATATTCAGCAACGAAAGCTCGAACCACGACAGGTCTGTACGACGTCTATGTTGCACCAAACGACACTCAAATAACGTAATTGGCCTATATATTGTCTGACATGTTTCCTAGCAAAAAGTCAATGAAGTCATGAAGAATAGATACCAAATGCATGGCGCATTCTGTTGTGTATTTTGTTGAAATTCTGGTTCAAACAGTTATTCTTTTTAACAAAAATGTAAAGCAAGTTGTTTTAAGTGACGAGTAGATGTGGGAATGTTTTGTTCTGTCAGAGGTCATACTGCAAGATGATGTAACTTACAGATATGTGGTTGTTATATCGACATTGTTGGCAAAGGCAGTCTAATGGAGGTCACAAGGAATTTCAACAAAAATGTACAGAATAATGCATGAACATACCACATGTTCAATTATTTTAATTTCCTTTATATATATATATATATATACATACATACATACATACATACATACATACATACATACATACATACATACATACATACATACATACATATATACAGAATAATGCATGAACATACCACATGTTCAATTATTTTAATTTCCTTTATATATATATATATATATATATATATATATATATATATATATATATATATATATATATATATATATATTCATGCATACATATATATGTACATATATTGTATTCACATAACATGCAGTTGTACAATTACAGTGCAAAAGACAACAAATTATATTTGCAATACCTCCTATTGTCCTGGCCAGTCCTGGATATCAGTAATTTTGCAAAAGAATAATTTATCGAATAACATCAGTTGAAATGCCAATGTGGAATACAGACTGTACTTACATATTCACGACTATGGTGAAAATATGCAAACATTGTTCATGTTGGTTGTACATACATTCTTTCAGAAACAGTCAAGATGGTTGTTTAACTCTGAATGCAAGTATAACGTAACAAATACAAGTCTCAATCAAACTCATCAGTCATTATCAATAAAACAATTTAGACTGGAAAAGTGACAGGTGTGTAAGAAAGCTTGGTTTGTGTTGATGACCCTTTGACCTTTTGCTTTCTCTGACATAGTGAGCATCACCCAAAGGTGAAGGAGGAGGAGGAGGAGGCTGACCTAGTCATCGACATGCCGCTCTGATGTCTGTCAGAGATGACGTTTTACTGCTGAACGGTTTCCATCAGTCCACCCTTCATCCATTGAAGTTGTAACTGCGACACAGTGTGCGGGACATTGCGACGTCACTCCTGCGTGTGTCCGTGTGTCAGTTCGTCGCAGATCAAAACTAAAACTGGTACAACGTCCAGAGAGTATTAGGGTGCTGCTCCTATGTGTTGCTTCACCAGAGAGTGACACAGCATGTGTGGAGTATATAGTCTATATACACCACACTGTGACACAGCGAAGTACTTCCTAAGTTATTTTTGATATCGTTATTAGTACCCGGACAATGGTTCAATCACGGCAGTACTTTGGAAAGTGTCGTATTGATGTGACGATTGCCCACGTTCAAGACTGCGTTTAGTGAATTAATAAATATTTTATACGTATATGTGTTTATATGAGAATAAAATGATTATTGTGATGAGTTTATTATTTATTTTCTTGAAGCATAACAATGTAATCTCAAATCAACATCTGCACCAAATTACGTTGCACTTGACCATTATATGGGGTATCGTTCATCATTGAGCCTACCATAGTATTGTGATGAGACAAGATCGCTAAACAATGTATGCACAATGCATTTTAATTGAACCAATGACGTAATATTACAGTCCAACTGGCTATATTCAGTACTTGCATCAACAGCTATTTATTTTATCATTCTATCTTGCTCCAACTCTGAAGGCGTTTTATTTTATTTATCCAATTAGTTCCGCCAGATTTAATTGTGCTAGTAACCCACTTGCTTATTTAGACTTAGCAGCCCCCGCGTCGTTCGACCCACGAGGTAGCCAATGCTGTCTAAGTTGACCTATCCGCATCCTGACTTCACTGCGGCTCCTGTTCCATCGTTGAAGGTCTCATTGGTGCCAGTCCAGTTTGAACCAGCCTGTTCTCCTTCCGTCTGACGGTCTGAGGTATTGCTGGTAAATGTTGTGGGGAAAGTCGTGAAACATGACCCAGCCGGTTCATGCGCCATTTGCATAGGGTCTGTAGCTAAATAAGATGGTGTAAATTGGATTTGTTGACAATTTGTAATTGTGGTTTGAAACATTGAACATGCTGTCGTTCTGTTTCGAAACCATACGTACATATTGCCTTCCTAACAGGCATGAGAATCGTCAACCCGATTTGGCAGTTTCTGTCATTCGTTCAAATCCGATTTTCTTTTTTTATATGGGTGTAGTAAAACTGGTCAGAAATGGATACAAAATTATACTTTTGTGTTGATTCCTGGCGTGCCGTAGATAGCATTCGCGAGGGGAACCCTTCGCGACCGTCGTCCTTTTAAAAGAAAGCTGCATTTTAATTACCCGGGTAGCTAGGAACTGCGAATCAGGTCACAGGTTACAATTTGCGCACGCGTACCATAGGAAAGCTGCATGTCGTTATAGTATATGACCAAGTAAGACCGATTTTACTACGCTCTGCGTCAGAAATTTACATTCTCATTCATACTGTCGGAATCGGGAAAGTGTCGTACCGGTGGAAAACACACGGATCTTGTCTATCCAATATATATTACGTCATGACAAGCCAATGTTGTCGCGGGTTTCCCGCGGACACGGTCAAGCTGTTTTTTGTTATGACTTATGTATCGCTTCGATGATATAAGGCGAACTTATTTTAAGTTTCCGCGTCAACATATCGCCAAAATGCCTTACAGTAGCCATGGATAGAGTTATTATACCAATTCAGACAGATAGACTGACTTTGGGACATGTTTTGAAGTGGACTTTCACCAAGTTGCCGAAATGTTCTCGAACTTTTCGTTCGAGTACCCAGGCAGGAATGTTCTTGAATTTCACTGAATGTTCTTGAAGAGTGTCACGAACATCACGCACAATAGTGGCGAAACGTCAACGACAGAATTATAGTAATATCTTACGAAAATAATAGGGCAATAACACTATTCACTAGATGGCATGTGGACTAGTAAGTAGTAACGGACACGATCGCTCGATGTCACCACTCGAACACATGAGCCAATCAGACACGCGGTCTCGTTACATGTCTGACCACTCGCCAATCAGTTGCACTATTTCTTCGCATGTCTAGCTACTCGCCCGCTACTGTCCATAGTGTTTACTTTTATTTCGTTTCCATCACAGTATTGACTTTATGGTTTGACCAAAGCCACAAGCTGCAACTGAAAGGTGACTGTAAATTTAGATACGTGTAGTTTAGTGGACAGTGAATTTATTATAAAGTAGGATCGTGAAAGATCGCCAAGACATGCAAAATGTACTGCCTTGCACGAAGCAATCTAAAAATAAATGTCACATACAAAGTTTGCGTGTGATTCCTATAAATCGGCATCACCGATTCCGATATTAGATTGAACAATGAACTAAAAGTCTTGACTTAAAGCAGGGATATACCAGGGAACCAGTGGGCGAGGCAACATGTTTTAAATAACACCATATCTTCAGTGTGACAGTGATCTTATGTTATTCTTCCGATGATCTTAGGACATATGTGGGTTTAAATTATGATTCTTTTTTTATTGTGTTTTAAAAATGACATGTACAGTCCAACTGCGAAGGTATATTAAAAGAATGTAGTGTATAAATACGCTACGTTGTATCACACACAATGGTATGTTTATTTTGTTGTATCCATCTCTTACTCTGTTAGCCGCACCGCGTGCAAACGTTCCTCGGGAGTGACTTGCCTCCTCTCACATGCCTGCTTAAGTATAGGGTAACCTGGGGCAGCCCCCCCAAGGGTAAAGTTATTTATTTTTGCATATATAACTTGGCGATGCATATTTGTGCAGTAATATTGTTGAGGTATATACACTTTGTGTATGACACATGTCTCTTAACGACTGAATAACCAAAACGTAAGTTATAACAAGTTTAAAATGTGCTCCAATAAAACCGTTTTGCCCCATGCCTGGGGTAAAACGGCCCCTCGCTTGGGGTAAACCGGCCCCGAGCCTATTAACTCTAATATTAGGTTTAACCGTGTTCTATTCATTATTTATTTAACCCGTCATTAACTATTATCATCATTCTCTCTCTATCTCTCTAATCTGTATGTCTCTCTCTCTCTCTCCCCCCAGCCAATCATGATATGTCGGATTGAAGTCTCCATTTTTCTTGTAGCAGCAGTCTGAAAGATGAGGTTTCTTCAGCACATGGTCCACCACTGGGATATGGGCTTTACATCCTTGACTTCTTGTAACTACCATACTTTGATATGGCTACTGCAGTCCTCAACATATTCTACGCTAACCTTTACAAGAGTTATGATTGTTGTGTAACTTGGTAACCTGGCAGAACTCTGACGCTGGCCATATGATGCTGCCAGCGAGAAACATGTTATCTGCCTTCTTCTACAGCCCACATGTAGGTCTTACGTTGTACTTGTGTGAGTCGGATATTAATCGCTCTTTGTTTGGCAATCAAGATGCACAACATTTACAAAGAAACAATTGATATTTCTGCTTATGTATACAAGTAGTTCATTGCATTTCTAAAATACCACAAAACTAGCTAAACTTATTAAATGGAATCAATGTGTGTGCACACAACATGTAGTGTTTGCATAAGGAACACCAGCAGGGTATGAACCTGCCACACACAACACTGAACCGACGTTACCCTAAACTATGCAAGTGAACAAAATTATTTAGAGAAACACTTGACAGGGCTTTAGTGTTAAAACAGTATTTTTATGTTTGCATAGTTCTAAATATTTTTTAAATATTGTTTTGAAATAATGGTCAAATAAAAACTCTCTCTCTCTCTCTCGCTGTCTCCCTCTCTCTCTCACTCTCATCAGCCACTCTCACCAACTCTTCTCTCTTCAGTTGTGCAAACCACCTCTCTCTCTCTCTGTCTCTCTCTGTCTCTCTCTGTCTCTCTCTCTTTATCTCTCTCTCTGTCTCTGTCTCCCCCCAGCCAATCATGATATGTCGGATTGAAGTCTCCATTTTTCTTATAGCAGCAGTCTGAAAGATGAGGTTTCTTCAGCACATGGTCCACCACTGGGATATGGGCTTTACTTACATCCTTGACTTCTTGTAACTACCATACTTTGATATGGCTACTGCAGTCCTCAACATATTCTACGCTAACCTTTACAAGAGTTATGATTGTTGTGTAACTTGGTAACCTGGCAGAACTCTGACGCTGGCCATATGATGCTGCCAGCGAGAAACATGTTATCTGCCTTCTTCTACAGCCCACATGTAGGTCTTACGTTGTACTTGTGTGAGTCGGATATTAATCGCTCTTTGTTTGGCAATCAAGATGCACAACATTTACAAAGAAACAATTGATATTTCTGCTTATGTATACAAGTAGTTCATTGCATTTCTAAAATACCACAAAACCAGCTAAACTTATTAAATGGAATCAATGTGTGTGCACACAACATGTAGTGTTTGCATAAGGAACACCAGCAGGGTATGAACCTGCCACACACAACACTGAACCGACATTACCCTAAACTATGCAAGTGAACAAAATGGTTTAGAGAAACACTTGACAGGGCTTTAGTGTTAAAACAGTATTTTTATGTTTGCATTGTTCTAATTATTTTTTTTAATATTGTTTTGAAATAATGGTCAAATAAAAACAAATTCTTCTTCTTTTATAATGAAAATGAAAATATGTAGGTATAAGATATCTTCGATATTTTCGTTATGTGTCATAGTGTTAGTTGTTTTACTGATCAATGCAGGTACTTTGTCACGTGTTGTTTTGACACGTATGAAAGTAAATAAAAATTAATTTAACAATAATGAATATCTCATTGAAAAGATTATAACCAAAGGTTATACTAGATTACATATACATGTATAAATAAACGTAACCAAATTTTAACAAGTATCTTAACATTGAATGATCGCAATTATTTATTCATCCATTGAATGTATAATTATTAATATATTATAGTTCGATTTATTTATTTAGTGACGATTAAAGATGTAGTAGTATATGTAAATAGTAACAATTATTGAATCTTAGCTATTTACTATTTACGTACGTGCAACAAATTAACTAAAGCTTATCGTGAAGTTGAGATGTTGTGTACGATTAAAACAAAACAAAATGTGTTTTAAAGTTAAACATTAACAACCTTGAATTAAATTAAATTACTATTTTTCTTAATACCTTAAAAATAACAGTCAATGTCAATGTCACACATTTACTGTTTTAAAGAAAATTTTAAAAAAGAAAAAAAGAGGGAATGAGGAAGTGGGAGACACTGTGTACATAGCCTGTAGTACAATCTAATGTAACTAGTTCGGCCAGAGATACCTCATCGGTTGCTCCTCATAACGTTCCCTGGCACGGTTGGTCACAATCCTTACTCCCTCACAACTGACCGACTTCCGCCGGAAGTGTTCCTATGGGAGGGAAATTACCTGGCCCAAACCCCGATTCGCCAGATCGGTTGTGACCTCCATAGGATGAGCGTCACTGGTAACCCCTTCCGCCACGTGCGGTCGGAACACTCAGTTGCAATGAAGGTAGCCATTTTGTTTGCTTATAAACCCATGTCGAGCCATAGCTGGTGAAATTGTGGTGTCAACTTGTAAGACACGTAAGCTGATGCATCTGATGTTATTTATGTTGCAGCATTACTTTATAACTTGGCTTATATGGCATACTATATCATATGATACATCAAACATGTTAACATGCAAAAATGTAATTATTAATGTTGACTTATACAGATTCATGGTTCTATAGCGGAAGTTGGGCAACAATATGGCGCACACATTGCCGACGTTTTCTCCTTCATAAAATTAATTAAGGCATTATTTTTAAACGCAGATACATAATACAGTACATCCTACAGTGAATAATATAACTCGCATTGGTATATGAGAATTCATAATTTAAGATAATAAACCGAGGTGGATTAAAACCTATTAGTTATTTGTTATTTTATATAATTAATAAATACAATGCTTACCTACGATTTATATCGACGCAAATCAGCAAGTGCATCTATTCATTACATATCAAATATGTTCCCAAGTAATGCTTTGATTAACGATAAATGGGTTATCTGCGTAATTATATTCACAGTGGAGTGACGCTAATTTAACATGTATGCATAATGATAAAAAAATTAGTCTTAAGTATGCGTGCTGGTTTGACTATGCAAGTTAGCAATATAGAATGTCGACACTGTACCACATGGCAATATATGTGATGTTCTACCCACAGTTGCATATTGCCGTTCTAAATACAATAACAACATTACGCACATAGTCTACCTACCTTAACGCAGTTGCCTGTAGCAGTCGTCGTTCTCTTTTTTGGCGTCTGGTTGTATATCCCAATGTTTGACGACTCCGAAACTGCAACATGTGCAGCTCATTCGAGAACAACTGTCAAAGCGTCAAATGTGTATCGTTTGCTGAATACCATATAATACGCTGCACCCGACCCAACACGAACCATCCATAAACACGTCAAAGTTGGTCTTGTACTGAAAACCAGAAGAACTGCATTTCGAATACAACTGCACTTCGACGAATCCATGCTTTCGATCGAACGCTTAAGTCATTTGTTTGTAGCAACTCTCAGGTGCAACGCGACACAGGTTTCTAATCATACGTTGTCAATGTGTGCTTGCCCGGGACCAAGAACATACCATTGTCGGAGGCCGCACGTCAGGCTAAGAATGTCCACGGCAGTGAAGCTTTGCATTGTCTGTGCTAATTGACAATGAAACATGTCAGGTATTACCGACGGACAAAACCCGGTTGCCTTGCACAAGTAGTTTCATTCTTCTTGTCGAATGTGCAAATACCCATGACCGTACTGAATTGCGGCTTAATTAGAACGATGAGAGGGGTGGAAAGGATTGGTGGATGAAAATATGGAGGCAGAGGGGTGTAGAGGGAAAGTGATAAGGGAAATAGTAGAGATTAAAGAAAGTGAGGGAGAGCGAGAGGAGGAGGAAGAGGGGCAGGGAGAGGAGCGGCCAGGCAGGGAGGAAGGGAGAGAGAAAATGTTTAGTATGTTTAAAGGAATGGAGGTAAATTAGCATGGAGACAGAAAAAGAGAGACAAACAACCAACTTGTTCACTCTGACACATTGCGCATGAGAACGATAAGGGATTGCAACGCCACTCATTTATTATTATATATTTCTTTCATCTATTTGCTAAAATGCAAAAGGACCGGTTTAAATAATAATCACAATGGTATTCTGTGTGTGTGTGTGTGTGTGTGTGTGTGTGTGTGTGTGTGTGCGTGCGTGCTAGCGTGTATGCGTGTGTGTGTGTTGAAACATATCCCTTTCCACCTACTGTGATGGGTAATTCATAACTGTTGTGGTTGAAAATAAATTTAAATAACAATCACAGTGGTATTCTGTGTGTGTGTGTGTGTGAGTGTGCGTGCGTTCGTGCGTGCGTGTGTGCGTGTGTGCTAGCGTGTATGCGTGTGTGTGTTGAAACATATCCCTTTCCACCAATACTGTGATGTGTAATTCATAACTGTTGTGGGTGAAAATAAAAAAAATAAACATTTTCCCAAGGGACATGCTTCGCAGTAAATGGTTAACAGTGGTGGGAGTAATGCAAGCTTTATGAAACTTGTCACAGCCTGAGCCATTCTTACTGTTTATCGTGTAGGCCTAGTCGGAAAGATAAACAGGCATTGATGAAGTGCGAGTAGAGATGCAGGCGGTGGCTGAGCGAGTTGGAATATGATCGACAACAAAAATTGCTGAACACCTGCAAGAGAGAGGGGAAGTTCACAGAGGAATGCATACTGGGGCTGATAGTCTGAATATAGAAACGAAACGGAGATGTGCATGGCCCACGAAAAATAGAAGCACTACGTTGCTAAGGCATGTGTTGAAGTTTCTGGAAAGAATCGTGGATGGCAGAATAAGAGCAGTAGTGTAAGGGGAATCGTTGAAGAACAGCTGGAGATTAGAAAAGGAAGAGGAACAACGGATGGGATATTTGCCCTAAGTTAGCTAGTTGAGAAGAAACTGGAAGGACACGAGGATATGGCAATTAGATTCATAGACCTGGAAAAAACACTGATGTGGATAGAGGTCCAGGAGGGGGTTAGGATTGGTGGAGGGGACACGAAGATCAGGGAGCTGTGTGGACCGGAAGTGTCAGGAGAGTCCAAAGTAAATGTTGGTCTGACACAGGGAAGCGCCTTCAGCCCATTGTTGTTTATCGCTGTTGTGGAACTGATAAGCAGAAAGATTTGTATAACAGTCGTACTCCAAACACTATTGCACGCAGGTGGCCTGGCAGTGGTAGAGGATGGGGAAGCAATCTCCAATAACAGTTGATTGAGTGGAAAGATATTTTCAGCAAACATGGATTGAGAGTACGCTTGGTTAAGACGGAGGTAATGTGAGTGGGATATAGAAGGAAAGAGCTATAAATAAACCAGGAGCCGTATTCACGTCGCCCGATTAAGCCTTCCTACCTGGATGTAACGCTATCCGCCGGATAACGGCACGTGATTCTGTATTCTTTTGCTATCGACGGTTACGTCATTTACCTCTGGGTAGTTTATCTGCTCGACATGAATATGGCTCTTGGATGGGAAGAAGCTTAAGCAAAGAGACAGTTTTGCCTACCTGGGTGGAGCGATATGTGGGGTTAACAGTTCGCCAATCACAAAAATGGAAACCCTTTAGGGTGTGGCTTAGACGTTGGCGTGGGTGTTCAGTTAACAAAAGGTAAAGGTAACTTCTTATATAGCGCAGTATCAATTCCTCAGAAAAATGTGTCCACTTATAAAGTATCACCCTGCAATCTATGCTGTGCGACTCCATTTGGTACACAGGGAGTCTTACCTCACTACCAAACAATTAAAAAAAATGTTGAAAAATTGAAAACAATGGCATATCCATTTCTTTGGAACAGTAAACCCGTGGCTTTGAAAAGAGAATCACTATTAAACACATTTGCTGACGGAGGTCTTAACATTGTAGATATTAGAACTAAAATATAATCTCTATCTGTCAAACAAGTTCTGCAATTAATTAAAGAGCATAGAGCCAAGTGGACCTTCTTAGCAGTGTATTGGCTGGGTATACACCTTAAAGAGTATGTAGTTCTGCACCGCCTTTACCCACCTTAAACATCATGGTGCTGGTTCACGTCCGGGTAATCTAGTCGGAGAGACAAGCCGTCAATCGATGCCTTTTCGAAAACTTTCAATGTTATTAGTAATCTCATTTCTTTCAAATTAAACCATTGCTTAGAACTGTATCAGCTTAGAACATGTTAAATGCGCTTCTTTCGAGTTTGACTTGTTCCCCGCAACATAATCGGCACATCCCATGATCGTTCGACAGAAAGTCACACGTGCGTGGACAGCCAGTCTCTGCCACGCCCCATGACCGTCGCCCGGTATAAAATTACGCAACATGTACTGGAGCGCCAGCGACCGATGTCGCTTCGATCAACGCAGCAAGTTGTCTCTTGTTTCGGCCGGCCGCATCTATTCATACCACACTCATTCATTTACAAACACGTAGAACGCTGATATAACCATGCGTAATACACACACACACAAAAACACACACACACACACACACACACACACACACACACACACACTCATACACACCACACGCACACGCGCACGCGCACACACACACACACACACAGACAAAGACACACACACACACACAAACAAACAAACAAACACACAGAGACACACACACACACACACACATACACACACACACACCCACCCACACACACACACACACACACACACACTCACAGACACACACAGACGAAGACACACCCACACCCACACCCACACACATCACCACAGGCACACACTCACTCACACACACACACACACCACACGCACACACACACACATGCACGCACACACACACACACACACAGACAAAGACACACACACACAGACACACACACAGACACACACACACGACACACACACAAACAGATACAAGCAGACACACACACACAGACACATACAGACACACAGAGACAGACAGACACACACCCACCCACACAATAAATTGTGCTCACATGTTATTATAACTGCGCTATTTTACCCAAAATAGCTTTTAAATAGATCATTTACAAAAAATGTATGCATAGTTAGTGCGTTCAGGTACTCCCAACGAAAATTTAAATTATCAAAGATGAGACGATCGCTCTATTAGATATCATTGAAACTATTTATTATCGAACGACTTATAAAAAATAACTATACGATACTTGATAAACTGCTAGATAATAATAATATATTTTGGCAGTTATCACCATAATCGGGCCAAACAAGCATATGAGACGGTTCACCACCACATGCATGCAATACTTCAAGGTGGTCGACGATCTTCCGTGTGGCGATTGAGACTTCTTTCTTTTTCGGTTTGGGATGCAGAATTGTGTGCTTATTTATGTCAGTATAATTGTTTTACCAGCAGGAACGATTGCATATTTTACCAAGGTAGTATTGTATTAGTGTTATTTTTTATATATACATTATTTTAATTCATTGTAAAGTGCCCCAGAAAAATTATTTGAATGGGGCACTATATAAAAAATATTATTAAAACAGGTACAGGGAAGTAATCACACAGGTACCTATTTACTACCTAACAGCTCACATGTGACCACTAAGTTGAAATAAAAACAAAACCTTCAATAATCTTTCACCATTTTAATTACGGTTTTGGGACAAATAGATTGATGTGTCTGTCTTTCTCCACATTTTTCACCATTTTAATTACAATTCTGACACGCGATTCACGCGAGGTTCTGTTGTTCCTCCGCTTCCAGTTTCTCCATCTCCTCCTCCACCTCCTTCTGCTGTGCCTCGTACGCCTTCTGTAGTTTCTCCTCAATCTCCCCCGGGATCTCGACCTTAGTGAGGTCCTCCATGCCCGAGGCTGGTTCGTCCGAAATGAGCACGGAAATGAGGTTCTCGGCAGCGAGGAGGGCTGCGGGATCCTTCTCCCCTGAGTGCAGCTCCCGAAGGATCACGTAGGCGTTCTTATCCCGGATGTACTTCCGCCCCGATTTACTCGAGCACAGCTGCAACACAGAGGGGGTATTGGTTACAACCCTGGGACCTAGGACAGTCTTCCCGGATGGTTGTCTCCCTCCCTACCTGCCTGCCTGCCTGCCTGCCTGCCTGCCTGCCTGCCTGCCTGCCTGCCTGCCTGCCTGCCTGCCTGCCTGCTCCCTCCCTCCCTCCCAAGGAGGGGGTATTGGTTACAACCCTAGGATAGTCTTCCCGGCTGATTGTCTCAGGTGCCTGGATGACTACACCTGGATGATATGGCTACCCCTGGATGGGTGGTTACCCCTGGGTTGTTACCTCTTGATGGATACCCTTGATTGGATTGTGGATACTGCTGGATTGTTACATCTGAATAGTTACCCCTGGGTGGTTACCATTATAGTTACCATTGGGTGGGTATCCTTGGATTGTTATCTTCCTGTTATAGCTACTTCCTGTTATAGCTACTTCCTGTCATAGCTACTTTTTATTCCCGTTATAGCTACTAATTAAGTTTGACAGTTGAACTAGCCTCATTATAGCTATTTTTCTTTTTTTAACATGATAAGGGAGCATTAACTATTTCATCTCCATCCAGCTGATGTCCATGAGGGGTGGACGGCTTTGATGTGTGTCCCGCTAAGGAATTTCCACAAAGTCATGTGATAATACCCCTCGATGGTTATCCTTGGGTAGTTACCCCTAGAGGGAATGATTGGGATAGGACAGTTACCTCTGGGGTGCTACCCTGGGATGTGATGGATACCCTTTAAGATGGAATGGTTACCCTGGGTAATTATGTTGCTACCCAAAATCATCCTATTGTGGTTATATTTTTGGCAGTAAGTTTGCAGAATCAGACATGTGAAAATCGTAAATATCAAAGGGCCATTTGTATTAGCCCCACTGGTAATAAGGTAAAAAGGGTGTCTACAAATGGAATATTTGATTAACGTTCTGAAGATAGTATGGATACTGAATTAAAATTCTGAACTTATTCTGTGTTTTCTAAAATAATGCAGGCAACACACCTTCTTGAACCATGAACACTGTATCTAAAATACATACAAATTCCCTTTTACATTTTAAAACCAACTCAGCATGTACAATCTTCTCTCCTTTGGAAGGAGATACAGAATGCTAACTGTAAGAACCCAGAGTGCCCTTAAACCTCTCATTCCATCCTCCATCAAGTGTATGAACCAGTCACAATAAATCAATCATTGACCAACTTATCACAATCCCTATCGCTGCCACATATGCACAGATATATATTTTATATACCGCTGCCATTTTGTTTTATCATATTTATTAATCTACCTTATAATATTGTCGTATTGTCTTAGCATATTAATATTCCAGTGTTTTATCATTAAATAATTTATTTTTATTGTTGCTAAGTACTAGAATGGCCGTCAACAATTCTATTCTATTGACATACTTATTTCTAACAGCCATTGTTTACATATTTGATTTTATTGTGTATGTATTGCATGATTTAAATATTATGCTTTTACGCACCATCCTCAGTGCAAAGTTTACCTCTTCTATGTCCGTACTATGGATGGACAATAAAGTTGTTATATCGCACCTGATTAATGGATTCCAGGAGCATCTTCCTCACGTCGGGATATGTTGTTATTATTATTATATCGCACCTGATTAATAGATTCCAGGAGCATCTTCCTCATGTCGGGATCTGTTATTACTACTATATCGCACCTGATTAATGGATTCCAGGAGCATCTTCCTCACGTCGGGATCTGCCTCCCGTTTCTTGTCTGCCTCCAAGTACTGGAGGTCGACAGGCAGCTTGGCCGTGTCTTCCTCGTCAAACTCCTCGGGTCCCGCCAGTGGCAGCAGTAGGCGGGGCAGGATGTCCACATCGTCGCTTAGCAACCAGTCGTGATATGCTGAAGACGATGCACAGACGTGTCAGAGCAATATAGTGCAAGTTTAATTTCAAAATGTTACAACGTAGAACGATCTTCCCAGTTACAAAATTGCAACTTACACTTGGGTAATCAGGAAACTACTTGGTGAACGTATAAATAAGTATGTTAGCAAAAACTTCGTAATAAAATCTCAAAATGGACCGAGTGACCCCAAAACACCTTTATGGCGCGTTTACGGGCAAATACGCCTAGCGACTTCCGACTGGTTTTCCTAGACCGCCACGCACATAATACACAAGAGCACATCTATAGACAGTTCTCTCTTTAGTTTGTAGGTAGTTCACTGTTTTCGATGTGGATAACAAGTGAATGCATCAAACATCAAAGGGCTTTGTGGTTAGTTGCCAAAAGAACATGTTTACTAATTTAATATTTTGTTTACAATTTGGCCATATATATGGCAGTAAAACAGTCAATTTTATTTCAAGGTTATTATATGCAATTTGGCACACAGAATACCATCAACAAATGTATTCTAGTACTCCATCGCACAAACCAAAGGGCTAATTATTTTGCAATACAAATTTTGAGTTTGTGTAATGTATACACTAGCAACGATACATAACTGCTATTTTTATAATGACCAAATCACAACAGAAATGTACTGATAATTGACAGAATACCAAAATAAATGATTCTTACATGATTCGAAACAACAGTTCCTGATTGTGCCGATAATGCCGCCTCGTCTAATTAACGAAGCCTTGTATTGAATGAATGGTAACAAGCGTTGCATGATCCGATTCTTCTTGTCCAGCAGATAATGGCGGGCGTCTCTAATCTGAGTCAGATTTGAGAAGAAAGGCCCGAGATAATTCAAAGTTGCAGTTTGATCCACACAGAATGCATCCACAAGTTTATCAAACCCAATGATGTCGGCATTTGCCAAAATTGAGTTAAGAATTCGTCGGGAACACTGCTCTGAGCGCGATATATTTGAGAGGAGCATACATACTACGCCAGTGTGTTTACTCTCTTTATCAAGCACATATTTCAGTAGATCCAGGGGTAGTTCTTGGTGCAAGTCGAGGAGCCTCATGGCTGTCTGTTCGTACGTTGAAAGGTTCACGAGAGACAGGTAAGCGTCCTTGGTCACACTTTGGTCACCGTCTTTTGTCAATGACACAAGAGCAGATAAATATTTGTTGTTGCTCGCAACGAAGTCGCAGCCATCTTTGCTGCCAGATAGACCAAGGAAGTATTGAAGTGCGATTGCTTTCACATCTGCTCGTGCGGAACATGACAGGAAAGGTAGAATCTCACGGTCGATCTGGTCTACATTTAAGTCTGCCATTGCTCAGTTGCTGATGACCTGAAAGTGTTGAAACACAACATTATATATAATTATTAGCGATCGATTTATTTGTATAAATAATACAACAATTACTGATATGCCTTAGCTAGAAGAATGAGATTTAAGAAACACCGAATTCAATAAGCGAATTTCTTAATTAAATTTAAAAGCCTTAAAAACTAAAAAAGGCCAAACATTGAAACAATTTATTCTTCATAAAATAATGATCGGTCTCTTAGCGAAAACTGAGTTTGAGACCAGGACAGGTATTAGTCTCAGGCAAATTAATAACAAGAAGGATTTTACTTACCACTCTACATTGACTAAGTCTACAGTACAGTCAGACAGTCTACTCGCAGTCTTCTTGATGATGATGATCAGGCTCAGGCAGTCACTGAGTCAGGGCTGCTAGTCAGTCCTCAACTCAAGATGCGTCAGTTGTGTCCAGATGAAACACGTTTAAAATACGATTGTTTAATGTCCACCGAGTTGTGGATTCACATGAAACAAAGAGCACTGTCACCTATCGCGTGCCAGCAATTAGTTGTATATCACACGTTCGGATAATTACTTGTGTATTACACCTTTGGCCTCCGTACACCTTTTCATCCTGTTGTGAAATCGGCCACACTTGTTACCGGAACCACGTGTTTGATGTCATCGCCCCTAAAGCGGGATCATTTCGTATTTCATTTAAGCCTGTCTATCAAAAAAATACGCTGTAACTAGCATTGTGTGAATAAAGGGCAAAACTAGATAACGAATGGCATATGCCAATTTCGATTATGTCTACATCATAATACAATGTAATTAATCCTTATTAAACTGTAAGTAATAAAATGCATACATAAAATGACCAGCAAGTGCGCGTAGTTAGTAGATAAAATAATAATTGATCCCCACGCATAATTAGATTTTTACATTTTTGAGTGCGGGTTTTAGCTTTTAGGTTGTCATATCGACTCCCGTTCCACCAAACGCACTATATTTAGTGCAGCGTTTAAAGTATGATGTACAGAAGGAGTGCAGTGTAGCGTTGGCGAGATCAGTAATGGCTTAGAATAAAGGCAAACAGGTATAAATTCACATTTCGCATCGCAGCATTTGACATTCGATTCAGCCCGCTGTAATAACTAATCCGTCGCATGCTTTGTTAGTTTGCATGTCTAGCCTAAGTTTTGTTTAGACTAAATCATGAGTTTGGGCGCACATTTCGGCACCCGAAACAGTACATGATATATTTTGTAGTAGCTGCACAGCGATATCACAAGAGCTGCTTCTTTAGTCTGTTGCCGATACGACAGCTTGTCGATTGTTTAGTCACGGTCCGAGAGCAAACGCAGACTGTGGCACAGTCGAAAGCAATGGTTTGCTCTTCCACGGTGGTGAAACAATTGGCTGATAGAATGACGCTGGCAAAACATCAGTATTAATTGATGGAACCAACGGCGATTCCTTGTATCAGCACCATGTTCAGTGACGGGGAATGTGAGAGTTTGGAGGACGGAGAGCTCTCCGAAGTCGAAGAATCTTCGCCTGCCAACCCACCCTTGCCGACTTGTAATAAAAGAAAGAGCGATTCCCCAGATAGTGGCAACCATATAAAGATGATGCATATTGGCAGTTCCAATGCGTCTAGCTTAAGTTCAGCAGATCAGAATGAGTCTAGTCCGTGTTGCATAGGTAATGTTCCGGATTCTGGTAGTCAGAACGATTCAAAATCTGTTCACTCTGAGTCTGAGGGAGGGGCCAGTACGTTAGCCTCACTTGGGGATGATTGCGGGAATGGTGGGATGATAGATGTAGAGCAGTCAGACCTTGTGAACGTGTGCTCACCTCATGGAGACGATTCTAGTCAAGAAAATGCGAAAACGGACAAAAACGAAGATGACTCATTGCCAAAGCTGTCAGATGACAATGACGCTATGTGTGTCGGCGACGACACTCGGCCATCGACATCTGCAAAGATGACGGAGTTTGAAATCATCGACGACATCTCTGATGATGATGTTGATGGCAGTGGGTTCGGCAGTGAGGAGTTTGATGATGACGACGATGACGATTCGATCAATGAAGAGGACATTGATGCGATGCTCGATGAGGGAATGGTGGAGTACCAGAAACAGGGTCCGGGGTCGGCAGATGGGTCAAAGGGGGAAGACGGAGATGATGACTTTGCAGCGCCGGTGGAGAAAGAAAAGGTGGTATTGGTTGGTAAGTATTGGTTTATTCAATTTATATTTCTGCTATCCACTGTCTCCCTATCAGGGTCCGTACGGGGCCTTGAAAGTCTTGAAAAGCCTTGAATTTGATTGTACCAAATTCAAGGCCTTGAAATCCTTGAATTTTATAAAGTAGTCTTGAAAAGTCTTGAATTTAATTGTGGTCAATAAAATAGTGTTTTGACTCAATTGTTGTGACGAATAACAGCCAGAAAAGGAAAAGTCTATGCACAAAAATTAATCGTGTCCACATTGGGCAATGGGCATTTCACTGGTCGGCGCCATTATTTTCTTAGTTGAGTAAAAAAATTTATGTCAACTATATTTAGTGCTCTTAAAAGTACATATGTTGTTAAAACAGTCTTGAATTTCTTTTTCAAATAGCCTTGAAAAGTCTTGAATAGCCTTGAATTTCAAATGTCCAGGTGTGTACGGACCCTGCCCTATGGTCCAAAAAAACGCTGGCCCCAAAACTTGTTCTCAAATTTAGTTTCTCTTTTCTAGTCATTGCATCTTTATTGTCCTCTCTGCCAGCCATTTCACACTCTGAGTCTCTAAGTACTCCTTTCCAGATCCCTAAAGCTCACTACAATATGACAGATTATTTGTGCAAATGTGTTATAATTTACTTTTGATGAAGGCAAAACCATCAGTCAGCCAACTAAAATATTTTTGAATGGTGATCATGCTTGCAAGTTACCTGATCTGACAAGCAAATGTTGATGTTTGTAACAAACGACAAAATATGTAAAACTGACAGAGCATATTCCAGAGTTCAACTATTCAACCACTTCAAGTTTGTATCAAAATGATTCACGATGGGCTAGACATTAATTGAAGGAAATAAATGTGTTGAAACTTGATCAATTTTGACCTTGAATATTTCAGAGAAAGGAGTTGATCCTTTTGACATTTTGCCGGAGGGTTGGGTGATTGTCACCCACAACTGTGGTATGCCTGTCTACCTGCACAAACAACTGAGGGTATGCACCCTTTCGAAGCCATACTTCCTTGGACCTGGCAGTGCTAGGGTGAGTAGGAGACTGTTAATGTGGTCTTGTTATTACGATCTCTAAATGAGACCACGTCACACCCATGCTCTTGGAGCTGCACTGGCTTCATGTAAAGAGTATTACTTTCAAGACTGCTTCTTACTTTCAAATGCCTTCATGAGCTTGCACCTTCTTATTTATAGATACTTTTCACCCATTATTGCCTGACTGCGACACATTGTCTACGCACTTCTGATAAGTTACTCCTTCAACAGCCTACTTCTTGTACTAAAATCGGCGATCAAACATTCACTTGTGCAGCTCCAAGAGCATGGAAATAACTTCCCCTGTCAATGTGCAAGTGTGGGCCCATTAAAAATGACACAAAAGACTTAACTTTTTAACCGTTATTTTAAAACTGAATGATTGTAATTATTTTGTACATATTTATTTTATTATAATTAATATAAAATGTTATTATTTTAGTAAGTTGTATTTATTTATTTTTGAGTTGATTTTATTTAGTGGTAATGATTGATTACATGTTTTAATATTTTTTTTTTATGATTTAATGTATGATATTGATAAATTTACCATTTGAAAGTGCCCCACAACAGTTATTTGGGTTATTTAGTTTAGTTAATTCTATTTAAAAGAAAAATTCATATTACTTTTTTTATTTGTATAAATATATTTTATTTTACAAGACTAAAAACGACATTTGTAAATATTTTACAATATTGTTGAATGATGAAACAGTGAACATTATTGCAGTAATGTTTTATTTATTATACTTGTTTTATTATAATTAATTGATTTATTGCAGAAACACGACATTCCTCTGAGCACCATTCCCTGTCTGGCATATCGGAGAGCCCTGGTTACAGAGACTAGCAAAGCCTTGGAGATGGAGGCTAGCAGACCAGGTGGCGCCATTTATATAAGGATCCGTTTATATAAACATCTCTTGCATGCCATGTCTAACCCACCACAGCAAATCGGGCATTAAGTCACACAGGCCTGTTCTGCAGCTGAGTTAAAAATAGCTGGCTAGGTCTTGCCCCATCAATGGCTTATTTTGGCAGTAGTGTTTTGATGTCCAATAAAAAAATTAATCAAATTATTCCGTTTATGATACAACTGGTTAGGAAACAATATATATTCCAACAATTGAGGTGTCATTTTATAGCTCATGGGCTGTTGAAAACATAAACAAATTCAATTTTGTTTAATTGATACCCCATTTGCTAGGCCAGGTCACAAACAGGCTAAATTTACTTTGAATAGTCCAGACAGACTGGCAATTTTTCATAGTCGCTTTTACCTTTTTTATTATGATGTATTTTAGAACTATGTCTTCCTCTGACTGACTTTCCTAGATGCAATACCGGTTAGAGACATACTGCTGTTATTGGTCTATAAGTTGTTGGTACATCACGACTGTAAAAAGTACAGTTGCCTGTGAGAAACGTAAAACCCATTTAAACCACCCTGTCTGCTTTTGTGCACTCAGATAGACTCATTTTGAAATTTATGTATTCCTAGCATATATCCAGTGCAGCATAATATTACGTTGTGAATGTTTTTATGATACAAATTACCAAGGTAGTCATTGTTGTTTTTTATTATAATTTTATTATGTTAATATTTTGTTTTTGTTTATAATTACATATTGAAACTGTCACCAATCATTTGATGAGTTAAAAATACAGTCTGTACACACATAAGATATTGAGTGCGGATAGTTTGTGAAAGCAGCCACGCATCTTTGTGTATATGGTAACACATCCAATATTAAACTAAGAATGAGATTGTTTGGTTTTGATCCAACAGAAACTGACTAAATGATCACCCAGAACTGTCTCCAGTTCATCTTGACTCACTATTTGTCTAAATGATCACCCAGAACTGTCTCCAATTTATCTTGACTCACTATTTATCTAAATGATCACCCAGAACTGTCTCCAGTTCATCTTGACTCACTATTTGTCTAAATGATCACCCAGAACTGTCTCCAGTTTATCTTGACTCACTATTTGTCTAAATGATCACCCAGAACTGTCTCCAGTGTATCTTGACTCACTATTTGTTTTGTCGCAGAGCAAGAAGAAGCAGCCAGTAATGGCACCGGTGAAGGTCAAAAGGACAACGGTGAAGCCGTGGATGAGATGACAATGGCAGCAATACCGAAAGTGAAAGTAGAATCTGTCGAGGAGCACAAGAAGCAAAGTTGCCTCAGTGAGATTGATTTAAATGTGGATATGGAATAATTTTTTTAAAGGAAAAGTATTCTGATATAATGTGGATTACCAAAGTATTAAAATATGATTTAAAGTTATAATTAATTACTAATTGGTTATTGTTGTTTAATTGGTATTCATAGTTCATTAATTACTATTCATCCATAAATTACCATTCATGCGTGCATGCATGTGTGTATACAGTATATAGTGCTATACACACCACAATCCATGACATTCATTTTCAATGCTTAATTGACACTATATATGCTTTCTGAAGACCCCATTTTGCTTCTTAATTTTTACCCATCCATCATCCAGCCATTGAAGTGTCTATCCGTTCAAAAGCATGCATGTGTATGTATACAGTATACAATGCTATACACACTCCACAATCCACATGACATTCATTTTTAAGGCTTAATTTACAGTATATATGCTTTCTGAAGACCGAATTTGCTTCTTATTTTTTACCCATCCATTATCCAGCCATTGTAATATCTACCTGTTCAAAACGGACTTTACCTGTCCAAAAGGCAGATGGGTCAATAGATAAAGCTATGTTCATCCAGTATTGTTAACTAATTATTATTTGCTCAGATCCACTGGAAGTGAGAAAGTACTGTGAGAAGCTGTTTACATTCCGAACCATCAAGGTGAAGCGATTCAAGTAAGTACAGATGTGTGAGACTGCTTCTTCCATTAAAGCGACATGGTCCTTTCGTGGCTTTTTATTTTTATTGCAAAATCATGTTAATGGGTATAAGTTATAACTATTGTAGTGTCCTGACCGCCAATAAATGTTTTATCGAAACAGAACTGACTTCGTAATGTTAATCGTCGAATGTTTATATATGCTGTCACTCAAATCGCCGCGAGTGACACCCACCCTTTGACCTTTACCAACTGGGAGCTGTGCACCTGGCTGGGTGTGGCGTTAGTGGCGTCAACTTGTGTTCACGTGAGACTGCATCGCGTGATCATGCATTTCCTTCTGGGCTTTTAGCCATGCCTACAACGGTTTCGAAAACGCCTCGTGGTCGATGTGTAAACAGAGTTAAGCATCACGTACTGCGTCTATTTTCAACCGCTAATGCTACATGAAAACATATTTTGACTGTCTTTTTGCTATAATAGCATACATGCCAACCTTTACTGATCAACACCTGTAAGACTCTGAACAAAAATCCATAAGAAATCCATAAGCAAGCAGCAAAAAGGAGGGGGGAGGTGATGATTTTAAATTCACGGCTACATACAAATGAAATGGGATAGACCCTGGAATAGATCACGTGCGACTTTCATTAGTCATGGATGAGAGTGGTAGAAGGGAAAAAATCGGTGAAAATATGATGGATAAGATATGAGCGTAGCGAGTCCCTTGCAGCTGGGGGTATGGGGGGCGCTGTAAGCCCCCCAAGAAAATTTTGAATTTTGTGCAATTTTAGGGTCACTTAAAGCCAAACTATTTTGCATTACAGTAGAACCTGTCTTGTAGGGACACCTGTCTGGCCAAGCAAAAGTGTCCCTACATTGCAGGTGTCCCCTTATCAGAGGGACAGGAATTTGTGGAATTGTTTCCCAAACATACAATTTTTATTTACATCCACATTACAAAATAACTATATCACTTTTATGCCCACAGTTATAATACCCATACAAATGAAGTGTAATAATATCTCATTTAATATTAAAGTAGAACCCCTCATTTAAGACCATTTGGGATTAATTTATAATAATTAATGTCCATAATAGCATGTATGCTTTTGAAAACAAACTAAGTATTAAAATGCACAAAATACAAATTAGAAAAGAAAAAAATGAGACGATACATTAACAACGACATTTTCATTTATTTTGTGTGTGACATGTTTCATTATAAGTTTAATTTTGAATAGTTTTTACAATATAATAAATAATTATTATCTGATTGTGATTTCAAATTTGGTCTGAGGGGCTAAAAAGTGCTGCCACCTCACGGTGTCTGGGTAATCACGCAGCGGTCGCCATTTTGTTTATCGCCTTCCATGACGAATATATCTCAAGTTACCCCGTCTATGTTTCGACAAGACAACTGACCGTATTCAAGAATGTGTCTATTATACTAGTTCAAATAGTTAGAACAACTTTGGATGCTTTTTGGTGTGAAAATTCGACCATTTGTCAGCGCAACATCTCACCGTTCGCGACGCGGGTTTGCGCCGGTGGCGAATGTAGGCATTTTTGTAGCAGCAATCGGCCGGCCTAAAATGGCCTACCGCGATGTCGAAAATAATTCGTAAAAATAAAAGTTCTGACAAAATAAAAGTTTCTTCAATTTGCTGACCATTAGTGTCATTGGTTTTCAGAGTTGTCCGTCTCTAGAATTAGTGAATCCATTACAGGTTACACATTTAGCACTTAAAAAAGCATTTCCAAGTGCTGCGTCATGCCTCAGGAACAATCTGCCACTTGCCATGCATGCCACAGACTGCCTCAGTTCGTTCAAGGAGCAACTGAAGACATTACCGTTTGAAAGAGCGTTTTCACTTTAAAAGAACATTTATAATATCCGAACATTTTTAATACCTACTATTTATCAACTATTTTATTATTTATTTATTTGTTTTTAACTTGTAATATAATTAACTCTTATTTACCAGTATTAGTATTTTGGTATTATTAAGACTAATATTATTTATTGATATTGAACAATTTATACTGGTCATTTTACAACCACACCTCTATATATTTAACTGTAAGGTAATCTATGTATTCCGGGAAAATTTAATGCACCTCTGAATGCACAAATACTGTTCTTTATTATTATCATTTACTCCGTGTGTGGGATCTTTTACTTCCCCTGGCATAGACACCAGATAGAAGGAACCACCGGTTTTAGGGTCTTTTCCAAAAGAAGCAGGCAATGTGTGGTAAACAAAGATATGTCATTACGATTCTACGTACAATAACAGTGGCTATATTGTGTGTGTATTTATGACTGCAGAAACTGGAAGGACAGAAGGAAGTACACCAGTCTGCAAAAGAAAGCCACACGTCCTCTCCTGGTGACTATTTAAAGCGAACCAAAAAAAACAAATTCTGTCTATGTATCGATAAATATCAATAAAATGTATCTGTTTAAAACAATAATTACGATTAGCATACTGACAGTTTACTAGACAAACATTGTTGAACACACAAATTAATAGTATGTATATACAGCAACATTTTTGTAGAAAAGCTAACATCACAACTTGGCATTCTTCATATTTAGTGGTCACTGATAGGGGAATGTTATTATTATTTGCGACACACTTTATAAATCCATATATTGCAGCCAACCATTTGTGGCATATGTAATTGTAATGTCCTCAGCTGATTCTATAACTGTCAATGATGTAATGATATTATTTTTGGTGTTACTGTAATGAATTTTATTTCAGCCATCAGCCACCAAACTCATCACATGTGCCATTCCATCAGACCAGAGTGCTGACAAACCTAACAAAAAGAAAGGCGAGTTTCCACCCTTTACAACGTGTCTTCCCATTCATGGGTTTCTTCTTCTCATGGGTTTCTTATCTTAGGTTTCTTCTTTTGTGGTTCTTCTGTTGGGTTTCTTCTTCTCCAGGGTTTCTTCGCAGGTTTCTTCTTCTCGAGTTTTGTTTCAGGTTTCTGCTTTTCTCGGGTTTCTTCTCGGGTTTCTGCTTCCCTAGGGTTTCTTCCTTTTTTTGGTTTCTCTCGGGTTTCTTCTCTCGGGTTTCTTCTTTTGGGGTTCTTCTTCTCTTGGATTTCTGTTCTCAGGTTTCTTCTGTCTGGTTTCTTCTTCTCAGGTTTCTTCTTCTCTCGAGGTTCTTCTCTTGGGTTTCTTCTCTTGGGTTTCTACTTCTCTTGGGTTTCTTCTCTTGGGTTTCTACTTCTCTTGGGTTTCTTCTCTTGGGTTTCTACTTCTCTTGGGTTTCTTCTCTTGGGTTTCTACTTCTCTTGGGTTTCTTCTCTTGGGTTTCTACTTCTCTTGGGTTTCTTCTCTTGGGTTTCTACTTCTCTTGGGTTTCTTCTCTTGGGTTTCTACTTCTCTTGGGTTTCTTCTCTTAGGTTTCTACTTCTCTTGGGTTTCTTCTCTTGGGTTTCTACTTCTCTTGGGTTTCTTCTCTTGGGTTTCTACTTCTCTTGGGTTTCTTCTCTTGGGTTTCTAATTCTCTTGGGTTTCTTCTCTTGGGTTTCTACTTCTCTTGGGTTTCTTCTCTTGGGTTTCTACTTCTGTTGGGTTTCTTCTCTTGGGTTTCTACTTCTCTTGGGTTTCTTCTCTTGGGTTTCTACTTCTCTTGGGTTTCTACTTCTCTTGGGTTTCTACTTCTCTTGGGTTTCTACTTCTCTTGGGTTTCTACTTCTCTTGGGTTTCTACTTCTCTTGGGTTTCTACTTCTCTTGGGTTTCTACTTCTCTTGGGTTTCTTCTCTTGGGTTTCTACTTCTCTTGGGTTTCTTCTCTTGGGTTTCTACTTCTCTTGGGTTTCTTCTCTTGGGTTTCTACTTCTCTTGGGTTTCTTCTCTTGGGTTTCTACTTCTCTTGGGTTTCTTCTCTTGGGTTTCTACTTCTCTTGGGTTTCTTCTCTTGGGTTTCTACTTCTCTTGGGTTTCTTCTCTTAGGTTTCTACTTCTCTTGGGTTTCTTCTCTTGGGTTTCTACTTCTCTTGGGTTTCTTCTCTTGGGTTTCTACTTCTCTTGGGTTTCTTCTCTTGGGTTTCTACTTCTCTTGGGTTTCTTCTCTTGGGTTTCTACTTCTCTTGGGTTTCTTCTCTTGGGTTTCTACTTCTCTTGGGTTTCTTCTCTTGGGTTTCTACTTCTCTTGGGTTTCTTCTCTTGGGTTTCTACTTCTCTTGGGTTTCTACTTCTCTTGGGTTTCTACTTCTCTTGGGTTTCTACTTCTCTTGGGTTTCTACTTCTCTTGGGTTTCTACTTCTCTTGGGTTTCTTCTCTTGGGTTTCTACTTCTCTTGGGTTTCTACTTCTCTTGGGTTTCTACTTCTCTTGGGTTTCTACTTCTCTTGGGTTTCTACTTCTCTTGGGTTTCTTCTCTTGGGTTTCTACTTCTCTTGGGTTTCTACTTCTCTTGGGTTTCTACTTCTCTTGGGTTTCTACTTCTCTTGGGTTTCTACTTCTCTTGGGTTTCTACTTCTCTTGGGTTTCTACTTCTCTTGGGTTTCTACCTCTCTTGGGTTTCTACTTCTCTTGGGTTTCTACTTCTCTTGGGTTTCTTCTCTTGGGTTTCTACTTCTCTTGGGTTTCTACTTCTCTTGGGTTTCTACTTCTCTTGGGTTTCTACTTCTCTTGGGTTTCTTCTCTTGGGTTTCTACTTCTCTTGGGTTTCTACTTCTCTTGGGTTTCTACTTCTCTTGGGTTTCTTCTCTTGGGTTTCTACTTCTCTTGGGTTTCTACTTCTCTTGGGTTTCTACTTCTCTTGGGTTTCTACTTCTCTTGGGTTTCTACTTCTCTTAGGTTTCTACTTCTCTTGGGTTTCTACTTCTCTTAGGTTTCTACTTCTCTTGGGTTTCTACTTCTCTTAGGTTTCTACTTCTCTTGGGTTTCTACTTCTCTTGGGTTTCTTCTCTTAGGTTTCTACTTCTCTTGGGTTTCTACTTCTCTTGGGTTTCTACTTCTCTTGGGTTTCTACTTCTCTTGGGTTTCTACTTCTCTTGGGTTTCTTCTCTTGGGTTTCTACTTCTCTTGGGTTTCTACTTCTCTTGGGTTTCTACTTCTCTTGGGTTTCTTCTCTTGGGTTTCTACTTCTCTTGGGTTTCTACTTCTCTTGGGTTTCTACTTCTCTTGGGTTTCTACTTCTCTTGGGTTTCTACTTCTCTTAGGTTTCTACTTCTCTTGGGTTTCTACTTCTCTTAGGTTTCTACTTCTCTTGGGTTTCTACTTCTCTTAGGTTTCTACTTCTCTTGGGTTTCTACTTCTCTTGGGTTTCTTCTCTTAGGTTTCTACTTCTCTTGGGTTTCTTCTCTTAGGTTTCTACTTCTCTTGGGTTTCTTCTCTTAGGTTTCTACCTCTCTTGGGTCTCTTCTTTTTTAGATTTTATTGCATATGATGTTTATCACCATCACTACGGCTACTTAAGAAGTTGCATTGACTTCCATTTGTATACTGACGTTGAATTAAATATAAACTGGCTGCTGTTACATACCATACTCTTTCTACTGAACACCTAACATGCTTAGTCAATCTGCTACATAACTCTCATATCTCTAGGACCCTTAGATCATCCATTTCCAAGCAACGTTTTGTTCCTAAAACTAATTTCAATCTATGCAAAACAATTGATTATGAAATTTGACTAATATGATATGTAATAGTCACATTGTGTGGTTGATATCATATTCTACATGGTTGTAATGTCGCGTTTACATGGATTGTATTGTAGAGTTTATTCTGAATCCTGTCGGCAAGTCAGACGTATGCATTTTGCACGAGTATGTGCAACATGCAATGAGGGTCCAGCCTTGCTACATCTTCAAAGAACTAGGTAGGTCTGTCCAACCACCCTCTATGAGTAATGGTAGTACAGTGATGCTGCCATATGCCCAGAGTTTGTTGAATCCTGACTAGGTCCCAACTGTCTCCAACTCGCTGATCTCTCATGACTTCTAGCTGCCTGAAAGCATCTAAAAAATAATTGAATTAATTTTCTTCCCTGATATGTTGTGCAAATTCCGTAACCGTAAGTTTTTTTGCCACATAGTTGGGGCATTCGTTGTATGGTTTATTGATAGTTAACCCCATTTGAAAACATCTCCCTAAATGTGTGTGTGTGGGAGGTGTGGGGTGTGTGTGTGTGTGTGTGTGTGTGTGTGTGTGTGGGTGGGGTGACTGTGTGGGTGTGTGTGTGCGTGCGTGTGTTGTGAGTGTGTGTGCGCGTGTGTTGTGAGTGTGTGTGTCTGTGTGTGTGTGAGTGCGTTGTGAGTATGTGTGTGTGTTTGTGTGTGTATGTGCGTGTGAGTGTGTGTGTGTGTGTGTGTGTGTGTGTGCGTTGTGAGTGTGCGTTGTGCGTGTGCGTGTGTGAGTGTGTGTGTGAGTGTGTGCGTGCGTGTGTGCATGCGTGCGTGTGTTACTCAGTCATATAAGTTCGCACTACTGCTGTAGAATAGTCTCAGATTATTTATGTAACACTGAGGTATAGGAAGTTAGTTTTTCTAATGTGGTCACCTCATCACTCAGGTCTGTTTACCCGTGTCAAGGATGACCATAACTGAGGTTGCACTGCAAAAAAAATTGACATATAAAATGTTGACACATACTTATTGACAAATCAGCAGCCGACATAATGTGGCTGTTGGCAATTTGACTGTGGTTGCCACCTCTCTACTGTGACCAGTGTGTTGTCGTTGCCTGTGTGTTGAGTAGGAAGTGTTCGTTGTTACAGATGAGGCTCAGGCACCCTACAGTGCGACCGTCGTCATCAACAAGGTGGAGTACGGCACAGGTTACGCGAGCAGTAAGAAGGCTGCCAAAAGTGAAGCAGGTATAGTTTATTCACTTCACTGGCAGCCAAAGTGGCTGAATAGTACAATAAGAACATTATGGTTGATAACAAATTCATTAATGTATATTAGTAAAACTATTTATGAAAGCATAACAATATATGAAAGTGTTACTAATTAGAATGTCTAGTAAAATAAAAATGATAAAAATGTTGGATATTAAAACTGTAAATGTTCTCTAATACGAACATATACCACTACATTTAGATAAATTAAAGCATAAAAATAAAAAATAAAAATATTTAGCAAAATATATTATTATAAATGGAACATGCAACATGACTAAGAAATTACAACTCGTTAAAATAGTATAAAATAGATCAATTGAATAAATAGCTAAAAGGATTCACAGTTCAAAACCTGTAATGTTCATATGTAAATAGGGAAGTCCATTCACTGCCAATTATACAGTCCATCATATTAGCATCTTGTATCCTCTGCTTATACCCCGTTTACACTACAAACAGGCTTCGAACTGGATCAGTTAATGCGCATTAACTGAGCCGGTTCAAATACTCGACCCGTTCACACTACAGAAGCTGGAGTGGGAGTTGTTTCCGTCCACTAATCGGTTTCTTTTGATTAATGACTTAGTGGTGCAACTGGGCGGGGCATTAATTAGGTCAAGAGTTGCTAAGAACCCTGCCCGGCCAACCATCACCGGCCTCAACATGTGGCATTAATTAGGTGAAAGTTAGTGTGACTAGGCGCTAATCCCCTTTGCGTTTACACTAGCAATCTGAACCGGTTCAAAACTAAACTCGTTCAAAACCCCCTCAAGGAGGTGGATTAGTTTAATCCCGTTCAACTCACTGATCCGGTTTAGATTTTGTAGTGTGAACGCTCAATGGGAGCAAAACCGGTTTCGCACCGGATTAACTTTGCTAGTGAGAACGGGGTATTAGAGGTTGTTGCATCAGTTTGCTGCAAAGGTTTCCCAAACCGTGACGTCTTACATCACGTCGAAAACAAATCACTACAGTGGTGCCCTCTATCAAGTGGCCAACGTGAAATGAAACAAGTCATGCTAGTAAAAGGCTAAGGAAATTCCAGTTACAAAAATCTTTGGTAACGATTTTAAAAATAACTATTAATCACGTAACAACAGTAATAAAATAATAGCATAGTAATAATCATAATTCATGATGAAGTGATAAATTAGAAAATGTTATAAGGTTATTTACAAATTACAATCATATCAAAGTAATTACATACAGTGATAATAAGACGTGCTTGTAATAGGCACTAGTTGTAGATGTTTTTGAGAAAAACCTTGATTGAATCCTTAAAACAGTTATACATTTTTTATTATTATTAGTAATAATAATAAAGAGTCACAACGAAAGAAAGTAGTTACTGTGACATTTGTTACTCTGTAGAGCGCAGTGGCTCAGGGGTAGAGCTTCGGACTCTCGACTACGAGAACCCGGGTTCGAATCCTGGCTGCGGCGTTAAAACCTTGGGCAAGTTTTTTCACTCTACATTGCTCCAGTTCACTCAGCTGAATAAAATGAGTACCTGGCTATAGACAGTGGTGGATATGTGTACCATCAGCCTTCGCGCATTAATTGCAGCATATAGCTGGATGCTTCCCAGAGAAGCCGAGATGGTGTCTGAGTAAACAGGTCTGTCAGGGAAGTAAAGTGTAAAAGTGCTTTGAGCGGTTCTGAGGACTGGATACTGCGCTATATAAGAACTTGCCTTTTACTCCAGCTCGCATCACGCTGGGGATTCTTATTCCGGAGATCCACAAAGTGAAGGGCGAGGAGAAGAAAACAGACTGCCACGATGTCTCTGTGAGTACTTCCATTGCAGTGGGGGGTCACATGACCTCATCACGTGACCTAATCCATTCTTACACCTAACTGTTGCTTCCCTGTCCTTTCAAGGTTTCAACTGTCTGGATTAAAGCTTTATGCAGAGACACGTTCATCCGTCATTTGGACGGGTAAAAACCGCTGTGGACGGGTAGAAATATGGGTGGATGGGTAAAAAATGAAGGCGCAAAAAAGGGTCTTCTAAAACCACAGATATTGTCAGTTATGTCTTAGAAGTGTAAATGGTATCACATGTGTGTTTGTAGTCCATTTCAGGTCATCAGACACATTTTAAAGTTAGTAAACTGGCTTAACAGGTAACATCCATGTGTCCACCAAAACCTGTGTGAGTGGCAATAATTTGGTCCTGCATAAAGCCCTGGTCTGGATAAACACTCAACCTGGATCTAACCTCAACCCTCGTGTTATGTCGGACAAAGTGATGTCTTATGATGATTTGTCTTGTTTCTACACGTTGTCTTTGTAGTTCTTTGACGAGGTCAAGATTGAGGACCCACGCATCTCAGAACTAAGTGCCAAGGCAGGTCAGCCCGGCCCCTTCCAAGTCCTCTACGAATGCCTTAAGAGGTAACAATTACAGATAGAAAATTGTTAATCAGTCACAGCCATTATTGTCAGTGAAAGCCAGACGTGGAATATTAAAAGATTTATGTAAACACTCAAATTTTACCTTCCAGTAAATTGAATGGACCTTACCAAGTAACTTTTTTCAATCAGGACCCATGTTTCCATGGTAATAAAATATACACAGTTTTGAGGAAATTTTGACAAACACTCTGCCTCTCTTGATTGAAAACATATAATAAGAAATACTATAATAATAAAGCTTTATTGCCATATTCAATGTGTATTACATGATGAATTGGAATGTAGTCTGGCGTTGACTCATATAGTGCCTATATATACAATAAAATGAAATATGGCAAATAAATATAAGATACACATTGTACATAATTTGTTCTTTAAGATGAAAAAATTGTGTCTGTCCTACGCTTGTGTGTACATGTACTGTCAGGGTTGCCACTGGTCAGGGAAAAGTCCGGGAAATTCAAGGTCAGGGAAAAGTCAGGGAATTTCGTGTGGGGTCAGGGAAATTTTAGATTTTGAGAAAAGTCAGGGAAATACAAGAAAATCCCTTGAAAGTCAGGGAAATTTGACTTTCTCGTGTCATACGCGTAATGCCGCGAACTTGAATTCATTATGCGTAACGATCCCGTGAAACAATGTTGATACCACAAACATATGCTGTTAAAAATATGGCTACCATACGTTCTTCAGTTGGCTGTTGTAATAATGTCATAACTGGCAATCTGAGGGGGTATCGAACATTGATTATATTTTGTAAGTTAATTGCTCATTATATGTACATCGCACATAAAGTTTCATGATTATTCAGTGAGCATGGTCAGGGAAAATTAAACTTTGAGTCAGGGAAAAGTCAGGGAATTTTGAAAGCTTCCATGAGTGGCAACCCTGACTGTACAGAAGCACTGATGTGTGTTCTGTGCAGGAACTACGGCCTGGGTGACACGGAGATCCACATGGAGATGAAGATGCTGAAGCACCAGAAGAGTGAGTTCCTCATGCGGGTCGGCAAACACGAGGCCAAGGTTTGTGACTTCAGGAGCAGCTGCGTGCCACTGAGCTTGATCTTCAATGATACTGGCGCAAAAGAAGTCATTAATATTATTACAAGTCCACATCTGTGGAAGTGGCATGTTGAATGGGAAATGCGTCAGTAGTGATATGGAAAATATCACACAAGTCTCCAAAATTGTAAAAGTAAAGTAAAGGCAAGTTCTTATATAGCGCAGTATCCAGACCTGTTCACTCAGACACCATCTCGGCTCCTGTGGGAAGCATCCAGCCATATGCTATAATTAATGCGCGAAGGCTGATCGTACACATATCCACCACTGTGTATAACCAGGTACTCTAAACAGCTGAGTGAACTGGAGCAGTGTAGAGTGAAAACACTTGCCCAAGGTTTTAACACCGCAGCACAGGACTCGAACCTGGGTTCTTGTAGTCGAGAGTCCGAAGCTCTTCCCCTGAGCCATTGCGTTCTACAAAATTGTAGTGGCGCAGTGCTAGAGCTTCAGACTCTCGACTAAGAGAACCCAGGTTTTAATCCTGTGCTGCAGAGTCAAACCTTGGATAGTTTTTATCACTGTGCATTGTTCCAGTTCACTCAACTGTATGAATGAGTAATTGGCTATAGACATTGGGCATTTGTGTACAAATAGTCTTTACGCATTAATTGCAGTGTGACTGAATGCTTCCCAGAGAAGCTGTCATCACACAACTCAGTTCAATATTTCTTAGTTCCTTGGATTGATAGATGGGAATTGATATGTTATGGTATGTAACTGCTATTTTTGACATGTGTAGATTGTATCTGTGTGATGTTATACCTGGTTTGTAGTGGTTAGTCACATATGTGGCTCTGCGTCATGTTACGGTATAATTTGCAGGTGATTTGCAAAAACAAGCGCGACGGGAAACAGCAGGCTGCTCAAGCCATTCTACAAGTGAGTAACAACTGGATCCAGTTGCCTAGCAACGGGTCCATCAAGCTTACTAAATGGTGTTTTCAATGTAGCCTTTGTTTTGGCGAAGACCACAATGTCCTGTTTCCAGATCTGCATGTATTGTGCTATCTTCCAGATACATTCAGCATAGTTATTCTGGTTTTTAGGATACAGTATTAACAAATTCAAGACACACAGCTTCAGTTTGAAATGTGTTGTTATTATTATTGACTGATCCTAGGTTTAATTTGTTCATTCATCTTATGACTACAGCATACATGTTGAAGGTATACTGCCTTGTGTTGAGTAACTTTATTCAACTTGGAACAATGTTCGCAATTTAAAAGATTCCACCCATAACACGTCAAAACAAAATTTATTGACAATAATGCTGAGGCGAGCAGACTTGGATGCAAAACTGTTTGACTTATACTTTCCCACGTTCTAAACACCACACTTCCTGTTATAAAAGACTGCTCTGTCAATTATTGGCAGAGAAGTTGGCACCCTCCTGTTAATAACAATATGGCAATATTTGGTAATACCCTTTAACAACAACATTGCCATATTTGGAAATATAACAGGGAACTTATGTCTTCAGAAGCTGCACCCATATGTGAAGAGCTGGGGGTCTCTACTTCGCCTCTACGGCACAAAGACTCTCAAGGAGAAGAAGGTAGGATTGTAGCTACTTCCTGTTTATATTAAGAATATTCAAATTGATAAATGTGGCCCTGCGCCATGGTTTGATTCCATGGGCACATTTAAAAATACAGGCTGAAAGCTAAATTAATAATTTGTTCAACTGCTGCTAAGAAATTATTATATAAACTACATATTCTGTAAATAAAAAAATGTTTAGTGCTGTGAACTAGCTACAAGTACTCAGTATAATTCTGAAGTAGAGTTCTGGATGACCAGTTGCAATTATATATATTTTTTATACTTTTTATTCCTCTATATTTTTGACAAAAGCTGCAAATGAATTTCCATTCCGGGAAAATAACGTTTTATTATACTGTATATTGAACAAGTGAGAAATCAAGCCCCTTAATCAATTTACCAATAACCACACACCATAAAATATCAGCTTTTGTACAGGCCTGTCAATAAAAAAAATTCTCAGTTATATATATGTGTTTGTTTTTGACGTGTTATGTGTTTCTATGTGTTTGTTTCGGACGTGTTATGTGTTTCTATGTGTTTGTTTCGGACGTGTTCACAGGCAGAGCAGGACTTTGGGTCTCTCCAAACAAAGGTGAAACTCCACCATCCCAACTACAAGATCCTCCACAAACTCAGAGAAGAGATGTGCAAGATTCATAGCCAGAAGGTGAAGGATTCGGCCATTCAGTAGCTTCTCTATGGAGCACCTCTCATTGCCATTGTTCAGTTTGTTTCAGTCATTCAGTAGCATCCTTTCTCTCCGGAGCACCTCTCATTGCCATTGTTCAGTTTGTTTCAGTCATTCAGTAGCATCGTTTCTCTCCTGAGCATCTCTCATTGCCATTGTTCAGTTTGTTTCAGTCATTCAGTAGCATCGTTTCTCTCCTGAGCATCTCTCATTGCCATTGTTCAGTTTGTTTCAGTCATTCAGTAGCATCGTTTCTCTCCTGAGCATCTCTCATTGCCATTGTTCAGTTTGTTTCAGTCATTCAGTAGCATCGTTTCTCTCCTGAGCATCTCTCATTGCCATTGTTCAGTTTGTTTCAGTCATTCAGTAGCATCGTTTCTCTCCTGAGCATCTCTCATTGCCATTGTTCAGTTTGTTGTCACAAACTGGTTTGAAAATGACTAATTGCTAACAAGGGTGGCTCCTCAATGATAACTATTATTGTCTTAGATGAGTCTCATAATCCTTCTTTTTGTTATTCCATTGTCATACATTATACCTTGTTTACAGTAAGTTTATGTTTTTGTATTATTTTTTATTTTTGACATGGATATATTCTATCATGTACAAATTATGAGAACACATTTTTTTCTAATTAATTCAGTTGTTTTGATTTCACATTTCAAAATCATTTTGCAAAAACAAACCTACCTAAAAAGCTATTATCTAATATAACATGCTGACAAACTTGTTGGACTTTTTGTAGTTTGTATGAAATAATGAACCCAGCATTAATGTGGTCTTTATTCTATGCTCTCTCATAAATAACTTATAAGTATTTAATTTCAAGTTCACTCCTTTGCAAAACTTATTTCTTCATTGTATATCATTCGTACCTTATTGTGACTTATTATTGGCTTGATTTGTGTTGTTTGTTTTTCAATGTTATGTGTTTTGAAATAAATTGAATTGATTGAAACCATAATGGCTGCCAAGTGATCCCTATTGGTTGCAAATTGTTTTTGGCAGATTACATGTGTAATAACCATAGCCAGTTCTTTCCTGCATTTATACAAAAGAATCACCTGTTTATTAAACAGACCATGAATATTACCTAGTGTTCATACATAACATATTTGAACATAAAACATATTCACGATAATCATATGTAATCAAGTTTAATTTGTTACAAAAAAGAAATAAATTCTTAACATAATTCTTATGGCATTGATTGTCAGCCAATGGTTGGTGTCACCTTGAACACGATAGACAATGTTCTTTTTTTGATTGCAGGAAGTTGTCAAGTCCAATGTGAAAGGGAAACTAGAACTGGGCAGCACCGATCTGGCGTATTTCACCGATCCTGCTAGCCTCAATCTGTGAATCAACAGAGATACTGTCTGAACCTACAACCTTCATGAATTTAGAGGGCGTATACTTATCATTATTGAAATTATTACTATTGTCTGAAATGTGTTTTGTACATTTTCATTTATGGATTTTACTGGGATTGTACATCAGCCTTCATTCATATTGATGAAATAGAACCAAGACACTTCCTAGCACCAGTAACGTTACGATGTGCCATGTTTTGTGGATGTCTGTACTGTTGATATCAAGGTTTGTATAAGTCCATCAATTACTATAAATTAAGCACATCTCTAAATATGGCTGCATTCCAGAAAAATATGAATAATCTATGGAATGTCAGAAAGTTAATTTAGGACTTTGAAATGATGTTTTTGTAATTGTTCCAAATTTGGAGAAAAAATTAATACCTGAGTAGAGGTTGACTGAATGGGTTGCTTGGATTGGAAGGTGTCTGCCCTAGTGTATGCCTGATACATGGTATGGATACAGTATTGTCACTTATGTGTGACATATTGCAAGGGACAAACACTTGTGTTAGCACGGACTTTGAAAACATCGGTGTTGATTTGATGTATCACTGGGGAATAAATTGCTTCAGTGGCGCCATCTATCAAGGGACCAGTGCACAATAATATGGGGTGTCATAACTGGGCAGTGTGTTGATGATGTCATCACACCCTTGTCCCATCGGTCTATCTGGCAACAACTACCTGTGATTTAGCAGTTGTTTAGGATTGTTCTGTATTGGCAAGTCTGAAACCATGTATGGGTGGGTAATTGGTCAAAACGAAATGCATGGTTGGGCTTTGTGAATGTACCCTCTGCCCCTTTCCATTTATCTACCGTCTTCCTACTTTTGCTAAGATAAGAGATACTGTAAGAGATGATGTCCCTGTGAGGTAATTAATTCGGATGAACACAGATCTGTTAGTCGTGAATGTCAGCGATTTCTATTTTTCGGTGTTGGATGCTTTTTAAATCATGAATAAAGCTGCATGTGATTGTAAAACGTGTACCATTTGTTTAGTTTTATGGAGGTAAACTTTGTTTTTATGCTTTCCATTTGACAATGTTTCATAGATACAATCACATAATTTCTATTATAGACATGGAACCACTGTTCTGTTCACATAAATATTTCAACTTCATGGGGAAGTATTTAGCCATGCTGCAATTTCAATAAAAATGCTATTGTATACAAATCTCTACAAAGACAACCTTAGCTGAATGAACTATACCAACATGGAATGAAAGAACATAGTCAAGGCTAAAAACAGATGCAAGATGATTTAAATCTGAAATCTCTCAGTTGGAAGTACAATGCTCTAATCTCTCCTACCATATCCAGCAAGTGACTCAAGTTAATATTTGTTCAGCCGTAATATTTACCTTAGGACTAAGATAACACACAATTTTTTTACTTTGTTAATGTATTTTATTGCATAGCATAATGGAACATACACACATGAACATATGTGTATATAAACCCATGCAATTTCCTAATATTTCAACATTTAGATCCATGTAGTCCCAGAGAAAGTTACAAGATTACTCCTAATATCCAACCATTTCTGTTAATCCAAAGATGGTGTCTATACCTCTGGGTTGACCAGACTAAACACTTATCTTTTTCAGGTCCAACTAGAAGGTGGACATGAATGTAAATGTGGAAAAAGTAATTTATTAATTAGTCACTTATTATCCAGACTGTGTGCCATATGGTAGAGAAGTGTTTCATTTATGTTCTGTAATGGTCTGAGCTACTTGACTTCCCCAATAATTAGTGTATGTAAGAATTCTATCTTATTCACTTAAGCAAAAACAGCGGAACAGAATATACAAATAGAGTACAATGTATTAAAAATGTGGAAGTTACCGGCTTCGGTGATTACTAAATGCAAATCATGTCCACAGTAAAACATTCATAGTGTAAACACAATCTGGAATTGGAATTAAACCACCCTTTGTTGGCCTTTTCCTGGGTAGATTTGAGAAAAAAGAAACACTATGCAGTTCTACGCAGCCAATGACACTTGATAAAACGTGAAAACAAGAAATGTTGCACTCATCGACCAATTTTTGCTCCAAAGTAAGTCAAATCATACATTAAGAAATGTGATGTTCATAATAATAAACAGTACTATTTCAGGACATTTCAAAGGCAGTGCATATTACGACCAAATATAAAACTACACACAGTAAATAAGTGAAACAAACACCATACAGACAGGGGTGGAGTAATCACATAAGGAGTGACACAAATTATAATATTTACTCTTAAAATGTATGTTTATTTAGACGGTAGGTAAGTAATCACAATTACTTTTTCATATAATAGTGATTGCAGTGAATACTGTTGAGCCTTTCATATAACACACTAACAGCTGAACAAATACATTTTGTGACGGAGCATGTCTTACTTGTTATACTGCTGTTGAAAGTTCCAACTTGGGGTCTGGGTAATATAAATACATTGGAGAATGTGACAATCACTATTACAGTTATTTGGGCAATAAAACGTTGCATGATTATGACTAATTTCCTGTTTTCTAAACGTAAAACGTGTAGAATTACTAAAACATACGTTAACTTCCAATAAACTGGTGTAATCACTCCATCTCTGCAAGAATGCACCAATATACCCTGTACATCTATCCAAATGTTTACGCCTTTCTCCGAACCCACTTACACCCTGTAGCAACTATTTCAACAATACCCGACTGGAATGTCTACTCACCCTGGACCACTAATATCAATCCCTGATATGCCCTGATAATCAATCATAAAAGTATGTTATAAATACTCTGCTGCCCCGCATTGAAACATATAACATACACCACCTAGACGCAACATAAATCCTAATTTTGGCCACATCATATCACCAGATTTAATAAAATACACTATCAAACATTATTCATCTCATGGGAAAACTGATTCTTCAGATATCTCAACAATGTCTAGCAGACTGGTGTCATGTGATGCTGGTCATGTGACGTCATGAATGAAATAAATAAGATCATAAGCCATGTCAAACATGTGCAAATGAAATCAAGGTTCTCATGAGATGACATAATATCTAACAAAATCACTGAACTCACAAGAAAATCCATCATTTGACATAATCTGTTGGCAAATTAAAGGGATACTCCAGTCAGTGAGAGGTTCACAGTATTAATTTACATATGTATACTATATTGGTTGTGCCTAGTAATTGTGCACAAAGATCATTAATAAACAATTAGTTGTAGTTTAATGGTATCAAAAACATGCTATTTCAGATTCAGGGCGCTGCCATCTTGAGAATTATGCACCAGTGACGTAAGCCAAATCGTTTACGTCACTGGCGCATTGTTGAAAAGGCAAGGATTGGCGGAATCTTGGGTACATCAAATACCATTGTTATGGACAGACATAGGATGTTCGAACGTGCATGTGCCACTGACGTAGGCGGTTTACATCACTGGCGCATAAGTCTCAAGATGACAGCCCCATGAATCCAACATGGCGTGTTTCTGGTACAATTATACTATAATTAATTGTTTATTAACGATCTTTGTGCACAATTGCTATGCACAACCAATATATTATACAGATGTACGTAAATGGTGTGAATCACTGATTGGAGTATCCCTTTAAAGGAGCTACTTAAAAATGCAAACCACCACTGCTGTATCACAGGGGAGACTATTTCTGTGACACACCAGAGAAAGAATCGCTCAGGAGTGTTGTTGGTTTTCAGTATAAAAGATTACTGTTATGTAGCAAAATCGAAAGAGCAAAATTGGAAGTTCAAATGAACCTTAGTGAAATGACCCCTGTAATTTTGATACATTCAATAATATGACAAGTTTAGGCGACAAGCAACAAGTCATATCAAGAAAACGTAACAGACTGAACGAAAATACTGAATTCAGTCCTTTCCTTGTCCGAGTTGTGGGCACAGTCCACACAGGTGGCGTTGTAGCGCTTACATTTTTCCGGCCGTTAAAAACATGCCGATTGACGTTTCTACACATGCGCAATAAATGTAAAATCGTCAATGTCCAGCGAAACAACAAAGGATTTTTTGTTTTGTATAAATGCCACGAGCTGTTTGTTAACTCTCCTGTGATGATTACTGTAAGAGTTTCTTAAAATGTCATTCAATGCAATAAAATATTACGTTTTTTATAAATCACTGTCATGGATTATGGCGCACTACTGTCACGTGATTTACGCTTGCTATCAAAATATGCCTCACAACTTATTTGCCTCGTGTTAATTTGCGACAAATAACTTTGCTGAGAGGTTGTATACATCCTAACGAACAACCCATAGTATTTATACTATAAATGCTTTGTCTTTTCGCTGCACATTGATGATTTTGCATTTATTGCGCATGCGCAGAAATGGCAATCGGAACGTTTATAACGCCGGAAAAATATAAGCGCTACAATGTCCTCTAGGTGGCGCCAGGCTGCGATGAGTCGGGGAGGGTGAAAGTGTGGGTCGTCACCTTCCAGACGGGGTTGTTTGCGTTGATCGGCTCTTGCATTGTGCGCTCCACAAAGCGCCCCCTGCCAGCAGCGTCTATCATAAGAACCGTGTTTGTCCTAAAACATCCATTATAAAGATAAGGACTCAGACCACATTTGCATTTTCCATAGGCGACCATTATAACGTTTCCTTAATTTCCTACCACCCGTAATCTTTATAAAATCTGTTATTGACAATTTCACAGCATATTTACCATGCATAGACAGACGTTCTGTAAAAAATTAGTGAACTTCTCATACTTCAGGATCCCATAAACTTCTTTGAAACCTTACACCCCTCCATTTCTGCCTGAACCACCCACGGATTGTCCCTGATTACATCACCAAGCAAAATGACAAACACATCATTTCTGCTCACTCCACATTACATATGTGCTCACAAAAATTCAGACAACCTGCATAATGCTGCTTTTATTGGGTACTCTTTGGTCAGGTAATGGTGGATGAACACCTTATTGTGGTCTTACATCATAAGTTTGTATACAGTACACTATCAACTCTGTAGGACAGTTTAAAGTACTTTATATTTTACTCCCTGGCAGATCAGTTCAATCAAACACCATCCCGAGTTCTCTGGGGGGTGTTTAGCCAAGCTATAGTAAATGCACAAAACCATTTGGGCACAAATATTCACCACTATCTATAGCCAGGTACTTATTCGTACAGTTGAGTGAACTGGAGAAATGTAATGTAGAGTTTATTAACTTGCCAATGTGTCGACACGACAGCACATGATTTGAATTCAGGTTATCTTGATCGAGAGTTGCCCAGTTTTTACCTTATTAAAGTCAATTTATCAGTCAGAATACATTTAAGTTTTCTAGTATTAAGAACAAAACATTAATTAATGTAACAAATCAGGAACAGTGGGAAAAAAAACACTGTTTAAAATTTGCAAAATTCTACCTTGTGCCGTATCTGACAAATCTGCAGTCCACGTAGATAGCGCTGACTCGAGAGAGGATTTCGACCGGCTGCTTCCCTCCCTGGAGAGACATCTGTGGGTCGGGCCAGTGTCTGAAACGACCCAAAGTAACAGTCATATAGATTGTATGGAGGAAGTGAATGAAGTGTATGGAGGAAGTGAATGAAGTGTATGAAATGTATGGAGGAAGTGAATGTGTACAGCTGAAGTGAATGAATGTGTGATGTGAGTGAAGTTTATGGATGAAGTGCATGAAGGAAGTGAACAAAGTGTGGAGGAAGTGACCAAAGTGTGGAGGAAGTGAATGAAGTGTGGAGGAAGTGAATGAAGTGTGGAGGAAGTGAATGAAGTATGGAGGAATTGAACAAAGTGTGGAGGAAGTGACCAAAGTGTGGAGGAAGTGAATGAAGTGTGGAGGAAGTGAATGAAGTGTGGAGGAAGTGAATGAAGTATGGAGGAATTGAACAAAGTGTGGAGGAAGTGACCAAAGTGTGAAGGAAGTGAACAACGTATGGAGGAAGTGAACAAAGTGTGAAGGAAGTGAACAACGTGTGGAGGAAGTGAACAAAGTGTGGAGGAAGTGACCAAAGTGTGGAGGAAGTGAATGAAGTGTGGAGGAAGTGAATGAAGTATGGAGGAAGTGAACAAAGTGTGGAGGAAGTGAATGAAGTGTGGAGGAAGTGAATGAAGTATGGAGGAATTGAACAAAGTGTGGAGGAAGTGACCAAAGTGTGAAGGAAGTGAACAACGTATGGAGGAAGTGAACAAAGTGTGAAGGAAGTGAACAACGTGTGGAGGAAGTGAACAAAGTGTGAAGGAAGTGAACAAAGTGCAGAAGAAGTGAACAAAGTGGGGAGGAAGTGAATGAAGTGTATGGAGGAAGTGAATGAAGTGAATGGAGGAAGTGAATGAAGTATATGGAGGAAGTGAATGAAGTGTACAGTGGAGGTAGTGTATGCACTGGAGGAAGTCAGTGAAGGCTAGAAGAAAAAGATATGTACACACAAAGTGAATGTAGTGCACAGAGGAAGTGAGTGAAGTGTACGTGTGAAGTGACTGTCACTCACTGAGTCGTGTCGTTGAGCAGGTTGATGAGCTCCTCCTGCAGCGTGTCCTCCTGGGAGACGGAGGGATACTGGGCAAGGATTAGGGAGAACTTCTCCTTCCCGTATCCCACCTTCCTCCAGGGCTTTTCCGACACAGAGTTGCTGAAGCCATGCACACCTGCAGGGTAGAAATATTAACAAATAACTTGTCATTCTCTCATGAAACTTACTTCCTCCACACTTTGTTTATTTCCTCCACACTTTGTTTACTTCCTCCACACATTGTTTACTTCCTCCACACTTCATTCACTTCCTCCACACTTCATTCACTTCCTCCACACTTTGTTTACTTCCTCCACACTTTGTTCACTTCCTCCACACTTTGTTTACTTCCTTCACAGTTCGTTCACTTCCTCCACACTTCATTCACTTCCTCCACACTTTGTTTACTTCCTCCACACTTCATTCACTTCCTCCACACTTTGTTTACTTCCTCCACACATTGTTTACTTCCTCCACACTTCATTCACTTCCTCCACACTTCATTCACTTCCTCCACACTTTGTTTACTTCCTCCATACTTCATTTACTTCCTCCACACATTGTTTACTTCCTCCATACTTCATTCACTTCCTCCACACTTCATTCACTTCCTCCACACTTTGTTTATTTCCTCGACAGGTTGTTTACTTCCTCCACACTTTGTTTACTTCCTCCACACTTTGTTTACTTCCTCCACACTTTGTTTACTTCCTCCACACTTTGTTTACTTCCTCCACACTTTGTTTACTTCCTCCACACTTTGTTCACTTCCTCCACACTTTGTTCACTTCCTCCACACTTCATTCACTTCCTCCACACTTCGTTTACTTCCTCCACACTTTGTTCACTTCCTCCACATTTTGTTTACTTCCTTCACAGTTCGTTCACTTCCTCCACACTTCATTCACTTCCTCCACACTTTGTTTACTTCCTCCACACATTGTTTACTTCCTCCACACTTCATTCACTTCCTCCACACTTCATTCACTTCCTCCACACTTTGTTTACTTCCTCCATACTTCATTCACTTCCTCCACACTTCATTCACTTCCTCCACACATTGTTTACTTCCTCCATACTTCATTCACTTCCTCCACACTTCATTCACTTCCTCCACACTTTGTTTACTTCCTCCACACTTTGTTCACTTCCTCCACACTTTGTTTACTTCCTTCACAGTTCGTTCACTTCCTCCACACTTCATTCACTTCCTCCACACTTTGTTTACTTCCTCCACACTTCATTCACTTCCTCCACACTTTGTTTACTTCCTCCACACATTGTTCACTTCCTCCACACTTCATTCACTTCCTCCACACTTTGTTTACTTCCTCCACACTTCATTCACTTCCTCCACACTTTGTTTACTTCCTCCACACTTTGTTCACTTCCTCCACATTTTGTTTACTTCCTTCACAGTTCGTTCACTTCCTCCACACTTCATTCACTTCCTCCACACTTTGTTTACTTCCTCCACACTTCATTCACTTCCTCCACACTTTGTTTACTTCCTCCACACATTGTTTACTTCCTCCACACTTCATTCACTTCCTCCACACTTCATTCACTTCCTCCACACTTTGTTTACTTCCTCCATACTTCATTCACTTCCTCCACACTTTGTTTACTTCCTCCACACTTCATTCACTTCCTCCACACATTGTTTACTTCCTCCATACTTCATTCACTTCCTCCACACTTCATTCACTTCCTCCACACTTTGTTTACTTCCTCCACAGCGTGTCCTCCTGGGAGACGGAGGGACACTGGGCAAGGATTAGGGAGAACTTCTCCTTCCCGTATCCCACCTTCCTCCAGGGCTTTTCCGACACAGAGTTGCTGAAGCCATGCACACCTGCAGGGTAGAAATATTAACAAATAACTTGTCATTCTCTCATGAAACTTACTTCCTCCACACTTTGTTTATTTCCTCCACACTTTGTTTACTTCCTCCACACTTTGTTTACTTCCTCCACACATTGTTTACTTCCTCCACACTTCATTCACTTCCTCCACACTTCATTCACTTCCTCCACACTTTGTTTACTTCCTCCACACTTTGTTCACTTCCTTCACAGTTCGTTCACTTCCTCCACACTTCAATCACTTCCTCCACACTTTGTTTACTTCCTCCACACTTCATTCACTTCCTCCACACTTTGTTTACTTCCTCCACACATTGTTTACTTCCTCCACACTTCATTCACTTCCTCCACACTTTGTTTACTTCCTCCATACTTCATTCACTTCCTCCACACTTCATTCACTTCCTCCACACATTGTTTACTTCCTCCATACTTCATTCACTTCCTCCACACTTCATTCACTTCCTCCACACTTTGTTTATTTCCTCCACAGTTTGTTTACTTCCTCCACACTTTGTTTACTTCCTCCACACTTTGTTTACTTCCTCCACACTTTGTTTACTTCCTCCACACTTTGTTTACTTCCTCCACACTTTGTTTACTTCCTCCACACTTTGTTCACTTCCTCCACACTTTGTTCACTTCCTCCACACTTCATTCACTTCCTCCACACTTTGTTTACTTCCTCCACACTTTGTTCACTTCCTCCACATTTTGTTTACTTCCTTCACAGTTCGTTCACTTCCTCCACACTTCATTCACTTCCTCCACACTTTGTTTACTTCCTCCACACTTCATTCACTTCCTCCACACTTTGTTTACTTCCTCCACACATTGTTTACTTCCTCCACACTTCATTCACTTCCTCCACACTTTGTTTACTTCCTCCACACTTCATTCACTTCCTCCACACTTTGTTTACTTCCTCCACACATTGTTTACTTCCTCCACACTTCATTCATTTCCTCCACACTTCATTCACTTCCTCCACACTTTGTTTACTTCCTCCACACATTGTTTACTTCCTCCACACTTCATTCACTTCCTCTCCACACTTCATTCACTTCCTCCACACTTTGTTTACTTCCTCCATACTTCATTCACTTCCTCCACACTTCATTCACTTCCTCCACACATTGTTTACTTCCTCCATACTTCATTCACTTCCTCCACACTTCATTCACTTCCTCCACACTTTGTTTACTTCCTCCACACTTTGTTCACTTCCTCCACACTTTGTTTACTTCCTTCACAGTTTGTTCACTTCCTCCACACTTCATTCACTTCCTCCACACTTTGTTTACTTCCTCCACACTTCATTCACTTCCTCCACACTTTGTTTACTTCCTCCACACATTGTTTACTTCCTCCACACTTCATTCACTTCCTCCACACTTTGTTTACTTCCTCCACACATTGTTCACTTCCTCCACACTTCATTCACTTCCTCCACACTTTGTTTACTTCCTCCACACTTTGTTTACTTCCTCCACACTTTGTTTACTTCCTCCACACTTTGTTTACTTCCTCCACACATTGTTCACTTCCTCCACACTTCATTCACTTCCTCCACACTTTGTTTACTTCCTCCACACTTTGTTTACTTCCTCCACACTTTGTTTACTTCCTCCACACTTTGTTTACTTCCTCCACACATTGTTCACTTCCTCCACACATTGTTTACTTCCTCCACACATTGTTTACTTCCTCCACACATTGTTTACTTCCTCCACACATTGTTTACTTCCTCCACACTTTGTTTACTTCCTCCACACTTCATTCACTTCCTCCACACTTTGTTTACTTCCTCCACACATTATTCACTTCCTCCACACATTGTTTACTTCCTCCACACATTGTTCACTTCCTCCACACATTGTTTACTTCCTCCACACATTGTTTACTTCCTCCACACATTGTTCACTTCCTCCACACATTGTTCACTTCCTCCACACATTGTTTACTTCCTCCACACATTGTTTACTTCCTCCACACTTTGTTTACTTCCTCCACACATTGTTCACTTCCTCCACACTTCATTCACTTCCTCCACACTTCATTCACTTCCTCCACACTTTGTTTACTTCCTCCACACTTTGTTTACTTCCTCCACACTTCATTCACTTCCTCCACACTTTGTTTACTTCATCCACACTTCATTCACTTCCTCCACACTTTGTTTACTTCCTCCACACTTTGTTTACTTCCTCCACACATTGTTTACTTCCTCCACACTTCATTCACTTCCTCCACACTTTGTTTACTTCCTCCACACATTGTTCACTTCCTCCACACTTCATTCACTTCCTCCACACTTTGTTTACTTCCTCCACACTTTGTTTACTTCCTCCACACTTTGTTTACTTCCTCCACACTTTGTTTACTTCCTCCACACATTGTTCACTTCCTCCACACTTCATTCACTTCCTCCACACTTTGTTTACTTCCTCCACACTTTGTTTACTTCCTCCACACTTTGTTTACTTCCTCCACACTTCATTCACTTCCTCCACACTTCATTCACTTCCTCCACACTTTGTTCACTTCCTCCACACTTCATTCACTTCCTCCACACTTTGTTCACTTCCTCCACACTTCATTCACTTCCTCCACACTTCATTCTCTTGACTTCCTCCACACTTTGTGATTCATGTCACTCTCTGAGATGACATGTCACTCTTTTGAGTTTACATGCGTCGCTCCCATGAAGTGGGATATGTCACTTTCTTCAAGTGACATGTGCCACTCTTGAGGTGAAATATGTAAATTTCTGGAGGTGACAAATATCACTTTGAGTTGACTTGTGTGATGCTATCTTGTATGATTCTGGGATAACTTGTGTCAATCTTGGGTGACTCGTGTCACTCTGATGTGTCAATCTTGGGTGACTCGTGTCACTCTGATGTGTCAATCTTGGGTGACTCGTGTCACTCTGATGTGTCAATCTTGGGCGACTCGTGTCACTCTGATGTGTCAATCTTGGGTGACTCGTGTCACTCTGATGTGTCAATCTTGGGTGACTCGTGTCACTCTGATGTGTCAATCTTGGGTGACTCGTGTCACTCTGATGTGTCAATCTTGGGTGACTCGTGTCACTCTGATGTGTCAATCTTGGGTGACTCGTGTCACTCTGATATGACACTTGTTATTCTCTGACATAATTCATTCCACTCTCAGAAGTGACTTACGTCACTCACTTTAGTGACTTAGGTCACTTTTGCCACTATTGTTTCCATCACTGGGACAAACATATTCATAAATGTTAACAACAATATTTGCCGTAACATAACACAATGATCACTGTACATTGCTTTCACATTATCAGAAATTACTTTTCACTAAGTGTATAATATTCAATATATAATTTACAGATTATTCCTATCAAATGTTGCATACTTATTACTGATGATGCACAATTTACATAAAGTTCCTATCTAAAGCAAAACACAATTCTATAATAATTGTATTAATAACAAACACAAAAACAAATTCATAGTGTCATTCGATGAAACATGGTGGCGATAGGGGGTGATGTTATGGTGGGGTAGGGTGTGTGATAGAGGGGTGGCGATAGGGGGTGATGTTATGGTGGGGTAGGGTGTGTGATAGAGGGGTGGCGATAGGGGGTGATGTTATGGTGGGGTAGGGTGTGTGATAGAGGGGTGGCGATAGGGGGTGATGTTATGGTGGGGTAGGGTGTGTGATAGAGGGGTGGCGATAGGGGGTGATGTTATGGTGGGGTAGGGTGTGTGATAGAGGGGTGGCGATAGGGGGTGATGTTATGGTGGGGTAGGGTGTGTGATAGAGGGGTGGCGATAGGGGGTGATGTTATGGTGGGGTAGGGTGTGTGATAGAGGGGTGGCGATAGGGGGTGATGTTATGGTGGGTGGGGCATGTGATAGAGGGGTGGCGATTGGGGTGATGCTATGGTGGGGTAAGGTGTGTGATAGATGGGGTGGCAATAGGGGTGACATTACGGTGGGGCGTGTGATGGAGGGGTGGCAATAGGGGTGGCATAATTGTGGGGTACAGTTGGTGTGGTGGGTTGTTTGAAACACAGTATTTGAACTCTGTAAATTTATGAACGACGTGTCATTTGATATATTACATTAGATGTATTATTAGTCAGTCTTAATTAAGTTGATCTTTGAACTCACTAACCTGGCTGTAGTTCGCAGGGACTGTTGCCGTCACAGTTGCTGTAATAGCCAATGTGCCAGTTGTCACTGCTGCAAGCAGAACCAACACTTAACATGATGTGACAACGCGTAGAATTCCTTCAAAAGAATACCTGTCAGACAGCAAGCATACAATGAAGCCATTGGCTGAGATGTCACGATTTTATTTATTTACAGATATGTGAAACCTGCCTTTCTGACATATTTGTTGAGCATTTTATGTTATAAAACGATACGGTTCATTGTTTGTTTTTAGTTTGTCTGCAGACCTGATCTCTCTTATTCTTGTGTATGTGAACGGGGGGGGGGGGGGTCCACTGTAGTGTTTTGTAGATTAAGATTTATAAAAATCTGTTCGAACAGTGGGGATGTCAGGATCGCAATTTCAAAATTTAACTTTTTAGCGCAGGCCTTTACTTTTTTCCAAGGTCAAAGATGGATGATTTGTATAGTTATCTAATAAGTACATGATGCTGCTCAAGATATATATATATATATGTATGTATATATATATATATATGTATATATACACATACAATGTGTAGTTGATAACTACACATTATCACATCATAGTCTCACAATATATAGGGGTGAGGTGGAATGAGTTATATAATCCGGCCTGAAGATACATAACTTTGTCTCTCTTCTATATCCACAAGGACTCCAAACTGCAATAACTTTTTCATATTTTTTGTTTTTCAACACATTCCTGCCAGACGTTTCATCCAAATAAAAGTTACAGTAATTAACATTGTGTCTAGTCATGTGTTTTACTCACATCTTCTCCAGGAATATCAGGTTGAACTCATTGTACTGACTTCCTTCTTGTGCTAAGTCTTCAAGATACGTTTTCTGGTCAACGGATGATGTGAGGTAATCTCCCACTAGGTGGCCTGTACACGGAAACACCCACACTCACATAATAATAATAATGTGTTTATTTGGTATAGCGCCACACCCATAATCATTCGTGGCGCTTCACAACATATTACAATTTAAATGACATAAAAAGATATATGTATACAATAAGACAAATACCGGTACTACTGTTTTAAAATAAATGTAAAAAATATGTATAGGTATATAAATAAATAAAATTAGTACGGTATTAACTATTAAATAGCGTAGCACTTTTATTAAATAAATTATGTATTAGTCATAAAAATACATAATAACCGGTCTACTGTATAACTACATCGCAATGATACTGATAAATGACGGTATATGTATAATTATTATTAGTAATAAATAGCTTAGTATATGTTAAAACTGTTAAAAATAATAATAATTATGTAACAATAATGTCAATAAATAAGTGTATAACTATGTATTGATAATATTACCAAATAATCTAGTCAAAAAATAATAATGTTCATGTCAATTTACACTAATATGCAGTATGAAAAAATGTGTCTTCAGTAGATGTTTGGAACTGGTGAGATTGTTACGAGTCTTAATAACCACTGGTAAATTGTTCCATAGGGACGCAGCAGCGACAGCGAGCGAGCAGTCTCCAGCTTTGGTACGGGTACACTTCACTTCTAACATGTCATTGTTCGCAGAACGCAGTGTTCTTGTTGGTTGATATTATATGAGAACGCGTCAATACATGATTGGCCTAAGACCACATCTGACTTTTCCATAGGTGGCCATTATAACGTTTCCTTCGTTTCTTATCAAATTGGAATAGATCTGTTATAAAAAAATTCACAGCATTTTTAACCTCCATTGGTAGACGTGTCATGGAAAATCGTAAAATTCTATTGCCACTTTTAAACCTGACACCCCTTCATTTCTGCTAGAATCAGACAGTCACTTGTCATGTTGACATCACCAATTAAAATGACACCAGTATCAATACACAGAAGAACACAGACTGTCAACTGCTGTAATTTGACAGCTCTAATGCCACGCTGCACAAAGGCATAACTTCTACTCACTCCACACGACAAATGTCCTCACAGAAATTGGACAACCTACATGATGCTATTTCTACTCTTTGTTTGGGTAATGGTGGACGAATACATTATTGTGGTCTTGTCATTTTTCGTAAATTGCTGTTAATAAAAGTGCCAAAAGATGGTATTTGAGCAGATTATTAACATTTAAAATGGTGAATGTAGAAAGGACCATTCAATGAATAAACTGGGTCAAAGGTTAACGTTACTCTACCTCTGCCTTTCTTGGAGACGTCTGGGCCACTAGGAGTGCGGATGTTCAATAGGCAACCCACTTTGCCTCTGGTTGATGCGCCTAGCCATGTTCCACCTTCTCGACCTTCTTTCAAATCAGCACCTGTACACAATTATCACCTGTTCTTCAGGCTAGTGTACATTTTATAGTTTCTAATCCCATCTTTGTTGTTTATACACCTACAGCTTAAAATATCGCTTTATCAGCAATATATTCTTAATGTCTTTGATGTTGTCATTTAGGTTTGAGGACACCATTTTTTAAAGTTTGTATGTATTAATGGTGTTCTCAACTTCTCAAAAATCTCTAAATGATTACAGCTACCTGGGTAGTCAGTAATAAACAAATATTCTTATGCCATGACTATTTTTTTTTTATTCAGCCCGCACACAAATGCAACCTGTGCAATCTATTTACACACTAATACACTAAATTATACAATTTTATTGTTTTAACCTGAAACTACTCCTTCATATTTATTAAATAATCTAGAAAAATATGCTATCTATATCATAACTGAAAATTCTTAAACAGTTGGCATTATGAACCTGTTAGACAATGACTGAAAAATGTGTTGTGGCACAGATAACTAAGTAATTGAAAAGCATATTTACCACTGATGCAATGAGGATGTTTTTCCCAGAATGCAGCAGGTCGTGCAGCTCGATCGTAGAACTCGTCCCTGTTGTTCGCAATGATAAGCTGGTAGCCGTCTGGGCTTGGATTATTGTTGACATACATAAATAAAATACACATATTTGGCCTCGATTTCCAACACAGAATAGGCCTCGTCACATGTACTGATGCTGTTAAATCTACAACAGTCAACACAAGCACAACTGACTTGAAAATTACTTACTTATTAATGGGAGGATTAATTTAATCAATAACAGTTCAACTGTCAATAATGATCACTACACTGGTTAGAAAATCAGTCTCCCAGTCAAGATAATTCAGATTTACAATCCTACTGTTGTTGTTTCAATTAAACTAACATGGACAGTTTCAACTATTCCATGCTGCTGATAAAAAGTTAAAAAATTACAGCTGTATATAAATGAGTATATCGTCTCTTAACAAATAGTGATTGACATAATTTATATGAATATTTTGAGTGGCAGTTAGTGCTTCCCAGTTCACATAGAACTCAAGGGTACGTGGGTGTCATTTAAAAACATACCTTTACAACCTTGCTTATCCACCATACTATCAGTCAATCTGTTGACAACTGGAATTGTTTATTGACTCTGAGATAGATTAAAGGGGCACTGTATGGGATAGAACCTTCCACTCGTAACGGCAAAATTTGGCCGATCTGCGAGAGGCAGCACCGTCAGTACCTAAAAATATCTTGTTAACGTTGACGATGTTGCGCAGCCGAGCGGTGCCAACACAACTGTGACAACTGACAAGACAAGCGTGCCGCATGATAACTGTTGTTGCTATTTTTAACTCATAGCTTTTAAAAGTGATCCTGGACAATGCAGTTGTGGAAACAGCTGTAATAGATTGGAAAAGAGAGACGTGTGTCCGTGTTTTATTCAAACGTCAACAAGATATTTTAGGTACTGACGGTGCTGCCTCTCGCGGGTCGGCCAAATTTTGCCGTTACGAGTGGAAGGTTCAATCCCATACAGTGCCCCTTTAATCCTTTTGTATTTATGTGTCTAGCTTGGTTTATGAGGATCTAGGCAGTGCACTAGAAGTTAGCTCATTATTATTATAATTATTAATAAAAACCACTATAGATCAATTCTAGTCAAACAAGGATATAACAGTAAACAATATCAGGAAGTTGAACATTAGATATTAGAGTCTTAACAAGAAGATGTGATCACGAGGAACCAAAACAATTTTGCAAACAAATTTGTTGTATATTTAAAGGTACCAGATCTTATATGGGACTAATGCCAGTAATGGGAGAGCAGCTAAAATGGACTGGACCTCAACTTCCTCAATATGGGTTACACGAGTACAATAACTGTTGACATGAAGTTGTGGATGATAATTGTTAAAATAATTAATATTTCAATACTAATGTAATTAGCTAGAATAAAAATATTAGTATCTTCATTCTACAGGTGAAAGCAACTATACTTGCAAAAGTAGTTGTCGGTTAAACAAATAATTTGTTATGATAAGACATTTATTAACATTAATTGTTAGACAATTAATATAAAATAAATTATTAAATAATATACTGTTACATAACTTTGACTGTGTTAATGTGTGTACATAACATGCAGCTGATTTGATCCAGGCAATAGCTAGGCTTGGAAAAGATCAATAAAACATATGCACCTTTCACGTTGAGCTTTCCACACAATTAATTGTTGTCTTATGCACAAACGTTGTCAAGCTAGCGGAAGCATCAGCCTCAATCTAACAAGAGTGTCTCTGAAGTAGAAGCCGACGCAGGCATAGCTGAGAGCGAGCAAATAGGAGTAGCAGCGAACAAGAGTCATTACGTAACCATTCTCGGGCAATATATTAGCTGCATATCTGTAGTCGCTGTCCATTTCCCTAAATGCTAGTGCTTCATCGTCAGTCGGCCAAACCCATGAAATCATCGTCGAATACATATTGTCATTATCAGCTCTTCATAGCCATCAATTTGTCACACAACGTCAATGGATATTATTATTTGGACTCCGTTATTATTTCTACTAGTAAATACAACTAGACCAATGAAAAGAGGCGTTACATCGTGTTGTTGACAGCCGACTAAACATGGCTGTCTGCATGGTTGGCTCGGTGCTGCGGCAAACAACATTTCGTTATTTACGCAACAAATACGTATGCTTTCCATCAAGAACTTATGCGTCGGGTAAGGATTGACATAATGTCCAAAATACACTGAGCACCTATGACCTTAGATACACCATTAAACAGCTTACAGTAATCTTCTCAACTTGGGCGATATTCGGTGGTTATTCAATGATAAAGTGCACGGCTGATAAGGACGTGGTGTTTGACATTTGACGTTTTGAAATGAATCAGCATTTTCTTTGAAAACGCATAGGTAGTTGTGACTGGGGCTTCGATTGATTTACTTCTAGTCCATTGCCAAAAGCATCAATGTTGCCAATTACGAAAGTATGGTCTTGAATTAACACTCATTGCCATTTCATTGATGAATAATTAAGTGTTTACTGGCCAATCAATGACAGCATGCATGATATCAGTGTCAGTACGGGTTAACTTTGGTATTTATAGATTTATGAATATGTTTCAGTTAAAATGTGTCTACACCCATTTATGGAAGTTACGAACAATTAATAAATGAATAATCTGCAACTGTATACCTCCCAGGGTATGAGACCTTCAGCAGAATTCTTCCTGTAAATGGAAGTGTTTGCCTTTGTATAGATTAGATTATACACTAATCCCACAGCATTTGATGCAGTCAAGTTGCTAAGCTGTTGTTGTGATGAAAACTATACATGCTTCACACAAACGCACACACATGCACACACACCTCACACACACACCCACGCACACACCCACATCATGCACATGCGTGCCACCTGTTCCGTTACAGTGACGGATTGGTTTCACTTGTCAGGTTCGGGTGAGCAGAAGCACTATGACTTGTTGGTGATTGGCGGGGGATCAGGAGGCCTGGCCTGCTCTAAAGAAGGTATTTCTCCATGAACTTGACATACATACATGCTTTAAAACAATTTATGGTTTATAGAATAACATATTGAAGTTTGAGTTAATATAATGCCACCAGTGTGTTTCTTTTGTAAAATTATGTTATTATTAATTTATTATGGACATGTATTAGATTTTATGTGGCCAGTTGACAACTTCTTATTTGTTTAAATATTTATTTTTCCTGGTGATCATTCGACTGTCTGTCCACACTGGTAACCTGACTGTTGTATGTCTACAGTTATATCTCATTTATGTGGTCTTCAACGATTCGGTTGTTTTGCACTGGGGCCGATGTGTGGGACCAATCTTGATACCATGTATGAGAAGGTAGTTTCACTAATCCGTATGTTTTGTTTATTCAGCCAGGAACCTTGTGTAGATAAATAAGACATGAATGTCACTTTGGAGTTTTTTTGGACTGAACTATTCATAGTTAATTTATCACTTGCAAGCAGCTACAAGTGAATTCATATTTTCTCCTGAATGAAATGTTATCTGTATTTGTTCCTTCGTGAAAATATTCATCAAGTTGGAAGAATATGATATAATTGTTACAACAAGATTCTTTATTACACAACTATTACAGTTAGATGCAGTTCCTGATGAAGACCATCGATTTTAGTCGAAACATTGATGTGAGTCAAAAACAATTATTTGTGTAATTTAAGGAATCTTGTTGTAATATGTATTTGTTCCTGTTTCCAGTGGCTGACATTGGCAAGAAGGCAGCGCTGTTAGACTTTGTGACTCCCTCGCCTCAAGGTGTGTAACTCTGACTGAACTGTGTTTGTGGGTATGTTATCAACTATCATATCAATAGTTCTCGAATGTAGTGATACAATTTCTTGGCTCATGTTATTTAGTAAATTATTTACATCTTAAGAAACTGTTTTTTTGTTTTTGCCATATATTTCGGCTGCATCGCATAGCCTTCTACAGCAGACTGAATTCCACGGTCATGTCACATGACCTACATCATGTGACACAAGCTGGACCATGACTGGCGGGAATTCCTGGCCAATGTCTCTGTTTAGAGATGGCTTCCATCTATATATGTTAATGACCTATTTGATTTTTTTATGCTCCACCTTATGTCACATGGTGTAGGTCATGTGACACAATAGTGAAAATCAGTCAGCTGAAAAACGCTGTGAGATGCAGCCGAAATATACAGAAAAACAGAAACAAGTTTCTTCATAGGTGAATAGTTTACTAAATAATACAAATATTGACCTAGAAAGTATCCTTCAGGTGATATCATCAGGACTGCTTTTTTTATAGTATTTTTAGCGTTCACGTCTGCAAATTTTCTGTGTTCAAAAACTGTGCATAGTTTCACCAAGCTGTAAAAGTGGGTGTGCGTCTATAGGGAATCATTTTCTTCTTCGCCTTTTCCCACTAGGTGGGATCAGCGGCCCAAATTCTTGATTTCAAGAATGTTCTATCCTGGGCATCCTCCGGGGTGATCCGCAGTGTCTGCATATCCCTTCGGACGCCATCCATCCATCTCCCTCTTGATCGTTTTCCTGGCACTCTCATGTCACCAACTGCTCTCACTTCGTTGTTTTCTTCCTTTCTCTGCATGTGTCTATAAGGAATAATATGATATATACAATTTACATCATGACAAATCATTGAAATGTCGTACAATTTCTACTGTGTTGACACCAGGCACACGCTGGGGCCTGGGAGGAACCTGCGTCAATGTGGGATGTATCCCGAAGAAGTTGATGCACCAGGCATCACTGCTAGGGGGCGCTGTTGTTGATGCGGGCAAATATGGCTGGAACACTCCAGATCACCTGCAGCACGACTGGTGGGTGGTTCCTTGACACTCCAGGCTCAGATTAGTCATGACAAACAGGGGTCGAAATAGTGGTAGTCTGGTAGTTCGAGGATTACCAGAAAGTAATTAGGTTGGGCTACCAAAGATGATGGTAGCAGTAGTCCAAAGGACTACCAAAAAAATTGGGAATATTTGTCAAATTTTGTGTTTGTCGTGTTATTTTGCTTAAATCTGGGCCATATGACTACCAGATATATCTGAGGACTACCAGATTTCCCAACTAAGTAGTCCTGCTGACTACCAGATTTTTTTTTAGTTATTTCTACCCCTGACAAATATGAATTTTGCTAAGCAGTGTGAAAGACTTTTTCCAGTTTGGCTCGGAAGAATAAAGTGGCTAAATAAACAATCACATGGTAGTTAAGATCACTGGAATTATATTTTCATTAATTTTTGTATTGCGAATTAGTAAGTGACTCTGAACAGGACCATATTTTTATGTAACTTTGATGAATGGAATTCTGTGTGTGTGTGTGCACGCGCGTGTGTGTGCGTGTGTGCGTGCATGTATGTACATGTATGCATGTGTGTGTATGTACTGTGTACAGTGCCTTATGCAGGATAACAAAGTTTTTAGTGTTTTTTACATGTTTTGGTGGACATATGGATGTTAAGTCATATATATATATATATACAAGCCACTTGAGGTGTGCTTTATGACCTGAACTAAACTACAAACACATGTGTGTATGTCACCCATTTTCAAGGCACAACTGACGATGTCTGTGATTTTGGAAGACACTTTTGCCTAGATCATCCATTTCTAATCAACTTTTTGTTCCTACAACTAATACATTTTTGTGGTTTCATGCTCACATAATGAGTTTTGCCCGTCCCTGTTTATGCATACGCCAAATGATTTTGTTCGTTGCACCTCTGAGCTTGAATTTTCAAGCATACAGCATTACAGTTATTATTAGTATTACTGTTATTATATGTGCATGGTGTATGTGTACACTTGTTTCAACTTTGGTGTATAATATGTGCAATATATATATATACAGTGTATATATATATATATATTATGTTCATATATATATATATTATTATGTTCATATATATATATATATATATATATATATATATATTTATATATATATTTATGTAAACATGTATTTTTTTATATGTCATCAGAACTAGCAGACAACCATGACTAGTCGTTGTGTTGCCATGGTTACAGGCAGAAGCTGTGTGAGGGAGTTCAGGGCCATGTCCACTCACTCAACTGGGGTTTCAGACTTCAACTAAAAAACAAGTAAGTATTCAGTTTATTATACTGTGGCATGTCATGTGGACTGGCATTGTCATGTATTCTAGTAAGGATTCCTCCATGAATTGGAACAACATTTATGATAAAATGGTCAGTATCACAACAGTGTTGTAAGAGTAAACAAGTTAATCTGCAAGCTAATAAACAATAAAATAAACAAGTTAAAATAAACAGTAAACAAATAATAAACAAGAATAAAAGAATAAACAAGTTAATCTGTGAAAGAGTTTCTTAAAACACTGCGCATAGTTCAAAGAGACACACTCCACTATTAGGCAACCGAGAACAGGTGAGATTTTAGAAGTCTTGAATGAGGCAAGCATTGTGAGTGTCTCTACATAGATCTGTTGGAAGATTGCTGGGACTGAGACAGTGAGTGAGACTGAATGATTGCTCCCCGAAGTCCGAACCTGCTGGTAGAAGAACCCTAACCCTCGCACTGGTTGATATGTGTCAAGCAACATCAGAGCACAGTCTTAAATTGCTCTGGAAGCATTAAGCAATGGTGTGATTACTACACAAGATGATGATCACATAGGTCTATCACTGTCAGTAGCCAGTTACTCATTTATACAATTGAGTGACCCGAGGTAATATAGAGTGCAGTAAACCTGTGCAATTTGTGAAAGACAACAAGAATGTTCAAGTGCTGCTTCTCTTCTTTAAGAGTTCATTGTTCTGAGTTCTGACCAACACAGGGAGCGATGGTCGCGTGGTAGAGCGCCGGACTGTCAATCGAGGGGACGGTGGTTCAATCCCACCTACCGCCATTTCGAAACTTAGGCAATTTCGTTCACCTCACATTTGCCTGTGTCTTTTGGAAGAGACACTAAAAGTCGGTGGTCCTTTCTATCTGGTGTCTATGTCAGGGGAAGCAAAAGATCCCACACAGGGGGTAAATGTATAACCTGTAGTGGACTCGCAAATTCTCGTTGGACGTTAAACGCCCTGCAAAGGGCCCCGTCCAGTATCTGGGAGAAAGAAAGAACCTGCACAATGTGTGAAACGCAGCAAGCATGTTCAAATGCTACTTTTCTTCTTTCAGAGTTCATTGGCCAACATGATACCCTTTGAAAAGTGTGTATATAGGATAAAATAAAATAAATTGATTTTTTTAATGTACTTTATAGATGGGTCGTTGTATGCCCCAATCAGTGTGATTTGATTTGTCATGATTCAGAGACGTGGATTACTACAACGCGAAGGGACGTCTGATAGACGAACACACGGTGTGTGCCACGGACCATGCAGGGAAGGAGGTAGGTGACCTACAGCCCAACATATTTGTAATTAATAACTTCCCCCATAACATATTTTAATAATTTTAGCACCATTGAATAGCTTAAATATGTCGCTACATTTCATTCATTGGATGTATGGACATTCTGCCACCCAATTATGTTCTGATAGCATGGTGAAATTCTGGTTATTCACGTAATAATATTCTGATTAAAATACATACTGTGTCGTAATTATAAATGCATCACAATAATAAATCTTTCAGTTATTCATTTATGATCAGTATTACCAAAGTTATGACTTTCATGAAACACATTAAAATGTTTCCAAATTGCGTGCGCTACAGCAGTATGTCGCATGCAGTTAATGGTCTTGGCTCAAAGTCAGGGTGCGGCTTTAAATAAGGGTTTTGCCAATATCAAAAGAAGAAATTCAGGATTTATGTCAAAAGTCGGAGTGCGGCTTTAATTGGGGTTCGGCTAGTCACAAGGTTTTACGGTAGTAATAGTAGTAGAAAAAGCGTTATTTCATGATGGTAGCCATATCACATGGCATAGCATAATTTTTAATGGGCCATCATCACCCAACACACTCCTACATACAATAAAGCCTTGCATAAGTTATATAGTTCAGAACAATACTAATAAAGTAATTATAGTAAATATATAAAACATTAGTAATACAAAAATAAAAGATAAATAAATAAAATACATGTTAGTCCTACGTTTAAATAACAATGACATTAAAGTATAGAAAATGAATTTAAACCATTTCAGTTGTTAACAAAGATTCAGTGTGACACTGTTTTGCACTCTATTGGAAAAAATGTATAATAACAATTATCAGTAATTAAAAATACATTAAGCCTTCAGTTAAAATTTATAATTACAGTGGCATAGGAATATATGCACTTCATACACTTTCCAACAGACACACCCGAATAAATGACACACTCAACTGGGAAACTGTGTACATGTAAATGTCTCCATCAAGTTTACTCATGTTAGGAGGTGTTTGCTTGATTGTTCCTTATACATGTGTGTAATAATGTTTTCAGTTTTCTCTGCAGGTTGTGCTTAACTGAGCCTGCCTACATTGTTTACAAACTGCCAATGGTTTAAAATTATGTGCGTTTAGGTAAAACAAAACGGAAAGTGGGTTTTGAAACTATACACATTCTGAATATTGTTATTGTTAGCATCGTATTAAACGTGAGCATAAAAACATTTCAACTGAAGGCATTGTTCAAGTGCATTATCATTCATTTCAGACAATCCTTACTGCTGACAACATCGTCATAGCAACAGGAATGAGACCAAAATACCCGGTTGAGGTAACAAATGTTTGCATTTACCTGCGCGGAAGCCATCTATATGCTTCATTTTGGCTAAGCAGTTTAAAAGTTTTGTACAATATTTAAGACTGGGAACTTGCAAAATCTCCCATTTTTTTGGCCTATTTGAGCCACTGATGTATACCTGTTTAGCTGAAATTTGATATTCATCAGTAAATAAATATCAAGACTGTCATTACGACAGTTAATACATAAATTATATTTGCTAAGGCAAACTGTGGGGAGCAGTGGTCGCGCAGTAGAGTGCCGGACTGTCAATTGAGGGGACGGTGGTTCAATCCCACCTACTGTCGTTTCGAAAGTTAGGCAATTTCGTTCACCCCACATTTGCCTGTGCCTTTTGGAAGAGACACTAAAAGCCGGTGGTCCCTTCTATCTGATGTCTATGCCAGGGGAAGTAAAAGATCCCACACAGGGGTAAATGTGTAACCTGTAGTGGACTCACAAATTCTTGTTGGACTTTAAACGCCCTGCAAAGGGCCCCGTCCAGTATCTGGGAGAAAGAGAAAAGAAAGATAAACTTTAAGGAGCTCACACACGTATACCTTAGATTGTGCAATTAGATTCTGGAGTAGTCAGTTGTCTCTCTGTACGTGTGTATCTGTGGTATAGATCCCTGGAGCGATGGAGCACTCCATATCCAGTGACGACATCTTCTGGCAACTCAAACCACCGGGCAAAACGTAAGTATAAGACATGGGCGGGCGGGTGGGCGGGCGGGCGGGCGGGCAAAAACATTTTACTGTGTACTATGAGTTGCCAAGATTTCATATAATTAAGACATTCCAAACGTTATATATTATAAGTTTATAAGTAGGACAGTGAAGCGTGAAAGTGGGTTTTTGTCACACTCAAACCAAAAAATTGAAAAATATTCCATACCATTCCATTCATAAATGTTTTATTTGTAATAAAATCACTGGCATTATGTTGGCCATGAAGTTTGATTCTGGTCTGTCCTCTGTCATGTAGAACCTGGTCAGTCACAGAAAGTTAGCTTATTGCAGTGTCGTTATGGCCTTTTTTTGGTAGACTGAAATAAATGTCCTCGACTTTAAATGATGCACCCATCTCTAGTTCATCTGACATGTTTTATTTCGAGGTTCCATTCATGTTTTGTTGTCGTTTCAGACTGGTCGTTGGAGCGAGTTGTATCCTTTATAACGAACGACACAAGTTATCATTGGTGTCAAGAACCACGCAGAAATAAACAACATGTGTCGAGTTTGCTGTAGGCAGTTACAGTATTCTCATATTACGGATTTCACGTATATGGGCGGGACATGGAGCACAATGGCTCAGAGGTAGAGCTTCGGACTCTCGACTACCAGAACCGGGGTTCGAATCTTGTGCTGCGGTGTTAAAACCTTGGGCAAGTTTTTTCACTCTACATTACTCCAGTTCACTCAGCTGTATAAATGAGTACCTGGCTATAGACAGTGGTGGTTATGTGTACGAGTAGCCTTCGCGCATTAATTGTAGCATATGGCTGGGTACTTCCCAGAGAAGCCGAGATGGTGTCTGAGTGAACAGGTCTGTCAGGGAAGTAAAGTGTAAAGCGCTTTGAATGGTCCTGAGGACTGGATACTGCGCTATCTAAGAACTTGCCTTTTTTTATGTCCCGTCATGTCTCATTTCTCTGGTTTTCAATAATCCGGTTGCTTCGTGATCCGCACAGTTTGTGTGGGAACCGTCTTAATACCATGTACAGTGCATAATAACCAAAATGTGCGGTTAAACAAGGTGTGAGTGACCAATACAAATTTTTAGACAAATATAAAAGGGTAAAATTATGACAATTGTTTTTTGGTTAAATCACATTAGTATAAATTTAGCCGACAAACTAGAAGTTGTCAGATGTTGATAATGCAAGGCAGATTTTGAAAAACATAAGAAAAATTGTATTTGGTGTAGGTGTGTTCAATAGCCTACCAGAACTGGTCAACCAATCAAAACCTCATCTAGATTTAAGGGAATTAATGTAAAATCTCCAGTAGAAAATATGGATTTCAACCAGGAAATCTGGCACATTTGCAGTTGTAGTTATTGTTAGGTAGATTTCTCTTTAACACCCCCCAAGATGTTGCCCTCGAGTGCGCAGGTTTCCTGGCTGGTCTGGGGTACAACACTTCGGTGATGGTGCGATCTATTCCACTGCGTGGGTTTGACCAGGTGGGTACCACAAAACCGGATTCAACTGGTTTCAACCAGTTCCAGTTGGTTTCTGCCACTTTCAACTAGTTTTTATATTTTGATTCAAGTGGCATCTGATAAATATTAAGCTATATAATTTGTCTAGTAGTAAACTTTGTTGGCATTCAGAAAAACACTAAAAACGCCCATTTCAAAGCATATTACTGCTGACATTTTAAATATTCAATGACATTTTTAGAAAATTTGTTCCAAATATTTCATCTTATCTTATTTTTACACATCTGTATTGACATTTATATATGCCATCGTTTAGTATGTGTTTTGCATGTAAATAGAGTATTAATTATAGTTTTATTTATTTATTGATTTATTTATTTTACTCATCGTCATTAATTCTATATAATATTTAATTAACTGCTTTAATATGAATAATTTAACGTTTCTACATTTTTTATCTGACATTTTATTTTACAGTTGTATTTATTATTATTAATATAAGTTTTAATACATAATAAATAGCTTTATATTTTATCGTGCAGCGCTTTGAGCATATTTGGATATTGCGCTTTATAAATAATAAATGTTATTATTATTATTAATTTAGAAAATACATTTAAATAATTTGTTAACTTTGTTGTAGCAAATGGCACAGCTTGTGTTGGAAGGTTTGGAAGACCACGGGACTCGCGTGATCAGTGAGAGCGTGCCAACAAAGATAGAGAGGAACGGGGAACAACTGAAGGTGGAGTGGACGAGTAAAGAAGGGACCAGTCAAGAGACCTTTGACACGGTCCTTATGGCAGTTGGTGAGTTGTGGGTCTGCTCAAAATACCATCATCATCATCAGCTATAGTGTTCCATGGTTGGGCGAAGGCCTCAGCATGCTGCTTCCACATCTGCCAATCTTGCGCTATCCTCTGACAGACGGTACCCGTCCAGTAGTCGTCTAGTTCGTCTCTCCAACGTCTCACCGGTCTTCCTCTAGGTCTTTTTGTTTCGTAAGGTTTCCAGGTGGTGATACGCAGTGTCCGTCAGTTATCTCGTGTCCTGCTGACGTGCCCTGCCCAGGTCCACTTCCGTCTTCTGACTTGTTCAATCACGTCTGTGACCTTGGTCTTATCTCTTACCCAGATGTTTGTTTTTCTGTCCCGGTATGTGATGTTTAACATACTCCTTTCCATCTTTGTTTGTGCAGCTGCTAGTTTGTTCTTCGTGGTGTGTGCCCATGCTCACAATATATACAGAGTAAAAAATTAAATTAAATTGTTAATTGTTTTTTGCCCAACAATATTTATTTTGTATTTTTGATGACACTTATTTGTAACACTAGACAACTAATTATGAAATCAAGTTGCAATCTCAACTTTGGGTTTGATGGATATTGCAAGACCATCAATATTAAATATTCAATGACTTTTTAGAAAATTTGTTTCAAATATTTTATCTTAATTTTACACATATGTATTGACATTTATATATACCATCATTTAGTAATGTGTTTTGCATGTAAATAGAGTATTAATTAGTTTTATTTATTTATTGATTTATTTATTTTACTCATCGTCGTTAATTCTATATAATGTTTAATTAACATTTTTAATATGAATAATTTAACGTTTCTACATTTGTTTTATCTGAAAGTAAATTTTACAGTTGTATTTATTATGATTAATATTAGATTTAACACATAATAAATATCTTTCTATTTTATTGTACAGCACTTTGAGCATATTTGGATATTGCGCTTTATAAATAATAAATATTATTATCGTTATTATTATTATCATAATCCCTTCTCCCTCACACCCTGCCCCATCCCTTCTTGTTCTCCACCAACTGTCCCCTCCCTCCCGTCCCCTCCCCCTAAACACTCCCCCTGTCCCCACCCCCTGATGACAACGAATCCACCACCCACACACAAATTTATGTTTTTGTCACCACCCGTTATGTTTGCCGATATTATAATATCAGTGCTGCCCCCTGTAGGTCGGGTGCCAGAGACAAGTCAACTTGGTTTGCGGGACGTCGGAGTGGAACTGGACAAAGGGGGGTTTGTAGTGGGTGGACACAGCGAAGACCACGAGAGGACGTCGGTGCCAAATGTCTACGCTGTAGGGGACGTGCTAAAGGTAAGTGAACAAATATTTGGTGTCTTTTTTCCAAACAGATTTCATAATTACACAACTAGCAATGTTCTACTTACTTCTACGTTTTGACCACCATTGGCGGCCTTCTTCAGGAACTGAATGGGGCGAGCAGTGACCACTGAACATTCAGTTCCTGTAGAAGGCCACCGATGGGGGTCGAAATGTAGAAGTAAGTAGAACATTGCTAGTTGTGTAATTATGAAATTTGTTTGGAATAATATACTGCCAACTTGATGAACATTTTCACGAATATTTGGTGTCTGTTAGAGCTGTGTATGCCGTTAAGCTAGTGTTTTTATACAGTTTTGAAAGTATTTTATAATCATAAAAACGGTCATTCATTGCGCTTTGTTACAACACAAACAGACAACATTTTTGAATTTTTTATAACGATGTAAAACTCATAAAATTAATGAAAACGATAAGATTAAGAACAAGTCTGGAAGAACAGACCATATGAGTTGATCATTGACATTGTTCCACCAACCCACAGGTGGCGCCACTGTCACATAAACATACATACGTTTCCTGTGCGTTACGAGAAAAAAGTGTACCATATAATGTATAATATATACAATGTGTACCATACAATGTATAATATATACAATGTGTACCATATAATGTATAATATATACAATGTGTACCATATAATGGATAATATATACAATGTGTACCATATAATGGATAATATATACAATGTGTACAATATAATGTATAATATATACAATGTGTACCATATAATGTATAATATATACAATGTGTACCATATAATGGATAATATATACAATGTGTACCATATAATGTATAATATATACAATGTGTACCATATAATGGATAATATATACAATGTGTACCATATAATGTATAATATATACAATGTGTACCATATAATGGATAATATATACAATGTGTACCATATAATGGATAATATATACAATGTGTACCATATAATGGATAATATATACAATGTGTACCATATACCGTATAGAGCCACAGTATACACAGGTCGAATGTCAACTTAGCCATTATGTATTGTTGCTCCACAGGAGAACACAGTAACTTCAGAAAGGTGTCTCAAACTGTATTTACAATGTACAGCTGTAGCCGTTTATGATTACTGGACATATTCCAGGATAGTTCTTTTCCAGATAAACATTTTTCGTATCCAAATTGAGATGTTTTTTCCTGTACAGGTTTTCATTGGCCGTTACACGTTGATTTCTTCAGTACTAATGACAAATGACGTCATCATACACGTGGGGTGGCAATGACTAAAAACCATGTCATAGACTAGGGAGGGAGCGAAAATCGCTGATGAAGAACCAGACAGGAGAACCCGGGAAATAAATTAAGCCATCTGGACCAGAAAGACAAAAATACCAAAGACCAGAGTCGAGGGCATTTATGAGCTACCCCACATGTACAATGACATCATTCGTCATTAATACTGAGGAAGTTGACGAAAACGTCCAAAGAAAGTCTACAGATAAAAGAAACATTTCAAGTTGGATTTGAAAATGAAAACTTTTTATCTGTAGTTTTTTCTCTGAAATGTATTTCGGTCTATTAGAAGCCATTGGGCGAAGGAAGCAAATGAACAAAAAGATGCTTTGACCTTGTCACCTGGGAGGAGATTGATCTACAATGCTACAAAGCACAGTAATTTAATAATAATATTGTTTATTTATAAAGCGCTGTATATCCGGAAAAGTTTCCGCTCAGAGGCGCATAAAATACACTGTAACCCATACATATTTAAAATATTCATAATCAGTTTAAACTTATATGTAACGACGAAATGTTAGTAAATGATAATAAATAGATAATTAAATAAAGCTTCTAAAAATCCTAGTTCAAACTTGTAAGCAATAAATAGATAAAATAAACTAATAAATAAATATATTAATAAGTTAATAATAAAGTAAGTAAAAAATACAAAACAATAATTTAAAATATAAAGAGCTGTCTGTTTCAAACTTTCCCTGTCTTGTCGGTAACTCCGTGTTCTTGGCTCCAGGACAGGCCGGAGCTGACTCCAGTCGCCATCAGAGCGGGAAGGTTGTTAGCGCGACGGCTGTTTGGTGGCGCCACTGAGCAGATGGATTACGATAAGGTTTGTCAGAGTGGGACACGGCTTGTGTTTGTGTTTTCTTTCTAAGTGTCTTACTCTCTTCAGTGATCCAAGTAGTGCAGATAATATTTCCATGGGTTATCATTTTGTGTATTTCTGTATGTGGTTTATCAGGCTAATCTTAGCATCGAAAACACTAAAGTCTGGAATGTGGTGAGTGTTTTTTGTTGAAATTTCAGGTAACTAAATTTTTCCTAGCCTCACCGTTTTTGGCTTTGTTTCTTCTTCTGTTGATTAAGAATGATTTGGTGTTATTTTGGATAACGAACCGGGATTTAGTGTGTGAAATAGTGTTCCCAGGTACTTGTATAATAAAATGGTCATAAGGAAATCTGCAAACGTTAATTAGAATGCACTTATGACCAAAAACTGAACATGAATAGTTAAATGCCCTTTCTGGTCTAACTGAAACATCTTGTTTTTGTGATGACATTCGTTCATGTGTATTATATCCCATATTATCAGTCAACAAGACTGAAGATATGGGATATAATATACGCGCAGAAAGAAATAAGAATTAAAAACAATGTAATGCAAATTCATGTATGAATTGAATTGCAAATTCATGTATGAGTTGAATAGCAAATTCATGTATGAGTTGAATAGCAAATTCATGTATGAGTTGAATTGCAAATTCATGTATGAGTTGAATTGCAAATTCATGTATGAGTTGAATTGCAAATTCATGTATGAGTTGAATTGCAAATTCATGTATGAGTTGAATTGCAAATTCATGTATGAGTTGAATTGCAAATTCATGTATGAGTTGAATTGCAAATTCATGTATGAGTTGAATTGCAAATTCATGAATGAGTTGAATTGCAAATTCATGTATGAGTTGGTAGCAATATGTTCACCTACATAACGGATGGATGTGGTGGTGGTTGGGTATTAATGTCGAAATGTTTGCCCTAACGATGTGTTCTGTGGCCACCAGGTGCCCACTACTGTGTTCACCCCAGTCGAATACTCGTGTGTCGGACTGTCGGAAGAAGTCGCACTAGAGAAGTATGGAGAGGACAACATCGAGGTAACGAGTCGGCTCAAGTTACAATCATTACACCTCGAGCAACTGTTTTACATTTTTACAATATTATTGATATATGTGACGTGTTCTAACGAAACGAGTCATATGTCAGTGATCGATCGGGTCACTGCTAGAAAACATTGCCAAATACTCGGCTTATGTTGTAATAATTTAAGTAAGCAGTTAGCATGATATATCTTTGACAACGAACGTGACTAGAGTTTATTTCGAAAGCATCAAATGGAGTAACAGAAGCAAAACGGCCAATTTTGGAACAACATTGTACTCAACCATGTGCTTACGTGACCGCGAACTTCAAGTGTGCTTTTCTCTGTTTGAAACTTTCTACCCCAGGCATGTTCAAGCGTCCAATAACTTTGGCTGTGTATGACATAGGTCCATGATTTTTGCACTGTTGGAAAGCTTAATAAATCTTCTTTCCAGTAATGTAACTAACTAAATTTCTTTGGTTACATACGACTCATTTCATTAGAACACGTCACGTATAATTATTGTGCTGTATTATCTGTTTAATAACTTTTATTGCCAGTAGCAGTTAATATATTTATTACATTTTTTCCTTGTTTAGAAATTCAACACTATTTTATTGTAGTGTTCATTTATAATAATTGTTATTACGAGTAGTGTATTTATAATACATTTATTTGTAGATTTTACATTTGTATGTGTTGTGAAGTGTCACAAACATCTGTGCTATATCAGATCAAATGTATTAGGTCTTGATACGGATGTGGTAGACGTCATGTTGTTATTCATGTGATATATGTCATGTTGTTAGTCATGTGATAGACGTCATGTTATTAGTCGTGATATATGTCATGTTGTTAGTCATGTGGACGATGTGGTAGACGTCATGTTATCCGTCATGTGATAGACGTCATGTTGTTAGTCATGTGGTAGACGTCATGTTATCAGTCATGTGATAGACGTCATGTTGTTGCAGGTGTATCATGGCTTCTACACCCCCCTGGAGTACACTGTACCAGAACGCAGTGCGAAACAATGCTACGTGAAGGTATGGCACTTAAAGCCTCCCACCAGACTCAAATCTCTTCTTCACTTCTTCACTTCTTCTCCTCTTTCTAATGAAGTATTTCCATATTATTACAAATATACTTGCACAAGTTATGTTTATGAGGTAAGTGATTAATAAGTACTATTTTTCAATTTCCTCCCATTCCCATGTATCAATGTTTATGTTGTATATTGAGTGTAACTTTCTTTGTGTGCATTTATCATTTGGAAAGAAACATTCGATTTTTGTTCAGATGGTCTTGTAGAGTGCCGTGGCACAGTTGTTAGAACATTAGACTTTCGATCGTGAGAACCCGGGTTTGAATCCTGTCCTACCATTTTGAACCCTGCACAGGTTTGTTCACTCTACTTGCTCTGGTTCATAGACGTATGCACAACTGGCTATAGACAGTGGTGGATATTTATGCACAAGTAGTCTTCATACAATAGTTGTGGGATGGCTGGGTGCTTCCCAAAGACGTCGAGATGGTGTTCATTTGAACAGGTCTTCCAGGGAGTAGTGCATTTGAATACTGTACAATATCTGAACTTACCTTTATTGATGTTGAAGTCAGTCATTGTGTGTTGTTCTGCAGCTGATGTTGAAGTCAGTCATTGTGTGTCGTTCTGCAGCTGATGTTGAAGTCAGTCATTGTGTGTCGTTCTGCAGCTGATGTTGAAATCAGTCATTGTGTGTTGTTCTGCAGCTGTTGTTGAAGTCAGTCATTGTGTGTCGTTCTGCAGCTGATGTTGAAGTCAGTCATTGTGTGTCGTTCTGCAGCTGATGTTGAAGTCAGTCATTGTGTGTTGTTCTGCAGCTGATGTTGAAGTCAGTCATTGTGTGTTGTTCTGCAGCTGATGTTGAAGTCAGTCATTGTGTGTTGTTCTGCAGCTGATGTTGAAGTCAGTCATTGTGTGTTGTTCTGCAGCTGATGTTGAAGTCAGTCATTGTGTGTTGTTCTGCAGCTGATGTTGAAGTCAGTCATTGTGTGTTGTTCTGCAGCTGATCACAGAGAGAGAGGAGCCCCAGGCAGTGTACGGTATTCACTACATGGGACCCAATGCCGGGGAAGTGATGCAGGGGTTCGCGGTTGCCCTCAGGTAAATCACCCTCTGCCGTTTGACTCGTTTATGTCCAGCATTAATTTTATGCAATTTAAACAATACCATACGATACTTGGCAATGGAACACGTGTCAAACTGAACTAGTTTTTTCACAAAGTTATGACTATGATTCATGACCATCACCTGATAAGTCGCATAATCCTACATACAGAGTAATACAGTTAATGACACATATTGAAAACTGAAATAGTAGATTTCATGGATTTCAGTGTTTAATAATTGTAAATATGCAGGTTGGTTTTAATTATTTTATTTTACACGTTGCTTATCTTAATTATATACCCTTATATTCAGTATTATAATGTTTGAGTGGGTATTCTGTTTTATATCAGTTATATTAATTAAATGATATACCAATTTTATACGCTATTTATTCTTATTTATGGGTTTATGATGATTTAATAATTCTATAAATAACTAGTATATATTTTCCTTCAGTGCCAACTAAATATTGATTATTATATTATTATTAGCTTGCGTCCACCTCTGGAACAAAAACAGGGCAACAGTTACCACCTGTAGTATATTTTGATCTTTTAAAACTTTTTCTCAGAATGCACCCTTGGAGTAGGGGGGGGGGGGGGGGAGGTTCATCCCCTGTCTGCCATGTCAGAGAAAGATACTCGTGAACAGGCAGTGCATATAAAAAATGGTTAAGTGAAAAACTCTAAATAAATAACTATCATATTGTTTTCTGAAAGACTTTCGTCCACTTCGAAAGAATTGAACGAATATAGAAACATGTTAGTGGACATCGGCATCTCAGAGGAGATTCGCTTACAAGTAGAGTGCAATGGCTCAGGGGTAGAGCTTTGGACTCTCGATTACAAGAACCTGGGTTCGAATCCTGTGCTGCGGTGGTAAAACCTTGGCCAAGTTTTTTCACTCTACATTGCTCCAGTTCACTCAGCTACATAAATGAGTACCTGGCTATAGACAGTAGTGGATATGTCTAAGAGCAGCCTTCACGAATTAATTATAGCTTATGGCTGGATGCTTCCTAGAGAAGCCGAGATGGTGTCTGAGTGAACAGGTCTGTCAGGGAAGTAAAGTGTAAAGTGCTTTGAACGGTCCTGAGGACTGGATACTGCGCTATATAAGAACTTGCATTTACTTTACAATTAATCCAAAGTTAGCGTATAATATAGATCATGTGTCTCCCTGTGTCCAGGTGTGGTGTCACTAGAGACAAGTTGTTGACGACCGTGGGAATTCACCCGACAAGTGCGGAGACAGTCATGGCCCTACACATCACCAAGAGGTCGGGATTGGACCCAACCATCACGGGCTGCTGAGGTTAATTCCTGTCCTTGACCCGCCGACCCCAGGCAGTGTCCGTCGACATCAGTCACAGCTCGTGTCTGGCGTAGATGCCCTGGGGACTCCCGGCAGTTGGGGACAGGTCATTATTTGACGAAACTGTGTAGTTTAGTTCCTGGTCTTTGCATTGTCATCGGGGGGTAGGCACATGACGACTCATATTGCATCGTCATTTATTTCGGAGTTATTAGTGCCAATTTAAAAGGGGAAACCAGATTTCTAAGGATATGCTACCACTTTATTTATGTGCAAAATTATATAGTTCTAACATGTTATTTACAGAAAAAGCAATTCCGAGAAATGATGCACTTAAAGGTTCAAGTAATCATTGCTTTATGAAAGTTTTCTTTTTTAATTAAAAGTATAATATTTAGATTATTCGTAGACAGTTCTCAGTAAAATATATTTATATAAGTTTATATACTGGTTTCTTACCCATGCATTTCACAAACAGAATGTCGATGCAATGGGACTCGTTATGTGTTGTTAGAGTGTTTCAAGTCATGAATGGGTGTGTGTGTACGCCAGTTTATTGTACAAAATACGATGTGTACAATTCCCTAGAGCTTCATGTGTGTTGTGTGGTGGGATATTTTTGTATGAATCTTGTGAGAATGGCAAAGTTGTAATTGTTCCCCACAGTTCATCACTGCGAGATGTTTTAAAGGGATACTTCACAGTATTCACTTACATATGTATACTATATTGGTTGTGCCTAGTAATTGTGCACAAAGGTCGTTAATAAACAATTAGTTAAATGGTATCAAAAACATGCTATCTTAGATTCAGGGCGCTGCCATCTTGAGACTTATGCACCAGTGACCTAAGCCAAATCGTGTACGTCATTGGCGCATTGTTGAAAAAGGCAAGGATTGGCGGAAACTTCGCTAATAATTGTGACGTAAGCAATCTGCGACGTACTGGATACATCAAATACCACTGGACAGACATAGGATGATCAAATGTGACGTAAGCGGTTTACGTCACTGGTGCATAAGTCTCAAGATGACAGCGCCCTGAATCCAACATGGCGTGTTTCTGGTACAATTATACTATAATTAACTGCTTATTAACGATCTTTGTGCACAATTACTATGCACAACCAATATATTATACAGATGTAAGTAAATGGTGTGAATCTCTCACTTACTGGAGTATCCCTTTAAAGTGGGTTTTTCCGCCGGCAACGCATAGACCAGGAGCAGCTGAGTGACATCTAGTGGCGATATCCACAACCAACAACAGGTGGCGCTGTAAGCACCCAGTCTTTCGTAATATTCATCTCGGCTGAGAAAATGTAGACCACTAGTCTCTGAATTTCAGCCTTGGCTCTTCCCTCGTCTGTTTTCCACATTCTCTTTCACCCCCGACCCCCCGATTGTCAAGTTGTGGATGTCGCCATTCCGTGTCGACCACTGCTGCCGTGAATGATGACGCGTCTCTAAAGTCTCGACACGAAACGCGTCGGATGTATTGGGCAGTTGTGGAGCTCGGTTATGTAGTTATATGTCAGTAGTTGTGTAGAATCCGGGTCAATCAGTTTTTTTCCAGCTACATTCTTGCTTTATAGTTATATCCAATTTCCACTGTGATTTGATAATTTTAGATATATGTTTGCATCAAACTACGTTGTTATTCCAAACAAATTTCATAATTACACAACTAGCAATGTTCTACTTACTTCTACGTTTCGACCACCATCAGCGGCCTTCTTCAGGAACTGAATGTTCAGTGGTCACTGCTCGCTAGATGGCGTGGAGAAGGCCGCCGATGGTGGTCGAAACGTAGAAGTAAGTAGAACATCGCTTGTTGTGTAATTATGAAATTTGTTTGGAATAATATACTTGATATATATATATATTGCCAACTTGATGAACATTTTCACGAAAACTACGTTGTTACAATCAAACATTTTAAACACACTGGTAACAGCGGCTAAGACTGATGTAAATCAGGTATACAGACCTCATAAATACTATGTAACACAATAGTTTGCAATGTTATATGCCTGAAACAATGGTGTGGTGGAATATGTAAAAACGCAAAACAATTAGGTTGGCCCCCATTTTACACAAACGTGTACCGATTGTATTGTAACATTTGTAAAAATCTGTAATGTGCATAAAAAGGAAACTTCTCCTAATCGTGCTCTTCTGGATTGTCGGACAAGAGCTGTCAAAACATGGTTTTGACTAATTCATGCCTCGTTTGCGGTGTAATTATAGCAAATGTATTATTCTCAATGCATGTACATTTAACTTGACATAAATTATTGTGCCATAGCATATTGGCAGTTAATAAACAGGAGTTTGTCTTATTCTTACATGATAGATACCAGGATAATAAAATGCTGTAAAATGTGTTATGAGATGCTGATCATGATGCCATGATGGTTTTGTTTGCGAGTGTTAGTTAATATGAAGGTATGCCAAGAAAGAATACGATTCTTAGTTAGTAAATTAAACACAAAGCTAATTATGTAATTTGAAGATACTGATCATGTGACTTTGCTGAAAAGCAGTTGTATCATTTATAAAAGTAGGGTTTTAATGATAGGAATGTTTTATAATGTACCAGTTATGTTATAGAAATGACATCATGCTGATGTATGTTTGTATTTGTGAGACTTGATGAATGATTGTGGTGTTTCAGATGATTAAATGTCACCATCCAGTCTAATTATTATCAGTTATTTATATGATCAGAAAAATTGAACTTCCTAAATAACTAACGCAGTATTGTAGGCAATTTGTAGCACAACTTGATAAAATTGTAATGTATTTGTGTTCACGTGAGGAATAAGAATTCTCAAACATGTATTATTCCATTGTTATAAAGATATGAAATAGTATTAAAATGGGTTTAAATACCCATCAATGCTTGTCTTTATATACAAAATGTGCGATATTATAAAGAAAATCATGTGATCATGTATGACAAATTGAGTGTATTAAATGTGCATCACAACCGTAGCTGATGTCATGTGATCAGTGATACAACCGTACTCGATGTCATGTGATCGTAGCTGTTTTATTCTATGTGTACATGGAAAACGCTTCAGTTTCAAAACACTATCGAGTTACTTACACTGCGTCACTGCATATACCGATTCAGCCACCGAACAGTGACCTTTGAACTTGTGAAATAACAAGTCACTGTGTCATCTTACATGCGACACAAACCTACCTGCCCACTGTGTATCACCCACCAATTTTATCAAAAACTGACATTACGTGTAATAACTTTACAACTGACATCACGGTTCTAAACGCCTGCGTAGTAACGGATACAGGCCGAGTATTTACATTGACACATGCCAGAAACAGAGAATAGCGACGTGTATTGACATATGTGCTCAGCGAAATAGTCATCATACAAGTTTATCAAGCCAATTATGTACAGCGGTTGCGTTGCCGTGACTTAGGAGAATCGTTAACTGTATATTGATTTCTGTCATTGTCACGGCGTCATTTCAGCTAATATATAATATTTCATTTACACGCAAGGTGAGTCAGCTGTACAAGACGGGAACGAAGAAACAGTTACAAGTAGGCGCAGTACTGTACAAGTTACCTAAGAATGCAACAGATTGCCTGGGAATGTGACGACCTATCTTATACTGTATCTCTGTTGTACACCGAAATACACATCTGCCTCCTGTGGAAGTCACAAAGAAACACGCAAGTCAAGCACAAGTCATCCACAACAAGTATAAGTCATTTATGTCTGGTTCAAGACATTCGTGTCAGGTACAAATCGTGTGTCAGGTACAAGTCATCCACATCAGAAACAAGTCATTGATGTCAGGTATAAGTCATTGATGTCAGTACTGTACAAGTCATTCATGTCAGTACTGTCATTCGTGTCAGGTACAAGTTATCCACGTCAGGTACAAGACATCCTGGTCAGGTACAAGTCATTCGTGTCAGGTACAAGTCATACACGTCGTGTACAAGACATCCAGGTCAGGTACAAGTCATTCATGTCAGGTATAAGACATCCACATCAGGTACAAGTAATTCACGTCAGGTACAAGTCATTCATGTCAGGTACAAGTTATTCATATCAGGTACAAGACATCCACATCAGGTACAAATTATTCCTGTCAGGTACAAGACATCCACATCAGGTACAAGACATCCACGTCACGTACAAGTCATTCACATCAGGTACAAGACATCCACGTCACGTACAAGTCATTCACATCAGGTACAAGACATCCACGTCACGTACAAGTCATTCACATCAGGTACAAGACATCCACGTCACGTACAAGTCATTCACGTCAGGTACAACTCACCCGCATTGGGCACAAGTTGTCTGAATAGCATACATACAGACATACAAGCCTATCTGAATTATATTGTAGTCATTTGTAATGTGTCTCATGATATCTGTGAGCTGCAGTACCGATGTGATGTAGCTAACTTCATCAGCATTGACCCTCTCCGTCTCTCACAGAATAACCTCACTTAAATACAACACTGCTGTGTTTGAATTAATGCTGATGAAGGCCCTAAGACTCGTTATAAAGCTTCACCATACACTCTGACATTAAGCAGATGTGTGTGGCAAGTGCAGAGAGATGGTTTGAGGAGTCGACACCACCTGGGCACACAGCAGTGAACGTTTGTCTAACTTCACACCGGCAGATATGTTGTCACACGGCCGATAAGCACCCAACAAATAGACACACAGACAGACACAGGGAGGCAGACAGACAGACGCTGCGATGCAGACAGACAGACCGGACATACAGACACACTGAGACGACGGACAGACACCGAAAGGCTGACAGACAGACACTGAGAGGCAGACAGACAGGACGAGAGACACAGACACAATCAGAGATATGGTCGAGCACAACATCATACAAGGCACTCCAAGCACTGATATGAAAGCAACAGCTACATGACTTGGAGTGAAAATTTATATATACAATCATTGAATAGTAAGTAGTCTAGAGGGCAGCACTGTTCCAGTACAGTCCAGTACTGCGAACATGTCGCCAGATGGCCAACAACGCAGTTGTTTTTTACATGGCACACGTCTATCGCTGCACAAACGCCCTGCCTAAAAACCATCTGCCGCTGTATCCGAGATGTGCGACAGGTGCTGTCACCTGGCGGCGATACGTGTTATCACATGCGTCACCATGACAACGGTCGGCGTCACGCAAACAACAATTGGCACGTCTCTAATTGTCACCACAGATCCGCTTCACTGGGTCAAGATATCTGCCAATCAGAGATATCGATTCGAGTCGAGATGTCTGGCATATCTGCCAACCTCCTGTCGACAGCGATAACTGGAAACGACGGCGGGTATACGGTGGTGGCCATAGTCACGCGGCCGTCGGTGGGGGAATAAGTCTAGGGGGACGGTGACGGTCATAAGAAGATGTCGGGACACCGGTCCCATTTGCTCGTGTCCTTGCACTGCCAGTACTCGCCCGTGTAGATGTGTACCAGGTTGCCTGTCTGTGGGTCTGTCTCCTTGCGAAACCACTTCGGCTCATAACTGACGTACTCACGGCCTGTCAACACAAGAACATATGTCAACATGCCTCATAAACACACACGTCAACACATCACGCATCTTGTCACAACACATCTCACATCCTGTCAACACACACAGACACGTCAACACATCACACAACCTGTCAACACATGAACATATGTCAACACAATGCATAAACTGTCAACACATCTGCACATCCTGACAACACCAAAATATATGTCAACATGACGCATAAACTTACAACACACATCGCACATCCTGTCAACAAACAAACATACATCAACACATTGCACAACCTGTTAACACACAAAACTCACGTCAACGAATTTATTTTAACCGTAATTATAGTTTCCCAAACTATTTTAGTGTATTGTTTTAATATCTTATTAATATATATATAATATATATATATATTTTTAATTATTTATTTATTTATATATTTATTTATTAAGTTTAGTTTTTTAGAAATTATATTTTATTAATTATTTATTATCATTTAAACAACTTGACTTTTTAATTGATTAATCATATTTTGTACATTTATATGTTATAAATGTTGTATGTACGCGCCTCTGAGCAGAAACGTTTTCTGGATATACGGCGCTTTATAAATAAAAATTATTATTATTATTAATGCACATATTTTTGATTGAAACTGCTTTTCCACCATAAATTTTCGGCGGTTGCATTCTCCAAAGACAACTTTTGCCTGTCCCCGTTTATGATCATACCAAATTATTGTAGCTCTGAGCTTGAAAAGGATATAGGCACTATAGAAGTGTTACAATTATTATTGTTAGGTAAACCAGCTTAATTCCAAGAACAAGGAACTGTATTTAAGACAGTTTTATGAACAGTTTTATTTATATTTTATTAACATTAATCTGATAATAAAACATCTATATTTTTATAGTAACATTATAAAGCCTATCTGATGTATTATGTTAAGGCTGTATCATTGAAAATCAAAGGATATTCAGCTAAACTCAACAGAATGTTGGTAATACTGCTAATACAGCTGGTTTTGAAGCCATGTATTCTGTTCATCATATGTAACAGGCGTATTAAACATAATTTGTCAGAAAATAAACACTCAAAATAAAAATTAAAAAAATAAAAATAAATAAATATAATAAACACTCAAAATAAAAATAAATAAACAAAATAAAAATAAATAAATATAATAAACACTCAAAATAACAATAAACAAACAAAATAAAAATTAATAAAATAAAATAAACAAAATAAACAAAATAAAAATAAATTAATACTCAAAACATTTATAACAAACCCAAGAATATTACACTAATAAATAAATAAAAACAATAAATAAATATAATATAAATTAACGATAAATAAAAACTAAAAAATTAATAAAAATAATAAATAAATAAATAAAAAATGACAACAAATAAAAACTAATAAATAAATAAAAAATAACAATAAATAAAAACTAATAAATAAATAAAAACTAATAAATAAATAAAAACTAATAAATAAATAAATATAAAATATCAATAAATAAAAAAATAAAATAATATAAAGTAACAATAACTAAAAAATAAATAAAAACAAGAGACAGCCTCTTTTAAAAGCCCCCCCCCCACTAGGGGTGTTTCCCACCTTCCTCCGCGGCCTGTAGTGCTTCCTGCTCCTTCTCTCGTCGCTTCTGTCGTTGTTTCTCCTCCAGCTTCAGCTTCACCTCGTTCGCCTCGTCCCAGGCGCCCTCCTCCATGAGGCGCTGGTCGGGGCGCAGGCGGCTGTCCGTGGGCGCCATGCCCTCCTCAGGCTCATTGAGGGTCACCGCAAACTGCGTGAAGCAGTAGCACTTCTCTAGCTCCGGCCTGCAAGTAGAGAGTGATCAGTCAGCGGGGCAAGTAGACTGCACTGAGTGATGCAAGTAGGTGACTGTTGGTTAACAATACAAGTAGATGGCTCCCCTCTGCTCCCAACAGAATAGAAGAGCAACGAACACATATACAAGCTGCCAGGCACACGTCTACTCAGCTTCTGACAGTTGTCAGAAGTTGTACTCAGCAGACAAGTGTGTTATTATGAGTCATTTATAGAAGCTACTGTAAAGTTGAAATATATCATATTTCCCTATGATACCAACAAACGTATATGACATGAGTGTAAAAATAATACAAGTGGCGGAATCGATACAACGTCAGTCCATGCCGAAGTGACAACAGCCTACTTTTGTTTACATGATGAAAGCAATAATTCTTACAGAAAAAACTACATATATGATCTGCTAGTTCCACATCAGATCCCCTTCCATTTCCCCATCATCCCTGTCACTCTCCCCCATCATCTTGGCTACATCAGTTGCCGAAAACATGCCGCTAGAAAGCAACGTTTGATGAACAAACGCGAAGAAAAACACCGTAAATCAAAGATTTCCAAAATGGCAGCTCATGCACGTGACAAGCTGCAAAATGTATCCGCTAGGATGTGTCACAAATTGGTAGCATTTAGTGCAGTAGTTAATCGCCATGAATGTTTTTAAAGGGGCACTGTATGGGATTGAAGCTTCCACGTGAAACAGCAAAATTTGGTCGACCCGCGAGGAGGCAGCACCGTCAGTACCTAAAAATATCTTGTGGAATTTGAATCAAACACGGACACGCGCCACTCTTTTCCAATCTATTACAGATGTTTCCACAACCGCACTGTCCAGGATCACTTTTAAAAGCCATGAGTTAAAAATAGCAACAACAGTTATCACGCGGCACGCTAGTCTTGTCAGTTGTCGCAGTTTTGTCCACCGCTCGGCTGTGCAACATCGTCAACGTCAACAAGATATTTGTAGGTACACTGTACTGACGATGCTGCCTCTCGCGGGTCGGCCAAATTTTGCCGTTTTGCATGGAAAGTTCAATCCCATACAGTGCCCCTTTAATACAAGTCCTGATTGCGCCGGCTGTGGACAATCCTGGATTCTACAGAGTGGCTGGCAGCAGGATCATCACTTCGTATATAGTGCAGTGCTCAGGGATGCTCGGAAGTGGGACCAAATGACACACAGGCGCTGATGAGGTAACACTGTCAGCGTTGCCCCTCATGGAAGCTTTCAAAAGTCCCTGACTTTTCCCCGACTCAAAGTTTCATTTTCCCTGACCATGCTGGCTGAATAATCATGAAAAATTATGCGCGATGTACATATAATTAGCAATTAACTTACAAAATGTAATCAGTGTTCGATGCCCACTCAGATTGCCTACCTCAATTCCTATACTACATTTGTAACTGTGGCGATCTAGGAAAACCAGTCAGATTGACAACAAATAATTTTCATTTTTATTTAAGAAAGGGAAATCTACACTGTTTACATGTCCTGTACTGTTTACTGTATTCAAATATTCCCAATAGAAGCAAAGTGACAGGAATTTAAAGTGGGACCCTATCAGAAATTACTTAAGGAGAAAAACGAGTTTTAAGGTCGAGATTCATTTTTCACATGAAAACCACACGTTATGATGCATAATACAGTAACTGTTGCAGTTGTGTTATAAAGCCCTGTGAGGGAAATGTAGCCGTGTGTGTTACCTTTACTGTACTGAAAACATTATCCAGTTGTGCTGGTTACTTTTAAAGTTACACAAAATTAAGCAGGACACACATCATACTTGATTGCAGGAGAAAATCGAGTTTTATAGTCGAGATACATTTTTCGCTTGAACACCACACTTTATGCTGCATAACACAATAACTGTTGCAGTTCCCTTATAAAGTTCTGTGAGGGGAATGTAGCTGTGTTTGTTACATTTACTTTACAATATCATGCATATTCATCAACGTCAATGCGTTCAGACAACGAGTGATATCATTCGGCTTCGGTTTGTCCATGGGCGCCGCCATCTTTGATTTTTCGAAGATCATAAACACGAAATAAAATTCGCCACAAATTCTGTCTTTCCAACGAAATCCGCTCCAATAATGCGTTAAATAGTTAAGAAATATGTACAGACACAAACTATAGCAACATCAAACTAAACTAAAAACTAATCGAACTACTAAAACAACAAATTCCAACTTCCAAATACAAATCCGTTAACTTTCAAAATGCTGTAACGTAGAACGATATTCCTAGTTACAAAATCCTCAAATAATGCAACTTACACTTGGGTAATCAGGAAGTGACCTGGTGAATGTATAAGTATGTTAGCAAAAACATTGTAGTAAAATCTCAAAATGGACCGACTGACCCAAAAACACTTTTACGACGCGTTTACGGGCAAATACGCCTAGCGACTTCCGACTGGTTTTCCTAGACCGCCACGCATATGTTTGTGTGTTTCACGGGATCGTTACGCGTAATGAATTCGAGTTTGCGGCATCATGGTGTTACGCGTACGACATGAGAAAGTCAAATTTCCCCGACTTTCAAGGGATTTTCCTGTATTTCCCTGACTTTTCTCAAAATCTCAAATTTCCCTGACCCAGCACAAAATTCCGACTTTTCCCTGACCTTGAATTTCCCAGACTTTTCCCTGACCAGTGGCAACCATGTCTGTGTCAGTTATGGTACAGGGTATACATGTCACGAGTCACTTACGGCGGGTAGTCGCGCTGCCACATCACCGTGCTGGGTCCGGTGTCGTAGAGTACCTTGCCACGGGTCGACTCGGCCGTCTTGATCACTGGGGCGCCCTCGATCTTGTCATCCCATGTGCCCTGGATGACCCACCGCTCCTTGCCGTCCTTGTCTGTCACCACGCCCGTCACCTGTCAACACAGGGCTCATGTGTCAACACAGGGTCATGTCTTCACAGGGTGACATGTCACATGTGGCCAACCACGTTGGGTTTGTAAGTTACCAGAAATATAAAAATTTAGAGGCAAAAACATAGGAATAACAATGGGATATTAAAAACAACTACTGTTAGGGCTATTCCAGAAGTTGTCGTACCCCCTGGGGGGATCATTTTTTGTTTGTTTCAGGGTGATTACTTCTAGTTAGAGGTAACCTGGGGTGGGAATAAACTATTACCTGACGGTGGGGGTGTCAAAACAAAAGTGCCTCCCTGGGGAGTATAATTTCTGCAATAGCCCTAATGATGAATAGCCGACTACTACAACACTATAATTTTAATGATGAAATGTATAAGGCACACTCCATAATTATTAGGAAGTCATAGGATTTTTAATTGCAATTATTCTATAGGAAGTATAGGTAAACATTGGAATTAGTTGAACTGAAAAGTGTAAAAAATAAAATACAGGAACTACAATTAATATATGTATGGATAAGAGAAAATATATTGGAACTGCACTTAAAATATTCGAACTAGGAACATATGGGAATTACAGTTAAAGCACAGGAAACATGGAATATACAGGAACTGCAATAATACAAACAGGAACATTAAGTAAGGCACAGACTTGCAATTTGAACAGATCAGGGAAACAGGGTTAAATTGATAGCTGGACAACTACGAATACATTTATTTCAGGTAAAAACCCATACACATACATTAGCATGTCCAAGTAGCCTATAAAAGATAAAATATGTTAAAAATGAATAGATAAAAATAAACAAGGTTATAAGTTAGATAAATGTAAATTTTTGGAAAAACAGATAAAATAATGAGCAATATACAGGATGTGATTGTATAATAAATATGCAATTAATTCATATAAATAAACACAAGCTAAACACTACGATGTTTGACTTTGTCAACATAACACGACCCCTCTGTCTGTGTGACTGGTTGAGTCGACTCATTACCTTCCTGGGTGTCTCGCGGGAGAAGTAGCTGTAGGGCGTGTACTTCATGTGACACTTGTCCCCGTTCTTGTGGTTCACGATCTCCATCTCTCCGTGATTGTCCACCCACAGTCGACCCACAATGATGTTGTGTACAGTGGTTGTCACCTTGCGCCACGTGTAGTGGTTGCCTGACGCCGGGAACACCAGATGGGCTATACCTGGAGGAGGAAGGTGAGTGAAGGTAAGTAATTAAAGGGTAAGTTTATATATAGCGCTGTACCCAATCCTCACGATTGCTCAAAGCACTTTACACCCGGAGTCAAGTCTAGCCTTATGCTGCACTTTCCAAGACAAATATAACAATAAGGTAAATTCTTTCACACTTATATAGTAATTTTTAAAATGTCAGCAGAACTGAGTAATAGTTTCAAAAAGTAGGCAAGTTCTTATAAAGTGCAGTATCCAGTCCTCAGGGCCATTTAAAGCGCTTTACACTTTACTTCCCTGACAGACCTGTTCACTCTGACACCATCTCGGCTTCTCTGGGAAGCATCCAGCCGTATGCTACAATTAATGCGTGGAGGCTGTTTGTACACATATCCACCACTATTTATAGTCAGGTACTCATTTATACAGCTGAGTGAACTGGAGCAACGTAGAGTGAAAACAACTTGTTCAAGGTTTTAACACCGCAGCACGGGATTCGAACCTGGGTTCTCATACTGAACAGTCTGAAGCTCCACCTCTGAGCCACTGCGCTCTAGAAAATGATCTGACACTAGAAAGGAACCATTTCTAAAGAATCCGTGCAGAAATAGTTCCCATAATAACAGATTTCAGGACAACCATAATTTAACAAGTGACACACTTGTGAAGATTTCTACAACACAAACTCACCTAGTGGGATGATCTGCAGGTACTTGCCCCTAAATTTACTGGACATCGTGAATTCCTGCCACGATGTCCAGTCTTTGGCCTCCGTATGCATGGCAACCATGGGCGGGTGGTGACTCACCTGTAACCATAGCAACAGTGGTCACATGCCTTCCTCTCCACAGCCAGTGATTAGAGTGATTAGAGATGACAACATCCGTTGACACATGGCCTGCCACCTGTCCAGGCTAACTATGTCTGACCACAGCCATTAAGTAGCCATGATGGTCAACACAGACTCATCACTAACCTGTGATTACATTCATGTAATTACATTCATGTAATTACATTCATGTAATTACAGTCACGTAATTACAGTCATGTAATAACAGGTTACTGACAGTGGTTTTATTCAGTTATATGACGACTGACAGTTGTAGTACACAACTGTATATATATATATATATATATATATATATATATATATATATATATTTCATGTACGGATTACTCCATTAAACAATGTTTGTTTCACACCTTTTACTGTAACATTAAAATTAACACTTACTGTCTACCAACTTGTCTTTAACTCTTTCAGCACAACAAAGTTGATTTTTCAATCACCGATTTTGCAAAAAAAATCGCCATTCCTCCGACTGTGCCAATCTCATGTCTACGCTGTACTGGCATTGGCTGGTGACGTGACGCCATTTTAAATGGTCCAATAAGTTTGATCATAACAAAACGGTGCTTCTAACAAAACAGCTGCCCGTTTTATATGTCTGTTACCTTGATAGCAAAAATAAAACCAAAACCAAATGTCATGTTTGCCATACAATGCTCTCTGCATTCGTAGTGTTTCACTGTGACATCACAGACTGGAAATTCTGCCTGAAATTCCTAAAATATGGTGCACCGCCAACAGACATCGTACCTGTTCGGTGAACGAGCGCCAGCCGAGGTCTTCCGTTCTGTCGCACTCGTACGTCTCGCCGAGCAGCGGGTTGAATGGTTTTGCCGACCTGTTTGTTGTGGTGGAGTAGGAGGACACGGTGAAGGCAGCGACGTAGGCCAGCTGCTCGCACGAGTCCTTACACTGGGCCGCCTTGTGCAGGATGTGGGCGTACTCGTTGTCCTCCGTGAGACGCTGCAAGAACGACAACGGCTCACTGAAGTTCACCTGAAACACATCACGTCATGGTTAATAATAAATGTTTATTTCAGACAAGACGTCATCCATATATATATATACATACATAAAATAAAAATATGAAAAGTACAACACATATAATACAATCAAAGCAATGATGTGATAAACGTAAAAATATAAATGTAAGGTTAAAAAAAATGAATAAAAATATCAGGAAATTAATTAAATAAGTTGTAAAAATAAATATTAAAAATTTTGATTAAAAAATAAAATACAAATGTCATGTGTATAATAGCGACCTCCAGTATGTGTACATACAGCTCTTAAAATGAATATCAGTATGGACGTAATTAATAAAAAGAAGATTATCCGACTGATGAAGACGACATAAAAGACTAAATATGGATGAACGAATGCGTTCATTAAAAGATTTAATGTAGTTGGTGGCAAACATAAAACTTGCACTACATCTTGAGGGTAAGTGGAGGTTACTGTATATGTAGTGTTTGTTCTGCTTACGTTTCTTTACAGTGGCCTGTATGTATGCCAGCGATCTTCACTGTTTTAGTGCAGGTTTCACTGGGTCAATTGTCACGTATATTCTAGTATGTGTTGTAGACATAAATGTTATGGGTTGTATGTTTGAATATGTATGTTTATGGCTGATCGGAATAAATTCTTTTTCTTCTTCAACACCCATTTCAAATACACTTGGAAACATGTCAAATTTATGAAATGTTGAATATAGAATACAAAAATCAATGCTAGATTGATTGAATTGGCTGTTGTTGGGCAGTTTCGTAAAATGTAAAAGGAGAAAATTGTTGAACCCTTGATAAACACGCATGCACGCACATACACTTACAATTGCCTGTTGTTTGACAGTTTCATAAAATGTATAAATTGGAAAACTGATGAAGACTCGATAAACACACACGCACGCACGCACGCACGCACGCACGCACGCACGCACGCACGCACGCACGCACACACACACACAGACACACACACATTATATTATATAATTTATTATACAATTGGCTGTTGTTTGGAAGTTTCGTAAAATGGAAATGTAGAAGGTGGACAACTGTTGAACTGTTGATAAATGCCACGCCCCGCCCCGCCCCGCCCCGCCCCGCCCCGCCCCGCCCCGCCCCGCCCCGCCCCGCCCCGCCCCGCCCCGCCCCGCCCCGCAAAGGGTCTGTGTGATGTGTTACTGTGAAATAACAAAGGGTCTGTGTGATGTGTTACTGTGAAATAACAAAGGGTCTGTGTGATGTGTTACATTGAAATAACAAAGGGTCTGTGTGATGTGTTACTGTGAAATAACAAAGGGTCTGTGTGATGTGTTACTGTGAAATAACAAAGGGTCTGTGTGATGTGTTACATTGAAATAACAAAGGGTCTGTGGCCTCAGTGGAACTCGTACGACCAACACAACTTATCACGTGCAACACAGAGTCACTTACAGGCATGGGGATCTTGCTGAGGTCTCGGCCGATGCTGTTCTTCATGATGCTCCACAGGTTGATGCTGTAGTTGGGTCTCTCAGGAATGCACTTGCGTCGTGTGCCAGGTTTTCTCATTGCCAGGCAGCTCTGTTTGTCAGCCTCACTGCGCTGCGAGTCGGTCCTCGACACGGACTTTACGGACAGCTGGCGGGGATTCGACACACTGTTCACGGCCGTCTGTTAACGCAAACAATGGCAAGTATAGTTTAGATTGACATCTTCAAAAGAATATTGCAGTATAATTTAACTAACTTTGGAGCTTAATTGTCGAAGATGAGTACAACGTTTCGTCATCTATGGGCCTTGTTCACGTACTGATGTCACGTGTGTTGCCTCTGATTTTGGCGGGATTATTTGGTTGTAGATGGCAGGCATCCCGCCGAAATCTGAGACAACACACGTGACACCAGTATGTGAACAAGGCCCATAGATGATAGGTCGAAACGTCATACTCATCATCAACTCCAAAGCAAGTTAAATTATACTACAATAAACCATTCTTGGAGCCATGAACAATATTTTCAAAAGAACAGTTTAGCATTAGTAATATTTTTAATACAGATATTTAATAGGTGAGTGCGGAGTACTTTTCTTCTAACCATTATGGTGTGAGTTCCCACTACAGTGGTATACCGATTTGTGATGCTTAAATGATATATCCCTCTCCAGTGGGAATAGCGCTGCAGTGACTTATCCCATTACTATTTCAAACTAACGTTAACAGTGGCACCACCAAACGACTATCACTAGAACCGCAAAATCTTGAGGTTTCCATTGATATAAATATTGCAGTATGATTATATGCCAAAAATTCAAGATTTTCTGGAATTCTTACTTCATGGATAAATACGCCAGTATGGGTCTACGATGCGTATAATGACTGTATCACTTGTAATTGTTTCATTAAGCATTATCATTTGGTATCTTCATAAACAATGATAGTGAATCGAAATGGATGAAGTTAACTGGCTGTCTAGAAACTGCTAACTGGAAATGTTAAATAAAACAGTTCACACTTAGCATCATTGCAATTCTCTTCTGCATTTATCATCCAGTTTACTTATTTTTGAAAGGATTATGCTGGAAGGTTGGATTGACTCCACCTAGTACTTGATATTTTACCCTAACCCTTTCACAAACTCAAAGACATTGTATGGGGGGTGAAAAAAGGCAGCATCAGTAAAACAAACATATAAATTGATAGTTAAAAACTATGATTAACCAACAAAACAGCAACACTGATTATAGCCTGTCAGTAGGATGCACGGTTAGTGACAACTAACATATTATGATGCAACATTTGTCATAGTTTTTCGCTAGGTTATCTTTATAAGTTTCTCATTAGTACAAAACATTAGTGAAAATGTTTCATTAGAATGCAACATTTGCAATTTTGTTATCATAAGGCAATACTTATGACAGTTATTCATTAGTATGCCATGTATATAACAACCTTGTCCGGCTTAAACAGAATAATTAAAGTAAAAACAAGTTTAATTAACAACACTAACTACCGGGTAAGTGTCTAAAGCAGAAACACATTATGTAGAATACCTCTCCTTTGACAAATGGAATCTTGGGTGCAACCTGCTAGATGAATAGTACACCCTTTGTGGACTTCATCTCTCATAACTACGTAGGTTTACGATAATGTAGAACAAAACACACCCAATGTTATAAAACAATTTGGCCAACTTATTTTCTACCTTAGAATAAGGGCACTAGAAAAACAGATATAAGGTAGAAATACATTATTCTTGGTAGAGATAGTTTACATGCACGCACACATGCTTGCTCACTGTCACTCGCACGCATGCACGCACGCACGCACGCACGCGCACGCACGCCTGAATGTGTACTCAAATTACAGAACAACAGTTACACGATAAGAAACGGCGAATAAAATTTTAGTGACAATCCTACAGGTCGTATATTATTGTAGTATAATTTAACTTACTTTGGAGCTTAATTGTCGAAGATGAGTATGACGTTTTGACCCGTCATCTACGGGCCTTGTTCACCTACTGGTGTCACGTGTGTTGACCCAGATCCCGCAAAAATCTGAGACAACACACGTGACACCAGTACGTGAACAAAGCCTGTAGATGACGGGTTGAAACGCCGTACTCATCTTCGACAATTAAGCTCCAAAGTAAGTTAAATTATACTACAATAAACCATTTAAGGTCGTATATTATTTTCAATTTCTGTTACTACATATGTTTACCTTCTGTTCCCCCTCCGAGTCCGTGCTACTCGTCTCATAATTGTTCTCAGTGACCGGTGCGGCTACCATTGGCATTGGGGTGGCTCCAAAACTGTCCGTACTTAATTCACTTGGGGTACGTCTGCAATCAGAGGGTGCCCATTACTTACCCTACCCACACAGCCTAGTTCGCCCCCTCCCCGACACAAACTGAAGCACTGTGACTGTCACCCCACTCTCTGTCACCCTCTCATTCCTCCATCCAATGACTTCACAACCCCAGTCTCCTGTACCCTTAGTCACCCTACCCCACCCTTAATTACCCTGTTGCACAGCCACTCATCCACCCACAACCCTTATGCACCCTCCACCCCAAAATAAGAATCATCCACCCTATGCATAATTCATCTTACCCCTCATTCAAACTGGCATCATCTACCCTACCACGTATCCACCCTAATCCTCATTCATCTTACCCCTCACCCACCCTGCCCCACCCACTCTACCCTTACACACCATATCACCACCAACTCTACCATTCAGTCACTCTACCACTCAGCCATCATATCCACCCTACTCCCTTACCCACCCTGTCCCATCACCTCTACCCCCTCATGCACCCTCCCATCATCCACCCACACCCCTTAACCACCCCAGCCAGTCAGTGGTGCACGTACTTGTGTGACTTGTCTGCTGGTACACATGTACCAAACTCTTCTGTCTTGTCGTGTTCATCTAGTGCATCGTAGAAGTCATCCTCACCAAAGTCCTCCTCCGAACCTACAACAAACAGCTGCTGTAGACTGGGCACCCTGCGACAGACTGTCTCACACAGCTGTAGACTGGGCACCCTACGACAGACTGTCACACACAGCTGTAGACTGGGCACCCTACGACAGACTGTCACAGACAGCTGCTGTAGACTGGGCACCCTACGACAGACTGTCTCACACAGCTACTGCGGGCCATATGCCCAACACTTGGTGTTTTGGACAGAACACTGCTACAAATACTGAGAAAGTATTCCATGAGAATGATATACAAAATGATTTTGCAAAACGATGAAAACCAGAAATGTAAAAAAGTGTAAATCATTTTAGATATGAAATTTCAGTAAATACTCCATTAAATTTCTTCGTAAGAACTTACCAAGATTTCTATTTCATGGCAGTGATTATGTGACATAGTGTCTTTGTACATGTACGCAACTTTTTCATGTCTGAATCATCCATATCGTTCACCATGCATGGGGGTCTCAAAAAGTCCAAATGTAGCATGACCAAGGTCCGTACACATCTGGATATTTGAAATCCAAGGCAATTCAAGACTTTTCCAGGCTATTTGAAAAACAGCAACGACATCTGTACTTTTGATCGCAGTAAATTAACATTGAAAACATCAATTCAAATGATTCACATCACACTCGACCAACTTATTTGACTCGACTACTATTTTCGTGCGTCGGCTTTCCCTTCTGCCTGACTGCCACTGGCCTATGTCAGTTAATTCGTCATGACAACTGAGCCAAAAATATTTTATTGACTACAATTAAATTGAAGACTTTTCAAGACTACTTTGTAAAATTCAAGGATTTCAAGGCCGTGAATTTGGTCCAATCAAATTCAAGGCTTTTCAAGACTTTCAAGGCCCCGTATGGACCCTGCATGACATACACACAGATGGCCGTTACTTTCTTTCCGACTACTGACTGACTGACATGAGAGTTGACTCACTGGTGTGGTTGATGTTGATGTTGATGCCTTCAGACTTGCTGTTGTTGTGGCTGTGGCTGTGACTGACGGTGGCGAGCTGTTTGCGCCGGGCCTGTTTCTCTAGCGAGTCGTGCTGCTTGGCGAGTTGCTCAACGATCTCCTCCAGACGTAGACGCTGGTCACGCTCATACTTCAGCATCCTCTCCCATCTCTTGCCCTGAACCTGGGCGAGTTCCAGGTAGTCATGGCAGGCCTGCAACACAGACAGGTGGGTGACAGGTGGTGACAGGTGGTGACAGGTGGGTGACAGGTGGGTGACATGTGGGTGACAGGTGGTGACAGGTGGTGACAGGTAGGTGACACAGTGTACATGCTGATTTGACATAACTCTTTAATTGTTCAAAGTTCTTTATTGGTATTATATAGGCAGGATGTTTAAAGAAATACCATATATATATATATATATATATATATATATATATTTGTTCTTTTAAAGTGAAAATGCTCTTTTAAACAGAAATGTCTTCATGCAGTTGCTTCTTGAAAGAACTGAGGGAGTCTGTGACATGCATGGCAAGCGGCAGATTGTTCCAGAGCTGTGGAACAATGAGTTCTCTTGTTATATACAATACCCTTGTATATAACACGAGGACATTCTTACTTGACCGCCAGAACCTACTGTTGTCAGGCCTTGGACTGAGCTATAAACCTGTAACTAAGCTGTAAGTTATACAGAGTTTGTCCCGGCTGGACTACACAGTCGAGTGGTACAAAGGTCAAGTCTCCGGATGTTTATGTCTCTGGTGTCCAGTATTGTCACACACACTCCATTCTGGTCACCTACACCCCTGACCTCTAGCAACAGACAGACAACTATGTTTTTCTGGACATTGTAATTTCAGTCCATTTGGTGTCAGACCACAGCTAAACTTCCTGTGTCAGTACCACTACTGTCCACAAAGGACCACATGTCTATAGCCAGGTACTCAATTATACAGCTGAGTGAACTGGAGCAATGTAGAGTGAATACACTTGCCCAAGGTTTTAATACCGCAGCACAGGATTCAAACCCGGGTTCTCTTAGTCGAGATTCCAAAGCTCTACCCCTGAGCCATTTGTCACTGCTATCCACACTGGATGTTTTGTCTGAATATAGGAAAAGCCGACATGAGAAAATTTAAAACCTCTTCACTGCTACTGCTGGCATTGCTAAATGCTGAAGAAATCTTGTTAAAATCAAGTACCATCACCTCTTTTAAAATGCATGCAGGCACCATGGTGATCAATATTTACAAAACTGCTGTGTAACGATGAGAGATTAATTAAAACAATAAATAAATAAAACATTGCCGATGCTTTCTTCAGCACACTCCAATCACTGCTCACAGTCCATTAAGGATTCATTTAAATACATACCAACTACCAGTACATGTTTTCAACATGACATCAGAGCATGATGGCATTTCAGTTTTGTCTAGATTCCGTTTTTGATGAACCTGACAACAAACATGGTTGCTAATGCCAACAAGCGGACCGGCTAAACTGGATGACCGGTTCACGGACTGACCTAAGGCCACCTCCATCAGCCCATCACATGCACCGATTGTGAGACTCGGGTACGGAGGCAGAACAGGACACGCACTGCCAGAAGGCAAACATCGCCTGCTGAATAATACATGCAAGACACTGAATGCCTTAACACAACTCCGATAAGCTCCTATTCCCTTCCTTGCGATCCTTGCTTCCCGTGGGAGCCACGAAGCCTAGCCATGCCCCACAACTTCTTCTCCCCTTAACCACCTGATCGGAGTGTTTATTAAGTGTCAATCGCACCACATAAGATCTCTAAGTGCATCACTTGCAGAGCAATTTGATCAATTCATATGCAGCGGTCTCATGATGTAAAATCAATAGGTGCCTCTGTCTTCTACAATTCAAAGTAGGCGCGGAATTAGGCATTGCCGCGTACCTATTATTGAGTTCAATGAACTGTTTGATTTATCGTAAGATCACGCCAAGTGAGTCAGAGGACAGGGAGGGAGAATCTGGTCCCGCTTACATGGAAATTAGGTCATTTTAATATATAACAACACTGTGGTGACACTGACAGGTGTAACACATTACATAAATTGACATGTCACAATAATGAGACATTACAGATGATTACACATATTACACAACAAGTCATACATTAAATTGCACATACGTAACATTGTACAAGTCGTGTATTTTACAAATAACCTCATCATTTGGACGGGTAAAAACCGTTGTGGATGCGTAGAAATATGGGTGGACGGGTGGTGGATGGGTAAAAAATGAACGAGCAAAAGTGTTCCAAACCCATAGATACACATGTCAGTTATGCCTTAGAAGTGAGTGTAAATGGTGTCACGTGTGTTTGTAGTCCATTTCAGGTCATCAGACACATTTTGAAGTTTGTAAACTGACTTAACAGTTAACATCCATGTGTCCACCAAAACATGTGTGACTGGCAATGATTTTATCCTGCATAAAGCCCTGTAACACAATACACTGACAAGTTTTGCTGGTCTTCATTAAACATTACATGAATTTGCACCATTCCTGTTTTGTAACTTGACCTTTTGTTGAGCAAGTTAAAGTTATGAACGTACTGTATGATAAGGCTGCCTTTGCTTTAGACTTGTCGGTATTCAAAAGATGACAGTATCAAGATAATGTTAATTTCACTTTGAAATCTTGTCTGATGACGTGCGTTTCCGCAGGTCTTGGTATAAAAAGCAACCTCTCACTAGGGTTTTGTTGCCCGCCAGTTACTGCGTGAGGGGCAGCTACCCATGGTGATCTTAAGAACTAACCATTCACAGATTTAAACTTGCAGTTGTTTTGGAACTACTATTTACGACCGTATGTTAATGGTTGATTTTAGCAACACAGTGTCAAGCATACACGACAATGTAATAATATTATATGCATGCACGCACGCATGCACGCACACCACGCACGCACACACACGCATGTCAATGAAAATTAGCAAAATCAAATGCACACGCATTACACAGAAGAAAGAACCTGTCTGAAGCGACCACCTCTTCACCTCCCACAGAAGTGATCTCTCTATACAGTTCCTCACCCACGACAGGTGAACTAACATTTAAAGACGCTCAAGAGAAACCAAGAAGGCGGTCATTGAAAACAGGTAGTCATTGAAAACAACGGTGGTCTTAGCCAGGTTTCCTGTACTAGTTTGCTAGTACTCGTCAGCTGTATGGACCTGCACCGAGACTTTATCAACAAAGCATTCCAAACACCTACAATACAAGCAAGTGGCTGCAGCCAGGAGTAGTCGAGTAAACTTTAGGTTAGTCCCTGGGCCTTGCTGTCTGTACACAATCTACACAGAGACAACCTTCTCAGGCTGGTTGGCCATGTCTAAGTCTGGGTCATCTGAGGGGCCAATCGCCATGGCAACCACTCACCGGGCCTCCCCAGACATGGATTGATTTTAATTATATGCAACAGGAAAAATTACTCGGTGCATTGAATTCAGGGTAGCGGCACCGGTAATAATAAACAGTAATACATCATTACTCGTGCTATTGTGTCCACAATGATGTGAGTCATGTTGCATATGATATTGAGATATGGCTCAGTAGTAAGCCATGAGGCTGTCTGGTTGATTTGGGATATTGCTAAGGAATTAATACATAAATTAGCCATTTTGTCAATCTACTTGACTGAGAATTGTCTATAAATTCTTAAAATGTGCCTTTAAAGGTATACAGTGTACAGCCAGAAAGACAAGAATAAATTGCAGCGCGTCGTAAATATTAGTAGCAAAATAACCGGCTTCAAACAATCCTCTGTCACTGCTTTGCACGAAAAGCAGGTACTCCATAAAGCCAATAAAATTATTAATGACAGCACACACATCCTATATAGTGAGTACGTCCTTCTGCCCTCATCCAGAAGGTTCAGAAAGTATAATATCCAAAACAAATAGAAAGTGAGACTCATTCATTCCAATGTCTGTACGACTTCTCAATGATAAACACCTCTGACGTTATGTGTATGTTGTATTTTATTTCTTTTATTTTTTATTTGTAAAAGGGAGACCACAATTACAATTATAACTTTAAAATTGTATTATAGATTTGTCTTGTATTTTTTGATGATTAATGTTTACATATTGTTTTAATAATGAATTTATTTATATTTTTATTTCTCTACTCTGTATTTTATATTTTTATGATGACGAAAGCTGCAAAATGAATTTCCCAGTCCGGGACAATAAAGTTTTATTGTATTTTATTGTAAATGAATGGTCAAACTTAAAATGTATACAAAGACAAAACTACATAACCTTATACTCGTTTAACCTGGCAACGTATCCCTGGTGTCGCTGGAAAACACCTCTCATCACACAACAACTAGCAATAAGAAGATAAATGTTGCCATTAAACTCATTATATGGAGAGCCACATTATGTAACAGGCAAAAACCACCCACCCCATTTCATGGTTGCAGCACTGCTGGTAATTAAGTAATATCACCCAGTAGCTGAGGTGAGGAATGCTGCATTGTAATGAAATGAAAATACAATTCCCAAGCTGGGGGGCTACCAAAGGACCAACGTGTCTATTACCACAGACTGGGTGTGTCGATTAGTTCACCATACACCCATGTTCACTTTTTTCTTGGAGCCAACACGACTGATTTTGTCCGAGTGCTGCGGTTATTGGAAATTCTGCTGCCTGTTCTTCCTAAAATATGCATGGCTCATGGGAAATGGAAGCTATTTGTCAATTCTGAGTTTTAGTCGACAATCGACCGAGTTCAAAAAGGGAACGCATTTCCTTTGGATATATTGGGAGCAGGGTCAAATTGGTAGACAATCATGGAAGTTATGGATAAGTATTCTTTACTCTAGCTGAATTTTTATATTGCCTTTAATGTAACAAATTGAGTATGAATCTCATTTCAGCCAAAGGGCCGGGCCATCAATGATTTAGATTTTCTCATTATATGCTGTAAATTGGGTAGAATTCCTAGCGAAACCCAGATATTTTGTGCACGGCACTTGTTAGCCGAATGTTTACATTTCCCTGAAATGTGGGACAGTAGGTCAAATTCCTGGAGTATCCCAGAAGTGATGAGCTGCACATGTATGTTATGTCAGCCTCGTTCCACTTTGTTACATACCAAAAACACTGCAACAGTGGTAACTGTTGATTCACATGCTTCTATGTTGGACCTTCTGCAAGTTGCTTGCTCTGAACTGCTCAAATTCACTCGGTTAAACGTGAATGAATACCTCTGTGGTGGATATTTGTTTATTAATTTTATTGTTTAATTGCAGTGTGGCTGAATGCTTACCAGAGAAATGGTATATGTGGCATAACGGTGTCCCACTGAAATGATCAGTCGGGGAGTAGACATAGCTTTATGCAGAGACCCATCCACCTGTTATTTGTTCATTACAAAACCCGTTGCCTGTTATAAAACCCATTGTGAATGGGGAGAATAAATGAAGGAGCAGTCTCCCAAAATTATAGATATTGTCAGTTATCCCTTGAAAAATGGACGTAAATGGGTGTCACACATTGTTTGCAGTTTATTTCAGGTCATAAAACACATCTCAACTGGCTTGTATGTATATGAGTTAACATCATACATGTTAAGTTTTGGAAATGCCAATGTGGGAGATTTATACGTAAATCGGAGGGTCTCGGGGAAAACGGCATTTTATACGTAAATCGGAGGGTCTTGGAAAATTGGGCTATTATATGTAAATTAGGTTTTTAACCATAAATGCAAATAATATAATACAAAAAGGAATAAATTGCACTGATTAAGATATTTACATAGATTTTTTGTTATATGAATTAACTTATTTTGGAGCAAAACCATTCTTGGAGCCATGAACAATAGATGTTTTATTATCACTAGTCATAATACCACAAATATAATAAATTCCCTGCTAATCTCATTGGCATGTTTGTTGAACTTCTGATATGAATCATATGTTGCAAAAAAAATCCCTTGGATGAAAAGCAGCAGCATCTACATGATATTTTATTACACAACTAATATAATCTTTACATGTAAAACTTGAATAGGGAATTCATTATTTATGAGCTGGACTGAGCCATGGTGACATAGGCTCGACTGGAGCCATTTAAATAACTATGCTTTCTCAACTGTTGAGAATGTTTTTCATTTACATGTCAGATGTACTCAAATAGTAAAGAGCTTAGCAAAAGTACATATATTTACAAACGTGCACATGTAGTGTAGATGTATGGATGGCCATTATTCCATTAGATCTAAACGGATTGCACTTTGTACTACAAGACTGGAACGTACAAAGCGGGCGATAATAGGGTATCAAAGCGGCTCGCGGTGATTCTACCAAGCTAATAAACAATGTCAGCGACAGGCAAAGTGTAGGCTTTGTACTTAGATATTTATTAGACAGTTTTTAATGTTCAGTCATCACAGTAAGACGGGATTTAAATAGTTCCAATTCAGGTCATTGTTCAAATCATTGTCTGCACCGGCGAGCGCCCGGCGATGTGTGTGAGCATTAGCTCAGTCTCAGACTCGATTGCAATTAGTTAACTGGCACTACATTGTGAGGTGACACAGAAAAGCACACAAGACAATACCCAGCCAGAAATAAACCAATTATCCGCACCCAGTTAGGTAACTTAGGTCAAATTTGTTTGTTTTTGGTGTTGGAGTCTCCCGCAATTTTTTTCACTTACATTTCAGTGAAATTGCGGGAGATTGGTTCTCCCGTGCGGGAGATCGGGAGATTTCCTGTAAATTGCGGGAGTCTCCCGCCGAATGCGGGAGACTTAACATGTCTGGTTAACATCCAAGTGTCCACCAAGAAATCTAGGATTGGCCAAAAAGTGATCCTACATAAGGCTATAGGAGTTCTTCTTCTTCCATATAAGGGACTGGGCCTTTTCCGGGCGTTAAAAGTCCAATCGAAGCTTGTGCGCTTGGGGGGTGGCGGTGTATGCTCTCTTAAAACAGTTAAAAAAAAAAACTATATTAAGTAATTAAAATTAAATCATGAATAAAGTTATTCTATGGACCTCTGTTGATTAAAAAATGCATTATTATGATGTACATAGTCTTATGAAGAAATTAAAGCAGATGTTAAGGCCCGAAGGCCAGTTCTGAATGCCTCTGGGCATGTGGTGGCTGATAGGCTTGTGGGGACCCTACTCCACTGTCTAACGGTTGCATGAAAAAAACGAATGGTAAAGGGTTGGGTGGTCTGCCCTTGCATATCGAAAACGCTGGGCTCCCCGCGTTCAGTTGAGTGTATAGTGCTTTGAACAGTTATAAGGGCTGGATACTACATGATGTAAGAACTCATTGATACATCATTGTTTTACTAGTTGTGTTAGTAGAGAACATTGAGAGACAAAGTAAAGCGTGTGGACATCAGAAAGGAGCTAGGAGTGAGTAGTATACAAGAGAAAGTCAGAGAAATGAGACTACGCTGGTATGGACACATGCAGAGAATGGAAGAAAACAACGAAGTGAGAGCAGTTATAGACATGATGGTGCCAGAAAAAGACCAAGAGGGAGATGGATGGATGGCGTCCGAAGGAACACGCAGGAACTGTGGATCACCCCGGAGGTTGCACAGGACAGAACAGTCTGGAAATGAAGAATTCCGCCCGCTGACCCCACCTAGTGGGAAAAGGCGAAGAAGAAGTTAGTAGAGAACTGCAGACACTTACATTGATCATAGCATTGGAGGTGATCCTGAAGAGTGTGGCTCGTTCGTTGACGGCCTTGATCTTGGTGGTGGCGCTCTCCGACGCTGGCTCCAGTTGCTCCAGCTCACTGAGAGCTCGCTGTAGAGCCGTGCCGTGCTTTGTGATCAGGTCGTTGCAGGTGTTCAGGTCCTCGAGCTTAGAGTTGAGCTGTCGGAGTAGAGTCTGGAGCTCGCTCTTGTCGGGCTGTTCATGAGCCGTGTCACTCTCCTCCTCTGCAAGAGCAACAGTCAATTATAAGATAGTTGATTACATCTCGCAAATAATAGAGAACAAGAACAAGATGTTTATTTTTGGACCCCAAAAATAAATACATGAATTAAATAATCATAAGGTGAAACATAAACAAAACGTCATACATCGGTAATTTAAAACAGTGAAATGGGGGTCAGTGACTCCTGTTAAAACTGAAAAGTCGCTATCACAGGAGCCACTCGTAGTAATTATACATTGAGTTAACCTATCAATATACGTATGTATAGTAATTTTTATTTCAATATGATGTGTTTTCTCTTAATAGTTTATTCTATCTCTGATGCATGTGTCCATGTTTCTCTGTAGTATAGGTAAGTAGAAATAATTAAGTAACAATAAAAAAATACATATACACGAGAACATAGTCTTCTGGTGAGTACAAAAGCATAAAAACAGTAATTACATAGACAGTTGTAGACTTTTCCATACATTCACACTGGTTATTGAGCAGTGGTGACAACGTTGCACAATTTAGTCAGTTATAAAATAAATACGTAAATAAATAAGTGTTGATTTAAAATAAATATGTAAAAATTAAATTAATATAATAAATAATATAAATTTATTAAAATATATTGTTTAATAACATTTGTAAAAAAAAATACGGTTTCATGCAGGTGAGGACATTAATACATTGGGGTTGTGTCATTCATCCAGGAAAAGACCAAGAGGGAGATGGATGGATTGCGTCCTAAGGGACATGCAGCAACTGTGAATCACCCCGGAGGATGCCCAGGACAGAACATTCCTGGAATCAAGAATTCGGGCTGCTAACCCCACCTAGTGGGAAAAGGCAAAGAAGAAGGATTGTGTCATTCATGCATCTCGCACTACACGGGCTGCTTCATACGTTCATCTCATATGCTAATCTCTTTATATTACGGGTCGTCTCACACGTTTATGTCATGAATACTAATGTACATCAGTATGCGAGTCACACACTTGTCTCTCAGGGACCGTCTCACACATTCATCTTTATGTTAACTTTATATAAAAAGTTAAAAAACAAATAGAGGGGCACAGTTTGGTCAGTAAACTGATCATCACCACATATCACGTAGGAACTGAATCACCAGTGGTGCCATCTCACAAGTGGAACAGGTATCAATGCACACCGAGTCTGACAGACTGACACTATGGGAGATATCTGAACATGGTAGTATGATGGATACAGTCTTTGCAGTGATATCACATCTGTTGAATCCGGCGGGTATTTTGTGTGATTTTGGGTGCCATTCTGGGTTGCCTTTGTTAAATGACAAGTCTCACAATGTAAGTCATGATTTGTGTCAGGAAGACACATTATAATTTTTTGTGAACTTTGTGAACTACAAAGACTAACCATAGCTGTGTAATGATTCTTTGTATTTAGACGTGTCAATCTCTCTATGTCCAAAAGACAGCATTTCAAGTTACTGTTAGATTCTTCCAGCACTTTGAGCATTTTATAGAAATTACACTTTATATAAATGATATATATATATATATATATATATATATATATATATATTCTGCAATTAACACACAAGGATTATTGACCAGTATAAATATCCACCCCTGTCTATATCCATGTACTCCTCAACACATTTAAGTGACCTAGAGGACCTTTGAGGGAACACACTATGGTCCAAGGTCCTAAGGAGTAGCAAGAGAAGGGGACCATTTTGAACACTAATGTTGTGTTAGAATTCTTACACCTGACTTTGCATATTAAAATAAATTTTGATTCTTAACAGCGAATCTGAAAACTGTCAACATCATGAAGCACCAGCGGGACTTTGTCACCGGTGTGTCATGGGAATAGTGTCCTCTGTAATATGGCAATGTATACTTGCGTTTTGAAAATAATAATTTAACAACAGATTTTTTTTACAGATGAGTTTTCCTGACGACCTCTGTATCTTAGTGAACCTGTCCCCAGAACCAGGAATCTCTTGTTCAGGGTCCACAAAACTCTAACCACTACTCCACCACACTACACCACCCGAGAAAGCTTCAGTACACACCATTAGGTAACAACAGAAACAAGGCGGGTGACGTCACAGTCTCCCTCTACAGTTAATCTCATTCTAACCAGCTGCTGAAGTGATGTGATTAATCAGTCATAACCGTGAGACTATCACGAGAGTAAATGCATTCAAACGGCCACAGTCAGAAGCAATCTGGATCAATAACTGCCGTCACATGACATCAGTATTGATGTGCACGCTAGGCATGCGTCCGTCCGTCGACACGCGACTGACGTGACGTCAAAACTGACCCTAGCTGGTCGATTCGTGTCCATTGACAAGACAATCACAAGCTGGGCTTAGTCGATAGAGCAATGAAAACTGGGCAAATGTGACTTATCAGAACCTTCACTCCGCCATTACTGTCAACCGGGCATGCAATAATGTCATCATCACGGTCCAATGTATGCACAGGAACACAAAAACACCAATCGTTCCTGTTACACGTATAATTCACACAAATCACTGGTTTTCGCTGTAAACACTGACACTGTGACTTGATGCCGTGTCAAACACAGGATTCCATGCATCATTGTCTCTTTTCTGACAATTACTGGTTGCCTTTGTTGTGGAGAAAAATGCCAAGAAATCGTTATTTCTAGGAAAAGAACACCAAGTGTGTTAATCAGCCACATTCTGCAGCAATACCACAATATTCACTTTCTACATTTCCTCCATCATCTTCACATCTGGTCAGTTCTTCCAATCAACATTTTACTCAGTCACATTATTGACTCCTGACTTGTGCAATCGGTAGTTCTGGGAATTGGTTTGATAACCGCTTTCCATAATCGATTACCGGTTTTGCCAAATTGATCAAAGATCAATTATAAATAATTGGTGAGTGAGAGTAGTTAGTAAGTACTGACTATCTGTAATATTCAGCAAAGGAAAACTTCTTTACATAGTAACATTATCGACTACAGACTTGTGCAATCGTTAGTTCTGGGAACTGGTTTGATAACCGCTTTCCATAATTGATTACCGGTTTTGCCAAATTGATCAAAGATCAATTATAAATAATTGGTGAGTGACAGTAGTTTGTACTGACTAGTTGTAATATTCAGCAAAGGAAAACTACTTGTCAGCCTTGCAATGAACATTCCCATGTTGAGGATTCCCAACAGATACATGTACAGAAGTTTTGAATAAAGGCGTCTTCTGCAAAACATACTTTCACTGTTCTAATTCTTTGTCACTGAGAGGCAGGTTTGTGAGGATTAATTGATTAGAAGCATGAACCAACCAATTGTGAACAAAATGGGTTAATTGGAACAAAGACAGTGGTCACCCTACACTTGCTGAATTTGAGAGGCTGCAATGTTTCTATATCTGATTACTTTATCAAACGGGTGCAGCTTTCATCCTGAATTTCATATAAAAGTTATAAGCTTGATTACATATTGTAACAATCCTCCATATTTGGTCGAGTTTACTGGAGGTATGATTTATACTAGATGTGGATCCTAGATGATGGAGTTAGCTCAATGCTCAAACAAACTGGCATTGTACCATCATGAACATTTAAACAAAATTTCATAAAAACTCCCCTGGCCTTGTTAAAAATGCAAGATCCCATTAATGATACATTAATACTGTTTAATTATGTGTACTTGGCACACAGCCTAAATTAACCACAAACGATCGGTATCTATAAACATTACAAACACACACCATCTTTCTGTACATGTTTTGGCATTCAGTGGCTTTCTGTAATTATGAATACATGTATTATTAAAGACAATCCAGACCATGTGTTTGTTAACGTTCTTTCTAGATGGTTTACATGTTTGCTTACTTTGAGGATTTAATCTACGACCCTTTGCAAAGGCATTTACATTTAATTTTTGCAAAACACCTTTTGTCATCATTTCACGATCATAAATATTTCCCTAAAAAAAACTCTTTCTAACCATTCTTCCTCCTAACTGATGAAATAACAGTGATTTTATGCATTGCATTGATCTCGATGCACGGATTATGCACATATACACACACACAAAGCAGTGTCTGGTCCATTTCCTGGAATCTGCCTGAGGTAGCAATTATTAACAGGAAGTTCCCTGAATGAAACCCACTCAAACATGTCAAACATCAAAGTGTCTCATCATTAAACACAGCCAGCCCCCTCACGACAGTCAACAGAATCAAATTTTTATTTAGAATCTCTGTGTTTACTACACGAACATATCGCAATTAAAAAAATTTAAAATCCGACATCCATTTTGGGGTTATTACTGTGATTTGATTTAACAAGATTTAACAAGATTGCCACCTAGACTAAACTCTAGATGGCAGGTGGACTAGGAAACCCTTTGGCTTATCGAGAGTCCAACCCATCTATCTAAGCATCGATTTTATGATAAAATATATTAACACTACTAGCACCTACACCTGATAATCTGTTCCATTCGTTAACTGTTTCTTTGCTAATGTAACTCCATGTCCTCTAGTCCTTCTCTCTTCCATGACCGAGAAAAAATATTTCTGTCAATATTTTCATACCCCTTCAATATTTTAAACACCTCAAATCTGATCTCCTCTCGATCTTCTGGTTTCTAGTGTTGATTGGCAATAGATCTTCACATATCTATCCTTATTCTAATGGCAGTAGATATAAAATGAAGGATGGATAACCTTGGTTTAATGTACACATACATGAGCTATATTCCAAGATGAGTGTGTCACAAACGTCCTTCCGCTGACCATGTCAATACAGCGAATGCACTCTAGCCAAGAGCCAAGGTGCCCTGCAGTTGCTCCCAACAGAAGGCCGATTACAAGGCACATTATCCCGCCTTACACCGCCATAATGTCTAAACAGTGAAGCCAAGCTACACTAGCTGCCACCCTGCTGTGTATTGATTGTGGTAAGACGTCACTCAGGTCCATTGGCGGATGCTCTATGTGACAAAAACAGATTTCACCAGTTATCTGTATTGTTTTTCTACCAAAATAGACCGAATCACGTCGGTCGATCAGGAAGTTAACAGGTGCTGTCCATAGTCATCAAGTATTGAACAGTCAAGTCAGTCTATTTGTGTCTCACCTGATTATCTGATGCGACAACCTCAAATCAAAGCAGTACCTCTTTTTTAATACATTGTCCTTACTAATACAATAAACGTTTTCTATTAAATGCTTAGTAAGCCTCAAACACTGTTAGCAGTTTGAATATTACAATTTAGAATTATGAAATGTACCATTATAAAAACATTGACTGATATTATAAACAGACTCTGGTGGCTACACTGCAGAGTGCATACACTAGCTGAGCTGACAGCAAGGCTCTAAACAGACTCTAAGCAGACTCTAGTTACTACTCTGCTGACACCGCCTGGGTTGATAGCAAGGCTCTAAACAGACTCTAAACAGACTCCAGTTACTACTCTACTGACACTGCCTGGGTTGATAGCAAGGCTCTAAACAGACTCTAAACAGACTCCAGTTACTACTCTGCTACTGGCTGGGCTGACAGCAAGGCTCTAAACAGACTCTATGCAGACTCTAGTGGTTACATTGACTTGTTGACACAGGCTGAGCTGGCTGACCATTGACGTCATGGATCTTTGATGTTGATCTCATTTGCACTGTTCTCACATTCAAGACAGGACTCATTCTGTTTACTTCCTGTTAATAATTCCCACCCGTGATTGAATCCAGTTAATGGGTTAGACAACCTGCCGTTAACCCTGGGACCGGCCATGGCCGATTAATCGGCCCTAAGAGGAATAAATATAATTCCAATAGTCGTGCTGTTATTACTTTGAAAACCACAATGTTTTTGTTTTATTTTTTATTTTTTTTATTCTGTGCCATTTTCATTATCTTAAATTTATAGCTCATTTAAATGTTTTTTTAAATAACTTTATTTTTTTATTATAATTTATTAATTTGAATTTGTTTAGTGCTATTTTTATGTTTTGTAACAGTGCCTTCGAATAGGGTAACCTGGATTTACTATGCTATATAAATGCTTTTATTATCATTATAATTATTATTATAATAGTGGTAGTCCAGTAGTTCGAGGACTACCAGAAACTTGGTCGGACTACCAAAGATGATGACAGCAGTAGTCCGATGAACTACCTCAAAATTTGGGAATATTTTTTCAAATTTTGTGTTTGTCATGTTGTTTTGGTTAAATCCCGGCCATATGACTACACCCCTGTACCAGATATATCTGAGGACTACCAGAGATTTCCCAACAAAGTAGTAGCAGCTAGGGTGGGACGATACATATTTTAAATTTTCGGTTCGATTTTCGATATTTGACCCACGGTTCGATATATTCACGATACTTTTTACAACCACGCCACCTATCACAGAAATTTTTTAATGAACAATTTTAAGTGCAGTACAGTGGAACCCCTAATTTAAGACCGTCACCCCAAAATCAGAGTGGGGCGGTCTTAAAAGAGGGGTGGTCTCTCATGAAGGGTTTGCAACATTCAACACTAGGGGGCGCTTACAATGACTAACATCAACACTAGGGGGCGCTTACAACCACTAGGTAGTAAAATACACAAAATAAAAAGTAGAAAATAATAAATGAGACAACATATTAACAACAACAAAATTATTTTTTCTGTTTATTTTAAGTGTGACACGTTTCAGTATAAGTTTACTTTTAAATCGTTTAAAAAAAAAATAATATCTGATAAAGAGTATCCTTATTTTGAATTGTTTTTTTAATAATAATTGATATAAATACTATTCTCAGTTAATTTATTTCAAATTCGGTCTGAGGGGCTAAAAAGTGCTGCCACCTCACGGCGTCTGGGTAATCGCACCGCGGTCGCCATTTTGTTTTTCTTTTCAGCGCCGCAAAACGATCTTTTACTTTCTGATCTAATCATAAAAACGACCTCCTACAGCCACGAAACTTCCTCTCTAATAACTCATATTACATATACAAACGCTAGGTCATAAAATTAAATCATTTAAATTGCTGTGACGAATAAAATTTACAAATCAAAATCTTGCTAAACTAAAGTCGACATCGCCGGCGACTGTTACGCGAAGGCCGTAGGCGTAGTCGTAGATTACCATGGCGTTATGTCGATATTTTATCGCGGTGTCGCTAAATTTGGATTCCGGGTTTATCCTAATACTTAGCCTAAGTTTCTAAACTTTAATCATACACAAGTTTCTGAACTTTAATCATACACAATATGGATATTACAGTAATCACAGAGTTACGCGTAACCATCGCTGGTGGCCATGTTCGCCATGTCCATGATGTCTTGTCTTCACGTGTGCGGAAACACTGATTAGGCGATGACGATGTGCCATTTATCAAAATCGAAAAAAACCGCGGTACGCAATCTGACGACGGTGCTCCAAACCGTGAGCCCTAAAACCGCGAATACCATGAACCGCGATTAATCGTCCCATCCCTAGTAGCAGCTGCTGCCTACCAGAAATTTTGGAGTTGCTTCTACCCCTGATAATGGTTGAAACATAGATAAGAAGATCCCTGTCTGTCTCTCCAGTCTCTGCCTGTGTCAGTCTGTATCTGTCTGCCAACAGGCAAAGATGAAGTTTCTTTATCGACCAGGTCTAAATAAACACCAAGTGATGGCAATAACCTCTGTGAGAAGAGTGATGTATCTCAGCAGGATACAGTCTTCACTTCCTCTGCCTTCCTCCTACACCACATTAATAAAGATACCCCTCCTGAAATGGTGAGTCTGTAATGTCGAGCAGGCAATAACATTAATGTATGTTAAACATTTCTAGGTAAAGAAATTGCGCATATTCAATCAAAGACCATCTCAGCTTCTCTGGGAAGCTTTCAGCCACGCGGCTATTTCGCGAAGACTGCTCGTACACAAAATATTCACCACTGTCTATAGCCAGGTACTCATTCATACAGCTGAGAGAACTGGATCAATTTAGAGTAAACAAACTTGTCCAAGGTTTCACAAGGCAGCACAGGATTCGAACCCGGGTCCTCTTACTAGTCTTAGTCGAGAGTCCGAAGGTCTACCCTGGAGCCACTGCACTACTACCAAAGTCACCAAGAATGGCCAGGTAATGGGAGAAGGGGGCTTACAATTTCACTTTGGTTTGGCCCCTGGAAGGTCTGATTGGTAAAGAATATTCTGTCACATGGAAAGGCCATGTGGAGCCTCTAAGTGTAGGTGAGACTGTGTCCTATGAAGCCGTGGGTGTAAGGAATCCTCTACTGCGGCTGCCACTGGACATGTCACAAGTTACATCTCCGTGTGGCCTTGATGGATTTATATATAAAGTACCTACTTTGGCACACCATCAAATACACAGACTCCACATGTCGGATGTAGATAGAAGTGGCCCACTGGCTGCTAGAGGCCAGGCACCATTTCACCAAGACCCACCAATAAATAGAATCCACCATTAAATTTTATGGCAAAAAGACACTGCCAAATTACATAGGTCACTATTTCCATGACATGCTGGCAAACATAGCCTGGTGACATGGTCTTGGTAGTGACTGTTTTCATTTTGTAGATCACTGGTAAGGAGTCAGATGAATAACTAGTGTAAGGTAGAAATGTTAATGAGATGGCCCCATGAATGTAAACAATACACAGCAACAAACCCTTACCCGATACAGTGAGTCTGTATTCCCCAGGTAGTGTAAATAATACTCATACACACCAACAAACCCTTACCCGACACAGTGAGTCTGTATTCCCCAGGTAGCCTAATTAAGTAAAGAATACACTAACCTGTACATTGATTACGCCTGTTTCTTGTGCTATGATTAAACAAGGCCTACTTTAATCACCATACCTATCAGACAGCCCATGTTGACTGTTGACAGTCGAGTTCATCAGCAACAAGACACCTGGAAGGTCAACAATGTCTACCTGGACCACCAGGACAGCAGCAGACACAATTCAACTGTCATGCTGTGCGTGCCACAGTACGTGATTATCACAATCATGCCTGCCCAATGCTGCATATGCATTTAGTTAGCGGCAGCTAAATATAGGCTGCCTATTACACTAAGCAGCTGCTGGGTGTTCCCACGCACTCAAATTGTGAAGGAATAAAGAGGAAACAAGCGATGTGACTCTGCATTGAGTCTGCATCCAGTCGACTTCACTCCTTACATCTCATCTGGATGTTCACTTTGAGGACTACAGGTTCATTAATGGCTGCATGAAAAATCAATGTTCATTCTGAGAGCTATCAGCCGACAATTCACATCTCTTCCAGTAGAAAGTGTACTCACTTGGTGTAACCAATTCATCATACTGGCAAAATTTGGCATGTGTGAATAATTTATCTGAGAAATCAAGACAGCTTACAATCATATGTATCTGAAATGTGAGTTGGTAAGAAGCATAGGCCTACATCTTACTGACTCCATCCATACGATAATTATTGTAATTCTGTAATATTCATGACTAACTCACATCAAAAACACCACCAGCCCCAGTTATATCTCTAAATGGATGCCAACTAGTCTGCAATCTATTTTGAAAGCTGATTTCAAGCATAGCTAACCAAAATTACTCATATAATATGTGTGTAAATCTTCATAAAAACCAAAGACACAAACCTCCATGAATATTTCATGAGCTTCCCAGGAATGCCTAGAATATCCACCTGCTACCTTTTCCTGGACTATTTATAGTTCCCAGTTGACACGGCGACATCATACAGGATATGCGCCTATAGTTCACCTCCACAAATCCTTTCCCCACCTGGTTTCCGCCATCTAGCGTGGTGATATGTCGGTCGCATCCTCCTGAACATGACAATGACTCTGACGTGTACGTAGCAACATGTGTGCTCTAAAACTGCACATATCACAAGTCAATGCAGATTTGGGCGAGCAAGGAGCCGACTGTGTTGGTGTTATACATGTAAGCACGTCAGTCTTTCCCGCAGTGTATGTAAGTAAGCAACTACACGTACTTGACCCAGCTGTTATATTTATGGCTAAGGACGCTCTTACCCTGACCCAGCCACTGGTTGGAACATCACAACAAATCACCAACTGTACTGAAGGACCTGGTCCTGGCAGTTAGCATCAAGGACCATTGCATAGACTGTCAACAGATCTGGTCCTGCGAGTTAGCATCAAGGACCATTGCATAAACTGTCAACATACCTGGGCCTGGCAGTTAGCATCAAGGACCATTGCATAAACTGTCAACAGATCTGGTCCTGCGAGTTAGCATCAAGGACCATTGCATAAACTGTCAACAGACCCGGTTCTGGCAGTTAGCATCAAGGACCATTACATAAACTGACAACAGACCCGGTCCTATAAGTTTGGATCTAGGACAACAGCATAGACTGCCAACACGACAGGTATCTATATAGATAGTCCTGAAGTACTGAGTAGCATCAAAGACCATCATATAAACTGTCCACACACATGGTCCTGTGAGTTAACTCAGGGACCATTATATAAACTATCAACATACATGATTTGATGACGCATCACCAAGGACTATCTCATAAAATAAACTGTCAATGGACCCAGTCGTGTGACTAAACATCAAGGATCATCTTACAGACTGCTAAGACAAGGCCACGTGACCATCAAGGACTTTACAAAATACTGCCAATGTAACTGGTCCAATTCTAACGACACCCACAATTTGGTTTAAGCCTGATACACAAGGCAGTAGGTATGTTATGTCCTGGTAGACACAGGGTTCGAAATAGTGGTAGCCCGGTAGCCCGAGGCTACCAGAATTGCTGTCGGGCTACTACAATTGGAGACAGCAGTAGCCCGGTGGTCTACCACAAAATCTGGGTCACTGATGGCCTAATCCTCAGTGCAGGTCAAGTGTCTGAGAAGACTCAGTGGCTTCCATTGGGTTGAAACAATTGTATCCAATTAACCACTTCAAAGACATCGTTGGTGCAATGGGGACCGTGTCAATAAACCACCCAATAAACTTACTACACACCCTTAAAGACCACCCTAGAAGCCATGTGTTATTTTGGCACTATGATTGGATTACGTAATAAACGGACCCAGTGAAAGGATGAGGTAGTTTAAAACATTGTTGCAGGTGGATGGCTGCACTTCCAAGTACTGGGAGGTCAATTTCTTAGAAATCCACTAGTCTTGTATTAAATATGGGAAAGTTGTTTCTTTTGTACACAGCATGTTTTTTGTAAGCCGGGCAATTTGAGGCACTGTTTAAAGAAAATATATGTTAAAAAATGTTAAAGTATGTAAGCCTAGTATCAATATTATAATAAACAATGATACATGTGCAATTTATACAGTACATTTGAGAATATTAAATTGAATAATGCAAAATTGTTTTGTAATATGGGTAAAATGTACACATGGAACTGAGTACAAGCACTGCTAAATTATATTGATTTTATGTTTTACAATAATAACTTTATCGATGTTGTATTCAAATGTCAAAAAGGGAACTACCTTTGAACAATATTATTTTTGAATATACAGTGTTATGTAAGTTAATGTTATTATTATGCAATTTGGATTATTTTAGTGGGAAACGTAACAAATATGGATACCTTTCATCGACACAATATTTGTATGTAAACTCACAAATACATGTTAAATATATGTAGCAAAATATTTGCATTGTTCTACTAAAATTATAGTAGAACTTTTTTATTTAAAAAAAAATAAAATAGTTATTACAAAGCAACACAAGTATTTCGTTTTAGAATATTCAATATGAACTGACAAGAAATCGGATTTATGATAAGTTTTCATTCATCCATGATCCCACAAAACAAGTGCTGCAGTTGACTTAGTTTCTACTTTCGCCAGTTATTGCATACTAAACAGTGATTCATGCTAAACTGATAATTACTAAAACAAAAGTAGTCCAACAGAGGCCCCCCCCCACAAGAGAGCGACTCGTCAGCTGTTACCATTTCTGATATGTGGAGGAGTATTGTTGATATGGTAAATCGTTCTAATTAACTATCTCTGTTTTGTAAATGCATTGCATGAAGGTAGAAAGAGACATGTGAATCTCAACGCTTCAACAAAATACCACTCTGCCCACAATTTTGGTTAGCGAGTTATATACCGAGTAATTTATTAAGAAATTTTGGGCTACCAGATAAGGGTGTGGGCTACCAGAAATTTCAAGCTGGTAGCCCGGAGGGCTACCTAGATTTTGGAGTTATTTCTACCCCTGTTAAGACAGCACACATCCTGTACCACTGGACTCTCCAGGATATAGTTGACAGTTGAGCTGACACTGATGGTTTGGTCATTAGTGTCGTACACAGCTGGCATGCTGTCTTATTCAGTCACAACAACCCAATGTAGCAATCCCAAATCCTTTCCGAGAACCGCCAATGTCCCAGACCCCAGTTCCATTCCAAGTTCCAGCCTACAAACCCTGAAGCCCCCAATGCATTTGACATACATAATTTGCAGTTTTGCAAGCTTGGTGACCTTTCGCTCAAAAACAAGACACCCTATCAAAAGTAAGTTTACATGTTTATAGCATAAAACTACATCATGCTGAACACTCCATGAATTGACGGATGAAGACAATGCCAACAGATTGTGGTCAAATAATAAAATCATGGATAACAGGTCGAACGAAGGATGGAGGAGCTAGGTCTGGACAAATTTTCTTTCCATGACACTTGAGCCCAGGAAATCCCACAGTACCAATGTGGAGGAGAGATAAGCTGCTCCATCACCAAACTTCCAGTGTAAATTAAATTCTGAAAGCTGACATGTAACCAAGGCAACATGTGCAAATGCATTCACACATTATTGTACAACGTGTGTGTAATTTGTATCGACTATTGGTAGAAGTGTATTAAATTAGCCAGATTGAAGGGTTTGTTAAATGACGTGTGCGGTTGCATTGTTAACTGACAAACTGTAACACAATGTACATATAATGAACACTTCCAGCATCTACAAGTAGGAGCAGTATGCTTGATATAATTGAACAGGATAGTCACATGCCGCCAAGTTACATTTCAGAGTCCTTGATTCTACACTTGAACTGCTATGGACATTTCTGAACCTTTCCGGTGATTTCGTCAGTGTCATTGTGGCGGCTCTATTGAGTCATGTGACAACGTTGTTGGTTGTCACATGACCGCTGCTCTAAAACCACGGGAAGACTGTAGCCACCGTCTATGCTAATGACTGGCTCTCTCTCTCTCTCTCTCTCTCTCTCTCTCTCTCTCTTCTCTCTCTCTCTCTCTCTCTCTCTCTCTCTCTCTCTCTGTGTCTCTCTGTCTCTCTGTCTCTGTCTCTGTCTCTGTCTCTGTCTCTGTCTCTGTCTCTGTCTCTGTCTCTGTCTCTCTCTCTCTCTCTCTCTCTCTCTCTCTCTCTCTCTCTCTCTGTCTCTCTCTCTCTGCCTGCCTGCCTGCCTGCCTGCCTGCCTGCCTGCCTGCCTGCCTGCCTGCCTGCCTGCCTGCCTGCCTGCCTGCCTGCCTGCCTGCCTGCCTGCCTGCCTGCCTGCCTGCCTGCCTGTCTGTCTCTCTGTCTTTCTGTTGGTCTGTCTGTTTCTCAGTCTGTCTGTCTGTCTGTCTGTCTGTCTGTCTATATCTCAGTCTGTCTGTCTCTCAGTCTGTCTCTCAGTCTGTCTATATCTCAGTCAGTCTGTCTCTGTCTCTGTCTCTGTCTCTGTCTCTGTCTCTGTCTCTGTCTCTGTCTCTGTCTCTGTCTCTGTCTCTGTCTCTGTCTCTGTCTCTGTCTCTCTTTCTCTCTCTGTATGTCTCTCACTCACTTTGCTGATGTTACAGCATCAATCAGAAGTTTGTTTCTGCCAATATTATTTGCTCCATGACCCTCCCACAAAGCAGAACCTGGTACTCGAGAACTAATTTTGTAAAAGTCTCAGTAAGAATTATTGAATGCAATAGAATCCGGAATAAACATCCTGAAGTGATCGATGTTATTGTCAGTGAGTTGGCATGTTGTGTTAGTATGACATTTACAATATCCCTAGATCTTGATCAAGCGGAGTAATGTAATGCCATTTATGTGATCAACAACATCGTAAGGTACCACATAAAGTACATACTGAAATGTGTTTATCGAGAGCTTTTCAAGAGTGTTGTAGAACACTGTCATTTTGGACGATGTACTTGCCGTAGAATATTGCCATTACCCCTGATGCTGTTAGTTCATTTTAATATAATGTTCACACTACTAAAAGTCTAGAACACCCACATGTTGATCGTATATCACCCATCAAATTGCATCTAACAAGCCAAAAAGTTTTTTATAATACTGCATGTAAAATGTACAAACTATAATGAAAACATTACATTTATAACGAGCCACTACTGGCACTTATTGCAGAGAAATGAATCCTACTGGCAAACAACGTAATCTGAAGTTGGTTGGCCGTAACATTCCTGAAACCAGATTAGTATGGTGTATTGCTAATTCAGTAAATTTCCCTGTTAATAATTACTTCACCTGTCTTATTCCTGCTGATCAACAGTCAATCTCACATTAAAGTACCTTGAAGAACCTTTGATGATAAATTTCACTGTAACTATTATTTTGTGCACTGACAAAGAAGGAGATGGAAATAGAACTATCTAGTAGCTATACAGAGCCTGAATTAGACTCGTGTGTTGGATGCCCCAGTGCTGTGTTCGGAGTGTTCCTCCTGCATTTGTAACGAAGGTCATGTAGCCCGATTCATTTACTGACGACAAGACCAGATGATGTATCGGTTGACCAGAACATGGCCAGGCCATGACACCTGACAGTGCTCACATAACCCACTACATTACACAGTGGCTGGCGCCTTCATCTCTATCAATATCACAGGATCCCTACAGCAGACACAGGCAGAACTCTGCCATGAAAACCGCTCCACAAACACTATTAAAAAACACGAAGGATACGCCACGTGATCTCAACTTGTATATACAAATTATTTATTGTATATTGTCAAATATTGTTTTAATTTTCAAGTTGTAATGGCCTGTTACTACAGGAATGCTGTCACTATAAAATGTGTAGCCTACAAGTGATGTTTGTTGTTTCTGCGTCTGCCTGGAGTAAACTAAACGTGACTGTCAGATGGTGTGGCTAAGGTTAGCAACAAAGACACAAAGCTCACATACAACCTTGTAGTAACATTGTTTAGTATGATGATAATGTAAGTTTGTCATCACACATAGTAATTTAAATTCCTGGCATTTACCATATCTCAGCCTCACCCATATAACCAACAGGGCATGTACAATCACTTCTGCAAACAACACATTACTTGCACACTTGGAACACAAAATTAAGCTTATAATCACTAATTCTGCTTTATATAATAAACCTAAATTAAAATTTTAAGTCTAAGAAATTCACAGACCAGAGTGGCATTTTCTTCTAAACCTTGTTAGGTGGATGAAAAATAAATCGAAGAGGCCCACATCGAGTCGAATATGACCTGAAATGTTGAGCACTATTCGAGGCAATTTGCGAGGCACGTATCCATCACGTCGAGCCAGGAAGGTCGGCGACATTCACCGAATGACTTTCCAATCATGCCACCTTCTGCCATTCATGTGGCATTGACTGGACGGCAGACGGTCCGAGAATTACGAGGAAAAAACGACACGAATCAATACGTAGACTACACAGCATTATACTCACATCCATCGCCCTGTCTGACTCAGACACTCAGTGGCAGTGAGGTTACTCAGGTATAGAGTCAACTACCAGATGATGGCTCAGGTCAGGTTCCAGTGCACGGTTATTTTAGAGCACCAACTTTTACAGCATCACTCCAGTGGTGATATTACGTGACTAGCTTACTGATGTTATCATCACCCAAAGATCGAAGACACAAATAGGCGGTCGTGAAATCGCTGCTGTCTTCATAACTTAAATGAAAACAACCGGGTAAAATGTGGGATTTAAAAGCACGCCAATCGTACAAGTCATTGTTGACATCTTATCTTAGGAACAAAACGTTCAAATTTCCCGGCTACTGCATGAAATCTGACATAGCCGAGAACGCATCCATACATGTGCACAAGCATCGCAGAAGTGTATCTTACCGTCAGCAGGTGCTGTAAAATCTTATCTGCTGTACAATATCTCCAAGATAGACTCCGATGGTCAGCTGTTACATCCAGTGTGTGCCCATGTGTTCCAGGGTAAACTGTGTGACACTCAGACCCTACCTTCCTACCTCGACTGACTGGCGAGTGCCTCCTGCTCACTTAGCCCGCTACCACTGGTCCAGTAATGAAGCTGTATCGATTACTCTGCACTGACCTCTACACCACACAACCTCTCGGCTCACGTTCGTTAGCCGGACCAGCAATCACTCATTGTCATTTAATTGTGGATTACATAAAAGGCCACCTGGTTAAACTCAATCGAGAACAAAACCACCAGTTACCTGGTAATAACTGACTGCACACAGACAGGAATAACGACTTGCCCTGGTAGCAGAATTCACACATCTGTCACTGCGAGACAGCTATGCCAGCCAGCATTCTTCAGTCATTAGCAGGCTAGACTGCCTTTCCCAGAAATGACAACACATTGTGGATGACGCAAAAATGAGCACTGTTTGTTGCAACAAACATTTATCATCAATAGGAGTTCTGTATAATCTGTAGTGTATAAATCTAAACAGTGCTCAGTTATAACGAAAACACCATATCTCAGATGCAACTCGGCATTCTGTGATCAAACCCTTGTAGACGTACAAACATCCGAATATCTTGTATACAATTTAAGGACACTTTCTCAATTAGACTATTCACTTTCTTCACAGCGAGGCTTACAAATTTGATGTCACAGAAAACTGTATCCCAGTGGGTTATGGTCCATTCCTTGAAATAACCCCAAGGGAGTGCATTAAAAAAAAATTGACAATACAGTTGAGGCACATCATTTGGAAAATAAACTATTAAAAAAACGTTACATTACACAGTAGTCTGAGTTAATGTTGACGTTCACCAAAAATTTAAATACTAATAATGTCATAACTGTGAAACTGTCAATAAGGGACATGATTCCTTGTCCAGTTGCTATGTAAGGTTCTTGCTGGCTAAACTGAGGTTAACTGTTCTTCATTTTAAAATACGATGTTCTAGTGTAAATATGATGAAGCGCCCCGCCCCTAATTGTGTTTTGTCGAGCCCGAGATACCATTCATAAAAGGTTTGGTTAACCACAAGGTTGTTTGATGTTCGACTGTAATAGTTAGCAACATGGGCGCCTGATTCTGGGAAACGGAACATAAAACTTTATTCTAAATGAATCTGGTTAAATCAAATGTTTTACATTTAAACACGACACAAACACTACATAACTACAGACGCTTTATGCAGGATGAAATCTGTACCGGGACAAAATGTCTTCATAATAGTTTTATTAATACCATAATGTGTGCGTATGTGCGTGCAAGTGTGCAAGTGTGTGTGTCTGAGTGTGTGTATCCGAGTGTGTGTGTATGTGCACACGTGCGTGCGTGCATGTGTGTGTTTGCTCCTCAAATTTGCACTGTCCACTCAAATTTTTTACGCATCAAAAACATGTTGCCCACCCAAAAAAGATGGTTTTACATGTCTCTTGCTAAAGTTATGCACTGGCATATAATTCTATTAATATGGATCTGTACAGCCCATTTCTCAATATATTCCCTATAACCTCACAACAATACAATATTCCATTCACAGAAGATACTGACAATTGTCCTGCAAGCCATTACTGGGAAAGAGACCTTCATACTAATCACAAGGAAAGACACTAGAAAAGAGACCATACTAATCACAAGGAAAGAGACAAGGAAAGAGACCTTCATACTAATCACAAGGAAAGACACTAGAAAAGAGACCATACTAATCACAAGGAAAGAGACAAGGAAAGAGACCATACTAATCACAAGGAAAGAGACAAGGAAAGAGACCTTCATACTAATCACAAGGAAAGACACTAGAAAAGAGACCATACTAATCACAAGGAAAGAGACAAGGAAAGAGACCATACTAATCACAAGGAAAGAGACAAGGAAAGAGACCTTCATACTAATCACAAGGAAAGACACTAGAAAAGAGACCATACTAATCACAAGGAAAGAGACAAGGAAAGAGACCTTCATACTAATCACAAGGAAAGACACTAGAAAAGAGACCATACTAATCACAAGGAAAGACACTAGGAAAGAGACCATACTAATCACAAGGAAAGAGACAAGGAAAGAGACCTTCATACTAATCACAAGGAAAGACACTAGGAAAGAGACCATACTAATCACAAGGAAAGAGACAAGGAAAGAGACCTTCATACTAATCACAAGGAAAGACACTAGGAAAGAGACCATACTAATCACAAGGAAAGACACTAGGAAAGAGACCATACTAATCACAAGGAAAGACACTAGGAAAGAGACCATACTAATCACAAGGAAAGAGACAAGGAAAGAGACCTTCATACTAATCACAAGGAAAGACACTAGGAAAGAGACCATACTAATCACAAGGAAAGACACTAGAAAAGAGACCATACTAATCACAAGGAAAGAGACAAGGAAAGAGACCATACTAATCACAAGGAAAGACACTAGAAAAGAGACCATACTAATCACAAGGAAAGACACTAGAAAAGAGACCATACTAATCACAAGGAAAGACACTAGGAAAGAGACCATACTAATCACAAGGAAAGACACTAGGAAAGAGACCATACTAATCACAAGGAAAGAGACAAGGAAAGAGACCTTCATACTAATCACAAGGAAAGACACTAGGAAAGAGACCATACTAATCACAAGGAAAGACACTAGAAAAGAGACCATACTAATCACAAGGAAAGAGACAAGGAAAGAGACCTTCATACTAATCACAAGGAAAGACACTAGAAAAGAGACCATACTAATCACAAGGAAAGAGACAAGGAAAGAGACCTTCATACTAATCACAAGGAAAGACACTAGAAAAGAGACCATACTAATCACAAGGAAAGAGACAAGGAAAGAGACCTTCATACTAATCACAAGGAAAGACACTAGGAAAGAGACCATACTAATCACAAGGAAAGAGACAAGGAAAGAGACCTTCATACTAATCACAAGGAAAGACACTAGAAAAGAGACCATACTAATCACAAGGAAAGAGACAAGGAAAGAGACCTTCATACTAATCACAAGGAAAGACACTAGGAAAGAGACCATACTAATCACAAGGAAAGAGACAAGGAAAGAGACCTTCATACTAATCACAAGGAAAGACACTAGAAAAGAGACCATACTAATCACAAGGAAAGAGACAAGGAAAGAGACCTTCATACTAATCACAAGGAAAGACACTAGAAAAGAGACCATACTAATCACAAGGAAAGAGACAAGGAAAGAGACCTTCATACTAATCACAAGGAAAGACACTAGGAAAGAGACCATACTAATCACAAGGAAAGAGACAAGGAAAGAGACCTTCATACTAATCACAAGGAAAGACACTAGAAAAGAGACCATACTAATCACAAGGAAAGACACTAGAAAAGAGACCATACTAATCACAAGGAAAGACACTAGAAAAGAGACCATACTAATCACAAGGAAAGAGACAAGGAAAGAGACCTTCATACTAATCACAAGGAAAGACACTAGAAAAGAGACCATACTAATCACAAGGAAAGAGACAAGGAAAGAGACCTTCATACTAATCACAAGGAAAGACACTAGAAAAGAGACCATACTAATCACAAGGAAAGAGACAAGGAAAGAGACCTTCATACTAATCACAAGGAAAGACACTAGGAAAGAGACCATACTAATCACAAGGAAAGAGACAAGGAAAGAGACCTTCATACTAATCACAAGGAAAGACACTAGAAAAGAGACCATACTAATCACAAGGAAAGACACTCGAAAAGAGACCATACTAATCACAAGGAAAGACACTAGAAAAGAGACCATACTAATCACAAGGAAAGACACTCGAAAAGAGACCATACTAATCACAAGGAAAGACACTAGAAAAGAGACCATACTAATCACAAGGAAAGAGACAAGGAAAGAGACCTTCATACTAATCACTGACCAAGGCCAAGGGAGATATTTAGCACTCCTGCTAATTGCAAGAATTGCCTGCTCCCACCAAGGGCAACATCAAAGAGGTCGTGTCCTCTTAATTAGCAATGTTTACCAGAATTGTGACAAGTAGATCTGATCAGTCAGTCATCTCACATTTGTTGAATATAGATGATCTTATTAAGTTTATAAGATCATCTATATTCAACAAAAGGCACAAGCAATTTCAAAGTAATCAGAAACAAAACCTATATTTTGTAATGCAAAAGGACCACATCCAACCCACCATTGAGAAATAAAGGTAAGTTCTTACATAGGGCAGTATTCTGTGCTCAGGACTGCTCAAAGTGTTCTACACTGTACTCTCTGGCAGGCCTGTTCAAGCAAACACCACATCAATTTCTCCGGGAAGCATCCAGCCACATTGCAATTAATACACAAAGACAGTTCCACAGCTGAGTGAATTGGAGCAATTTAGAGCAAAAACTATTACCCAACGTTTCCCACTGCAGCTGAGGATTTGAACACGGGTTCTTTTAGTCGAGAGTCCAAAGCACTGTCGAGAGTCCATCATGCACTTCATTAGGGGTCCATGGCATACCACATCATAATATTGTTTTAATATGATGGTATAACACAAGTTTTAACCCCAGGGTAACTTCAAATCATGTTACTTTATAGATTTCATGATTAGACAATTAGACATTCTGAGTACATAGCTCAGTTTCCCTAATCCACAAATAAGTCATTCTTAGTTCCAACTAGTTTGAGACCTTAAACATGAACGCATGAACAGTTGAACACTAATTTCACTGTGAAAGATTTAACACACATTTTGAATGTGAGAAATAGTTACAACATAGTAATTTCTGCCTAAACATCTGGAGAGGTGGATGAAAAAACAAGGGCAGTGAGATATCTCAATTTACTGCTCTACACAGAAAGGTAGACAGTTGGCTTGAAACTATAGTATTTAGGCAAATATAGTTATTAATAAGTTTTGACATACTGTCCAATAGGGCTAACATATCAATCTTGCTACATACTCATTCCTGGAGATAACAATGTATTCATTTTATACAGCAAAATTTATGTGAAGGATTAATTTCTATTCAGTGTAAAAATGGGTTTATAACCGTGTTTTGCCCTTATCACATGATTTATAAAATATTTATTAGCAAAACAATCATTAGTACACAGGAATGCATTTGTATAAAATGTCACTATGATGATGAAAGTAAATTGTGAGTTTTTTGACCTGACTTCAAACCATGCGAGGTGCTTGGAAGAGTTATCATGGCATGGGCTAGATTAGGGGTGCCATCTGGTGATCATCATCTACACTAATTCTGCAAACCTACAGTAATTTTAGACATTGCTCATCTTTGATTCCACTTCCTTGTCATTCACAAAGGTATACAGATCAGCAGACCACGTTTTCTTGGTTGAGGACAAGAGAAATCTAAATTAAATTAATAAGCCGAATTCTATATATCTACTTTCGAAGGTTCTGAAAAATCTGGTTTAAACAAACTTCAAACAAAAAAGTAATGAAGATTCTGAAAACAGCCAAATAAATAAGAAAGAACATGAACAAAATTAGAACATAACTGGTAAGGTTTATATGCCATATAATGAGAACAAATAGTAGTAACAATAGGGAATATTAATTGGAAAACATGGAGAGGAACCAGAGCAGAAAAAGTAACAAAATCCGTGAATATGGTTCTGCTACAGACATGTGAAACAACCAAGCAGGCTGGAGGGTGCTGACTGCTGACTGCTGACAGCTGATTGCTGACTGCTGACAGCTGACACACAACACCAGTGACCATAGCGTTATGCAGAGACGCGTGAGACCGTGACCTAACTTAGTCATTTGGACGGGTAAAAACGAATATTGACGGGTAGAAATATGGGTGGACGGGTAAAAAATATGAGGAAATAAAAGGTCTTCCAAAGCCATAGATATTGTTAGTTATGCCTTGAAAGTGAGCGTAAATGGTGTCACATATGTGTTTGTAGTCCTTTTCAGGTCGAAAAACACATTTAAAGTTTGTGAACTGACTTAACAGTTAACATCCACATGTCCACCAAAACATGTGTGACTGGCAATAATTTGATTTGATCCTGCATAAAGCCCTGCCGTTGACAGACATGACACATGTAGGTTCACTTCAAACCCCCCCCCCCCCAGACACCTTCAGATGACACACCCACTGATCATCGCTTTATACTGATGCATAATCACAACAGTCTATAGATGCGTTCAGTGAACGTAAAGATGGCAGAGCTCATGAGATTGGCCACGTTGTGATGAATTCTCCAATTTCATATGTCTATGTCCAAGACATCACACACCATGCTGTCTTGTTCTAACATTCACAACACCATAACTACCAGGTAAACATAAATGCCTGTTTCATTCACTAGGTGGTGCCACTGACCCCACTTATTTTTGGTAAAGACCATGATCCCCAACTACCATCCAGGCACCTCCCAAGTGGTAAAGCAAAACATTTTTTCAACCTACCCGTTAAAATCTGTTTCACATATTCTATTCAAAACATTTCGTAACATTCAGTTCCTAGACATGATGTAACCTAGCGACAAATTCAGAAACAAAGCAACAGGGGCCGAACAGATTCAATATTTAACAAGCCATGTTGAGTTCAGCATAATCCATCAGAATAATGCACAATTACCCACCGGCTTGCAGCTTTACAGTTCCTTGAAACTAAATCTTCTTTCTCCGGGGATTCATTTTCCCCCTATTATCCCAACATGTAATTTCATCATTGTCTCTAGATGGTAATAATTTAACTGTTGAGTGTACAAAGGCAACAAAACCTGAAAAAAATGCTAATACTTCAAAGAACGGAGAGTGAATATTGAATGGAAACCTGTTGCGACAAAGACTAGTTATTACCACATATCATTGCAACTTTGTCTCAAGCTCTAGGCCGAGACATTTTGTTTGATTTATGAAGTGTTGCATCTACTGTAGCCTTAGGTTTCAGTCATTCTCCAAATGTCAAGTCAACTGTAGCCTTAAATTGAGTCATTCACCAAATGTTGATTCAATTAAAGCGTTAGATCAAGTCATTCACCAAATGTTGAGTCAACTGAAGCCTTAGATATAGCTATTCACCAAATGTTGAGTCAACTGAAGCCTTAGATATAGCTATTCACCAAATGTTGAGTCAACTGAAGCCTTAGATATAGCTATTCACCAAATGTTGAGTCAACTGAAGCCTTAGATCTAGCTATTCATCAAATGTTGAGGCTACTGAAGCCTTAGATCTAGTTATTCACCAAATGTTGAGTCAACTGGAGGTTCAGATTGACTCATTCATTAAACACTGAGTCAGCTGGAGCCTTAGATTGTCATTCACTTAATGAAGCTTATTTTGATTAAAACCTTAGACAAATTAACTTTGATAACTAGATTCTGAAATAATATATTTCAAAGCACACCATATAATTATGTACAGTACCACGACAGATGTATTCATGGAATTTTGAATGGATTACATCAAAATTCATTTAACTACAACAAAACTAACACGTTTATATGATGAACAAGCCACCATTTTGTCATATACACCAATTTTGATTTTTGTTTACGAAACAAGCCGAAAATGAGACCAAAGTAAAATTCTATTTGACGGTGATACATAAAAGATTATTACAGAAGGAGACAGCTTGTCTCTGGATTGATTTATTCATCTGGCGGATCAAGGCTACAGGCATGTGTGTGGACTGTGTACAGTAAGCCAGTCTTGATATTAGCGGACTTATCAAACTGTACTAATTAGTGCTGGTGGTTGGCCTTGGACTTGGGTGCCATGGAAGCCTGCTGTCTGGGCTGTAACATAGTCTCAATGGAGGGAGGGACAGAGGGACAGATGGAGAGACAGAGGGACAGAGGGACAGATGGAGGGACAGATGGAGGGACAGAGGAGGACAGAGGGACAGAGGGACAGAGGGAGGGACACACACAGCACACTCTGGTAGACAGCACAAAAGCTGTCAGTTTGAACTCCCATAGTGTGGCTAGACACATCTATACTACACTGGCTGTGTATATCACTAGTTACACAATCCCAAGACAGTGAGGCATAGTCTCATGGCGTTGTGAAATATTGATTGCCAGATATCAGGACCACATAGTCATTGTAATTATTACATTCTTATAGTAGTGCCATTATTTTGTGTGTGATTTTATATCAACTGGGAAATTTATAATTTACATTTCATTTTACGCTTAATTGTTACTTATTTATTGATGACTAGAAAAGTAATGCAAATAAAAAGAGTAATATTATACATCCATTTAACTACACACTAGTACACAGTATAAATATAATAAATATAACTGATAATAAAAAATTGATAATGCAAATAAAAAGACTAATATTATATATCCATTTAACTAAACAGTATACTGTTCTGTTAATAAATATATATATATATATATATTCTCATTAGATATATCTACATTAGGTAAACAGTCAGCAAGCCAGTGTTACACATTTCAAACCATGACAACCAACCATGACTTTCGACACATTTCTACATATAAAACTCAACAGATTCATCTGTTGCACGGACATATTCCGAAGAGAACCAACAGTTGTACAGTGGAGATGATTTTTGCACATACACAAAATGTACAATACTAGGCCTCAAACGATTCACTGTGGGGAATTATTTAAACTGTAGATTACTATGTGACATAATATCATGCACTATCATCAGACCTGGTACACAGCCTTTAGACAAAAATCCATACATTGAAGACTAATATTTATATTCCACAGCATTTTAATGCAATCCAAAACACGGATTTTATAGTCTCTATTTTCATGCATTGTGTTTTTGGTACTGTATATTTTGATTGCATTTAATCCTGAAATATGCACATAACCTGATATTGATTAACTATTCCGTAATAAACCTCATGCCATATGTACACTGCAACACCATTTTCCCAAGTCAGCATTTTTGACATACAAATTTGACATTTAACAGTATGTTTTATGTACACAATTTGTACTGTTCATAGCATTTTGTCACAATGTACAACCATGTCTTTAGAAATAGTTATTACTGGCTTAATACAGTGTGTACACTTGTGGAAATGTGTGTTACTATTTTTATTAGCAATATCAAACAGAATATTATGTAAACAAAAAGTTACAAAACAGTATATTTCTTGTGATGTATATTGTGTATGGGTAATATAATTTGTCTCGGTTAACTCAGTTAAACTAGCTAATGGAATAAACATTGATTAAACCAGGGCTTCATGGGGATCATGTTTTTGCCAGTCACACATTTTCTTGGTGGCGACGTAGATGTTAACTCACACGAACACAAGCCAGTTAAGATGTGTTTTATGACCTGACATAAGCAACAAATACACGTATGTGGGACACCCATTTCCAAGGTGTAACTAACAATACCTATATATTTTGATGCATTTTTGGGCACCTTCATTTTCTACCTCTCCAGTGACATATTTCTATCCATCCACAACAGGTTTTAGTTGTTCAAATAGCAGGGTGACATAGGTCTCTGCGTAAAGCTACATGGGGTACAATGGTATCTAAGTGAACGATAAAAATATGTGCATTTTAATGCAGGTCTGTAGAAGCAGAATAGTAAACAAGGCCAGACAGAGAAGATGTAGCAAGCCTTGAGCCCTTGACCATACCATACCATACCATACCATACCATACCATACCATACCATACCATACCATACCATACCATACCATACCATACCATACCATACCATACCATACCATACCATACCATACCATACCATACCATACCATACCATACCATACCATACCATACCATACCATACCATACCATACCATACCATACCATACCATACCATACCATACCATACCATACCATACGACACGACACCATACAACTTTATTTTCCAGGACCGGGAAATTAATTTTGCAGCATTTGTCATAAAAATTTAAAACACAGGAGTAGAGAAATAAAAATACAGATAAATTCATTATTAAAACAGTATGTAAACATTAATCATACTAAAATACAAGACTAATTAATATATAATATAATATAATGTAAAATCATTGTTATAATTGTGGTCGTCTTTCACGAATAAAAACTAAAAGAAACAAAATACATACATGTATTTAAAATGTAATGGAACCTACCATCCAGGGATGTTACAGGTTACTGATAACAATTCCTGCTGCTTTAAACATATAAAATTAACAGTTATAGATATGCTACGGGTAATAAATATATTATCAAAAAGCAAGGTGCTTCTGTGGGCAAGAAACCATAAATAATTAAAATGCCTGACATCATGTGTATGTTTTATTTACGAGACCACATATAATAATGATAAGTAAACTCTGCAGGGCATTATGGAATGTAGTCGGAATGCCCCACTACCTCAATGCCCCAGTCGCAATGCCCCTACTGCCTAGTCGCAATGCCCCTACTGCCTAGTCGCAATGCCCCTACTGCCTAGTCGCAATGCCCCTACTGCCTAGTCGCAATGCCCCAATCTCAAAGTCGCAATGCCCCAACCGCGAAGTCGCAATGCCCCCACATTTTGGAACACCGGGGTCGCAATGCCCCACTTTTGGACGGAATGCCCCACTTTCTTGGTAGTCGGGTTTTTAATATATATATTTTTTTTTTTATATAATACTAAAAATAATTGTTAGATTACTGAATGCGTTCCATTTGCACTTGTTTCATGCGGCAATATATATATAAGATATTTTATATAATACCAACATCTTTTTGGTTACATTATTGAAAGCATTCCAGTTGCACTTGTTTCGTGCGGCAATATATTATATATATATAAGATATTTTATATAATACTAATATATGTTTTGTTACATTATTGAATGCGTTCCAGTTGCACTTGTTTTCACAAAAGTGAATTAAAAAGTCAATTACTATTTGTTGTAACCGATATTAATTTCCATGATACGTTTGACAAATCGCACAAAGATGAAATATATACGGAGAAATATACGGAGACAAAACATAAATTCACTTTCAATAATGTTCATATAATCAACGAAACATATTTTTTATTCATTATACATTTACTTATGTAATGTCTATTATTGTATTATATATTATATACATAAGTTTGACAATAATAAAATGTTATGTTGTAACATGTTTTGATAATAATAAAATCACTGGGGCATTGCGACCAAAAGTGGGGCATTGCGACTTCCCGGTTGGGGCATTGCAGCTTCGCGATTGGGGCATTGCGACTAGGTTTGGGGCATTCCGGTCGTGGGGCATTCAGGCAGTGGGGCATTGCGACTATAATTCGGCATTATGGGATGGTTTCACTGACCACAGTTTGCTTTGAATAGAAACTGGAAAAGTACAATAAAATATAGCTCCATTAATGTTTCCATTGCATATCATTTTCCATATAAATGTGTGTTTATTTGACTGATGCCTCGTGTGAGACACTTCTCATGTGACTTGTAATCTATACAGGCAATGAGCAAGCAAAAGGTGCCATTCAGATCAATTTCGTCCAGACACCAGCCAGACCTACTTATGCTGAGTGTATACTGTATCAACGTGATGTGTCTCCGAGTGTCTCGTAAGGTGTATATAAGAGGCCACACCTAGTCAACTATTAGATTTACAGTCACAGTATATAACATAATTTCAAGTGCATCCTTGATTTATTGTTGTTTGTCTCATTTTGCAAAAGGCAAATAAATATTCATTTCATTACGTTATGTAGTAATATCTACAACAGTGCAAAGACTGCATGAATATTACTTAAACTGAAATATTTTTGGTTTGTTTTTCATCAACTTCACTGAATTTAGTAATCTTGAACATACATCATGCTAACAATTGCATCTACTACCATACAACAGCTACAGTGGTACCTGTCTTCAGCGGCCCCCGAGATGAGTGGCCACCTACGACATACGGACACTTTTCCGAGGTCCCGATTGATTTTCAACGGATATGTCCCTTAGATCAGCGGACACCTACTGAACGCGGCCACGGACAATTTTTTTAAATTATTTTTCCACTGCTAAAGTGGACAGCCATACCGATTTGGGTTTTTTCTTCAAAATAAACAACATTTTATTGTTGTATATGATATTTTTAAAGATGGCGTCGCACATTTTGTGAAGACATCTTGTACTGCACAGTGCATGCTGGGAGTGTTGTTTTTGTCGAATCACAAGAGACCGCGAGCAACCCGTGCGAGTTCAACCCACAGCTGTTTTTACATTCCGTTTTACATTTTGCTCGATAAGCACGCGTATCTAGTGATGGCAAGCGAAGGGAAGAGACAAGTGTTGAGTTGTGGACTATGCAACACGCACTGGAAATGCAGCCATGCTGGACGCCGTCACGACAGTGCAGGGTCTTGTCCACGAACACTGCATTAAGCAGGCAACCTTCGCAAAGCAGAAGTTAATCACAGACTTTTTCACTGCGAAGTGAGATGTGAAGACATTGTGGCCAAGGACATAGTTTACTGACTTCTTGATTTTTTAGTGCTATGTATGTATATATGTTGTGGGTATTGGTGTGGTGGAGATTAATAAAGATTGTAAATATGTTCCAAAAAAATTGTCTGTAATTCTTGTCCCTCTGATGAGAGGACACCTGCGATGTACGGACACTTTTGCTCGGTCCCACAGGTGTCCCTAAAAGATAGGTACCACTGTATATTAAACTGATCAATAGAACCAATCAATTGACTACTGTCTCCAGCTGGTGTGTGTGTGTGTGTGTGTGTGTGTGTGTGTGTGTGTGTGTGTGTGTGTGTGTGTGTGTGTGTGTGCATGCATCATTGCATGCGTGTGTGTTTACGCATGATCAAATTTTTGCCAGTCATAGATTTTGTTGCACATGTGTGTGTGTTAACTCACACACACATAAGCCAGTCAAGATGTGTACATCAGACCTGAAATAAACTACAAACACACGTGTGACATCTATTTTCAAAACATTCTTGACAACGTATGATTTTTGAAGAACTTAATTAGATTTTTCTAATCTTTTTTAACCTGTCCAACCATCCAGCAATATTTCTACCCATTCAAAATGGGTACATAAAGGGTGTGTGTGTGTGTGCGCGCGCGTGCGTGCACGCACGCATGCATAATCCGCCGGTTATGATGGCATGTGTTTGTAGATTCAGCAGATTATAAATGCATTGCACAATATGATGTTTATGTACACTCTAACATTTACGCAAGTTACAACACACTTTCCTTGAGGGCACTAGCACCAGATAGCACTCAAGTGTTATACCAATAAGCACTATATATTTGTCTGAGTGTATGATTTGTCGTTGACTAAGTACTTTGTTTTAGCTCTGCTGCAAAATTCTGAAATGACATTGATGTATTCTCTGTGGTGTAATAACTCTTTGTCCGGTAAACTAACTCCACACACACGATTAGTGTACCACCATGTACAACTATTGACACATACTATTTACACAAATGAGTCACATGCAGCCACGGTGAGACCATTCCCGTGACAAAGGTAAGACATAAAAAGAAACACACACACATGTAGCCACACTAGATTGCATCTATATTCAGAATGGGGTCAGGATAAGGTCAACAGACTTGCATTTGTAAGTAAAGTTTATGCTAATCTATGACATAGATTACACCTGGAGTGCTCACCTGAAATTACTGGGCAACTTCTTACAGTGTTAGTGTAATTATATATATGAATGCACACACAACAATGCAGAAACCATACAAGTTATGAAATTCCAGCAATCCTTTCTTAGATCTGTTTCATTTTTTTCAGGTTTAAAGCAAACAAATAACAAATTGTATCAGCATTAGTTATTTTACAAAAGAAAAAATGGTTAATGGACATTTAGATGTATTTTATTTGGTGACACAGTTCATGCCAAACATGGCAAGGAATGGCACTCGTATTTAATCTATCTACATTGCACTTCTGTGTATATATGCCACTATGCCAGTGTCAACTGTCGTTGAGGAGGCTAAAATATTGTTCTTTCTAGTTTCTACCTGGAGTCTCTCTGTTCATCCTGGGAAATAAAAGATCCTACACACAGAAACAATCAGTCATATGTAGACTTGCTCATTTTTAATCCTGTTGCACATCACGCTGACGTCTTCTAAGTCCCAGAAAACATGCGAATACTGTGTCTATTGTGGGTTTCTTGTTATCACGTGTTACGAGGAACATGAAATAATAAGCAGTGATGTCACTCATGTTAGTCAGCAAGTCATTGTGGATCATAGCTGGCAACCATGTCACATAGGTAAATTCGGTCAGTTTTGGCTCACTCAAAATAACAAAGTAGTTCCCAACACACGCCCACGCACTCACGCACACACACAGTTCGCGGAATGGTGGGTGGTGTCTGTCAGAAATTTGCAAATGAAACCATCTATTGGGGGACCTGGGAGCAAATGAAGAAGAGGCGGTTCTTACCTGACTCCATCAATGTGATGGCCTTAGTCTTGGCGAGCTCGAGGGCAGTCACCCAGCGCTGGCGTTCTATCTCCGAGCTAGCTTTCAGATGGAACGTCTGTGTGCTGCCATTGGAAATGATGAAGCTACACGAGTCCTCTGTGTGGATGAAGGCATTGGCCAGGTTGATGGTGCCCCGGCATGTGTGTGTCATCTCAGCCTGGTTTCTGCAGCCAAATTCGCAGACAGTCATCGTATGCAAGTTCAAGCACAGATGAACCTCAAACCGGTTCATTAAATAAAAATATTAATCAAGTGGAAAATATATATTGATGTTAGCATTGTACTCAGAACCAGGCGAGGTGGCATTGCGATTCAGAAATGGCAAGAAATATATTCTAATTATATTGTATTAGTTTACACATTTATTGCATATTGTATTAGAAGATTTATTTACTGGATATAATAATGTGAGAACTGGCCACGTATGACCTATGGAGCATATTTTATAGCAGGAAGTAATGCCGTGTTTAATATTTTTAGTAATAACTAATGAGGTTGGTTACTTCATTCCAGCCTCAACGTATGAATTGATCAATCTGATTTGCACTAAAGTCTAAGGATTTGCACTCATTTGCACTAGAGGACAGAATGGTAAACACATATTGTTCATTGTAAATACTAAGTATCACATGACAATGTCAGGGTAATTGGGTCTGCACTTTAACCCTTTTCAAATTTCAGACATGTATCTCGTGACTATCCGTGTCAGCACTCGGGGGAAAAAGGGGGCATGACACACCCCGGCAGTCGTAATTTTTAACAAGACTAACACTGTCTATCACAATTCTGGGAACACAAGTCATGCTAACGTAATAACACAACTGTAAATCATATGCTGTCCACATCAGTAGAAATAGAAATCCTAGGTAATCATAATGCAAATAAAGTCTGACAGTGACACATGACAGTGATCGTATGCACATACCGGTAGTACGATAACAAGCCATTCTGCAGCACAAACCATCGTTTTTGGTATCCTTTTATATAATTTGTCCACTTGTAAAGCCATCCTTTATACTGATCCGATGTGGAGTGTTTGGATTCTGACATTTTGGAAGCGAACAGGTGACAGTACGCATCACCTTCCAAACTACTGACGTAAGATGGATCTCAAAATGGCGATGGGACACGCGACACCGGATATAAAAGCGCCCTAAAAATTGAGCACTCTCAAGACGCTCACCGACTGGACTTTAAAGTTATAGATGAGACCCATTTCCACTTAAAAGGTACAATGTGCATACAATCGCTCAGCTTGGCATGCAGATGTTGCTAAAATAAACCGATTGATACTCAGCGCAGTAATATTGGAAAGTTGACTACGTGCTGTAGTCCTAATCGCTTTCCGACAGAGGGCACCACTGATATTGAACAAGAAAGTTACAAGTCCACCATGTGGCGCCACTTTTCTAGCGTTCATAAATATTGGTGCATGTACTTAGTTGTTTCGCCAGCGGCCAGATACCTCGATTTCTTATTGAAAATGCTCTATGAGGCTATTGTCGCTACTTTGGAGAGCCTGTTCCACGACTGCGACTTGTGAAGAGGTGGTTACGGATATTCGTACGCGAGTATAGCTCTTATGTAGTTTTAGACTGGCCTCTTAGATAGCTATTAAAAATTTGTCTGGGGTAATCTCCTGAGGTCTCTTTATTTATTTAAATGGTAAATGCATAGCAGACGTCTGCCTGGCGTCGTCTCTTTCCAAAGAAACGGTACCCAGTGATCTCGGCCTTTCGCGATCTCGAGTTGAGTGATCTTGGCCTGTTTCAGTGAACTCGGCCAGTATCCTAGGCCTGTGCGGCAGTGATCTCAGCCTGGATAGCTAGTGATCTCGGCATGTATTCAGAGGATATTACCCAGCGCATTTGCATTTGTGCAACACGCTGTGGTAAATACTAAGCAGTGTATGTGTTTGTAACATTGCATGGTTGATAAGCCTTGTTTTCTCACCAGCGAATATGTATGAAGATGACGTTATCATATGCAAACGACTGATTGTTCGTAAGTGGTTCCAGTGGCATATGCATGTGTAAGGTATATATAACATGCCTGTGTAATTATTGCACGCTCGTTTTTATTTAATTATTTGTACACAATATTTTATATAAGTTGTAGCCTACTTAATTATTGTGTGCTTATCTAAGAAGTATTTCTAAATATGTATGAGGTGATGTATGTAAATGATTGATTACAACGTGTTCCCGTCACATATCACGGAAAGACGTTTGTCCAAAACCATTTACTTTGATAATGGGATCTGTGTTAAATAATACACATTACTAAATGTGTATATCTTAAAGTTGCATTCTGACTTCCGCCATGTTTAAAATACAATTTCCCAGTAAACCAGCATTCCCCATACACTATATATTGTTTTCCTCAACTACCTATCAACTTATTTTCACATAATATGCCATTTTAAGATAAAAAGCAGCAAAAGACGAAACATTTTCCGGTGAGCCTCACCAGTTAGAATTCTCTGATTGGTTTAGACCTCGATGAAGGGAATTCCAGTGAAAAGCGCTGTCAGGAAACCACACTAGGGCCACACTAAAAGGCGGATCACAATTGGCAGACCGCACGGAAACGACATACCACATTCACAAAGATGCCACCGCTCGATACGCTCCATATTTACGGTATGTCCAGTTGCCCACATACAAACTATCGCTGGCTACGCGCCTGTACGGTCAATGGCTAATTGAGGATGATTTAAATAACTAGGGTATTGTTGCCTAGTGGCGCCGCTAGCGACTAACGTGGATATGTGGAACCGCCTTTTAGTTTGCCCCATCGTTTACTTACGTTGACCGGAGAGTTCCGATGGTAAAAATAGATCGACTTTTGGGAAACTCCAGAGCCGTTGTTTGTTGCAAACTTATATTTGATCAAATAACGCATAAAACCACAAAGTGAGACATGTGGTAGGAAGTATACTAATAAGCAAATATCGGTCATGGTGTACATTGACTTTTCTAAAATGCGTTAAAAAGGGGAAATTATGTCAGAATGCAACTTTAAGGCAATTTAATTCAGTAGAATATTACTCGCAGATTGTAAAGTACGCTGACTTGAGACAAATTTGACACGCAAGATCTGCTCAGCTCCTCTATATTGGTGGGATCAGGCACAACAGATTTCTTTTGTAGTTACTCGCCAGTATCAGCTGGATGCATTTCTCACCATAATACCTACACATAAAAAATATCTGCTGTCGGGCCCAACGACTCATCTTTATAATAATAATAATATTGTTTTTCTACAGCGCTAATTCCCGTATGGCGGATCGATGCGCTGTACAAGATATATAATAAATGTATTAATAAATAAAAATTATATTAACTAATATAGATCAAATACAATTTTGGTTTTAAGAAGTACATAGTAAACCTTTGTATGTAAACCTTATAAATAAATTTAAAATAAATTAAACACAGTTTTAAAGATGTATAGTACTATACCTCTGGAAATTATATAAATTAATATAAAATTAAAACATTTACTAAATCTGTTTATGTAAATTATCTATACATTAATCTAAAACATAAACAATGATTAAAACGTGTATAACACTAAAAAGAAATTATAAAGCAGTGTCCGTCATTTCACAACAATTTGAATTAGTTAAAATGTCTACTAAAAAGATATATCTTTAAACAATTTCTAAACATAGATAATGTTCCGGATGCACGATTGTTCACAGCTAATTCATTACATAGCCGTGGTGCTGCTGTGCCAAATGCCGAATCGCCAATACACTTCTGTGTTATGCCTTGGTGCAATGTTGGCGCATAGTTTTGGCGTAGGCGTCCGTCACGCTTTCGTGGTTGAAGAAGTTCAGCAAGATAAGACGGCGCCAAACCGTTCATGCATTTAAAAGCCATTACCAACAATTTGAAGGCGATTCAGCTCTGAACTGGCAGCCAATGCAGCTCCTTCAACACTGGTGTGATGTGGTCGTGTTTACTGGTGCATGTTAATTATTAGCCTGGCTATATTGTTCTGGACACGCTGTAACCGAGCTGTCTGTAATAAGGGTATATTATGTAACAATGAGTTGCAGTAGTTATGTGTCCATGACATGACGATTACATCGTTTAAAATAACGGCTTTGTGAAACAATAAACAACTATGAAAGTAGGAATCTGCTCAATAACGCAATGCACGAATAGACAGTTGGTTACTACGGCCTGCCTCAAAACGTTCACAAAACCCATAAATCAAAGACAAACAACACGAAAAGTTTTGCTAAATTATTAAGAAAAGCAACAACAGGAAGTCGATTATGTTCGCACGTTCCCAACGGACACAAATCAAATATAACTATTTTGAAGCAAGTTACCACGTCTTCTATCCCTTTTTATTATTGTGTATTACATTAATAACTTAGTTACGTAATCATAATTCTGGAAATATAACAACGTAAAACTGGTTTCCTAAAATAAATTGAAGAAAACTACAAAAACCGAATCCATGTAAACAGGTTCCATGCTCAAACTTGAGGATTTACTAATATAATAGGAAAATAAATAAGAATGAGATCACGAATGATCGTCACAGCATCTTTATGCATTGCATATTATTTGTTTGTAACACGATGTGGATTATACCACTTCATTATATTGGTGAGCATTATTCCTTGTACAGGTCGAGATCACTAGCTATACAGGTCGAGATCACTAGCTATACAGATCAAGATCACTAGCTATACAGACAGAGATCACTAGGCATAAAGGCCGAGGTCACTGGCCGAGTTCCCCGAAACAGGCCGAGATCATTCAGGCCGATATCGCGAAAGGCCGAGGTTACTGGCAGAGTTCACCGAAACAGGCCGAGATAATTCAGGCCGATATCGCGAAAGGCCGAGGTTACTGGCAGAGTTAAGGCTGGTGATGCATACTCCAGCGCTGGCCTAATCATAGATCGAATCGAATAATTGTCTTTAAATAGATATATATTATTTTAAATTCTAGTTTCAAAACATCGTTTGATTTCAGTTATACTGTCAACATGAACATATCGTTTGATTAAGTAACTTAATCCAAATCATTATAATGACGTCATTGCATAACGATTCATGTTTATATTTGTGAAATTGTAATCCTCTATGTACCACGATGTGTGGCTTGAGTGAGTCAACACCTATCTTTCTGTGTATCCAGGACCACCATTTGTCCGTTGAATGTGAGGGCGTGGACGGAATGTCGTTGAACACGCAACAGGTAAAACCAGGGATCTTCATGTGTCTTCATAATCTTGGAACTGGAAAATATCCACATCCACATTTCTATAGTAAATATTGTTATAATGTAACCATAAGTATAATATAGTTATGCATATTATACGGGATATTATCACACAATCTACAAGTTGTGATCAGACCAAATATATTTGTATTTGAAAGTATTCAAATACTTTTTAAAAGTATTTGTATTTAACATTTATGTATTAAAAAGTATTTTTATTTAAATACTTTCCTAAAGTACCTGATATTTTTTCAAATATATTTTCAATTATATAGGACATTGCAAATAACATTATTCTTGACTGCATTCTTAAATGTCAAGTAATTTTACCGAGTCATTTGGCAATTCACTTAGAAATAATATATATATATATATATATATATATATATATATATATATATATATATATATATATATATATATATATATATATATATATATATATATATATATATATATATATATATATATAATATATATATATATATATATATTCGTTTCATCAGTATAATAGTATAAAGGATATTATCACGCAGCACTACAAGTTGTATATATATATATATATATATATATATATATATATATATATATATATATATATATTATCAGAGCTGTAACAAGTACATTTATTTTGTACTTGAGTAAAAGTAAAAGTAACCCTAGAAAAAGCTACTCAAGTAAACGTAAAAGTACTTATAAAAACATGTACTTGAAGTACAAGTAAAAAGTAAAAATATGTACTTGAAGTAAACATAAAACTACTTTTCTCCTGAAACTAGTTCTCAATGTTGTGAATAAAACAAACCATTCACAATTATAGTTTAGTGTGTACACCACTGCGTAAGCCAACTAGGCCTACAAGCTGTAAATACGCCATGCTTTATTAACAATAGGCCCACAGTAACCATCGTATTCATAAATTGAACTAGTAGTAATTCTCATTGTCATAGGAGTGTTATATCGTTCTTAACATGTTCTTATCGTGGGTTCTAGATGGACGTATGGTGAATGTTATCCTGTGTTACTTGAAGGAAACAATCAGTCTAGATGAATGGTTATAATAACGTGTCTTTTAAAATGTGTCTTCATTTGTAATAATTACTAATTGTAACATTTATAAAATACTTTAGTTAAATTTAACAGTTACACACACTGATCTATATTAAAAATAGATAGAGATCATAAACATGTGGTTCCACCAGATTGGCAAGTTTGCGGTGGGCTATAACGGGGCGCCTTCCATATCTACAGAATGTACAGTTCACAGTGAACATCTAAAGCTAATAAACTGTGTCAACAATATGCAATACACAAGGAGACAAACAAGGCAGCTGTTTTTCATGTCTACTCAATGCAACCTCAGGGCCAATGCCATTCATGGGCATTGTTGTCTTAGCGGCCCAGACAGGAAGTCTTGCACTACAGGTGTCACACCCAGTTCAGGCTCAGCACCAGCGCCAGACCCAGATTGCAATTATCTCACTTGCTTCATCAGATGACAAAGCAAATCGTTTATTCACCTGATGTAAAAATCTGGCCAGTCCAGGACACTTAACTTTTTTTATTTACTCTCGATATAATATATACATATATACATACACACACACACACATACGTACATACATACATACATACATACATACATACATACATACATACATACATATATACATATATACATATATATATATATATATATATATATATATATATATATATATATGTATATATATATATAATATATGTGTGTGTGTGTGTGTGTGTGTGTGTGTGCGTGCGCGTGCGTGCGTGCGTGCGTGCGTGAGTGCGTGCGTGCGTGCGTGTGTGTGTATACCATCCGTTGCTGTGGGCTGCACTTGTCATGGGCCGAAAGATCGAGGACCCAATTTTGCCACAAGGAGACATTGTCGCCGTGCATCGTATATACAAATAGTGATAACACATATGTCGTAATATGTGGTGCGGCGATGGCTGTCGTCTTGTTGGCGTCTTGCGGGCGATGAGCGTTCGTTCGTTCGTTCGTTCGTTCGTTCGTTCGTTCGTTCGTTCGTTCGTTCGTTCGTTCGTTCGTTCGTTCGTTCGTTCGTTCGTTCGTTCGTTCGTTCGTTCGTTCGTTCGTTCGTTCGTTCGTTCGTTCGTTCGTTCGTTCGTTCGTTCGTTCGTTCGTTCGTTCGTTCGTTCGTTCGTTCGTTCGTTCGTTCGTTCGTTCGTTCGTTCGTTCGTTCGTTCGTTCGTTCGTTCGTTCGTTCGTTCGTTCGTTCGTTCGTTCGTTCGTTCGTTCGTTCGTTCGTTCGTTCGTTCGTTCGTTCGTTCGTTCGTTCGTTCGTTCGTTCGTTCGTTCGTTCGTTCGTTCGTTCGTTCGTTCGTTCGTTCGTTCGTTCGTTCGTTCGTTCGTTCGTTCGTTCGTTCGTTCGTTCGTTCGTTCGTTCGTTCGTTCGTTCGTTCGTTCGTTCGTTCGTTCGTTCGGTGGCAAGCACTGTGTGCCGGGGTGCAGCTCCTTTTATACCGCGGTCACGCTTGGTTGGCTGCGGTGTGACCGGTTGGCTGGATGACGTTATTGAGTCGCTGTGTGGCGCTGTTAACTACGACAACATCAACGCGGAAGTAACTCAAATCCAGCAATGGGCCCTAACGTATGTTCCCTGCTGGCAGTGGGTTTAATCGTAAGTCTAATGCACAATGCCTCAGTCAGGTCGCAGTGTACCACCACATTCTGCATTGGCGACGACACCGACGTGAGCGCTCTGACGGCGATGTTGTATCGGCTGCAAGACACACTGGAACGACAGCAGGACACCATTAGGCGACAACAGGACACATTGGAGCTCCAACAGAAGCAACTTATGAGACACGAGGAGTTTCTTGCGAAACTGCAAATGTGTATGTACCCCTAAATTGTTACTACAGTTGTTACCTAAACCGAGAGTAGTGTACAGTGACATTACGACGCGCTATACTAATGCTAGGTGACGCGTCATCACGTGGCATAACAACGGCAAGTCCGCCATTATTCGGTGAATGATCGGTGAATGGTGTCGTGCTGTGCGCTCGCGTTATATATCCATACCTAAAGTCTTGTTTTACGTTAATTTCGGTTAGTTATATTATGGGTTGTAAGTTTCGAAGTTAGTATAGTTAGATCATTATGTCACACGGATATTTGGACGGTTTGAGTCATTCAGACCGAGCGCGTTACAGTACATGTCAAAACTGGCGCACACTAAAAGGCGGGCCACGAATTGGCAGACCGCCCGGAAACGGCAGACCACATTCACAATAATGCCACCGATCGATACGCTCCATGTTTACGTGCGCTGTTATAGTTGCTGTTTTTTACGGTGTTGTTGTGATGTTGAGATGTCTTTCAATAATAACATACGTGTATTAAGCACATTTAACTACAGTACTATAAGTTAGCATATACAATGTTTGAAAGGCGAAATAACTATTCTTGGATTTGTTGTTTGTTTATTTTAATTTTCACCAACACAGTTAAATACAAAAGTGGACAGTCTGTTCTTAGTATTACTATTTGATTACTGCAAGGACATCTCTGGTATAGATGACACAGAATAAATATAATATTATATATATATATATATATATATATATATATTGTGTGTGTGTGTGTGTGCGCGTGCGTGCGTGCATAATAATATGTATACTATATGTATACCATGTACACAATTAACACCCCTAGAAGCGAGAATATCCATATTTTTACCTTACCCAAAACATGCAAATAAAATATATAAACAGTATTGGCAAATTAAACTCAGTCAGTCTTTATTAAAGGCAGTCTTTTCGTTATCATCGCATCACGCAAAAATTAATACAGATATCAGTGTCACTATACTAGGTTGACTACCATAATGGCATCAACTGCTATACAAAAGACAACGAATAAAGTAATATAAGTATTTATAAAACTGTGCTTAAAAAGCCTGCGCCTGAACACACCTACAAGTGACAAAGTTGCGAATACATCAATATGTTCACTTTTGCCTGCCAAAACATGCATAACAAATCACAAAATCAGTTTACATATCTAATATAAACATAGGTCATATGTCATAACAATGCATGACTTATGGAATATGACTGCAAATGGCCTACATTTATATTAATATTTTTTATGTTATTAAATGTATATTATTTGTGTTGTTATTTATATTAATAATTGCTATGTTACGAAATTTATATTCAAATAGGTTTTTATTATTAACTTTATATTACTTTGTATATGTTTTATTTATATTTTATGTTATCAAATGTTTAATTAATATACCTATAGGTCACAGTGCTCACGGTTATAATTTAAGTTAAGATAATTTTAATGGGGGTCACAAGTATTACTGTAATAAGTAGCATAAGTACTAGTGAGCCTCAGTACTAGTACTAACTACGCCTACAATTAACGTACATTTGTGAAGAGATATAATGTCCATCAACATTCAGATGTCCGCACCATAAGCCGGCATCCAATAACAATGTGAAAACATGTAGGCCTGCCGTCAGCGAAGCAAGCAGAACCAATACGCCACCCCGAGCATCGCAACTGACTGAGAGCAAAAACAGTTGCTGGATAGTCTCGCCAGCTGCTCACGACAGCCAGTTGGCCTTAGCCTTTTCGAGGAACACTGCCATCCACTTTGCTGGAAGGCAATAGCAGAACTAGAGCGATTGCCACGTTACTTCACATCGCTGTATAAGCCGGATTACGCCAGTAAGACCCCGACTGAGATCCACTGTGAGGTCGATGAAATATTGACCTCCCTCAGAGCGACTGATGCAGAGGTGCGATTTGTCGCCAAGAACACTGTAAATCCGGCTGCTTGTCTAACATGGTTTAAGATGCGTACTGGGCGGATTACTGCTTCTCGAGCACATTTCGTTCTGCACACAAGACTCTTACCCGTCTGCATCACTTGTTAAAGGCATTTGTTGTGATAGTTGCAAGAGCTGCAACAACATGGAGAAGGACCACGAGCCTGATGGGTTAACTGCCTACAGCAACATTGGCGGACACATACATTTCAAGCTAGGCAAGACCGGGCTTCGTGTGTGCAAAGAATTTCCATACGTCGAAGCATCAGCAGATGGGTTGGCCCACTGTGACTGCCACAGTGATCGAGTGGTGGAAGTGAAGTGTCCTTTCAAGCAAAAGAACAGTTCACTGGACCCTATGACAACAGATCCTTCTTTCTGTTTGGGGAAGGATATAAACCTAAAACATAGACATGCATATTACGCCCAGGCACAGTTACAAATGCATGTTTACCATTTGTTCATATGCGACTTGGTTGTGGGGACATTAGTAGTGTGTTTGTGGTGGGTGTGTCACGTGATGATGCCCTTGTGTCGGACATGATGCCAAGGTTGTGTGCATTCGTCAAGCGGTGTGTGATTCCAGAACTACAGACACGTCACATGCAACATGTCTCACGCTCAGAATCACTTACTGTCAGTGAGACAATGTCCGATAAACTGTATTGCAGTTGTCGGATACCTGCCAATGACAAAGACTTGTATGATGACATGGTTGGGTGTGATACACATAACTGCCCCCATGGCGAGTGGTTTCACTTCACGTGTGGGTGTGAAACGAGCGCCCAAAGGCCGTTGGTTTTGTCCGCTGTGTGGGAAGACAGAACGATCATATGCATGACTGAGACAGCTTTTATTTTTCATGTTTTAAAGTAAAAGTACAGACAAGCAGTTTGCATTGGGACAACCTCACATAATGTTCATTGCTTGTCATTGTATACAATTTCATGTGTCATATTTACAAGTGCAGCGCATACATGTACCTGTTTGACAATAGATTCAAGGTTAGATTGTTTTTTAGCTTCGTCTTTCTGAGACTTAATTAATTTAATAGAAAGTTGTCCCTGCATAATTTTTTTGTAAAGGCCAATAACTCTTTCAATATGAATTCTGATGGTGGATATGTTGCGGGAGACTTCTACATCTTTAGGCGACAGCTGTTTTTTACGTTTTGTAAAAAATTGAATTAATAATTCTGCTCCACATGTTACATCATATTCTTCTACCATAGTGAAGCCACTGTCTGCAAGTAATTGGTTGGTGATATTTGGAGGAAATAAGTCTGATGCATACACTATTTCAACATCTGATGCTCGATCACCCCAGGCAGTTGACAGATAAATGACAGCACCTAGTGGGCTGCATACAATGAATACTTTAACAGTGCTGTGTTTCTTGTGGTTAGAAGACACCTTTGTATTTATTTTTATTTTTAGGGCGATCAATAAAAATGTCAAAACAGTCCATAATACCAGTTAACCTCGGGAAACGTAATTAAAAGACTGCAAGTAGATTTTGCTTGAATGTCACCCTGTCTGGCCATCTTACCAAAAAACCAATCTTTGCATAAAGCAAATCAACTCTTTTTCAGAATCATCTAGAAACAGTTGTGACATCAACACCAGCTTGATGGGAAATAAGTTCAAATGGAAGGTTTAGACGTAGCTTTACCAGAGTGAGAAATAGTATTTCTGAAGCTAGGATAGCACATTTTGCAGAAGTGTTAACAATCGTGGAAAGAAAGACAGTCAGTTTTAAAAACACTTCCCAAGACAATCATGTGTACAATTCGGATCTTTCATCGCTACGCTTAATGACACCTGAATTCAACTGAGAGGCTAACAGCTTGCTACATTCAGCAGTAAGGTCTTCCTATTCACGACGCAGATTGTCAGTTTCATCATATAACATCTTGCGTTCACTGCTCTCAAGCGGTTTGCGCAATCCAGACAGAGGGGTCGAAGCCAGCACTGATGTTGTATCTGGCAACAGTGATGAAGGTGCAGCAGGAGAATGAGCAGGAAAGTCTGGTTGTGGCAGAGTCATTCCTACATTGGTAGTAACTCTACGATACCAGACATTTCCAAATCGCCTTTGACTTCCCCCGATACGTCACCCTGTTTTACAGTAAACAACTTTGGCCTCTTTGTAGCACTGTTGAAGCGTTGCAGTTGTTTATTTCTTTTTTCAAGGGAGCAACTTTGCAAATGGGCAAAGTGACTGGACACATAGTCAGGATGTGCAGGAAGTGAGCTTGGTTTTCTTTAAAAAAATGTAATTGCTTGGTTACTGCCCACCTGTGATAGTACTTCACATTTCATGTCAACTACAATCCTGTACACAAAATTGTATCAACAGTTAAATAAACAAAATAGTATGCCTTTAGTCTAGAGGGATTTGGTAAGTATCATTAGTGATTAGACGGGTGGTTGACAGCCAAGGACTAGGCTAGGTGATATAAGAAGCTATGCCGGTGGTCATAAAAGCAGGATAATGTAGTTACTACAGCAGTTACTCCCCTAGAATCCCAGAGCACCCTATTGGAATAGCACTATGAGGGTTGTCTGAATTTCTGTGAGGACATAATGTAGTGTGGAGTGAGTAGAAACGATGTTTGTGCAGCGTGGCATCAGAGCTGTCAAATTACGACATATAACAGTCGGTATTTTTCTGCGTGTCAATACAGGTGTCATTTTAGTCATACAAGTAATGTTAACTCCGACTGATTCTAGCAGGAATGAAGGGTTGTTAGGTTTAAAAGTTGTTTGTGTGAAACTGATGCATTATAATTTCACGAATGTTCCAGGGCACATCTACCAGTGGAGGATAAATATACTGTGAAATGTTCGACAACATATCTATTCAAATTTTATAGGAAGTGAAGGAAACGTCAAATGTGGTCTTAGCCCTGCCAACAAAATCATCTCTACGATAACAATGAAACCAGACTGAAAATTGTGGTGATAATATTTTCCACCAATACCTGGATTTTTAGTCTTCCTATCTCTTAACATAGGAGGGAAAGTCTAAACGAAAATTCGCTCAAATATCGTCAGAAAAAAACATTTCAAAACAATGTCGTTCTCATGGACATTTCGATCTTTTAACATTGAAAATATTATTTACCTCCTATCATATTAAAAAAAAATTTGTTTCCGTGACTTTTCTTCATGTACATCAATTATTGCTCAAATATGTTTAATACATGAACAGTGCAGTCATCCGCGCTGAAACGTTTGAAAAAATACGATCCACTGAAGTTTCATCCCCACTGCCCAGAATCGACACTTACCTTATTTGTTTGAAATTGCATTTCCACCTAAACGTTTTGACGGTCCCCAGCTCAAACGACGACTCTTGCCTGTCGCCGTTTATGCCTAAGCCTGATGACGTTGCTTCTTGCTCATCTGCGTTTGAATTGAAACCACTGGTTATCGTAAACTACACTAGATAATGGGTACACCCACCGACGGCCATATGACTCCCATCACCACAACTTATCGTACTGCACACGATAACGATAATGGCAAAGTTAATTTACACCGAAACTAAGATAATTTATTTCGAAGACCACTAACGTATGTCGTCACAACTTGTGATAATGTACAAAGAAGTTAATTTTCTACGTCATTTTCTCACTCTGCACTCTAAGCACACGCCATGTCGTACATAGAAATAATCACGCACACGTTGCTAATTAAAGATATCGCAACATAATCTATGTGTTTTATAGCATACTTAATACGTTGTTTTTATTATTTCAGTACCACCAACGCCACGAGGTATGTGAAGTTAGTTCTTGCTTCTTGCATATCAAATGATTCATAACTCTAATTAACAGGCCGTCAATGATCTAAAGCGTGCACATTTCGAACTCTTAATCAGTTGTCGGATAGGTTGCTTTACTGGTGATTGTAAAGCAAAGATTCGTCAGTCATAGGACACTCTTTTTCCGATAATAAGCTGTATAGCTAACGTATCAATTAGAAATCACTGATTGTTTTGCAACGCAAACTGTCGTCACATTTTAAATGACTGAGACACTAGATATGACGTATCTGCAAACGATATAGACCGTGGGAATAGTTTATGTGACGATCACACGGTAAAGTTCAACGCCTCTATGGGGTCTTAGTACGAAACAGGACGGCCATTTTGGTTTCGTCAGCTCCAATAGTCTTCAGGAGTACTTGGCGTCATCTAGTGATAGTGGTAGGATGGCGATTTTATCGGGCAACCTCACCATCCAACTAGCGAGGGTGTAATATACCAGGTGACCACTTGGCGCGTGAGTATGTATGAGACAGTACATGGTTGTTCATACGACGTTTGCCAGTATTATAATCAATTTGTATCATTGGAGGTATGCGCGTGTGTATAAAACCAGCCTACTTATCGGTGACGCACTCGATAAGGTGGGCTAGAAAGCCGCATGACCACCGTGTGACGGATGTTTATCATAGAAAACGATGTCTTACTTTACAATGTAGTATACTCAGGTTGATAATTACTCTTTGAACTTCTTCCCTCTGGCAAACGCTTCAGGAGTATTAATCCAGAAAAAAATTATTTAAATAAATTTGTTACCCACAGGGCGTGAACTCCTTAATTCGATAATTCACTATTTTATCTCACTGTGCTTATGTATTGCTGGCTTATTTTTTACTGATTTACTTACGTATTTATCTACACGTGTATACCACATAACTGTCAGTTGTTATTTTTTTATATTATTAGGTCATTTTATTTTCTATTTTCATGTGCCAGTATACTTTCTTTACTGAGTTTTGTTTTATGTCGCCATAACGCTATCGCCATCTTTTGTGTACTCCACCAAACAGTAGGTAAGCATACACAGGTATGATCACTGGTTATCGTAGACTCCACTAGATAACGGGTACACCGACCGACGGCCATATGACTCCCATCACCACAACTTATCGTACTGCACACGATAATGATAAAGGCAAAGTAAATTTACAACGAAACTAAGATAAGTTAGTTTGATATCTACTAACGTATGTTGTCACAAGTTGTGATAATGTACAAAGAAGTTAATGTTCTACCTCATTTTCTCACTGTACACTCTAAGCACGCGCCATGGCGTACACACGCTCCAGTTGTGACACTGGCCTGTCTCAATTCACGATTACGTTTAATGATTTCTGTATATCGTGTCTCTAACTATATACGTAATTATACATAATATACACGTACGGAAATCCAGATAAAATATATCGACGCAATATATTTAGCTGTCCCAGAATCTTCCAATAACTTGTAATTGATGCCACGACTTTTGTTTGTTTTCCAGCATTGAATTGCAGAACAACATAATGGCTTTCGGCACTGAGGCTAAGGGAGAATTGTCAGCATTTTACAGTTTCTGCTTGTTTTAGATGGGGTGTGGTTGGTCATAAATGTTTTTTTTTATAGATCAAATATGTTTATATAACATACTCCTATGTATTACGGCGTTCTTGTTTCTTACGTACAGTGTGCGAGGAGACCTTCACCGAGACACTCAACAAGCAGGCCTTCAACGGTGTCGCGATAGCGATTGCCAAAACGCTTGAAGCGTGCAAAGTGGCCTGCCGCGGGAACAGGAACTGTGTGGCCCTCGACTTCCAAGCACCCGGCAGCTGTTGGATCCACCTCGACGCGGGCAAAGCGGAGCTGTTGGCCGATCACCAGGGGATCAATCACTATACACTGGACCAACGTTGCGCAAGCACAGGTAATTAGAGATCTCTCTCCTGTGTGAAGGCGACCGGCGACGTCTCATGTTTGTGTCTGTCGTTCGTCGTCTCCGCCAACGCAACCAATTTAGTGAGCGCTCACCGTGGTCATCAGTCGTTAGTAACTGTAGAAACAGCATCTCGACTGTCGGTCGGCTGCGTATCTACGCCGAGAAGACAGTCTGGTGATTCTGCCGACTTTTGAATATTATCCGTGTGATGTAAACAATGCTGTCACCTCACGGGTCCTTCCGTAATTTCTATTTTTATAAACAACTGCAAATTTGTATTTCTATTTATTTTATGTTAATATAAGTTTAATTTTGAATAGTTTTTATAATACAGCATTATTTGATAAAAATGTATCCTTATTTAATTTGTATGCTATCCGGGTGGGGTTAAACAATGTTGCCACCTCATGGATACTGGGTAATCCTGACGTAATTCTTATTTTATAAACAACTGTAAATTTTAAATAGGAACGTTTTAATTGGATTGTAACCATTAGTCACCGTTTTGTTTGGGTTGTGTACACGCCATTGGAACATTTATGTTTATATACACACTATTTACCATTTTAACTGAACTGTAACGATCATTTACGTTTTGAATTGTACACATTATTAATTGGGACTTTTGGGCTTGTTATCTTTCTGTGAATAAATCTTCTGTACCTCTTTATAATCATATTCTGTTTGTCTAAATTGTACAATGCATATTTGCTTGTATGGGAATTTGATTTTACTACCTATGTGCATTTTCAACCCGAATGTCTTAATTCTTGCAATTGTGTCGCTTCAAACCAAGCAAAACAGGTACGGGAGTAATTGAACAAGCAGTTCGAGCAAAATTTTGAACAAATTCTCAAATATTTAATAATATGGGGCCAGAAAGATCGCGTTTATTACGGAATAGGCCCATGAATGTACTGTGTCATTAACCTCAATTAAAATAATGCACTAGCTTTAAAACACTATCTACAAGGCGAGTGGGGTGAGAGGGGGGTATATATGACCGCTGGCGCAGCCTCTGTCATTTGAACCTTTGCTATCGTGTCCTAACACGCTGGTGCAGTGTCTGTAATTTGAACCTTTATTGTCGTAGTTTAGCACGCTTAAAATCAGATGGCGCCACTTACGTAATGTCACGCTATTTACGGCAAAATCGCGAGGAGTTGCGTATCTTTGTGACGCTATAGAATCCTTGGTTCCATTGGACCGCTTCCGTATTTGAATAAAACAGCGTCATCGCGTCAAACGAGCTCCCTCTTTAGTAGGTACTCACGATGTTTTGTAAGCACGGTGAGCAAGAATTCGCCGCTGAGTTTGAGATCTTAGTCTGAGCAAGGAGTTGAGCATAAGCACCGAGTACGGTTTTATAACTTCGCGCCCTGATCTTTCCATATCTCGACTCCCACCTCACCTTCTTCTGTATCCTTGGCGATTTTGTGTTTCTGCAATCTTAGCCCATGTTTCTGCTGTCATCGTTTTCACGTGATCTACCCATCTCATCTGACTCTCCAAAACTCCGGTTAAACTGCTTTTTATTCCAGTTTCTTTCCTAAGATCATTGGCCAAAGAAATTTGTAGTTTATGTTGTTATTACTCCGAATATTAGAATTTGCAAGTATTGCATATCGTGCCTTTTCTACTCAGCAACCATTTTATATAGTCAATCATCTGCATTTATCGATATCCCCAGTATACTTACATCATACGTTCCCCAACAACGTGTTGTTCCTTAAGCTAAACTCAACATTGGCAAACGTGCGTGCCTATTCCCTATGCATGCACCGAAAATCTGGAATTAATTCACTATCACTGTAAAAGTGTATGAAACTATAATCACCTTTCAAATAAACCTAAGATCTACTTGTTTGAAATCCAATTCCCACGCTACATATCCGGCGGTCCCATGCTCTAATCATGATACTTCCGATTCACGATTACATTTAAAGGACACAAAAACGCAACGGTTTCGCGTCATACACCTAATAGAGTATATACAAAGTAACAATTTCCACATATACTCAATTTTTTAACGTCAGCGGTTTACTCAGAATGTGACTTTAAAGTCTAAAATTCTAACGAAATCCCCTTTTGGTCTGGACGCCGCCATCAGTGAAGGGTTAACTTGGCTTGGCCATTCAGCGCGCGGCATTCTATGTCTCTGCTGAAGCCGGTCAGCTTCCTGCGACGTTGTTAAGGGTCAACAACTTCCAGTCTTCGACAGTTGGTTCAGTTGACAGTTCAGTGACATCTAGCGGCTGCTTATATACGTGTATCTAAATCTATGGTTAAATCTATGGTAAACTTTAGTAATTATGCCTTAGTGTTCAGCATACGGTTGGAATAATAGTTGAAACAACCGGGAGTATTGAAGCAATGGATTCACGTTTGCGGGCGTACTGTTTGGAATCCCTCCAATCCAAGTACAATTCACTTTGCTCGGTCCATTTTGAGGAGAAATGCTTTGAAGTAGACATGTAGACATGTATCATCAGTTGATAGGATGATTTCAGCGATAACAATAATAGACAACTTTATATTTACCGTCATCAGCATGTTACGCGCGTTGCCGAGTTGCAGCCATTTCATGACAACAGCCAAACCCCATGCAGGGAATCTGCGTGGAGAGGGTCTCACCGTCGTGACGTCATTCTTCGTCTAAGATAGGGTAGCGCATAGTATTTGGATGGCTGGGTGTTAAAAAATATTTTTCTGGTAAACCGCTGGCGTTAAAAAATTGAGTATATGTGGAAATTGTTACTTTATATTAACTCTATTAGGTGTATGCCACGAAACAGTTGCGTTTTTTGGTCCTTTAATGATTTGTATGTGTCGCATCTCTATCTCGGATTCTCGAAGATACTATTACTATACTGTATTTCACATGAAGTCCAACGCTACACATAAAATACATGTACATAAATCCAGATTGAAGTAATGTGTGTGTTTGTAATGCGGTGATAATGTGTTTAAATGACTGATTGCTACATATGTGTCTTTATTTCAGGCTAGCTTCCGAAAGTATCCGACATTGCACGGTACCGGGGCTTCGCTAAGCCGTTGGTCAAAAACACGGAAGCATGCCAAGTCCACTGTGTCGACAACCTTCGGAATGCCATCGGAATTAGGCGTACCATACTGTTAGACGTCTACGGGTATCAAAGCATCAACACGGGTCTCCGCCGCTGACATTACCAAGCGCTGAATAACACACAGGCGCAAACTAACACTGCAGTGCATTATGTATGTTTGTTATTTGAGGACGCTTGAGTATACTTAAGCACAGTATACATACTGCACAGACACAAATTAACACTGTAGTACGTTTTGTACGTTTATTATTTGAGAACGCTTGCGTGTACGTAAGCACAGTATACATACTGCACAGACACAAATTAACACTGTAGTACGTTTTGTACGTTTGTTATTTGAGGACGCTTGCGTATACATAAGCACAGTATACATTCTGCACAGACACAAATTAACACTGTAGTACGTTTTGTACGTTTGTTATTTGAGGACGCTTGCGTGTACATAAGCACATTATACATACTGCACAGACACAAATTAACAATGTAGTACATTTTGTACGTTTGTTATTTGAGGAAGCTTAGGTATACATAAGCACAGTATACATACTGCACAGACACAAAGTAACACTGTAATACGTTTTGTACGTTTGTTATTTGAGGACGCTTGCGTATACATAAGCACAGTATACATACTGCACAGACACAAATTAACAACGTAGTACGTTTTGTACGTTTGTTATTTGAGGACGCTTGCGTATACATAAGCACAGTATACATTCTGCACATACACAAATTAACACTGTAGTACATTTGTACGTTTTTATTTGAGTATGATTGCGTATACATAAGCTGCTGCACAGGCACAAACTAACACTGTAGTACATTTTGTACATTTGTTATTTGAGGACGATTGCGTATACATAAACTGCTAAACAGGCACAAACTATCACTGTAGTACATCTATGGTTAGCACTGTTGAAGATAAATCTACCGTTCTGATTTACTTTCTTTGTTGCTGCTGTTGGTGCGACCCGGTGATTGCATACCCGCGTTACCGTGTCGTGGGAATATCACTACACCAACATATTATATTAAACGTTGCATATCACGCACTTGTGTTATTACAATATATTTCGAAAATGTTTCATGTGATACTAAACGTGTTTGTTAAAAATGAAAAACAAACCCAGCGTGGCAGCTACGAGAGCGACAACCGATAATGGTGTTTGTAGCAATCACCCCGACCCACTTTAAGTGTATCTTCAACAACCTGATAATTTGGAGGGTACCCTGACAAAAATACCATTCAAATACCATGGAATGGTACTTGGGATATTATGGCCAAGGGTATTTGAATGGTATCTGAATGGTATTCTGGTGATATTGTGGATTCTTTGTACCGTTAAATTGTATTGAATGGTATTGAATGGTATTTTAAATTACCACTGAGTGTACCACTGAGTCCCACTTAAATATCATTGA
>OZ024865.1:35207937-35220437 GCA_964017155.1 Oasisia sp. SBJ-2009
CAAGAATTTTGCATGGTATACTAGTGAGGGAGATTGGTCGGTAGTTTGAGGCAATGGTTCTGTCGTTCTTTTTATGGATAGGGACTATATGTGCTTTTAACCAGTCTGAAGGGGGAGTTCCGGAGTTTAAAGATTTTTGGAATATGATTGTCAGGATGGGTGCAATTGTCGAGGCCATTTCTTTGAGGATTCTGGCAGGGATATTATCTGGGCCTTGAGCTTTGTTTGGTTTTAATTCGGTTAATAATTTATCGACGCCTTTAACTGTGATATGGATTGGGGGCATTTGTGGGGATCGGTTTTGGTTGGGGAACTGGGGGAGGTTGGTTAGATTTTCGTTGGTGAATACAGACTGGAAATGGTTTGAGAGGATATTTGCTTTGGATGTGCTGTCTGTATGAAGGATGCCTTTATTTTTTAGTGGGGCGATTCCTGTTGAGTCTTTATTGAGTGATTTTATGTAGTGCCAAAAGGATTTTTTGTCTTTGTCTTGTTCTGGGTCAATTATGTGTGTGAGGTATTTCCAGTATTCTGATTGGATCTTTTTTTGTGTGGCTTTACGAAATTTTCTGAAAGAAGTCCAGTCAGTTTCTCTTTGGTATTTCTTGGCTTTGTTGTACAGGCGTTGCTTTTTGTTTATCATTTTGTTTATGTCTTTATTAATCCAGGGGAGTGAGTATCGTTTGGAACCGTATTTGAAGGGGATCAATTGATTTATGATTTCCTGGATCCTATGTTTGAAGAGGTCCCAAAGTGGTTCTGGGGAGTCAGTGAGTGGTGCTTGGTTTTGTATTTTGTTCCTTAGGTCCTGGAGTTCCTGTCCTATATGTTCCCATTCTGCCTTGTGATATTTGAAAATTTTGTAGGGACGGGGGATATTTCTGGGCAGGTTTACGTTGATGCTTAGTAAGGGTATACTGTCATGGTCACTGATGCCTGGTATGCTGTGCGTGCTTTCTATGAGGGAGGGTTTGGTAGTGATAAAGAGTTCTAGGATGTTTTTGCCTCTAGTAGGTTCCCGTACATCTTGGTGAAGGTGGAAGTCTTTAGTCAGGTCTAGTAGATTGGTAGATGTTTGGTCATTTTCTGGGCAGGTTAAGGAGGTCCAATTAATCTTGGGGCAGTTAAAATCGCCAGCTATCCATATGTTATGTTTACAATTTTGGCTGATTCTGCTGATGGAGTGTCTTAGATGGGTCAGTCCTGTCTCGTCGGTTGGTGGTCGGTAGAAGCTGCAGATGTAGAGGTCTGGGTTGTTTTTTGATTTGATTTTTGCCCAAATTAGTTCTCCGTCGGTGTCTAGGTCGTTTTGTATGGTAGAATTAATGGTTTTCTTTATTGCAAGGAGTACTCCTCCCCCTTTGGATGATCGGTCTTTTCTATAAACTATATAATTGTCGGGTAGAATTTCCTGGGTTTCAATTTGATGAGGACGCATTGACGCAGAAGCAACTAAAATTTAGCAATGGGCCGAAATGTGTGTTCCCTGCTGGCAGTGGGTTTAATCGTAAGTCTACCGCATATTGCCCCAGTCTGGTCGCAGTGTACCACAACATTCTGCATTGGCGATGACACCGACGTGAGCGCTCTGACGGCGATGTTGTATCGGCTGCAAGACACACTGGAACGACAGCAGGACACCATTAGGCGACAACAGGACACATTGGAGCTCCAACAGAAGCAACTTATGAGACACGAGGAGTTTCTTGCGAAACTGCAAATGTGTATGTACCCCTAAATTGTTACTACAGTTGTTACCTAAACCGAGAGTAGTATACACTGACATTACGACGCGCTATACTTATGCTTGGTGGAAGGACGAAGGTATTTGGGTTATTTCCGCGTCAATGTTGACCTAGTCTCGATCACTTAACCGACTGACGCTCGACTGCGTAACTTTGCCAAGAAGACAGTCTAATGACTTTACTACCGGCGTTTGAATGCTATCCGCGTGGGTTTATCAATGCCGCCACCTCACGGATACTGGCTAATCCTGGCCTGAGAACCAATCAGCATCTCTACCCTAATCTGATATAAGGCTGCACTGATAGCCCAGGTGGGGTTGAGAGGCTGAAAAATGCTGCCATCTCATGGAGTCGGTGCAACCGAGGCTAATGCTTACCAGAGAAGATCTTACATCTTCTCTGTGCTTACCATGTGGACAACAGGCCAAGTGGTGCCACCTAGGAGGCACATTAGAAGGCGGACCATGACCTGGCAGACCGCGTGGCGGACCACATTCACAAAGACGCTACCGATCTTTGTTCCATATTTACTAGCTTTGTTGTTGTTTGCGCGTGCGATCGTAAATAGTGGAGACTTTTATTATTGTGTTGTACTAACAAATGTAAATATAATAACGAATGGTGTTAATTGTATCTATAAAATCTTGTTCACGTTGGTGCATTCAATATGATGATGATGATTATGATAATAATATTAGTCAGTCAGAAGCGATCGATATTAAAAGACGACTTGTTCATTTGAAAACAATTACCTCACCACATGTATGAACCATAACAAGACTGGACATGTTAATTATATGACAGCTATGTCATACTTTAGAGTGTCATGTGTAAAATAATGCTATTTTTGTTGTTGATTACATTGATGTTAATGATGTGTGTCTATGTGGTCACGGGCATCGAACGGTGGGGGACGGGCGGACGCGTCCCCCCCACTTTTCAGCGTGGGGGACAGCATAGGAATTGTCCCCCCCCCCACTTTTCAGTTCAGAAAAATGGCGAGGCATATAGCCTGACTCAACACTCCTCTCTCTTAAAAGCTGGTACATAGGACTAGCTAGACAATAAACTCGCGATATGAAGTTCAGCAAAGTTATTTATCGCAAATTAACACGAGGCAAACATATTTAATTTTAAGGCATGTTTTGCTGTTAGTGCGCCATAATCCGTGATAGTTATTTAAACAAACGTAATATTTTAATGTTTTAAACGAAATATTAGACAACTCTTCAAAGTAGTCATCACAGGAGAGTTATCGAACAGCCCGTGGCATTTATACCAAAAATGCTTTGTTATTTCGCTGCACACTGATGATTTTTAATTAGTCGCGGATACGCAGAAAGGCCAATCGGAAAGTTTATAACTACCGGCAAAATGTAAGCCGCTGCCGGGCTCTACCAACCTTGTGTTGATATTATTAATAGGCTCTAGCCATCAAATACATTTTAAATGATGAAATTTGTGTTGCACTTTCACCCCACGCCTCCTTGATGCTTATCGCCTACGGCAGAAGCGGCGGATTCTTGCACTTTGTGTAACTTATTCCCATTTGAGTGATGACAAATGTCTTTGCCAAAATGTTGGATTGGGAAGTTCAACACAGGCACAGCCTGGGCGTCGATCAGTGGGGGACGAGGGGACGCTGACCACCCCACGGCTTGAGGGGGTCAGCATAGTAAATGTCCTCATACTTTTTCAGTTCATAAAACAAATTTATAGGCATATATAGCGAGACTGATCACTCCCCTCTCTTAAAAACTCTACATCGATCTAGTAGTAAAATTAATAATAAGATATAAACTTCCCATTACCTAGTGGAAAATCACTAGATAAATTGCTTGGTTGGCCCGCAACTTGATCTTAGTCCAGTAAATTGTCATCACGCCGGGCTTTGTCATTTTGCACCCTTGTGTTGATATATTAATAGGCATTAGCCATCAAGCACATTAAAGATTATTAATTTTTGCTTGCCCTGTCACCCCTCGCCTGGTCGCCCTGGTCGATATATATATATATATATATATATATATATATATATATATATATATATATATATATATATATATATATATATATATATATATATTATGCATGTCATAAATATACATATATATATACATACACTTATATATATATATATATATATATATATATATATATATATATATATATATATATATATATATATATATATATGTATATATATATATATATATATATATATATATATTATGCATACATATATGTGTATATAAATTGGTTCCCCGTCCCCCCCACTTTTAAAACCGGATCGACGCCCCTGTATGTGGTAGACTATACTTCAGTAGTCATGCGTAGTAATACACGTTGTAGCTGTGACCTAGCTGTGAGTAGTGATACATGGATATGCAAATAAAGTTCAGTTGAGTGATATCCCCAAGAACCACGTGTGTGTTTTACTTTAGTGTCTGAATATACAATACAGAATTGGCGACGAGACGGATGGGGTGGTAGTAACTTATCGAAAGTTGGAACTTATTTGCTTCCAATTATTTGCGTTGCGACCATCTCGTATATTTGACAAGACGTAAATCGAAGTGATGTCCGACGCCATTTAGAGACACGACACAATTCGAATTGCGTTGTGACCAAAGTAATTACGCCCTGTCCAAAATACAAAATTGGTCACGACACAAAGAATTGCGGCGTGTCGCACGAATAGTTGCGTCGCGGGGATATTCCGCCTTTATGACGGGCTTGTGCTTCCATACACGGCATGGCAGCACGGAGTCGGAAATACAACGGGTCATCCGAGAACAGCGACAAGCCCAAGTGAGATGCAAGATCTGTGGCCAAGAACATGCTGTAAGGACTGATGGTTGCATAAATTCCATGTAATTACTTTCTATAAAATATTATAATTATTATATATATGAAGTCATAATTAACAGTATATCGTGGAAATGCAGCAGTCAAGCTAGAAGTATAGCTTTGTGTCCTTACACCAATTACAACCAGTTGTCCGAGTTCTCTAAGGATGACAGAGACATAGTTCTTGGCTGATCGCGTAGAAGAGGTACCCACAGAGGCCAGATAGATAATTGTACCCACTTCTGTATTATGCTGTCTGTATTAAAGTTCTTGAAACGAAAAAAATCTTCTGCAAATGATTGAGCATTTAGAATATTTCTTCGTGAGTATCTGATTTCAAATAGACAGTGACACTGTGGCTGAATTTCGAAGGCCATGGCTAACTATCAAAGAGATCAGTACGGAGAGGGAATACTGCGATACGTGGCCAATATTAGAACATCGAGTCTACGACTATACAAGATGAAGAGGCAGATGAGACGAAGGGTAAATTAGTAGATCGGCCAATTCAGCTCCAACCTAGCAATTAAGTGTTTCGCAGTTTCACATGTGAATTAGTCCCATGTAAAGGCATGCTAGGGTGCATGTACAATATAAACAAACAGTGTAGATCTGTGGCTGTTTGTTGTCCTGGGTAGCAAACATGTACTATTTGGGAAAGACTGGCTAGAGGCCTTTACACTGGACTGGGCAGGGATCAAGTTTCGCCCTGGGTCCCGGCCAGTGTGACTGTCACACCAGATTGAACTAGAGGGGTTAGTTAGTAAACACCAGGGGTTGTTTGATGGGAAACTGGGGTTGCTAATAGGTGTCAAAGCACACATTGAAGTGGTAGATTGTGCTAACCCTGTGTATTAAGCCGTGTTCGGTTCCCTATGCTCTGCGACCAAAGGTCGAGCAAGAGTTAGACAGACTTGAGAAAGCCAGGGTAATTACACCAGATACAAGTACTGACTGGTCGACAGGTGTATTAGTAGTAGTAGTAGTAGTAGTAGTAGTAGTAGTAGTAGTAGTAGTAGTAGTAGTAGTAGTAGTAGTAGTAGTAGTAGTAGTAGTAGTAGTAGTAGTAGTAGTAGTAGTAGTAGTAGTAGTAGTAGTAGTAGTAGTAGTAGTAGTAGTAGTAGTAGTAGTAGTAGTAGTAGTAGTAGTAGTAGTAGTAGTAGTAGTAGTAGTAGTAGTAGTAGTAGTAGTAGTAGTAGTAGTAGTAGTAGTAGTAGTAGTAGTAGTAGTAGTAGTAGTAGTAGTAGTAGTAGTAGTAGTAGTAGTAGTAGTAGTAGTAGTAGTAGTAGTAGTAGTAGTAGTAGTAGTAGTAGTAGTAGTAGTAGTAGTAGTAGTAGTAGTAGTAGTAGTAGTAGTAGTAGTAGTAGTAGTAGTAGTAGTAGTAGTAGTAGTAGTAGTAGTAGTAGTAGTAGTAGTAGTAGTAGTAGTAGTAGTAGTAGTAGTAGTAGTAGTAGTAGTAGTAGTAGTAGTAGTAGTAGTAGTAGTAGTAGTAGTAGTAGTAGTAGTAGTAGTAGTAGTAGTAGTAGTAGTAGTAGTAGTAGTAGTAGTAGTAGTAGTAGTAGTAGTAGTAGTAGTAGTAGTAGTAGTAGTAGTAGTAGTAGTAGTAGTAGTAGTAGTAGTAGTAGTAGTAGTAGTAGTAGTAGTAGTAGTAGTAGTAGTAGTAGTAGTAGTAGTAGTAGTAGTAGTAGTAGTAGTAGTAGTAGTAGTAGTAGTAGTAGTAGTAGTAGTAGTAGTAGTAGTAGTAGTAGTAGTAGTAGTAGTAGTAGTAGTAGTAGTAGTAGTAGTAGTAGTAGTAGTAGTAGTAGTAGTAGTAGTAGTAGTAGTAGTAGTAGTAGTAGTAGTAGTAGTAGTAGTAGTAGTAGTAGTAGTAGTAGTAGTAGTAGTAGTAGTAGTAGTAGTAGTAGTAGTAGTAGTAGTAGTAGTAGTAGTAGTAGTAGTAGTAGTAGTAGTAGTAGTAGTAGTAGTAGTAGTAGTAGTAGTAGTAGTAGTAGTAGTAGTAGTAGTAGTAGTAGTAGTAGTAGTAGTAGTAGTAGTAGTAGTAGTAGTAGTAGTAGTAGTAGTAGTAGTAGTAGTAGTAGTAGTAGTAGTAGTAGTAGTAGTAGTAGTAGTAGTAGTAGTAGTAGTAGTAGTAGTAGTAGTAGTAGTAGTAGTAGTAGTAGTAGTAGTAGTAGTAGTAGTAGTAGTAGTAGTAGTAGTAGTAGTAGTAGTAGTAGTAGTAGTAGTAGTAGTAGTAGTAGTAGTAGTAGTAGTAGTAGTAGTAGTAGTAGTAGTAGTAGTAGTAGTAGTAGTAGTAGTAGTAGTAGTAGTAGTAGTAGTAGTAGTAGTAGTAGTAGTAGTAGTAGTAGTAGTAGTAGTAGTAGTAGTAGTAGTAGTAGTAGTAGTAGTAGTAGTAGTAGTAGTAGTAGTAGTAGTAGTAGTAGTAGTAGTAGTAGTAGTAGTAGTAGTAGTAGTAGTAGTAGTAGTAGTAGTAGTAGTAGTAGTAGTAGTAGTAGTAGTAGTAGTAGTAGTAGTAGTAGTAGTAGTAGTAGTAGTAGTAGTAGTAGTAGTAGTAGTAGTAGTAGTAGTAGTAGTAGTAGTAGTAGTAGTAGTAGTAGTAGTAGTAGTAGTAGTAGTAGTAGTAGTAGTAGTAGTAGTAGTAGTAGTAGTAGTAGTAGTAGTAGTAGTAGTAGTAGTAGTAGTAGTAGTAGTAGTAGTAGTAGTAGTAGTAGTAGTAGTAGTAGTAGTAGTAGTAGTAGTAGTAGTAGTAGTAGTAGTAGTAGTAGTAGTAGTAGTAGTAGTAGTAGTAGTAGTAGTAGTAGTAGTAGTAGTAGTAGTAGTAGTAGTAGTAGTAGTAGTAGTAGTAGTAGTAGTAGTAGTAGTAGTAGTAGTAGTAGTAGTAGTAGTAGTAGTAGTAGTAGTAGTAGTAGTAGTAGTAGTAGTAGTAGTAGTAGTAGTAGTAGTAGTAGTAGTAGTAGTAGTAGTAGTAGTAGTAGTAGTAGTAGTAGTAGTAGTAGTAGTAGTAGTAGTAGTAGTAGTAGTAGTAGTAGTAGTAGTAGTAGTAGTAGTAGTAGTAGTAGTAGTAGTAGTAGTAGTAGTAGTAGTAGTAGTAGTAGTAGTAGTAGTAGTAGTAGTAGTAGTAGTAGTAGTAGTAGTAGTAGTAGTAGTAGTAGTAGTAGTAGTAGTAGTAGTAGTAGTAGTAGTAGTAGTAGTAGTAGTAGTAGTAGTAGTAGTAGTAGTAGTAGTAGTAGTAGTAGTAGTAGTAGTAGTAGTAGTAGTAGTAGTAGTAGTAGTAGTAGTAGTAGTAGTAGTAGTAGTAGTAGTAGTAGTAGTAGTAGTAGTAGTAGTAGTAGTAGTAGTAGTAGTAGTAGTAGTAGTAGTAGTAGTAGTAGTAGTAGTAGTAGTAGTAGTAGTAGTAGTAGTAGTAGTAGTAGTAGTAGTAGTAGTAGTAGTAGTAGTAGTAGTAGTAGTAGTAGTAGTAGTAGTAGTAGTAGTAGTAGTAGTAGTAGTAGTAGTAGTAGTAGTAGTAGTAGTAGTAGTAGTAGTAGTAGTAGTAGTAGTAGTAGTAGTAGTAGTAGTAGTAGTAGTAGTAGTAGTAGTAGTAGTAGTAGTAGTAGTAGTAGTAGTAGTAGTAGTAGTAGTAGTAGTAGTAGTAGTAGTAGTAGTAGTAGTAGTAGTAGTAGTAGTAGTAGTAGTAGTAGTAGTAGTAGTAGTAGTAGTAGTAGTAGTAGTAGTAGTAGTAGTAGTAGTAGTAGTAGTAGTAGTAGTAGTAGTAGTGGTAGTGGTAGTGGTAGTGGTAGTGGTAGTGGTAGTGGTAGTGGTAGTGGTAGTGGTAGTGGTAGTGGTAGTAGTAGTAGCAGTAGCAGTAGCAGCAGCAGCAGCAGCAGCAGTAGTAGTAGCAGCAGTAGCAGCAGCAGCAGCAGCAGCAACAGCAGCAGTAGCAGTAGTAGTAGTAGTTCCTAAGAAGAATGGTGCCATTAGAGGTATTAGCTATGTGAAGAATGGGACAATATCACGAAACTGCTTGAACACACTAAAAGCAGAATATTATACAATATCGTTATTATACCTATTGGTAGCTTTTGACACTGTCCAACACTCTATACCGCTATCCCGTATGTACAGCTATTCCGGAATCGGCGGTGTTGCACTTGACTGGTTCCGGGACATGCTGTGTGCGCATTGAAAACGTGACATCGGATATATCGCAAATAATGTACGGTCTCCCGCAAGGCCTTACAGTCGATTACATTTCGCACGTTACCTTATTGACTTGTCTAGTGTTGCTACTCACTACTACATATAATAATTTTACAGTATTATATTGAGATGAATGTTAGTACAGTGATTAGCGTTGAGTTGAACACTTCAACCGTTTTACTTTCGATATAACGTATTTGTTCGTTCATTATATCGTCCACCAGTTGTCAAAGGTAGAACGCTCTTCATGAAGAATGAGCGCAATTGATTTCTTGATTCATATACTATTTTATGCATGTGTAGTTACATAGTTTTTGTTCATTGTTTCAGCCACCACCACCACTAAGAAACCTGGTAAGACGGAGATTATTCTACATAGTTTTAGTCGTCGATTCTATATCAACCACACACACGCACACGCACACGCACACGCACACGCACACGCACACGCACACGCACACGCACACGCACACGCACACGCACACGCACACGCACACTCACACGCACACGCACACGCACACGCACACGCACACGCACACGCACACGCACACGCACACGCACACGCACACGCACACTCACACGCACACGCACACGCACACGCACACGCACACGCACACGCACACGCACACGCACTCGCACACACACACACACACACACACACACACACACTATGGCGTACATAAAAACAATCGCACATACGTTGCCAATTAATGGTATCGCAACATAATCTATGTATTTTATTAGTAACTTAAAAGTTGTTTTTATAATTTCAGTACCAACACAGACAATGATGCCAGGTATGTGAAGTTAGTTGTTGCTTCATGCATATCAGATGAGTCGTAACTCAATACAACCGACCTAAAGTGTGCATATTCCAAACCCTTAATCAACTGTCGGATAGGTTGCTTTACTGGTGATTTTAAAGCAAAGATTCGTCAACCATAGGGCACTCTTTACCGATAATAAGCTATGTAACTAAGGTATCCAATAAACATTCGTTATCTGTTTGTAATGCAAACTATCGTCATATTTTAAATGAATGGGACACTAGACATGACGTGTCTGCGAACGACATAGGCCGTGCGCGACAGGTTGGTTTGTCAAACACAGCTATGGCTAATGTGAATGTTTTAACGAAATAATAGACATTATAAATGGATTGAAAAGAAATGATATTTTATACGATGAAGCTTCAACACCTTTATTATAACACATTAAAATGGCAGTAGTACCGTTGTTTAAAATACAATAATATTCATAATGTTGTTATGCTCGTTGATAGCAGTGGGAGTATCCGACATGCCTAGTGTTGCTACTCACTACTACATATACACAACCATTTTTACAGTATTATATTTAGATGAAGGTTAGTACCGTGGTTATCGTTGAGTTGAACACTTCAAACGTTTTACTTTCGATATAACGTATTTGTTCGTTCGTTATATCGTCTACCAGTCGTCAAAAGTAGAACGCTCTTCATGAAGAATAAGCAAAATTGATTTCTTGATTTATTTTATATATTATGCATGTGTATTTACATACGTTTTGTTTATTGTTTCAGCCACCACCACCACCACCACTAAGAAACCTGGTAAGACGCAGATTATTATACATAGTTTTAGACGTTGACGTTGCGCTTCGAGTCAACTGTGTCATCTCTGCAATAGACCATAGTTTGATTGTACATCAACTACACACACACCACATACAAACGCGCGCGCACACACACACACACACACTCACACACAAACACACACACACACACACGCGCGCGCATTCGCGGATACACACACACGCACGTATACACGCACGCACACACGCACGTACACACACACACGCGCGCACACACACACACACACACACACACACACACACACAGTATGGCATACATAGAAAACAGTCATGCACACGTTGCCAATTAATGGTATCGCAACATAATCTATGTATTTTATTGCAAACATTAAAAGTTGTTTTTATAATTTCAGCACCAACACAGACAACGATGCCAGGTATGTGAAGTTAGTTGTTGTTTCATGCATATCAGATGAGTCGTAACTCAATACAACCGACCTAAAGTGTGCATATTCCGAACCCTTAATACAGATAGGTTGCTTTACTGGTGATTTTAAAGCAAAGATTCATCAACCGTAGATCACTCTTTACCAATAATAAACTATGCAAGTAACGTATCCAATAAACATTCATTATCTGTTTGTAATGCAAACTATCATATTTTAAATGAATGGGACACTAGGTATGACTTAACTGCGAACGACATAGGTCGTGCGCGACAGGTTGGTTTGTCAAACACAGCTATGGCTAACGTGAATGTTTCAACGGAAATGATAGACATTATAAATGGATTTATGAGATGTCAATTATTTTTACGACTGAGATATCACTTGAATGACCGCACTAAAATTATATATCTATGATAAGTGATGTATTAATAATAACACCTTTATTATGACACATTAAAATGGCAATAGTACCATTCTTTTAAACACAATACTAGTCACAATAATACTGTTGATATCAAATGTGTTTGTGTCTCAGGATTTTGTTTTACATAATTGTATCGGACAGAAACCAGTAGTGTGAATATTGCGTTGTGTTTATTATGTTGTATTTCTCGCGGCAGCTGAGTGCGTGGCGGACGTAGCTATGGTCATTGATAGCAGCGGGAGTATCCGGGACGCGAATAAACCAGGACGAAAAGACAATTATGATCTGATCAAGGAGGTGTGTATACCGGGAGATATGTCTGTGGTGTATGACTCGAGGTTCTGTAAGCTTCAGGACATGCTACTGAAATGTTCTCTGCTAGAACCAATGCCACGTTTTCCACGAGGTGCAATAACCACAGGTTGTGTTATATGTTGGTACCAATGGTTAACACTGGTACAACAACCAATGGTGATATATTGGCACCGATCGGTAATCACATGCATCAGTAGATGTGTTTAAAACACTCAAAAACTACTTATGCTATACTTTCACAGATGAGGATATCTGTGTGGGCCTTTCTTTCCATAAATTGTTTTTGTTTTACAATTTTGTGGTTTCAATTTAGGGACCATGCGTAAATTATTGTATTTAAAGTATTTTAAAATGATTTAATGAAATAATGATCTATAGTTTTAACTGTTTTAGTGGTTGCGTGTTAGCTATATTTTTACGCGTTTATTTCTTAGTCGGTATCTCTTTTATGTATATATTCGTCTATTTGTAAAGCGCCCGGAAGCAATTTTGAATTGATCTGGCGCTATATAAGTATTATTATTATCATTTGCAACAACTAGAACTGAGATACGTGGTGTGTGATGTTGAAACCTTCGTCTACTTAACTCAAAGGGAATGTGCACTTTCTAACACTAAACATATTATGTACTAGAAGATTATCTTCTTCGCTATCAGAACGAAGTGACCCTTTTTAATCATATGATCAGTTCTGTGGTCACACGTGAAATAGTTTGAAAGTCATGGTGAATTTGGTACATGAAGGCAGAGAAAAAGCCGTACTGTAATGTGATAATGTGAATATTTTGTGATGCCACAATATTTCACGTTTAGCAGTATGTAACTTTCGCCTACTTTGCTTAGGTGCAACAAATACAATCCTCATAATAATAGTCGTCTCTGTCTTCCAGAATGATATATATATATATATATATATATATATATATATATATATATATATATATATATATATATGGACTCTGAAATATA
>OZ024865.1:35225437-35252937 GCA_964017155.1 Oasisia sp. SBJ-2009
TTGCATGATACCTACATCGACAACCTTCGTTATGTCATCGGAATTAGGTCGTACTCTATTGTTAGACGTCTATGGGTATCTAACCACCAACATGCGTCTCCGCCGTTGACATTACCAAGTGGTCCAATAAACACAAACTAACACTGTAGTACATTTTGTACGTTTCTTATTTGAGGACTTATTACATAAGCTACTGCTTGTAAACCATCAGCAAAAGGCACAGCATTTTTAGAAATTTTGAAATTATTAAGAAATGTTTGACTGTCTTTATTGCCGTGGTTATATTTAATGGACAGGTGACTGAACAATAAGGCGTCATTATCAAGGTTTTGCTGGCAATGAATCAATTACACATGTAAACGTTCGGAATTCGAATTACTTGTAGTTGTAGTCGAGTACCTGTGACGGTCACTTATCTTGTTCAGGTTATGTATATACACAACACACACACACACACACACACACACACACACACACACACACACACACACACACACACACACACACACACACACACACACACACACACACACACACACACACACACACACACACACACACACACACACACACACACACACACACACACACACACACACACACACACACACACACACATACATACATACATACACATACATATATACGGGTAAAGGTACATAAAATGTCAACGATTTCCTGTTTGCCGCTTCAATCATTGTGTATACACATACGTATGTTTTTGTATAATGTTGCTAACATACACCACACACACACACACACACACACACACACACACACACACACACACACACACACACACACACACACACACACACACACACACACACACACACACACACACACACACACACACACACACACACACACACACACACACACACACACACACACACACACACACACACATACATACATACACATACATATATACGGGTAAAGGTACATAAAATGTCAACGATTTCCTGTTTGCCGCTTCAATCATTGTGTATACACATACGTATGTTTTTGTATAATGTTGCTAACATACACCACACACACACACACACACGCACGCACACGCACACGCGCACGCACGCACGCACGCACGCACACACGCACGCACGCACGCACACACACACACACACACACACACACTCACACACACACACACACACACACACACACACACACACACACACACACACACACACACATAGACACAACATAGTTTGGTCATTGTCTTAACTAACGTTTTTTGTAGATGTTTTCTGTAAATTTTGAACATTTGCAAATGTGTACCATATAATTTTTTATTTCTTTTGCATTTGAGGCTTCATTAAAATAATATTTCATTACAATGCTCATGGATGTGTGTGTCGTATTAATGCTATAAAAATAGGTCATATTAATTAGGGATGAAAAATAGCTGGGTCATTTTAGGATGCCCGAATCGGCAATGCCACCGTGGAGGTAGCTGTATGGAAAAGAAAGTGACGTGTTTGCATTTGGATAGCTTATACTCACAAGGGTCATAACTCAACTGTTTGTTGGTGAGAGAGCCTGTAGGTTTGCATTGACAAGACATTAAAGACGTTTTGATGGTTTTTGCGAACGTGTGAAGAAACCCCTTAAAGGCGTGATCGAGGCCCATTTAGTGTTGCCTTCGGTACGCTGATTCCCCATTCTCCTTTGTCTTCAGTTGAGTATAACTTCACCTTCCTCCCTATTTCCAACACCCTTGGGCTGACGGTCTTCCCACAAGCATATTTCCCTCCTCTTCTCCGACCTAGTTGAGTGTGTGTGTGCGTGTGCGTGTGCGTGTGCGTGTGCGTGTGCGTGTGCGTGTGCGTGTGCGTGTGCGTGTGCGTGTGCGTGTGCGTGTGCGTGTGCGTGTGCGTGTGCGTGTGCGTGTGCGTGTGCGTGTGCGTGTGCGTGTGCGTGTGCGTGTGCGTGTGCGTGTGCGTGTGCGTGTGCGTGTGCGTGTGCGTGTGCGTGTGCGTGTGCGTGTGCGTGTGCGTGTGCGTGTGCGTGTGCGAGTGTGTGTGTGTCTGTGAGTGTCTTTTGAGCCTTTGTTTGTGTACGTGCATGCGTGCGTGCGTGCGTGCTTTCGTGCCTGAGCCTGGTGTCGTGGATGATGAATGTGTTCGTATCAATTGTTTCAGGTTTATCCGTGCTTACGTAGGATGTGAGGACATGTCTAACCATGATATATGACTTTCCTGTTTACGTTATTCGCAGCTCCTCCGAGCGCCAAACAGCTTGAGACATGACCTAGTTGGAGTAGACGTATAAACACCAAGACATCTAAAAAACAAACATCCGTGTTTGTGGTGGCTGCAATTAAGTCTTTACGTTTGTTAGTAAACACCGAATTTCCCAGGCCAGACACTTAAGAAAGTCGTCAACCAGGAGGTCACATCTATTGTCGGGTTGATATTCATATGGATGCGTCATTTAATATTTTCTAAAGGTGAATGGTGATATAATTGATTAAATTCAAGCCAGTGACTAACATACCGATGCTTACGTGAGTATTACTGAATATGCGTGACTTGGGTAACGATTTAGGCCTACTGTTACGATGGTATTGCGATAGTTTTGTTACTGTCAAAATAATGTGATACCTCATCATTTGTGCGATAACATTGTGGACGTAGGACTTTTCAGGAAAACAGTCTCAAATACAGCGCAGACGAATTCCGTGTCACCCCATGCTGTTATCGTGGAGGCGGTGGATTAGGAAGTATAAATAAATACATGCATACAAAATAATATAATATATATATATATATATGTATATATATATATATATATATATATATATATATATATATATATATGTATATATATATATATATATATATACATATATATATATATATATATATATATGTATATATATATATATACATATATATATATATATATATATATATATATATATATATATATATATATATATTATAATTGTATGTATACATATGTATATACTTATTTATAGTTGCTAATCAACCGCCTCCACGATAAAAGCAAGGTGCCGCAGCATTCGTCTGCCTTGTATTTTGAGACTGCGTTTCCTGAAAATTACTACGTCCACAATGCTATCGCAAACATTGCAATAATATATAAGGGGTCATCCATAATTATCATCATTTTCACAAGCGTACAAACCGTACGCTGGGGGGGGGGTATGACTTGAACGTACGCTTTTTTTAATGTTGAAAAATAATGACAAAAACGATGTGCCCACTTATCGCTCGCTCGCTCGCTCATCCTCACACAAGGGAGAGGTAAAGACCGCCAAAACGAAAAGAAAATAGTGCTCGAATGATTTGCTTGTATGCTAGTGATTCATCAGAATGACGCATTATTGCGAAACATGGCAACTGTGAAACACTGTCATCATTTTCACCATTTACATTTGAACACTTTCAAGGGGGAGGGGGGGGGTCAGAAAAAGTGTACGGTTTGTACGCATGTGAAAATGATGATAATTATGGATGACCCCTAAATCAATTTATACTGCGTCTGCGTCTACATCCGGGTTATAACTTATATACATGCAAAGCTTCGCCGCGAAGGTTGTCTTTGCCGGGTAAAAACTTATTATTCAGAGAGTGACCCCCTCAATCGGACACGCGAACCCCTTAGAACCCATTAAGCACGCTGTTTGTATCCGGTTAGTTCAGTCGTTGAAGCAGACGGGACGAGACAATGGCGGATGGGACTCTAAGTGCGATGCTCGTAATGGGTCTGTTGTGTGTCACAAGCGGTCAACGTTTCGTGTCCAGCAACGGTCAGTGCAGCTACACGTTCAACTGCGACCACGACTCACAGGGAGCTACCGATGGTGACCCGTTGATGAAGAATTCGGTGGTCATTTTGCAGGTAATACTGCACTGCGTTCTAGTATAAACATCTTGTTTTTGTTCTACGGACGTACGTTCAAGCATGCACAAGCACACACTCACCCATCCATTTCCAAAACTATTAGTCTTGAAGTGTTATATGGACAACTTTGCTATGTGTACAACCACCAGGCTGAGGTGATAATAATATCAAAGTAACAAATAATACAATTAACAACTAAATTATACATATTTCCCAACATACAGCAACACGGTTAAATGTTTATCACGGTCGTTTATAAATCCACAAGTAAAAAGCAACGAAGGATCAATTATGAACGTATAAAGGTCTATTGCGCGTTTTCGTGTATAATACAGCAACAGAGAATATTATTTTACAAATATGGTGCCACATCAATCTATAAACATTTACCGAAACCAGCAGTAGCGTGAACCGGAAAGAGAATGACTCGTGTTTGTACATTGTGTATTCGATCACGCAGACACAAATGCAACAGTTGATCGGTGAAGTGGCGGACTTGCGAACCAACAACGCCCAACTGCAGAAGAACAACGCCCGACTACAACAGCAACTGGACGCTATCAACGCAGGTTCGGGCAGTGTTTTCAGGACCCCAGTAACGGCAGGATGTCATTGGTCAATTTTCGTTAATTATTTGTTTGAATAAAATTAAATGATAATGCACACGTAACCTCGATGGAAACTATAGTTTTATCAAACTTTTGGAGTTGGTGTTTTTGCATGTAAATTGTGATATTGGCGCCCTCTGTAGGTGACACTGAAACAATGAATATGTTTGCGGTCAACCTAAAGCAATGCTCGCGACAGAACCTGAACGACGAGCGTGAAAGTGGACTGATATTGGTAGGTTGTTTATGACATAGTTGCATAACACCACCAGTAAACAAGATTAATTGAATAACACCGGCAGTAGAATTGACCCAATTAGGTCGCGGTGGGGAATCGCTGTATTTATTTTGTCTCTGAACACCCTATTTTTCTAAGCTGCCATCTTGCCGTTCGTGCGCCAATCACCAAGCCATGTTGAATGCAAACGATATACTGTGTAAACATTACAAATGTCTATGTTGTGACTGAACTTGCCGGGAGCATCAACGAACATGGATAGCATCCAGGTCCCAGTTTTAACCCGTCGAAAGACTAAAACGTCGTAAAGATGCGCTAACTGCGTTTCACGAGTCTGCTCTATAATTGCACTTAGCTGCACCATGCATTTAGTAGGCGTAACTTTACGCTAGTTAAAATATTTACGGTATACTCCCGAAGTTGAAATATATACAGTATGCTCCCGACACGCCCACTCTCAACATAATTATTTTTAATGTTTACACTGGATATCCTTTACATTCATCATAGCTTCCCATTTGCTATACGAACGAAAAAGGCGGCAGCTAGAAACAAAGGTTGTTCAGATACAGCATAAGTACAGGGATTCCCCACAGCGACTTAACTAGGTCAATACTACGTTGATTTAACTGCGCGAATGGTAAATTGGTCTCATGAAACCGGCCGTAAGCTGGATTGACTAGTCGTTGTTAGCTGCGACCAGTAGACCGCGTAATTGCTCGTAAAGTTACATGGCTTTATGGAGCTAGGCCCAGTAACGTAAACTTAAAAACTAAAATTTCATGGCCAGCTAAGAGCAACTACGGGGACATTCGTGAAACGCAACTAGCGTAACATTACGACGTTTTAGGCTTTCGACGACGCTATCGTCCGCTACAACGTCGTACGTACGCTCCATGAAACTGGCGCTATTGGGTGAATTTCCGTTTTTGTCGCAGACGTGTGACTTCGTGAAGAAACGGCAAGACACAGTGCTACGTGTGGCCTGGAACGGTGATTTGCGACTGATCGCAAATGGCGCCACTTGTCGCCGCTGGTTCTTCACACTCAATGGCGTCGAGTGCAGCCAACCGAAGCCGATCGAGACGCAGCTCCACGTCCAGTTGCAGACCACTAACGTCCACCGACCGGCCTACGGTAGGAACGAACAGCCGTCCACTGGTACAAGTGACTCCCTCTTGCGATTCTTTCACCATATAATGTGTCGACTGAAAAACTAAATCTTTAAAATAACTGTACCTCTGCATAACCAGATCGCCGCCTAGAGAATCAACTCAATTGTAACACTCACCAAGTGGTGCATAATAAGACGTAATAAAAGAAGCTAATAACATTTGGAGCAGTTGCACGTCAAAATATTAAAAGTATTAAAACGTAGCGTATTGATAACAAGTAAAATGTTAATGACAAACTTGCACAAGCACTAGGATACACATGTAGCCTACGCAGTACGCACACGTGCGTATCCAACGCACATAGGCACGAACGAAAACACACACACGCACGCACGCATGACGCCGAACGCACGCGCACGCACGCGCACGCACACGCACACGTACACGTACATACACACACACACACGCACGCACGCACGCACGCACGCACGCACGCACACACACACACACACACACACACACACACACACACACACAACGTATAGCCTACCGTAAACACTATCAAATCACGTGCCCGTCGTCATTTTCTGTTATAGTTGAGGGTTACTGCCGTGGGGTGAGAGCGGGGTCGGTTCTCGTCGGATGGAACATTGGCCTCTGTCACGAAAATTCTCCCACCACTTACAAAGGCAACGCCTACACCGGCTGGGTGGCGACCGCCCGCATCATTGTGGAGGAAATACTCGTGAATGATGCCAACGAAACCATTATCTAGATACGACATGTTTGTCCACTCGCTAATATTTTGTAGTAGATTTTTGTAAATCTGGCAATGGTCAGTCCCCAGAAGTCGGCCAAACAATTGGACCATTAATCGTCCATGTAAACTATTCTTAAGGTGATGTGTTTGACTAAATGCGTCACGTCAACAATGTCAACCAACTGGACAATTAATCGTCCGTGTGACTCGGGATCAAGATGATAATGTTCTCTAAATGTATCTCCTCAACAGTGATGTTACACGTACACGTTGACCATCTGGGAAAATGTTAGCAGCCAGTTGCACGCAAATAGTTGCCGCGTAATGTAATAAGTAGTAAGTTTTGTTTTAATAATGCTGATCACTGCTTATGAAAACTTGATACTTGATGTTATTGGTGAATAACAATCCACGTGATATATGAAATGACGTCACGGTATAAAGCAATTTCGATAATAAACCTTGTCAGTCTCATTTATAACAAAGCAGGATAGTGTAGGAACGGTCTGAATACATTACAGACATGATGCCCTCCAACAATTCCATTTGCACCCTCTCGAACAAAACTGATGGTCTAAATACTGGGAAGGGATTCGTAACTCCAACACCGCCTGAAACAACCGTCATACGCCCTGCTGATCCTAACGAGTGGCCCGGGATGTTTGAGATGTCTGAGATGTCTGAGGTCTGAGATGCACCGAATGAGTCAAACGTGTGGTTTCAAGTGACGCTACCCGTCTCTGTTACGTTTCGCCCTCGACTATTTGAGTAATATCAAGTACCGTTTAATTTCCGGATTGATAGAGTAAGCACCGCGTTTCCCCTTCCTCTACACGTTCACACCCTCCACCCTCCCACTTCCTTTCCACCCCCTCTCTTCCACCCACCCCTCCTTCACCTTTCAATCTCCCCTTTCCACCCCTCCCATTCTCCATCCACGCCCTCTTGCACTCTTTCAAACGCGCCCACTCCCGTTCCAGCATCTCTCTCGATGACTGAAACATGCTGTCGCAGAATTACTACCAACTGTTCAAGTAGAACCTGTCGTAGAAGAAGAATATATCCTTATCCTGCTGTAGTTCACGAACTAAATGATTGTACGCAACATAATATTGACACCGTTTTTAATGATGTCGGGAACCTCCCAGCGGTGTCTTCGACTTCGCCAGGCTTCGGCTTCGACTTCGGCTTCGGCTTCGGCTTCGGCTTCGGCTTCGGCCTCGGCCTCGGCCTCGGCCTCGGCCTCGGCCTCGGCCTCGGCCTCGGCCTCGGCCTCGGCCTCGGCTTCGGCTTCGGCTTCGGCTTCGGCTTCGGCTTCGGCTTCGGCTTCGGCTTCGGCTTCGGCTTCGGCTTCGGCTTCGGCTTCGCGTCGTCTAGACGGAAGCGACTTCTACGAGCATGCATTTTATGTTTATTTAATGTATTATTATGTATTATTATTATATTAATGAAACACTAATTTTATACCACAATTATTTACGTACTTATCTTAATATGTTAGTCATATATATATATATATATATATATATATATATATATATATATATATATATATATATATATATATACTTATTATAATATATTATGTTAAATATAAATATAATATCATACGTACATGTACCTATTGTTTTATATGTTTGTTTATTCCGTGTACCTTTAACAATGTTTGTGCGTGCCTAAGAACGGGCTGGTCCCTGAGATACGACTTAGAAATGTTGGTTGTAAAAATAAACTAATAATATGAGAATCCTATAGTGCTCCCTTCTCGTGGCGCTGTCAAAATTAGAGCTAAACGCACGTCGTTCCGCAATGTATGGAATCACGTATTTATGGAATCTTAGCTTTAATCATCTTTTTCGGCTAGTATGTGTTAGACACAACACACGAGAGGAATCGTCTCGAGACGTTTGATTATCGTCTTTCACTAAATGGCTAATAATGTACAACTTCTCCGCTAACTCCGTTCGTAGTTGGTTAAAAATAAGTTCTTAATTTATATATATATATATATATATATATATATATATATATATATATATAGATAGATAGATATGTGTGTGTGTGTGTGCGAGTGTGCGTGTGTGCGTGCGTGTGTGCGCATGTGTGCGTGTGTGTGTGTGTATTTGTGTGTCGTACAGTGTCTGCCGTAGACCTGTGTAGTCATACGAAAGGAAAATATATGTAATTCATTGTAATGACGTGAGGGACTCTTTATTTATTTTACAATTGCATGCGTTTTATGTAACAGTATTACCATTATTAAATTTATGATTATTATATATGTTATACAAGACTTATATGTTTATGATGGTGCATAGTTACACGGGAAGAATTCAATTTATCTATAACATTGCACGTCGTATTATTAAACTTTAAACTTTCGAAGCGTTGACGTACGTCCTACATTAGTGACAGTCATAGGTAGAGCTGCATCGTCGTCTGTTCTGTCATCAAAAACCACATTCCAAAATCTTCAGAGTTAAAAACGCAACGTAAATATAAAAAACAGTTGTCGTTATTTCAAATGGAACAAATGCGAAACACAGAACATATCAAGGAAACACACATTTAAAGCGTGTCTTTCGTCTTTACTGCTTTTGTGACATGGAAGTGCAGCGTATTTAGCTGGGATCCTTAACAGTTTGGTGGCTGTGATGCCATACAGGTGTAACTACAGCATCCAAACGTATCCCCCGTTGAAGCCACCGATTAAATAACGACTTATTGCAGCGGGTCTTGACATTGGGTAACTTTCTTTGTTGTCGTTGCATCTCCTTACTTCTATTGCTGAAAATAACATCAGTTGTCCTGAATAAACTTAGATTCCCGCGTAAGGAGTCGATACACGTACGATAGACTTGTACGAGTGACTCGGATGAAACTAAAATTCACGTGTAATCGACTAAATCGTATATGAAATCGTACGCGTATTTTGTCGTGCGAGTCACATGACCGAGTCACTCGTACGAGGCACTCGTGCGAGTCTATCGAACGTATATTGCTGCCTTTAGGTGACGCAGTTGGTAAAACAAGTGCAGGGGTATATACAAACCGACAGGGTCCCAACGGTTAGAACATATTACACATCAGTGAATTGCAACTGGTTTGTTATATCAAAACCTAGCCACACATTTACGGGCACAGCATAAAATGTATATTAAAAGCATGTGTTCATGTTTACATTCACTGTAGAGTATGAAACTCATTTATATTCACAATGGAGCCCTGACCCACTCACTCACATCCACATTTGTGTTGAATCGTTGTCCTTAGATAATGGCTACATTGCTCCATATATGTTATGTACTTATGGACATATGTGCATAACGCACACTATTTGATGTCTTAAGAACAAATGTCAAAACGACGCCCACAGACAAGTCAACACCAACGATAATTTAGGTGATCATTTAAGATTCAAGATTCAAAAGACTTAACTTTAACCATTACAATAAAAACTGAACTTTTCCTTCAGTTAAAAAATAAAATGCCAGTAATAAGATTTGTGATTCAAATACAGTTGATAAGACACATTGAAATTATGATAATAATAACACTAATCAGCACTACTGTTGGTAAAATTAATAAATTAAATATACAAATAAATACAATAAATAAATAAGTATATGAAATAAACAAATACGCCGATAACCATATATATATATATATATATATATATATATATATATATATATATATATATATATATATATATATATATATATATATATATATATATATATATATATATATATGCGTTTTTGGCCAGACACAGTATAATAACATTAATAATAATAATACAAAACTCTATAAATAAATAAACCGGATTAAATAAATCAGTACAATAAGAACATGAAATAAAAAATGACTCATAACATACCATTCTTCTTATGTGTATTATGTTATACTGCACACTACACTTTAGCATTCATAATTAAGATGGTAGAGGGTACAAAGATGTTCATTTTTTATGAAAGAATGCAATATTTACATAGCAGCGAGGTCCGTGCCATCTACCTCTGCATTCGCACCAGTACCCATCGTTGCGTGCGTGGCAGGTGCCGCCATGTATACACGGCTGTCTTGCGCAAGGTTCGTCGTGGACTGAAACAAACAGCTATTTCAGGCCACTGTATTCAGCAGCAACAACACACTGTTAATTTAGATCCATCAATCCTGATCCTGAGCTGATGAGTGTATGCAAGGACGCGCGTACGAGTGTGTGCGTGTGCGTGTGCGTGTGCGTGTGCGTGTGCGAGTGCGTGTGCGTGTGCGTGTGCGTGTGCCTGCGTGTGCCTGCGTGCGTGCGTGTGCGTGCGTGCGTACGTGTGTGTGTATGTCTGCATGCATGCATGTATGCATGTATGCATGTATGCATATTGCTTACGGAAATATTGCTTACGGAAAAGAATGCGACTATAAGAGAAATAACACTAAGAAATAGCATTGAAGCAAGCAACATGTTTAGTGGCATGAGAGTTTCGCGACTTTGTCAGATGAAGTGACAAGATGACCATGACAGGAATGTAGTATGGGTTAGTAGTTACTTTCTGGTATATCAGTTCAGGCATGGACACACACATGCATGCGTGTACATGTGAAACATGTGTAGTTACACCAAATCTAGGTTTGTGATTGGTTTCTCCGAATAATTCTCTCGGGCCAGGAGGGTTGGTAAGAATTAGCATGCATGCTAGCATGTAAGAATGCATGCATGCATACATACATGCATACATACATAAATACGTGTATATATTATGCATATAATACAATTATATATATATATATATATAATTTATATATATATATAATTTTATTATAAAATACAATACAATACTTGTTTCTTAAATAGATTCACTGCGAAGTTCACTCTACCTGCTTCTCCATATATCATCACCTCACAAATTGTCAGTGTCAGTCGATTCCGATCATCTATCCGAATAGCGAGGCCAAGTCCGCGCGATACCCCGTCACACCTGACATGTAGTGTTTCAGAGGCAAGGATCTGTCTTTCGAACTTCTTGCAATGACGGCGTCTGCCGTAGTATGGACCAACTAGTATGTTGAACTTGTACGAAATAGAACCTGGAATTGGAAAAACAACACGTCCATTTGTCGACTTGCCAATTGTCACAGGTTTGAATGACGTGAGGATGAGATGGAGAAAGGCGGACATGGAAGGAGTGTTATGGAAGGAACTAACGTAGTGATTCTTCTTCGAAATTGGAACTGACCCACACACCTGTCAAGAAGGAGAACACAATGATTATTTGGACACGCGCGAGTGTGTACTATATGCCTCCAAAGCTTTCGACAAAGTAAACCACAGCAAGCTATTTGGTAAATTAATTGATCGTGGCTGTCCAGCTTTTATTGTACGCATTCTAAACCACTGATATGGTACCCAATAAGTTACCATCAGGTGGTGTCAGGGATTGTTTTTTATAGCTTTTTACTGTTTCAAATGGTGTTAAACAGGGTGGAATCCTTTCCCCCAACTTTTCAATGTGTACATGGATGATTTAAGTATTAATCTAAACAAATTACAAATTGGCTGTCTTTATGCTGGCACATTAATCAACCACTTGATGTGTGCTGATGACCTCTGCATTTTTTCTTCTAGTGTTGCTGGATTGAGAACACTTACAGATTGTTGTGCCAAGTATGGCGAATTGTTTTATATTACTTATAATGCCAAGAAATACTTTTGTATGGTCATTGACAACAAACCCCAGGACATAAAAAATGTTCATTGTATCCATCTCAATAATCATCCATTATACTATGAAATGTAAATATCTTGGTCATATAATCAACAATAACCTAACTGGTGATGACGCCATTGCCAGACAAAAAAGATGCCTTTATGCCCAAGCTAATGCATTAGCTCGAAAATGTTGTAATATTTCCCACAACAATTACTTTATTCCAAGCATACTGTGCTCCTATGTACACCTCTAGTCTTTGGTGCAAATTTAAACAATATAGCCTCAAAAGTATTACCGTCGCATACAATAATAACCTCAGAATTTTACTCAACTTACCCTCAAGATGTAGTGCAATTTTATGTTTGCCACCAACTACATTAACTCGTTATCTTCCCAAGATGGTTTCTTCAGAAGAAATCACCTTGAACGACTAAACGACTCTCTATAGATACACCAACTGTGTTATTGTAAGTGTATGCCATCCTTAATGAACGCATTCGTTCATCCATATTTATTCTTTTATGTCGTCTTCATTAGTCAAATATTCTTCTTTTTATTAATTACCTCCATACTGATATTCATTCTAAGAGCTGTATGTACACATACTGGAGGTCGCTATTATACACATGACATTTGAATTGTTTTTTATCAAATGTTTTATATTTATTCTAAAAGCTTATTTAATTAATTTCCTGATATATTTATTAAGATTTTTTTAACTTTACACTTATATTTTTACGTTGATCATATCATTGCTTTGATTTTATTATATGTATTGTACTATTCATATTTTTAAATTGTATTTTATGTGTATATATATATATATATATATATATATATATATATATATATATATATATATATATATATATATATATATATATATATATATATATATATATATATATATATATATATATATATATATATATATATATATATATATATATATATATATGGACGACGTCTTGTCTGAAATAAATTTTAAACTTTAAAACATATACGTGAGGAGTAATTTGGCGGTTGTAATAATTGTCATACTTAAGTCAGAAAGTAAAAGATCGCCCGGGACCAATTTGGCGGCGGAGGACGTGAACAAAAATATTCGGCGGGAGTCGTGTATAGCTGCGAATTTCGAATTTAGAATCGAATCGAATCGAACAGCGGGAAAACGTTCGAATATTCGAAATGTCGAATATTCGAATTCGTCCCTTCCTTACTGTAGACCCATACACATTTCGTACTTAAGAACGTTTGACTGTTGATTTGAGTAATATACACATATGGCTTTAAAATTCTATTAGGTGGAATTTTCACACAAAAATGGGCACAAGGTGGCGACGGCCATTTTTCAAAATGGCTGCCAAATTCAATATCCCCGTATCTTAATAAATTCGGTATGCATAGCAATACTTTTGATATGCGAGAGTATGTTTTAGGGGACCCCGATTTCAAATATACAATTTATATTATGATATGTTCCGAATGGCACGAATTGCTATGTTGTTAAAGGTGACAAATAACATTTTTGATATCGCTATCAAACATCGTCAACAAAATTGATCTAGGTGACGTAGTGTTTAAGATATAGTGACATTTGTATTGAGGACCGACAACTTTAAAAATGGCGGAAATAAATGCCGCAGGAGCCAATCAATTGTATATTTGAAATCGGAGCTCCCTAAAACATACATTCGCATACCACAATTATTGCTCTGCATACTGTATTTATCAAGATACGGGAATATTGCAATTGGCAGCCCTTTTTGAAAAATGGCCGTCGCCACGTTATGCCCAGTTTTTGAAGATTCCACCTAGTAGAATTTTAAGCCATATATATATATATATATATATATATATATATATATATATATATATACATATACATATACATATACTTATACTTATACGTATACGTATACGTATACGTATACGTATACGTATACGTATACGTATACGTATACGTATACGTATACGTATACATATACGTATACATATAAATATATATATATATATATATATATATATATATATATATATATATATATATATATATTATTCAAATCAACAGTCAAACTTTCTTAAGTACGAAATGTCTACGGGTTTATAAGGCAGGGCCAGGACTAAATAATACTACCCAGGATTTGGACAAGTGTGTCGCGCGTTTGTGAAAAGGACGTCTATTGGAAAATGAAGACTAACAAGAGGAAATGGCCACCACAAAGATGGGGAGGCACCGAGGGAACCTTGAGGTATCAAGGTTGGAGCACACCCCTAATGAAGAAATCAGAAAGGTACTGAACCTCCCACAAATCGACGAGGTAGGGACCGCCTATTATGAGACGAGAGGAGAACAAAGTCGCACGCAGAGTCACGAACTTGGCGCTACCCGGTGTCAGAAGACGGTGACGGCCAAGGAAGACGCGGAAACATCAGATCAGACAGGACACGAGGGATGTGGTGGAGGAGGAATAGGCCGCACCCTTGACCTTTGTAGATGGGGATAACGGCCTTCTATATAGGTGAGCACGCCGTGCCTATATGCTAGCTCAACTTACCGCCGAAGTTAGTACTGGTGACAATGACGATTTCGTCAATGTCGATAACGTCGTTCGTAGAAACGGACCACATTACCCTTCTCGTGCGCCTCGTTTGGGCGCAGAAACCGTGACTGACCACAGGGTCAGCGTTCCCGTCCACTGCCCTTGCTGCATCCATGTGATTCTCGGTCGACGGCTGGTACGCATCCATACGAAGCGCCCAGTTCTTTCTTGGCACTAGAGCTGAGAAGGGTGACATTCATAACGACAACGCTACGGCTGCTTGGTTACTTACCGGCGTACGTATAGTTTAGACCCCCACGGGTGGCTGTATGCGGTCGCTTGTGCGTGTGCGTGCGTGCGTGCGTGCGTGCATGCGAGTGACCGAGTGACTGACTGAGTGTCTTGGTGACTGAGTGACTGAATGACTGTCTGACCGACCGACCGACCGACCGACCGACCGACCGACCGACCGACCGACCGACCGACCGACCGACCGACCGACCGACCGACCGACCGACCGACCGACCGACCGACCGACCGACCGACCGACCGACCGACCGACCGACCGACCGACCGACCGACCGACCGACCGACCGACCGACCGACCGACCGACCGACCGACCGACCGACCGACCGACCGACCGACCGACCGACCGACCGACCGACCGACCGACCGACCGACCGACCGACCGACCGACCGACCGACCGACCGACCGACCGACCGACCGACCGACCGACCGACCGACCGACCGACCGACCGACCGACCGACCGACCGACCGACCGACCGACCGACCGACCGACCGACCGACCGACCGACCGACCGACTGACTGACCGACTGACTGACTGAGTGAATGGGGGTGTGTGCGCGCGCGTACGCCGCCTGGCAGTGCATCTGTAAATATGCGACTGTCCACGCGAGCGCGCGTGTTTTTTTTGTGTTTGCGTGCGTGTGTGCGTGTGTGCGTGTGTGCGTGTGTGTGTGTGTAGCTTGAATGTATATAGTCATAAAAATAATCCTTTAATAAAATTGCGTACGTCGACTGAACTTAATTTCGAACATAGAACATTTTGAACATTACAAGGACAGGTTACCTTTCGCCGTCATCTGAAAACCTATTTATTTAATATCAGGTATCCCCAAGCTTCTTAATTGTTAGCGCACCCGTTCAGGTGCTGTCGACTTTTGCACTGCCCTTGATTATAAGAATATAAAATCAACTGGTTCTGTTGCGCCACTGAGCTCGGATTCTGATAATATTGACGCCATAGAAATTATGAATTATTATTATTATCATCACAATTATGATTATTATTATGATTATGTGCATAAGCAAACATTTACGTTTTGCTGTATGTTAAATTTTACAACGTACATTTAGAATGAGGTACCACAATAACTAATCCGACATAGGGCGCTCTAACGCAACTAACGCCGTCTTTTACGTATTCTTGACATGTGTAAAATGCGGAGCAGTTTGCGGAACATTTTACTGAACCCTTGCTTAAACCATCCTACAATCAGCTGTTGAATTCGCATGACTCCGAAGCCTCACACGTAGCTAAATATGGATACAGTCTGACATGACCGTCAATGTGAAAGCATAATATGTACATTAATGTACATTTACAGCCGATGGAACGTCGACTGGTGGCCCGACGACAGGTGTGCTGGCTCGATGACGGAACGGATGTTTAAAATCAACTACAGCTCGCCGTATGCATCACACGCGACAGCTACTTCACAAATAGTTCAATATTGAAATCATATAACATGTCCGTCAACATGAAAGCATAATATCTACATTAATGTACATTCACAGTCAATGGAACGTCGCGGGACATTCGATTGAATTCAGTGCAAAGATGGCGTTGTTTTGGCTATTCTCTCTATTGAGCACACATACGGCATGCCCACACATACAAACTATCGCTGGCTATGCGCCTGCACGGTAAATAGCTTACCATTCATATATATATATATATATATATATATATATATATATATATATATATATATATATATATATATATATATATATATATATATATATATATATATATATATATATATATATATATATATATATATATATATATATATATGTATATATATATAAAGGTATTTCACCATATAGGAAAACGGTGACATAATTGTTTTTTGTCATGGTTTCTGTTGATAAAAGCTGTGCAACGACTCAACGTGGAAACCTGGTGCAGTTTCTTTTAACAATTAACTACATGCACCCTAATGATATCCAGGCTATAATAACATTACGTACACTACTTTATTTACAATGACCTCACGCTGGTTTCACTGACACTATCAAATGTGTATATGTAACCAAAATAAAATAAAATTCATTATTTTAACAAATGAACACACAGCAAAATTCACCAAGAGACACACCAAACTTAACTGCTAGTCCGAATACGATACAATGTAACATATTTTACCCGCATAACATGGCATCCATTGTCACTGGTATTACTATTAATGCAAAACAAATAAAAATGAATATGTTTTGTAAGACCATGTGATCGGTTCGCGGCTAGAAAACGCGAGCCATTTCTACATAATCTCAGGTGGATACAGTGGATAAGGTTGTTATTGAGATAGAGGGTGAGTGATGCTGTTCAATCGTAATAAACCCGTTATCGGTATCTGCAAACATGAAGGCTGATCGTGTAGCCACGTAGCCTGTGTCTGAGCTGTGGGTGTGTTCGACAAAGTCAAGACCAAGAATATGTGATCAGTGCAGGACAAAATAACCGGGAGCGCGCTATTTCCACTGTAAATGTGCATTACTGTAGGCGTAATGCTTTCACAATGACGGACCGTGGGACGTGTTGTACGATATCAATATTTAACTATGTGTGAAGACGTAGCAATGTCGCGTGAAGCATACAGCTAGCTGTACATTATTTAAAAAACCGTTCCGGAATCGTTCTAGCACACCTGTCGCCATCAGTCGATGTGCCATCGGCTCATTCGGCTGTAAATGTACATTAATGTCTATAATATTATCCTTCACATTGACGGACATGTTAGATGATATCCATATTTAGCTATGTGTGAGATTTCGGAGCCATGCGAGTTCAACAGCTAATTAAAGTGAAAAAAAGGCAACAGTTTAATGTTATGCACCTAAAACAGTTTACACTAGCTAATCATTTGCATCTAAAATCCAATTTTTCACCTTAGTGGTTACCTCAGAAAGTGGTCTTAAAGTGGGAAAATCTAGCTAAATCACCGACTCCATGAACCGGCCCATCTTGGACCTTGCAACCAATCACAACCCAGCAGTTTGGAAAAGTAATACGTCAGAGAGTCGTCTGCTGGTTCAGCTGTCATAACAGAGAGCCAAGCGGTACGCTAAAAGTTGCCTTACGTCGGTTTACCACGAAATCGCGACAGCAATATGCCACACTGTTCCTCATACGCTTATGGTAACAGTACAGTGAAAGACAGTATCACTAAGATGTCTTCTTGTTAACCTTTGAATCGAGCAGAACTGAAACAGTGTTTCGGTGGATTCGTTGGGACAGTCACAGATACAGCGCGGATCCTAGACGACCCGATTTGATTGACCTAACCATCAAAACGACCACCAACAGCCGCCAAACTTCTCCTCACATATCTTACATACATATGCATACACTATGTTATGAAATAAAATCTCTTGCATTCCTCTAACAAAGAAAATTCACACACAAAAACGCGCACACCTCGAGTACAACTTGTTCGGCCGCCCAGCGGTACCATAAAATCGCTTTTAAAAGCTTTACACAAAATACCGCTAGACGCCGCGTTTCTGACTGCGAATATTTAATTGTTTTACTTCACACGCGCGAAATAGTTTAATTACTTATAAATAATATAATAATATTAATTAATTATTATCATCACTATGTTTTGCAGGAAATTATAAGTTTTATTATTTTTATATCGATATTTTATTTTTATAATTGTTCATAAAAAATTATATGTTTCTAGTATATTTATGTTTTTTTCTTCTGGTGTGTTTTTGTTTTTTTAGCATTTTAATGTATGTAAAACGCCATGAACAATTTTAAATTGGATGTGGCGCTATATTAAATAAACAAACAAAAATTCTTATTATAATATAATATATTATTTATGTAGCGCCACAAGCGGCCACATCCATAATTGTTTGTGGCGCTTCACAACATAATGCTATTAAAAGTACAATAAAGAGAAAACTACCCACAGATAATATTATTTAAAAATAAATAATGAAAATACATGTTTCTATATCATTAACTAAGCTGACCTATCAGTCATAAATAAACATACAAATTACATAACAACAATTGTAATAAATGAATATAAAAGTATGGTTAATAGTAATAAATAATTAAAGTAGTAAAATAAGTACGACGTAATAATAATTTTCATTCATCTCATACACAACCATTATGCATAAGAACATATTACTGAAGCTATTTGTTCTACTCATGAATGACATTTCCACCACCAGATATGTAATAATTATTATTTTTGGACAAGACACTTTATTAATTATCGGAACAATAAATCACTAAAATGCAAAAAGGAATATGAATATATGGGAAATATTATGATGGTAGAAAAAGAAGGATTTAAAAACAGTAATATTTACATGTTATTGTTTTAGTTATTATTGTTAAAACATCACTTATGTAATATAAGCTTGCATGCTCGCAGTACACGCGGGATGTTTATAGAAATATTGATAAAATAAACAATGTGACATCATTAAAAAACACGTAATTTCCTTTTTCTTTTATAACTAATAGGCAATTTTGGATAATTATGCAGACACATGTATTTTTAATATTTATTTTTAAATATTACCTGTGGGTAGCATTCTTATTATTGCATATACTTTAATAACAGTATGTTGAATAGAAGAGAAGAGAATTGTGGATTTGGCGCTATATAAAATAAACTAATAAAATTATATATTTATATATTATATATTAAATTGTTATTTTTGATCAACTCTATTAGACCCATATCACCAAAGCGTTGCCTTAGTTTGCCGTTTAACATTTTCTGCAGATCATAGTGATGCAGCTAATTATTATTATATTATTTATAATTAATTAAACTAATTCGCGCGTGCGAATGCAGTAAGGTTAATAAATATTCGCGCGCCATCTAGCGGTATTTTGTGTAAAGCTAACTTATAATAGCGAGTTTACGATAGTCGAAGTTGTCGAGTTGCCGTTCGCCAAGATTTGCGTTTCTTTTGTGAATTTTCTTCGTTAGAGGAATACAAATTATTTTTTTGTAATGTAGTGTATGTATATGTATGTAAGAAATATGGGGAGAAGTTTGGCGGCTGTTGGCGGTCGTTTTCGTGGTTAGGTTAGAAAGTAACATATAATAATAGCGTAGTGGTTACGTAGCCGAGCATCGGAACCCTGTACCTCGGCGTTATAGGTCCGAGCACTCAACGCGCATGCGCCAATTGTCACGTGTTGCATCTTGCTTCCGCTCTTTCTTACGGCAGCCGAGCATGGTGTGGTTGTACTTGGGTTGGGATGAACGTAGGCGATGGTTTTGACGCAAATAAAGGAAATAGAACAGCCATGCAACTCTACATTGACTACAGCCAGTACAGGCGGGACTGTAAGGCATCGGTGGCTCTATATCCTGGCCGCGCTGGCAAGATTAAGCCCGAGCACAAGTACTTCGAAGAAAAATGCCAGTCGATTCGGCTCACAGACAACTCGGCCCTGGCCGAGTCGGCTCAAGATAATTCGGCGCCGATCATGAGAGGACTCGGCGTCCATATGAGACAACTGGGGACATTTGTTTAAATTTTGCACCACCTACATTTTGCTGTTATCACTATCTTTATCGAATTGCAATATGAATTTTTTTACCACAGAATAAGTGTCAGTTTTATATTACAATAATAATGTAATGCATGCTTAATGCTATCATACAAGTTATTGTTTTGCTTGATTAATGTTATATTAGTGAAATAGTTATGTGCATTATTACGTTTTTAATACAATATTTATTTATATAAAATTATAATAAAATGTATTAAAACTGCAATTAAAATGTCACAAGCATAATACCATAATGACCATAATTTTTTCAGTTGTTTATTATAAGATGTATGATATGTTGACTAAATTGTATATGATTGATATTCTTTGCCTACATTTCATTATTTCAGTGCATTAAATTAATAATTATCCAAGGCATAATTATGTTTTATAAATATAACCGCTACTACCTTAAATATTAGGCAGTTCCTGCTGTTAAATACTAGATTATCCGCAAATCTCACGTGTCATGATAACCCTTTTGTGCAATGTTTTTAAAATTGATTTATCTATGTATTTATATTTGTATTGAGCATCGAAATTAAATTCACCGTCATGTATATGTTTTACATTTCTCCTCTTACATAAACACTGTAATCAAAATACTGCAACCATAACGAAACTCAAAACTGCCAGTGTTGACTTCATGAGCTATTTACCCATTACGCTACCTTACCCACTAATCTAGCATGTGTCATGGTAACCCTTTTGCTTAACTAGTATTATGCCATTTGTGAAATGTATATATAAATGTTTTACAATTTTCCTTTCTTACTGTTATGCTTATATTAGTGCACTATACATGCATGTTTTACATTACTGTGTCAGATTTCAAGTGCATGACCTAGTTATATACCCTGTTAATAATGTCAGTATGGAATCAGTTGCCATACATTAGTAATGTATTCTAGATATAGAGATCACGTAGCAAGTTTTTCTTACATTAGTGCAATACACGAGTATGCTTTACATTACTGTGTCAGATTGCAAATCGATTTATCTTCGCGCATGACGTGTACATATGTCACTTAAATATTAATGTTACCCAGGTAATCATCATTGTAGAGATGTTCGTTTGTCATCTTCCAGTAATAAACTGCTGCATACAATATTGTTACATTACACGTGTGTGTTTAATAATTCTGCAAAAAGTAATAGAGCAGATATAAAATTTCAGGAAACAGCAACTATATTCGTATTATTTGTGCCACAGCAACTGTTACATAAGCTGCAAATAAATATTATCTTCTAAGCTACACATATTACTTATAATCTTTTTCTAATGGAACTGGCTCTATTAAAATTATAATATAAAATATTTACAGTATGAAAACATGAAGTCCATAAATCATTCTGCTATACTACAGCAATTACAATCTGCAGTTCTCAAAACGCAATTACTTTGGCCTGTTATGCCCTATGAAAAAAAATCATCAACCAGCCATATGCTGTATGATGCCCCAGTTGTTTCTTTCGGTGCTCATGTAATTATTAATAATGCTCATATTTATTAATTATAATGTCGTTATGGGTATATATTACATACTTAGATTCATACCATTAACGCAAAAAACATTTCTAATCATGCAGTTGGGCTTATAAATTTTAAGTTTTTATTTCACTTTTTTCCATAGGCTATGACTTGTTATAATGGACTTATAAATATTAATCGAACATCCTTATGAAACGCTAGTAGCAGTAGTACTGATACTGACGCGAAGGGTAAAATCGCCTGTGCGTTGAATGCTCGGACCTTTATCACAAACAAACACGGTTCCGATGCTCGGCCTGCTACACCGCGTCCGAGCACCGGGGAAAGTCAAAGTGGGCGCATGCGCGTTGAGTGCTCGGACCTTTATCACCAGCGAACACGGTTCCGATGCTCGGCTACGCAAGTACGCATGCACAGTTCACGCCGACCAAGACGACTCTCTGACGTCATTTTGTTTCTAAAATGGCGTAGTCTGTAGACTTTCTATGTCTATGTGTTCTACATTTTTTTCCTGGTAAACCACTGACGTTAAAAATATGATTGTTGTTGGAAGTTGTTACTTTTTATTAACTCTGTTAATCCCATATGATCAAAATATTGACTTATTTTTCCCTTTAAAGGATGATTTAAACAAGCGTTCCGCAAACAAGCTAACATTGAACACACAATTGCTTTATTGAGTGATTGTCAGAAACAATATCGAATACAAACACATGAAATATACATACAAATCAGGATAGACAATCAACAATAAGCAGGAAAGAAGCAAACTGCTTATAATTCCTTTTTTCAAGTAATAACAAAACATATATGCCACCTTGGTGCAATTGTGCCGATGCGAACATACCAGAGTTAATCAAATAAATGTCATAAAAAACATGATGATACATTTTGTCAATTAACTATTAGCTATGCTATTCAAAATTATTCATACATACAATTATATAAAATTATACCAATGTATCCTAAGTGTGCAGTGTTTCTTGTTAATATGTTCTCCAGATGTATTGTTTCATTGCCTTTTTGAATATACTAATAGACGTACAATTATCAATATGATTCTTCATAATAACAGTATTCCATAGTTTTGGACCAACATAAGTAAGTGTATTTTGCTTGATATTAGTTTTGCAATGTGGTATTTTGTAAGCTATATGTTGTCTCATATTGTAGTTGTGTGAGGGTGTGTGCATCATGAACATGTCATTAAATATATTTGGTAATATACCCCTGTTATGTTTGTACATTAATATACAAGTTACATATTTATTCAGTTGATAAATTGTCATAATTTGATGTGCTTTAAATAAAACATATGTGTGACTTCTGAATTCAGCATGACTTATTATGCGAATGATTTGTTTCTGCAATATATGAATAAAAGGGTAGATAATAAAAGGGTATATGAAGGTATAGTATAAGTTAATCAAAGTTTTTTTGTTCACTTTGTTCTTGATTTTCCAGAAAATGCCTACACTCTTAGATATTTTTTTACATGTATATTTTATATGTTCATTCCAATTGATTTTATTATCTATTATCACTCCCAGAAATTGGGTATGGCTAACAGTGTCTATTTGAGTCCCATCTATATAAATGTTGTTGATTCGTTTTCTTACACCAGGAATATTGCTAAATGTCATTGTACATGTTTTCTTGATATTTAACGAAAGTTTATTAGCCTTAGGCCACTGTGAAATATTTTGTATTTCGTTATTTAAATCGTGTTCCATTTTTGGCAAATCTTTCCCTCGGATAAAAATATTAGTGTCATCTGCATACATTATCGGAAAGGTGATTTGTGACACAGCACTTAAATCATTTATATAGATCAGAAATAATAAGGGTCCTAATATTGATCCTTGTGGCATACCACAAGTTACATTTTAAAGCTCAGAATTGGTTTCACTGATTCTTACTGTTTGTTTCCTACTAGATAGATAACTTTGAAACCATTGGAGGACAGTTCCTCTTATTCCATAATGGTTTAATTTACTTAATAGGATGTCATGGTTCACTGTATCAAATGCTTTGGCGAAATCTAAAAAAAGTCCTATTATATGTTCTCCTTTATCCATTGCACTTGTTATTTTAACAATTAATATTGTTAAAGCCATGTAAGTAGAATATCCTTTTTTGAATCAAAATTGATAATTTGACAAAATATTATGTTTATCAATATATTTAGTTAGTCTACTATATACAAGTTTTTCAAATATTTTAGAAAATACTGGTAATACGGAAATTGGTCTATAGTTATTGATTAGTGTAGAATCTCCTTTTTTTAAAATCGGCACTACATTAGCTATTTTTAATTCGTATGGTACGTATCCTTTGTCAAACGATAAATTTATAATGTGGCATAATGGTTCAATCATGCTAGAGTATGTTTGTTTGATGATGTCTGGTTTTATACCATCCCATCCAGGACTGCAGTTTTTTAATTTCTCTATGATTATCCTTATCTCATCTGTGGTTGTAGGTGTTAAAAACATTGAGTTTTTATAAATTCCATTAAGATAATCCTCAGGCTTATCTGTAACGGTTGGAATATCCTTGGTTAATTCTGAACCAATGGTCGTGAAGTATTCATTAAATTTATCAGCTATTAACTGCCTATCTTTTGTTAGAGTGCCATTTATTAAGAATTCTTGGTTTTGCTGTGATGTCGCCTTCTTGCCAATAATTTCTCGTATCATTTGCCACATTTTCTTTAGGTCACTCTTATGCTTGTCAAATTCCTTTTGATAATGATAGCGCTCTGCTATTTTAATAAGTTGCGTTAGTTTATTTTTATATCTTTTATAATTGGTTTCATTAAATGCAGTTGGTTTATTTAGAAAATACTTATATAGTTGGTGCTTAGTTTTTATGGAATTTCTAAGCCCCTTGGTAATCCATGCTTTATGTTTCTCTTTCTTAACCCTTTTTGTGTTTAGGGGGAATGACTTGTTATACACCTGTGAAATTTTCTTTAAAAATTCAGTATAACTTATTTGGGGATCTTTACATTCATAGATATCATTCCAACATGTAGCCTCTATGGTGCTTTTGAATAAGGCTATAGTATGATGAGTATATTTTCTAGTCTCTATTGTAAACAATCTTGTTTATCATTATTTAATGTGGTTAATATAAATATTGGTAAATGGTCAGAAATATCTGAATATAATATTCCTTGAAGTTGATTGTATTCACGTTAATCGCTATAGGCGCTGATACGCAACTATGGTCTAGTTGGGTATCAGCGTACCAAGCGACTAACGTGGATTTGTGAAACCCCGTTGTATTTAACTTATTTATTTTATTGACTTAACTTATTATTCCATTTATTTGAACACATTTATTTAACCTATTTATTTAGCTTATTTATTGAACTATATATATATATATATATATATATATATATATATATATATATATATATATATATATATATATATATATATATATATATATATATATATATATATATATATATGTATATATATGTATATATATATATATATATATATATATATATATATATATATGTATATATATGTATATATATATATATATATATATATATATATATGTATATATATATGTATATATGTATGTATATATATATGTATATATATATATATATACATGTTTTATGTTGTTAACGCCTTTGAGAAGGTTTTTATCGCGGATACCTAGCGCGTTACGAATGTTTCCAAATAAATAAATAACTGAGCATGTTTGAATGAAGGAATCTGCACGGGAATGTAGTATATAATTATGTACATACCAGTGTCGGGTTTGCACATTGGGATATCGCACCACTCCCACCCGCTGTCTGTCAGACACCACGGCCGGTCCTCCTGACAAGGTCCTTCTGTCTTACTGTTCCTGCAGTAATTCTCGCAGTTGCCTTTACCTTGGCCGCCACAAGGACATGCCACATCCTGGAATGCCGACGCAAGGCAACACTGACATGAGACATATCGACCAACGCAGAGGATAGAGTGATACTTCGATCACAGCTTTTAATATCAACAAATAGCAAACAGTGCAGGTTCAGGAAAAATTTTTGTCTGCGTGTTCGCAATAAGCGTTACCATCCGATGGTGTAACGGCCGTACCATAATCAATGGCTTCGGTTTAAATTGTGTAAATCGTGCACGTGCTATCATGACGTCATCACGAACCTACCTTGTCGTCCCATTTTCGACACTTTTTCCCAGTTCTAGTGACGTTCTGTGTTCCTTCGTATTCCGTTCCCATGCGTGACACCAAACACTCGAGTTTAGCTGTAATCAATGGACGCAATTGTTGTGAAGCTAACTACAAAAATTAGTATGTGTGTGTATGAACGTAGGCACGTAAATACAAAAGTCTACATAAACACCGCGGGTCTTTCGGATTAGTTATTGTTTTAGTCCATTGCTGATCTTCTCTGTGCAATGGTGAGCTGCAAATCAGATTCGCAAACCCGATGAACCTTCGCAGTAACATTTAACAAAGCTAGGCTGACGGTACGCGATCGATAGGTTCAAGTAAGTACCGTTCATTTGTCGCATACACCCACTCGAAGCAACTCGTGTGAGTCAACTAAGCTAAGCCTATCAAGGTCCATTTGCTGATATGCATTTTGTTCATCTGCGGTTGAAGTATTTACTGATCGTCGTGGTTTGAAATACAAAATAATTACAATTATCTACATATATTAGTCGCTGTGCAAATGGGTTGCTGAAACGACACCGGTCTTTTGTTGTCTGAAAATATACTTTAAATCGCATATATAAACAGTTTGCAGATCTCAGTAGTTGTGTATGATATGAACACACTTCAAACATTGCATACCAAAACGAATCTAGCCACAGACACCACCATTACTGGTCAACATAACCTCTTATATACAGAGAAGTCCAGAACACAGTTAAACATCATCTCACAAAACTACCCAAATAATTTGATTATAACATGCGAAACGTAAAATTGAGACATAAATGCAAATCGATATTTTCCAGTCAACATCTAGACAACCATCTTAGCCACGTGCATTTAAATCCCAGACGTATGGAGTGCTATTAAATGTTTCTTGATTATTTATTTTTAAGTTTGATTTCGCAAACATTTCTCATAATTAATTTATATATATATATATATATATATATATATATATATATATATATATATATATATATATATATATATATATATATATATATATATATATATATATATATATAATATATATACGTAATATATATATATTTATATATATATATACGTAATGTATGTGTATATATATATATATAATATAATTATATATATATATAATGTATTG
>OZ024865.1:35260437-35275437 GCA_964017155.1 Oasisia sp. SBJ-2009
AAGGTACATGGAATATATATATATATATATATATATATATATATATATATATATATATATATGTATATGTATATATATATATATATATATATATATATATATATATATATATATACATACACATATATATATATATATATATATATATATACATACACATATATATATATATATATATATATATATATATATATATATATGTATATATATATATATATATATATATATACATATATATATATATATATATATATATATATATATATATATATATATATATATATATATGTAGATAGGTACATGTACGTATGATATTATATTAAAAACATTATGTTATAATAAGTCATTTTTTCAGATGCATATATAAAGACTAATATCATAATGTGCTCATTTTCGGCCATTGTAACAGTGTCACCTGCATACACGAGAACAGATTTAACATTCCATTAATACCACCATTGCTGTCATTATGCAGGTTGTCAATACATTTTACTGTATTCCATTTCTGTGTTGGGAAGAATATTTCCATATCATTGTGAAATAATGCAAACAAAAGTAGTGATACATTTCCTCCTTGTCTCAATCCAACATGTGAATCGACAAATTCTGATTTTATTAATTTGATTGATTTGTACATATTTAGTATAACATTAAGAACTTTTCCCGATACATCATATGGTATTAGTTTTTTCCAGAACATTGCTCTGTTGATCGATACCTTACTATAATCAACAAAAGTGCAGAACAATCTACATTGACATAAAATAATTCAACGATACACTTAAGCGTAACTATTTGGTCGGCTGTAGAATAGCCTTTCCTAAAACCAGCATGGGCTTCACTCATTATTTGTTTTGAGTTTATAAAGGCTGTTAGTCTTTCATTTGTGATGGATATGAATAATTTTCCTAAGCATTAAGAAGAGTTATCCCTCTGTAATTGTAATTGGGTCATTAATATCACCCTTATTTTTATATATCGGTTTTATTATGCCAATTACCCAATCATGGTGTATGTCCACTCAGTAATACAACATTAAAGATATGTGTTAGCATATGCAAGTGATCTTCTGAGAAAGCTTTTCAATTTTTCATTTCATTAATAATATTATCTTCCCTGCATGCCTTCCCATTTTGCAATTGTTTCACAGCTGTCACCAGTTCTGCCTCAGACATTGGTATATTTAATATCTGGGACTCTGAGTATTCATTAGTTACACTGCTTGATATTTGGGTTCCATTCATGTTACACTCACACTCAGCTTCATTTTCTTCTGTAGAACTCGTCAATAGTTATATTTCCTGTGTTTACTTGCTTGGTGTTCTTATTTATTATTTCTCAGAAAGCTTTGGGGTCATTAGATTCCTTTTCTATTAGATCCGCTACAAATTGTAACCCAGCAGTTTGGAAAAGTAATACGTCAGAGAGTCGTCTGCTGGTTCAGCTGTCATAACAGAGAGCCAAGCGGTACGCTAAAAGTTGCCTTACGTCGGTTTACCACGAAATCGCGACAGCAATATGCCACACTGTTCCTCATACGCTTATGGTAACAGTACAGTGAAAGACAGTATCACTAAGATGTCTTCTTGTTAACCTTTGAATCGAGCAGAACTGAAGCAGTGTTTCGGTGGATTCGTTGGGTCAGTCACAGACACAGCGCCGATCCAATTTGCTTGACCTAACCATCAAAACGACCACCAACAGCCGCCAAACCTATCCTAACGTATGTTACATACATATACATACACTACGTTATAAAATAAAATCACTTGCATTCCTCTAACGAAGAAAATCCATGAAACAAACGCGTTGATGTCGACGGCAATTTCGATGACCGCTGGCCGGTACCGTAAAATCGCAAAAATAAGTTAGCCTTACACAAAATGCCATTAGACGGCACGTTTGTGCGCGCGAATATTGATAAACGTTACTTACTGCATTCGCACGCGCAAAATAGTTTAATTAATTGTAAATAATATAGTAATAATTAATTATTATCATCACTATGATTTGCAGGAAATTATAAGTTTTATTATAATATAGTATTTTATTTATATAGCGTTACATCCATAATTGGTTGTGGCGCTTCACAACATACTGCTATTAAAAATACAATAAGAAGAATACTACCCACAGATAATATTTCAAAATAAATAATGAAAATATGTGTGTCTATGTAATTAGCTAAGTGACCTATCAATATTAAAAAGAACCCATACAAATTCCATAACAACAATAGTGGTAAATTAATGTAAAGGTAATAAATAATTAAGATGGTAAAATAATTACGACGTAACAATAATTTTCATTCAGCACATACACACAGTATGCATAAGAAAATATTATTGAAGCTATATATTTTTCTACTCATGAATTATATTTCCACCACCAGATATGTAATAATAATTATTTTTGGACAAAACACTGTATTAATTATCGGGACAATAAATCACTGAAATTTAAGCAGAATATGAATATAATATGGGAAATATATGGTGGTAGAAAAAGAAGGTTTTGGAGCATTCAAAAATAATAATATGTTATTGTTTCGTTATCATTGTTAAAAACATCGTTTATATAATATAAGCTTGCATGCTTGCAGTACACGCGGGATGTTTATAGAAATATTATGAAAATTAACAATGTGACATCATCGAACAACACGTAATTTTATGCAAACACATGCATTTTTTTATTTTTTTAATATTACCTGTGGGTAGCATTCTTCTTATTGCATATATTTTAATAACATCATATTGTGAAGCGCCATAAACAATTATGGATTTGGCGCTATAAGAAAAACATATTATAATTATATTATAAGAAAATTTAACATTTTTTGAAGATCTTTGTAATGATAATAATTAATTATTACTTGATTAATTAAACTATTTCGCGCGTGCTAATGCAGTAAATAAAGTTTATAAATATTCGCGCGCACCACCGCGCCGCCTAACGTTATTTTGTGTAAATCTAACTTTTATAGCGATGTTACGGTAACCGAAGAGCCTGAGTTGCCGTCGGGATCTGCGATCGAGTTACTTTTGTGAATTTTCTTCGTTAGAGGAATGCAAGTGATTTTATTTTATAACATAGTGTATGTATATGTATGTAAGACAAGTGATGAGAAGTTTCGCGGCTGCTGGCGGTCGTTTTCATGGTTAGGTCGGACAGTACATGTCATTGACATTGTTGACACCAGTCCATGCCGTGTCTGCCTCTGGACTGGTTGTTTCCCTTCTCGTCATTTCAATTTCACTTGGGTCTTCACCACCACGCACATCTGGTCTGTCTGACAACACAGGCCTGTCCAGCCACTTCTGAATCCGTGCTATTTCCGTTAGACGAAGAATCAGAAAATCCATGTTATTATTTACGCTCTTTTGTGAGCGAAAAGTCACAACGCCACCCGACGGAGTTGCCAAGAAGTAGTACGACAACCGCCTATCAGTGGCGGCGAGTCTCATACGTCACTGTTTTTCTAAAATGGCGTTTTCCATAGACTTTCTATAGATATATGTTCTATAATTTATTTCTGCTAAACCGCTGACGTTAAAAATGTGATTGAGGTTGGAAATTGTTAGTTTTTCTTAGCTCTATTATGCCCATATCACCAAACCGTTGCCTTTGTTTTCCCTTTAAGTAATTTCAAGTTTTCTTCGCTTTTATTGTCCTTATTATTATGGCTTATATCGCCTATTGGTTCTATTGAATGCATTTCTTTATCATGGCAGTCTGCATTAAACCAGTCTTTATCTTTAGATTTATTGCATTAAACCAGTTTTTATATTTACCTGTCTTTATATTTAAGCTCCTATTTTGGGCATTGACGTTAAAAAACGTCAATGCTTTTGGGAACTGTGGAAGCCGTCAGCTAACAAGTCACATGACTCAGTCACGTGTTCTTGAGACTTAGAGGGAACGCTTCTTCAGAGCGGACTTTATCATAGATCAAGGAACATTGATACAAAGTACCTAATTATACAGTTTCAGCGTGATCACTTTATCCGACAACAAAGACAAAGCTGTGCCAAGTTACTCTCTGGCCAAAATCCTCACGAAAGACAGAACAACAACTTGAACAAATGACAACCCGCGAAGTCGAAGATGACACCCACTGACCCAGTCCCAGTGTAAAGACAGGGATCATCAATTGTTTACGACGGTACGTAATTTGGTATTGTCTGCGGGTGTAGTCACATTTACTCAAACTAGTGTGACAAACAATGATGGTCTTGTTGACTCGATTATACACCTTTTATTTACTGATAATTTTACCAAGGTCAAGCCATATTCACATGAACATCTTTTAGTTCATCTGTTGACCACTGCATTCTAATATTATATTACGCGTCTCTTTATTTTAACTGATATACACAATACACACTGAATTTTACATATTATATCATGCCACTGTAAGTATTATTGCTATTTATTTGATTTTATCAGGTTTTTATTCTTAACCGTGTGTCTTTTATATGTGATTGCACGTATGAATATGTATGCAATGTTTCTTCTCCGGTAACGGAGGCTGAATACATTTATAATAATGGCAATGGCCAGAACATATCACGCACATGAGTTAATGCGATGTCAGATCCTGTATTAAAACTGCCCTTGCAGACATTACATAGCACGAACAATATTATCTTATTTAATCATACTGGCTAGCCCGTGTGTCACTTCAATGGAATGTTATGATATTAAAAATACTGTTTTTGAACAATTGCCAGATTAATGAACATATTGCACAAATATATCGTATTTCGTGTGTTCTGACAATTCTATTTAAAAATTCCATATTAATACAATCTGGTATAATATATTAAAAATAGTGTTTTTGCACAATTACCAGATTAGTGAACATATGGCATAAACATATCATATTTCGTCTTTTCTGACAATTCCATTTAAAAATTGCATATTAATAAAACAGCTATAATATGGAATTGAAGAATAACATTATTTATCAGACTTGCTGAATCACCGGATATTAAATTATTATTTGTATTATGAACATATAATCTATAGTAATACTGTGTCATTGGCATTATGTACATCTTCAGTAGATTTTAGTTTAGATGTATAACTTATAAACCTTTAGTTCCAATCGCACCTGAAAACATACCCAACGTAAAATTATATATATATATATATATATATATATATATATATATATATATATATATATATATATATATATATATATATATATATATGTAAATACTATTATAAATAACAATAATTTCTTTACACAGGGTGTATTCGTTCGGATAAAGAACGCACGATGTCGAAGCTGCTGTTTTTATTGCAATCTGGATTATTTATAATTAGTATCCAGTTTCATTCAAATATGGCTGGATATGAATCAAGTGAGTATATGAAAAATGTATTTGTACTGGCTTTTTTAATTAGAAATATAGTAAATATTATTAAAATTATACATTATTTTACAAGTTAGAATAGTAGGTTGACTCAAAATGCAATGGCAACAAACATGATAAATTATAATGCAAGTATTGTTTAATGTGACTAAATGTACTTTGTATTTTGGCAAATGGCAAACAATAATTGTATTTGTATTTTGGCAAACTTATAAATAGCTCCGGCGCAAAAGTTATATTAAACAATTAATATTTCCTATTTATTCTGTTTGTATCAGTATCAATTGTATCCAATGCTGCATTGCAGAGAGCATGACAGATATATGCGTACTCGAAAAAGGCCAAGCGCCATTCGGATACAAAGTCAATATAATTTTATAATGTGATTATGTTTTGGCTTGGTGGATGTGGAAATATATAGCAAGATGTAATATAATATGGATTCATAAATGTATTTTTAATTCCTTTAAAATGTTTCAGACCTGTAAGAAAATGTTCTTCTTGTTATAGTTACATATGTCATTCCGTGTGTGCCTTTTGCAGATCCATATAACGTCAATGAATGCCTCATAACCAAAGACGGCAAATTGTATACAGGTCATGTCAGCACAACTAAGTCGGGACGACAATGTATGGAGTGGACTTCCCAAAGTGTATGTTGTGCAACACATACACCCCCCACACACACGCGCGCACACGCACGCACACACACACATACACACACAAACACATACACACATACACACACACACACACACACACACACACACACACACACACACACACATATATATATATATATATATATATATATATATATATATATATATATATATTATATATGATATGTAAGCTTATTAATATATGTATATATATATATATATATATATATATATATCATATACACTATACTATATATATATAATATATATATATAATATATATAATATATTATGTAATATATATATATATATATATATATATATATATATATATATATATATATATAAATAAGGTACTTTTTGAAGGTTATTATATATATATAATATATATATATATATATATAATATACATATATAATATACATATATTATAATATATATATATGTGTGTTTGTGTAATTGTTCTGATGAAGTAACCAGAGATACTTGTACACGTGTCTCAGCCTCACAGACACGGCTGCACAGACCATCTGCCAGACACGGCTGAACAGGCAAAGAATTTCTGCAGGAACAGCAGAGGCAGCTGCGGTGAACCCGTCCCATGGTGCTACACGACAGATCCGAATAGACGTTGGGAGAACTGCAGCATACCAATGTGTCTGTACGTGGGCTGTAAGTGCCACTGTTCACAAACACAGTGTTACTTCTACGTACAGACAAAAGCGATATATTTATAGTACTGCCAGAGAATAATTAATACAGTCACACTGAAATTCATTTTTGCACATTATTACCTACCTATCAGATCACAGCACTCCCAATTGTCACTCAACTGTAATATCTTGCTCTTTACACGATTTCTAATGTATTATACATCATACACTCTCCTCAAATGTGTGTTTATGTGATAGTTTTCTCACAATTTGATTGCAATAATAGCCAGAGACAATCCACTGGAAATTCAGGAATTGTCCATCTGCAGTTATGATTTTATTTGTTAAAACTATGTTTTGGTGAACATTTGATGTTGTATGATTGATACTTTTCTATTCAAGTGTTATTAATCAAAAATTGTTTATTTTTTAACTCCAAATTAAACATTATGAAGAATAATTATAAATTTAAACAATAGTGATTACAAATAATAATTTGTCTGATCAATCGTATGGATTTGAAGATTTTAAAATGTTTTCATTTATTTTCAACATATTTATGACAATTCCATCACTTATATACGATAACACATTAAAACAGTCTTTACACTACGTTTTAGTCATGTTGTGTAATCAAAAGGTGACCCGAACACAAGCTGTTATATTAGTGAAACAATGGTTTCAGTTGCATGAAATGAGCGTGCAACTTGGCTTAAATATGAAGGCAGATGTGCGGCTGGTGCTTCTTTATTGGTGCAAACAAAATCTTCATATTTGACCCCTATTCCACCCATATAGTGGCTTGTGTTTGGTTCACCAAGCTAGTCTTTTGGTAAAAAAAGCGTGACAACAATTATTTTTAGGAATGCGTTATTAGGTTATATTGTCTAAAAATAATATATGCAATATCAGGTGAGTTCCAGGTGAGCTTGTGGATGTCTTATACTTATATACGCACACATATTTTCACACATATGTACACATATACTATATATATATATATTTTTAACAAGATTTAACAAGATTGCCACCTAGAGAATCAACTCTAGATGGCAGGTGGACAAGGAAGCCCTTTGGCTTATCGAGAGTCCAACCTATCTAACTAAATGTACCCAGCCCTTCTTAGGTTTGTCAATTTTATTTTTAAACATATTAACACTACTAGCACCTACACAATCAGCCGATAATCTGTTCCATTCATTTACTGTTATTTGTGAAAATGAAAATTTTCTAATATCTAGTCTATACTGCTTCTTTGCTAATGTAATTCCATGTCCTCTAGTCCTTCTCTCTTCCTTAGCAGAGAAAAAAAGATTTCTGTCAATATTTTCATACCCATTCAATATTTTAAAAACTTCTATCTGATCTCCTCTCAATCTCCTGGTTTCTAGTGTTGTTAATCCACATTCTTTTAGACGCTTTTCATAACTAATATTCCTGAGTTTTTGTATCATTTTGGTTGCTCTTCTTTGTACTCTTTCTAGTATATCAATATCCTTCTTGCGATATGGCCTCCATGCCTGTATGCAATATTCTAAATGAGGCCTAACTATTGTTTTGTACAGCGGTATTATTAGGTCTTTTTCCTTGTACACTATATTTCGCCTAATTATAATCCAAGAATTTGGTTTCCCTTTGCTGCTGCAATTGCACACTGTTCTGATACCTTCATATCAGCACTAATAGTTAACCCTAAGTCCTTTTCCTTTACGGTAGTATTTAGTACAGTATCACCCATTGTATATTGTGCATCTTCATTTCCATGTCCTGTGTGGAGGCACTTACACTTCCCATAATTAAACAGCATTTGCCACTTATCGGACCATTCGTTCAACTTATTTAGATCATCTTGTAATTGCTGTCTATCTGCATCACTTTCAATTTTTCTAAACGCTTTTGTATCGTCCGCAAACTTCAACACCTTGCTTATTATATCATCATCCAAATCATTGATATATATTAAGAACAAAATAGGTCCCAATACTGATCCCTGCGGTACTCCACTCAAAACCGATTTCCAGTTTGAAACCTCCCCATCAACTACCACTCTTTGTATTCTATCAATGAGCCATTTTTCTAACCAGTTAATCATACCATTGCCTATGCCATGGGCCTTTAGTTTAAGTAGTAATCTTTGATGTGGCACTTTGTCAAAGGCTTTTTTTAAATCTAAGTATATTATATCTACTGGTGATCCCTCGTCTACCCACTTTGTGACATCTTCCAAAAAACATAAGATATTTGTTAAGCATGACCTCGCTTTTAGAAACCCATGTTGAGATGGGTTAATCAAGTTATTTTTAACAAGTAAATCAACCAAGTGATCTTTAATTAGTCTTTCTAATAGTTTGCAAACCACCGATGTTAAACTAACTGGTCTATAGTTCTCTATCCGAGCCCCCGGAAGACAGACAACAACATCTTCTCCTTTACTTAACGTCTTGTCCGTCTTTCGCAAAATTGAGTCGCCCATAAACACCCTTTCTGTTCTCAATGCCCCCTCAATCACTGCTTCAGAGTAACTCCTCCGTTTTGCATCTCCCTGGTTGCTGACTTTTCCCCCTGCCGCTTTCTCTGTTCCTTTCTTTCCTGCCTCTTTTCTTCCTGACACCATCCTTGTTATTGACTTCCGTCTGGTCACATCTACTCTCAGTTCCTTTCTTCCCTTCATCTTTCCTCCTGTCGCATCTGCTTCTATCATCTCCTGTCCCATTGTCACCCCCTCATCTACTGTCACTTTCTCCCCTGTCACCTTCCTGCATGCCATGTTTTCACTTGTTCTTTCTCCATTTGCTTTCCTTGCACTCGCCCTCCCTCCTGTCAGTATACTGTCCTCACCCTTCTTGTCACTGCATTGCTCCTTCCCACCTCTTCCATCTGTCTCTTTGGTTATTCTCATCTCCATCCCCTTCACAATATCGGTTAGCCTAGCTAACTCTGCTGTAAGACATTCCACTTTCAAACACCCTGTGCACTGGAAAATAAAGTCTTCCTCCATTGTCTCAGCCCATGACTTTGTGCATCCGGATAGAGCAAAACCTACAAAGCTGTGACAATAGTCACACACTAGGTGCCTCCTTGCCTTCACTTGCTGCTTGCAAGGGGCCATATTATGACTACCCAGGTACTCAAAATTTACTCAGTCGGTATACTAATTTAGTCTTTAGAAAGACTGTTTTATGTGGACAGTAACTGCAGCTCACTATATGTTATACACAACTGACAAATGTGGTATTTACTGGTACAGTTTCCTAGCGGATACGATGGACACTACCTGCATAAACAAACTAAGGTTTCTACTAAAAAGCTTGCTTATTATTTTAATAACAATGCTACCTAATCAAAGTATTATCTTACGTATGTAGCTGTTATGCTTGTTATTTTATATGTTATATATTCTATCAAATAATCAGATTTGCTAAATCTTGTAAACAAACTTGTCGAAGGCTAGATTACCCTATTATCACCCACGATGCTAATCTGCTCAAAAATACTGTGAACTGACAAACTTTTAACTAAACTAATACCCAATATATGTCTAGTACTACTTTATGAATAATCTTCACATAAGAATAATACTTATCAGTCAATATTTCCTCTTGTTTTTCAACTTTTATGCACCACCAAATTCAAACATCTGCTCCCGCCAATGTTCCCGCCAAACATATATATATATAATATTATATATATTATATATATATACACTGTATATATATTATATATAATTATATGTATATATAATATGTATATATATATGCATTATATATACATACATACATACATATATGCATACATACTTGTATATATATATATATATATATATATATATATATATATATATATATATATATATATATATATATATTACATATATTATTTTTACAGCTGTACTTGAGTGTCTGACTGAGCCAAGGGGAAGAGACTATGTTGGTACAAAAAGCACCACAGCATCTGGTCGGACTTGTCAAAAATGGACTGCAACTCGGGTATGTTACACCTGCCTGTACAATATAACATTATAGTTTGTTATCAATAGCAAGATACTACGTTTCTTGAAACGGACGGCATGGTGGAACGTAAGTAGCTACGTGTGTTGCACAACCCAAACCCGGTCTTCAAGCTAAGTATTCGCCAGAAACTGGCTCGGTTGCTGTGAATGTGGGAATATGTAGTTATCATAGTAGGAATCCGGGTAGTACTAGTTAGCCCAAACCCCTATTGTAAAACGTACGTTTATATATCGTGATAAGTATTGTACTTTGACACAACGTCGTCATAAGCGTTGCGTGATAGCTTGGTGTATTGTCAAAAAATTTGTGTAGCCACATGACCCTTGGTGCGCCAAGTACTTGCCTGGCGATAAACGCCGAGCAAAGAACTACTGCAGGAATGCAATGAAAGCGTGCGTAGACGTGGCGCCATGGTGCTACACCACCGATGCGCACAAGCTGTGGGAACTTTGCACAATCCCCATGTGTAAAGCAAAACCAGGTGCGCATGTGTGCCTCTCCTTCTGCCTGCCTGCCCTTGGCCTGCTGCCTGTCGCTCTGTTCTTGCCCTTCTGTCCTGATTGGCGTGCGTCTGCGTCTGCGTCTGCGTCTGCGTCTGCGTCTGCGTCTGCGTCTGCGTCTGCGTCTGCGTCTGCGTCTGCGTCTGCGTCTGCGTCTGCGTCTGCGTCTGCGTCTGCGTCTGCGTCTGCGTCTGCGTCTGCGTCTGCGTCTGCGTCTGCGTCTGCGTCTGCGTCTGCGTCTGCGTCTGCGTCTGCGTCTGCGTCTGCGTCTGCGTCTGCGTCTGCGTCTGCGTCTCCGTCTGTGTCTCCGTCTGTTTCTCCGTCTCCGTCTGTGTCTCCGTCTGTGTCTCCGTCTCCGTCTTTGTCTCCGCCTCCGTATCCGTCTGTGTCTCCGTCTCCGTCTCCATCTGTGTCTCCGCCTCCGTCTCCGTCTGTGTCTCCGTCTCCGTCTGTGTCTGCGTCTCCCTCTCCGTCTGTGTCTCCGTTTGTGTCTCCGTCTGTGTCTCCGTCTCCGTCTGTGTCTCCGTCTCCATCTCCGTCTGTGTATCCGTCTCCGTCTCCGTCTGTGTCTCCGCCTCCGCCTCCGCCTCCGTCTGTGTCTCCGTCTGTGTCTCCGTCTCCATCTCCATCTGTGTCTCCGTCTGTGTCTCCGTCTCCGTCTCCGTCTGTGTCTCCGTCTCCGTCTCCGTCTCCGTCTGTGTCTCCGTCTCCGTCTCCGTCTGTGTCTCCGTCTCCGTCTCCGTCTCCGTCTCCGTCTCCGTCTCCGTCTCCGTCTCCGTCTCCGTCTCCGTCTCCGTCTCCGTCTCCGTCTCCGTCTCCGTCTCCGTCTCCGTCTCCGTCTCCGTCTCCGTCTGTGTCTCCGTCTCCCTCTCCGTCTCCGTCTGTGTCTCCGTCTCCCTCTCCGTCTGTGTCTCCGTTTGTGTCTCCGGCTCCGGCTCCGTCTGTGTCTCCGTCTCCATCTCCGTCTGTGTCTCCGTCTCCGTTTCCGTCTCCGTTTCCGTTTCCGTTTCCGTTTCCGTTTCCGTTTCCGTTTCCGTTTCCGTTTCCGTCTCCGTCTCCGTCTCCGTCTCCGTCTCCGTCTCCGTCTCCGTCTCCGTCTCCGTCTCCGTCTCCGTCTCCGTCTCCGTCTCCGTCTCCGTCTCCGTCTCCGTCTCCGTCTCCGTCTCCGTCTCCGTCTCCGTCTCCGTCTCCGTCTCCGTCTCCATCTCCATCTCCATCTCCGTGTGTGTCTCCGCCTGTGTCTCCGTCTGTGTCTCCGTCTCCGTCTCCGTCTCCGTCTGTGTCTCCGTCTGTGTCTCCGTCTCCGTCTCCGTCTCCGTCTCCATCTCCGTCTGTGTCTCCGTCTGTGTCTCCGTCTGTGTATCCGTCTCCATCTCCGTCTGTGTCTCCGTCTGTGTCTCCGTCTCCGTCTCCGTCTGTGTCTCCGTCTCCATCTCCGTCTGTGTCTCCGTCTGTGTCTCCGTCTCCATCTCCGTCTGTGTCTCCGTCTGTGTCTCCGTCTCCTTCTGTGTGTCCGTGTACGTCTCGCTCTCGCTCTCCCGCTCACACCCCGGCTTCATCTCCCTCTTCATCTACTTGTCTATTTTGTTTTATCTCCATTGATAGTACCGTTGAATATTTCTGATATCACATAAGTACATTAGTGTCAACAATCAAACGGATGACATTTGATCACTAACATGTGTGTAAGATATAATGATGAGGGGTACAAGTGGGTGCAAAACATCGTCGTTTACGCTTAACTAATGACTGCAGCATTAGCAACGAATTGGGCACTTGGAGGATGGGCGTCGCAGTCGTCGACGGTGAACGTTGTGGGTATTAAAACTGGTTTATATGATGCCTCGAATGCGATCGACGGGAATGCTGATGGAAATATAAAACACGGTAGCTGCACCTTGACGAAGGTTCAACGCAAATCTTGGTGGAAAGTGATTTTCAACGAGCTAGTCGTTGTCAAGGAAGTGGCCATAACGACCTGTGATACCAATGGTAAGTTTCTCATATACGTTGCTACATTATCGTGCATTGTCAGCATAACGTTTGAGTACCGTGATGTCACTGATGGATATAAATAACTTTGCGACGACGCTGATGATACGTGAGTATGGGGCTGAATATACAACATGGCAACATGGAAAGAGGTAGTCGTGGTATGCAATCATTGGATATTATTCAATGTTCAAATTCAGCATGTCTAGTTAAGAATATATGTCGCAATATAATTTGTTTTATGCGAATGTATGTTTATTTTATGTGTGTTTTTATGCTTCAGTGTGTACACTGCGTTTCATGCGAGTGCATGTTGGCCCGTATTACAACCGATACAACTATTGTGGAGTTAATAAGCGATACATTCCTATGAGTGAAACAGTACACATGCGGTGTCGTGAAAATAAAGGACATGGTGTGAAGATTATAGCCAGAAACCGTTACGGTGGCTGCCTATCGCTGTGTGAAGTGGCTGTTTATGGCGTACAAAGTGAGTGGAACAAGCAACCATGCAAACCCAAATACAGACATTGCTGCTACTTATCACGTCGTATTATATTTCATCGTTCAACACGATGCCGACTTATTGATTTAATACTATTCAAATACCAAGCAAGCAATATTATACTTTGTAGTGTGATTGTATGGTGGAATGGGACTCATTGGATTGGCTTGTTGACATTCACTAGTTACGTTGTAGCGCTTAAATTTTTCCAGCATTATAAACGTTCCGATTGACGTTTCTGCGCATGCGCGATAAATGTAAAATCATCATTGTGCAGCGAAAGGACAAAGCAATTATGGTAAAAATACTACGGGTTGTTCGTTAAGATGTATATAACCTCTCAGCCAAGTTATTTGCCGCAAATTAACCCGAGGCAAACAAGTGTTGAGGCATGTTTTGATAGCAAGCGTAAATCACGTGACTGGTGTGCGCCATAATCCGTGACAGTGACTTAAACAAACGTAATATTTTATTGTATTGAACGACATTTTAAGCAACTCATCACAGTAATAATCTCAGGAGAGTTTACAAACAGCCCGTGGCATTTATACCAAAAATGCTTTGTCGTTTCGCTGCACATTGATGATTTTACATTTATCGCGCATGCGCAGAAACGTCAATGGGAAAGTTTATAACGACCGGAAAAATATAAGCGCGACAACGTCTTGGAACGGCACAACATGGTACATGTAAGTGTGTGGATAATAATTATTGTTCACGTCATGTTGAATTTAGTATTGGATTCAAACATATAAAATCACAAGTAAATTAAAGAAAGATAATCACGCCGCGCCTGGCAGAGTTTTAATCAAATACCCGAACCTGGCGGATGTTCCAGCAAACTCGCCGCACCGCGCGGGGAAATCAGCAACTAACCTGTAGTGACATGTTTGGGAGAGCTAGTAATAAAACATTAGACGATCCCGAGACAGTCATTAGTAGAATTTATTTATTTATAAAGACATATTCATACGAAGAGGTAATTTATTAGCGAATCGTTCGTAACCAAATTAGGCCAACAAATAACATCTAAATATTCCATAACTTGTTTTATTAAATAATTGTTCGTACGCTGCTAGTACGAGGCGAACCAGTGGCATGCTAACGTAATGTGATTAGTGTTCGATATAATAAATCAGTTGCAATTCACTGGCGTGTAATGTGCTCTAATCAGTCATTCCAACATAAATTATTTGGTTCGAGTCCGCATAATATACCCTTGTAAGTATTGTTACATCTACATCATTTCAACATGTAGATATTTTTCAATGTATCACTGCTATTTATTTGTCTT
>OZ024865.1:35280437-35312937 GCA_964017155.1 Oasisia sp. SBJ-2009
TACTGTATTAGGCAATAGATATTCTGCTATTATGAATACAAACTTGTAATCAGATAATTTGCACACGTATTTATCTTGCAATCTAATTATGTTCTTGTTTTCTTTTAGCCCCTGGTGAGTGAAATTCGTTGATTCTTCGAACTCGGTACCGGCGTGTATTCTCAAGACAGTTAACTTCGTTAAAACTTGTTTATTAACGTGATCCAGAAGTGTACATTCGGCGTTTCTATTTCACTAGTATGTGATAGTGAACACCCCAAATGTAACACGAGCATGGTGATATGTGTTTCCATGTAGTCAGGGTAACAACCATGTACGTGTAAATTGGTATCATCTAGTCTAGAGAATTGGCAACGATATTAGCACAATGTTCATATCTGCAATTATTCATGTTAATGGTATGCTACTGTTGAAACAAATGACAACTTGAAGAAGACAAGCAATGCATATTTCACCTTAAACTTACACACACACATACACGCACGCACGCACGCAGGCACGCACGCACGCAGGCACGCAGGCACGCACGCTAGCACACACACACACACACACACACACACACACACACACACACACACACACACACACACACACACACACACACACGTTCGATGTAAACCATATATAATATACCACACCATACCCTACCATTGAAACGCTACATTCAATCACATTGAAGTAATGTTTATATGTCATACCAGAAATGTAATATAATATACGTTTGGGTAAATTGTATTTTTCAAAAGTTTTACTTATGGGGCGGGGAAGATGTGTCTTACCTTTCACGGATTTTGGAAAGACTTTCAATATATCGTAGGTCATACTGCCATACGTATTTGTTATATCATAAGTTTGAGACAATAATGTGTTTTGGTAAATGGTATATTCTTTTTTCAGAGGTGTACACCACGAATGGAAAAGAGTGTGTGTTTCCCTTCAAAGCCTTTAGAAAGACTTACTACAATTGTACGACTGATTACGTAACCGTCAAAAAACCGTGGTGCTCTCTCACCGACGATTATAACAAAGACTATCAGATGGGCTATTGTGATTTCAGCCGGTCGGGTTAGTATTAATGCGTTGTCTCCGCACTATTTACCAAATCTTACGGATATTGATATATGTATATACTGGTCAGTTTCCATCGAATGTTTGAATGTCAATTACCGAGGTGTATGTAGCAGGGTTCTTCACCTCGCATTCGTGCCAATTGTAATGTCAATGTAACAACCCTACTGGTTGTTCTTTCATTTCAAAGGTGGCTCCTCGATAACGACTAACACAGTGTTAGTTTCCTGACCATAATGAATCTTATTTAATACTTGTGTACTATGTATATATATATATATATATATATATATATATATATATATATATATATATATATATATATATATATATCGCTAGGGGGCGTTACTTTGAAATTCAAAAATTCGGTTCTGGTGTTTAAAGACTGTTTTCTATTGTTATATATATATATTTCAAAAAGCTTATGTGTGACTAAGTTGTTTTTATATAAACAAATATAACAGGATAAGTATTATTTCCTTGTATTCATTAATGTTGGTTTATTTTATATAAAACGTTAGTTACCTCTATTATCACTCATTTGACAGTTGAATAGCTACTCTTATTATCGTTTGAATATTTTAGTAAAGTTTGTAAGATTATGTCTCGTAGGTTATAGCAATTAATTATGACTCTTTGGATGTTTATGTTTATTATATGTTGACTGGAGCTTATATTATGTAGCCATAATTTTGTAAAATAAATATAGTAGTATGATCATAACAATGCCAATGGAAATGGAAGTGCTAGTAACGTCAGTGGCCTACTTTGCTAAGACTGATAATTGGCTACGTAAAATTCAAAATTAATATTTTGTATTGTTATTATCATTGATACAAATTGTAGTTTTGTCTGTGTTGATAGACTGTTGGAAATGCATTTAACCTGTTTACTAACATGGCTTTTCTAAGGCGTTGTAGTATCTGGCGTCGCCCCAGACTAAAATTCTAACAAGTCTAATAGACGCTGTCATTTGTTAAAACATCTTTGATCCAACGTCTTACGTTCATTATTTAGACTTGTTCTGACGGTTCTATTAACATAGACTGTGACTGCAATTTTGAAGAAGAAGAAGAAAAAAACAACTCTTTAAAAAACAATTTCTGATACATTGTGTTATTATTATTTGTGGCCAATTATGTATATTTATGCTTTGTGGCTACGTAATATTATCTTGTAGTATGAATTAAAATACCAGATATGTCACCATTATTCTTAGTATGTGTTTTTTGCTTGTCATGCTCTGTTGCTGTTAGGGATAAAAATGTAGTTTTATGCCAATCGTTTAAAACTAATAATTTTAATGTATTTTTTCCCAATAACATAAAAATACATTACTCGATTTCAATGTTGAATAGCTTGCCATGTCTAAATGTTTGTTTTAATAGAAAGTTACTACCAATACCTCGATGTACACCAACATTAAAATTAGCTATACTTTTATTACTGGCAGGAGATGTTAGTTTAAATCCTGGGCCTATTAAAAGAAATATCCGACTGGCAACTACAAATGTAAGATCTGTACGTGATAAAAGTGCTCTACTCTGTGATTTGTTAGTTTCGAAAAAAATTAATATTCTTGCTGTTACTGAAACATGGCTTAGACCATGTGATACTGCTTCTCGCATTGCTGAAATTTCTCCGTTAGGCTATACCTTTTACCATCGACCACGTTTAATAGGACGTGGTGGTGGCATTGGCTTTTTAGTATCTGATCATTTCAAAGTTAAATTACATTCTAACCCAGATTATTCTAGTTTTGAATCTATGTGTGCTGAAATTTCAGATTCTTCTTTTTCTGCATTTTTTGTTTGTATTTATCGTCCTCCAGGACACCCAGCAAATTTCTTTGAGGACTTTCAAGATCTGTTAGAAAATGTACCTATTAATTATTCAGAACTTTATATTCTTGGTGATTTTAATCTTCATTTGGATATACATTCTTCAGTTACTACAATGTTTGATGATATTCTAACATCCTTTGATTTAAAACAACATGTAAACTTTTCGACACATATACATGGCCATTGGCTTGATCTTATAATAACTCATTCAGGTTGTAATAATATTAAAAAAACTACTGTTTCAGATGGGTTGTCAGACCATCATACTGTAATTGTTGATATTAACATGTTTACAACACCATTGATATTGAAGAAAAAAAATTCCTATAGGCCTATACATAAAATAGATATTACTGCCTTCAATGATGATATTTTAAATTCAGATTTGTTTATAAGTCCAGCAGTTCATGAGTGTGATATATATAGACAATTTTGTGATGTTCTTAAGACACTACTTGATAAACATGCTCCACTTGCTTATAAATATATTTCAAAACAATCACCTTCTCCTTGGATGACATCCGAAATTTTACTATCTAAAAGGAGACGTCGTTATCTTGAACGTGTTTGGCGTAAAACACGCTCATCACTTGATAGGTCACGTTATTCTAAACAGTGTCATCTTTGCAATAGACAAATGGCTAAAGCCAAATCTGAATATTTCACTAACATGGTTTCAAGTAACTCTGAAAATTCTCACCAGTTATGGAGTTGCATTAATAAAATCCTACACAGACGGGCTGCCCCTTCTCTGCCAAAACATAATTCATTGTGTTCTCTATGTGATCTATTTTCAGGTTATTTTCAGGATAAAATTACCCGTATACAGTCTTCCTTTCCTGTTCATATGTTAAACAAAGTAGAAGTTCAGCCTCCACCGATAAGTTCTCTAATTTCTTCTTTTACTCCAGCTACTGCTGAGGAAGTAAGGCAAATTATTATGTCTTCTCCAAATAAATTTTGTGATCTAGATCCAATGCCAACTGTATTGTTGAAAGCATGCATTGACACCTTACTTGGTACTATAACAAATATTGTAAATGTGTCACTGAGGACAGGTATTTTTCCTGATGATTTTAAACAGGCGCATGTAAATCCACTACTTAAAAAGACAACTTTGTCGAAAGATAACTTGAAAAATTATAGACCTGTTTCTAATTTGAGTTTCATATCTAAAATTCTTGAAAAGGTTGTAGCAAAACGCCTTGGATCTCACATTACTTCAAATAATTTGTCAAATGTATTCCAATCTGCATATAAGAAACTTCATTCTACAGAGACTGCTCTCTTAAAAGTGCATAACGACATCACTCTAAATATGGACAATGGTAGAGTTACTGCACTCACCTTACTTGATTTGTCAGCTGCTTTTGATACGATTAATCATTCTATTCTAATGGATCGTTTGTCTGTGTGGTATGGTGTGTCTGGTATAGCATTAAGCTGGTTTAGATCATATCTGAGTGGTAGACACCAGAGAATTAAGATTGGGGATTGTTTTTCGTCACCACTTAATATTTCGTGTGGTGTTCCTCAGGGGTCAGTTTTGGGACCATTACTTTTTACACTGTATACTACTCCATTGAGTCTAGTGATTAATAGGCATCATTTGAGCCACCATCTTTATGCAGATGATACTCAAATTTATATATCATTATCCACTTCAGATGCAAGTAGTTCTTTACAGCAGCTTAGAACTTGTATTGATGACATTTTTTGCTGGATGACTGAGAGTAGATTGAAGCTGAATGCTGATAAAACTGAGTTTCTTATTATTGGTACACACCGGCAGCGTGACAAAATTAAGACTCTTTTTCCTATACCCTTGCTTAATCAGCATGTTATGCCTGCAGTTTCGACTAGGAATTTGGGAGTAATTTTTGATGATAAATTAAATTTTAGAGAACACATTTCTCAAATTTGTCGAACATGTTTTTACCACATTCGTGATTTGCGGCGTATTCGTCGATATTTGCCTGTTTCTGTTGCAAAGACTATTGCAACTGCATTAGTTACTAGTAGATTAGACTATTGTAATTCACTTTTTCATAATATTGCTATTAAGGATATCACAAAACTACAACGTGTTCAAAATTGCTTAGCAAGGGTGGTGACTAGGTCTCCACGCTTTACTCCTTCTAAGCCGCTTCTAAAGTCTCTGCATTGGCTGCCTGTCCAATATCGTATAATGTTTAAGATGTGTACCATTACTTACCAGGCACTTTCTTCTAAGCAGCCATCGTATTTACATACTTTACTTACTCCTATAAGAAAACCTATTCAACTTCGGTCATCTACTTCTGATTTACTCTTTGTACCAAAGGTCAATACTAATATGGGGACAAGGGCTTTTGCTGTGGGTGCGCCTACTCTATGGAATATGCTTCCTTCTAGCGTGAAATCAGTTGAAAATATTGCTAAATTCCGTCGTCATTTAAAAACATATCTGTACAATCTGGCCTATCCACCATAGCTCCCTGGCGCATCAATCAATCTGATGACAACTTGATTTGTTTACCGACTATGAGATCGATTAATCCTTTTTGTTTTGATACGCCTCTGAGCTTGGTTTCTAAGGATATAGGCGCAATAGAAGTTAACTAATTATTATTATTATATATGTATATATATATGCATATATATATGCATATATATATATATATATATATATATATATATATATATATATATATATACATATATATTTAATGGATATATTGTATGTATCATTTCAAATGTCTTGGGTGGAGTAAATCAAACTCCTCTTCTTCTACAGTCGCTTGTGGAAGTTTCAAGAAGCTGGAGAACAGGTTTGCCTACGACGGAATTGAGCAGACGAGGGCGACAACTTTGGCTGAATGCAAGAAAATGTGCCTGGACAAAGACACGTGCCTTGGTTTCGACTTCAACATTCGCAGCAGATGCTACCTTCACTTTGACCCAACGGCGTTCAACGAGGTATATGAGGCATCCCACAAAGACGTTGACCACTACATCCGCGAGCCCTGCACCACTACGGCAGCCCCGACCACGGCAGGTCAGTGCGATGACCACGAAATGGTATTGTGTTCTCGTCCATGGTACGCCTGTCTAACTAACCCAGTGTCTAACTAAGATTCTCAAGGATACTGTTACTATATTGCATTTCAGATGAAGTCCAACTTTAGACATATAATACACGTACGGAAATCCAGATTATAATAATGTGTGTGTTTATATTTGTACAGTTTTGATTACGTGTTTAAATGATTCGTTAAACGATAAAATTAACCAAACTACATACTAGACACACCTTTCACCCGCAGATACGCTCACATGTACCAACCGACACGTTGAAATATACAATGCAGACTTCAGGTATTCGTATATATCACCATTATTTCATCAACAATTAATGACCAACGCGTCACATCCGCACCGTTCCTTTGTACCGTTCTGTATTGTGCAGTTTATGTAGATCCTTGCCAGTCGAATCCTTGCCAAAATGATGGTCTTTGCAACGTCACATATTTTCATATTTCATAATAAAATTATCAATGCAGGAACACTTTCGATATCGTTGGTTTCCGTTAGTTAATAATTATTGATCTGACTTTCTGATAGTAGTAAACTGTAACTTAGTGTTAAATGGAACACGTCCGCCTTGGAATACAGCGTGAAAGGTTATATCAACACACACACACGCACACACGCACGGACGCGCGCGCACACGCACACGCACTCACTCACACGCACACGCACACGCACACGCACACGCACACGCACACACACACACACACACACACACACACACACACACACCTTCTTTCACCCGCAGATATGCTCACATATACCAACCGACACATTGAAATATACAATGCAGATTTCAGGTTTTTCGGCACTCGTACTCGTATCGTTTTGCATTGTGCAGTTTATGTAGATCCCTGCCTGTCGAATCCTTGCCAGAATGGTGGCATTTGCAACGTTGACTTTGAACATAGCAGCTACAAGTGTACGTGTGTGAAGTATTACGGCGGAATCAACTGTGAAAGTGGGTGCCATGGCTTGTTCTACAAAAAAATTCGTTGTATGATTATCTATTTTCATAATAATACTATCATTGCAGGAACACTTTCGATGTCGTTGGTTGTCGTCAGTTAATAGTTGTTGTTCTGACATTCTGATAGTAGTAAACAGAAACTTAGTCTTACTGTTAAATGGAACACGCCAGCCTTCGAATACAGCATAAAACATTATATCAACTCGAAGACATTATCAGAGAATCTTTGTAAAGAACGTTGATTTAAATTGCACGATGCATTATGTTAACTCGACAGTTTCATGTATTTTTATGGTATAAAATGCTACCAACCGTGCGATATGGGCGCGTGTGGAAATGGTGAAAAATGTATTTAAGGACCAGGATATTTTCGTTGTCAAGATAATATAACACATCGATAATCTGAATGTTCCTCTGTTGTAAAATGTATGTCCTCAATATATCGCAACTCTCACCAAGTCCCGTATTAGTGTAATGTAACGTATGCATAGCCGTACATTCGTCTCTGTTATCTATAATTGGGAACAGTTAACATTTGACCATTTAGCATTGGTGTCTGTTGATAATCAGTTTATCAGGGGATGTCAACGGTCACCCTCACAGTAATAATTATGGTACTACAACAAACGCCGTACGTCGTCATAACAAACCAATCTCCAAATGTCACCCACATTATGGAATTATTTTACTGTCTGTGATATCGCAAAAAGCTCACATAAATCTAATGTTTGAAATAGTATGTAATGCGATGCGACGCATTACATACTATTTCCGGTCCGTCCGTACGCCCCCGTCCGTCCCCTGTTCACATTTTTAAATCGTGTTATAATATTGCTTTGTTGTTTCAGCGCCTCCTGCCGGAGCTCAAGCGAATGGTGAGTTGTTGTCTTGCTTAAGCGCTAAATCATATCAGTTACGCTGACGTTACCCTACTTTGTCGCCATTTAACGTGTCACTATTTTGCATTACAGAGCAACCGTGTCCGTTTCGTAGTTGTATATGGAAACATCCAGCGATAACACCAAAAACTGCCTTGTTACCATAACATGTTAGATAATAGTATTTTCATTGGCACTGTATTAGGCAATAGCTATCCTGCTATTATGAATACAAACTTGTAATCACGTAATTTGCACACGTATTTTTCTTGCAATCTAATTATGTTCTTGTTTTCGTTTAGCTCCTGGTGAGTGAAATTCGTTGATTCTTCGAACTCGGTAACGGCGTGTATTCTCAAGACAGTTAACGTCGTTAAAACGTATTTATTAACGTGATCAAGAAGTGTACATACGACATTTTTACGTCACCATTATTAATAGTGAACACACAAAATTTAACACGAGCGTTGTGATATACGTATCCATGTAGTCAGGGTAACAACCATGTACGTGTAAATCGATATCATCTAGTCAAACAGTCGGCAACGACAGATTTAGCATAATGTTCATATCTGTAATTATTCATGTTAATGGTATGCTACTGTTGACACAAGTGACTCCTTGAAGAGGACAAGCAATGCGCATGCACAGCACACGCAAACACACACACACACACACACACACACACACACACACACACACACACACACACACACACACATACACGCACACGCACACGCACACGCACACGCACACGCACACGCACACGCACACGCACACGCACTCGCACACGCACACGCACACACTCTATGTAAACCATATATGTGTATACCATACCCTACCATTGAAACTCTACATTCAACTACATTGAAGTAATGTTTATATGTCATACCAGAAATGTAATATAATATATGTTTGGGTAAATTGTATTTTTCAAAAGTGTACATATGGAGCGGGGAAGATTGTGTCTTACCTTTCACGGATTTTGGAAAGACTTTCAATATATCGTAGGTCATACTGCTAGGCTTATTTGTTATATCAGAAGTTTGAGATAATATGTGTTTGGGTAAAGGGTAAATTCTTTTTTTCAGAGGTGTACACCACAACTGGGGAAAAGTGTGTGTTTCCCTTCAAAGCCTTTTCAAAGACCTTCTACAATTGTACGACTGATTATGTAACCATTAACAAAGCGTGGTGCTCTCTCACCCACGATTATGACAAAGACCGCCAGATGGGCTATTGTGATTTCAGCAAATCGGGTTAGTATTAATGCGTTGTCTCCGCACTATTTAGCCAAATCTTATGGATATTGATTAATGTATATAATGGTCAGTTTCCATCGAATGTTTTGGGTGGAGTAAATCAAACTCCTCTTCTTCTACAGTCGTTTGTGGAAGTTTCAAGAAGCTGGAGAACAGGTTTGCCTACGACGGAATTGAGCAGACGAGAGCGACAACTTTGGCCGAATGCAAGAACATTTGCCTGGACAAAGACACGTGCCTTGGTTTCGACTTCAACACCCGCAGCCGATGCTACCTTCACTTTGACCCAACGGCGTTCAACGAGGTATATGAGGCACCACACAAAGACGTTGACCACTACATCCGCGAGCCCTGCACCACTACGGCAGCCCCGACCACGGCAGGTCAGTGCGATGTCCACGAAATGGTATTGTGTCCGTGGTATACAGGGATAGGGTCAATCCAAATATTGCCGGATCACCCAGTACGCATGTCGAGTGTCTAACTAAGATTCTCAAGGATACTGTTACTATATTGCATTTCAGATGAAGTCCAAGTTTAGACATAAAATACACGCACGGAAATCCAGATTAAAATAATGTGTGCGTTTGTAAAGATTTGATAACGTGTTTAAACGATTCGTTAAACACTAACGTTAACCAAACTACATACTAGACTTGTGTACATTTCCGCCTCTGTGTTTTCCGTCGCTATATGGATCACCACGAACACCTTAAGAAAGAAGCAGTATTGCAGTCTACATAAAGTGTTGACATTCAGGCACAGTTAGAGCGATTTTATTAGTCTCATGGAAAACGTGACAGCAGTGATGATCTTAATCAAAGTTTCGTTAAAAACATTAAATATAACATTCTGTATTGCAGTTATGACTACAGCTCCACACACACACACGCTCGCACGCATGCACACACACACACACACACACACAAGCACACACACACACACACGCACACACACACACACACACACACACACCACACACACACACACCACACACACACACACACACACACCTTCTTTTACCCGCAGATACACTCACATAGGTATACCAACCGACACATTGAAATATACAATGCAGATTTCAGGTTTTTCGGTACTCGTATATATCACCATAATTTCATCAACAATTAAAGACAAATGCGTCAGAGCATCACCGTTCCTTTATATTGTTTTATATTGTTCAGCTTATGTAGATCTCTGCCAGTCGAATCCTTGCCAACATGATGGTCATTGCAACGTTGACTTTGAACACAGCAGCTACAAGTGTGCGTGTGTGGAGTATTACAGCGGAATCAACTGTGAAAGTGGGTGCCATGGCTTGCTCTACTATAATTTTCGTTGTATGATTATCTATTTTCATAATAATACTATCATTGCAGGAACACTTTCGATGTCGTTGGTTGTCGTCAGTTAATAATTGTTGTTCTGACATTCTGATAGTAGTAAACATAAACTTAGTCTTACTGTTAAATGGAACACGCCAGCCTTCGAATACAGCATAAAACATTATATACGAACTTGTAGACAGTATCAGAGAAACTTTGTAAAGAACGTTGATTATATTGCACTATGCATTATGTTAACTCGACAGTTTCATGTATTTTTGTGTGGTATAAAATGCTATCAACCGTGCGATATGGGTGCGTGTGTAAATGGTGCAACACATATTCAAGGACCAGAATATTTTCGGACTGTTTCTCTGTTGTAAAATGTATGTCCAGAATATATCGCAAATCACACCAAGTACTGTAGTAGTGTAATGTAACCTGCTATGCATAGCCGTAAATTCGTTGCTGCTATCTATAATTGGGAACCGTTAACAATTGACCATCTAGCATAGGTGTCTATTGATAGTGAGTTTATCAGGGATGTCATCATTCACCCTCACAGTAATAATTATGTTACTACAACAAACGCCGTACATCGTCATAACAAACCAATCTCCAAACGTCACCCACACTATGGAATAATTTTACTGTCTGTGATATCGCCAAAAATATTTGAACGTTTCACAACTGTGTAAAGACCAACGTGTTCGGTCGTCGAGTGATCTTGTACGTGTGTTATGCTAGATGTGAGAGAGACACAAGACTTTAAGGCCGCGAAGTTCCTGGAGCCACCTCCTGACTTCACCTTGGGACCTCCGCCCATGCCGTCGTGGCTCAATTTCTCCGTCAATGGACTGCGTAAGCTCACATAAAACTGGTGGTTGAAATAGTATATTGCGTAAGCTTACATAAAACTAATGGTTGAAATAGTGTATTGCGTAAGCTCACATAAAACTAATGGTGGAAATAGTATTTAATGTAATGTGATGCGACGCGACGGGATTCAATATTATATATCGTGCCGTGCCGTGCCGTGCCGTGCCGTGCCGTGCCGTGCCGTGCCGTGCCGTGCCGTGCCGTGCCGTGCCGTGCCGTGCCGTGCCGTGCCGTGCCGTGCCGTGCCGTGCCGTGCCGTGCCGTGCCGTGCCGTGCCGTGCCGTGCCGTGCCGTGCCGTGCCGTGCCGTGCCGTGCCGTGCCGTGCCGTGCCGTGCCGTGCCGTGCCGTGCCGTGCCGTGCCGTGCCGCGCCGCGCCGCGCCGCGCCAAAACAACGTAACATTATATATATATATATATATATATATATATATATATATATATATCGTGTCGTGTCGTGTCGTGTCGTGTCGTGTCGTGTCGTGTCGTGTCGTGTCGTGTCGTGTCGTGTCGTGTCGTGTCGTGTCGTGTCGTGTCGTGTCGTGTCGTGTCGTGTCGTGTCGTGTCGTGTCGTGTCGTGTCGTGTCGTGTCGTGTCGTGTCGTGTCGTGTCGTGTCGTGTCGTGTCGTGTCGTGTCGTGTCGTGTCGTGTCGTGTCGTGTCGTGTCGTGTCGTGTCGTGTCGTGTCGTGTCGTGTCGTGTCGTGTCGTGTCGTGTCGTGTCGTGTCGTGTCGTGTCGTGTCGTGTCGTGTCGTGTCGTGTCGTGTCGTGTCGTGTCGTGTCGTGTCGTGTCGTGTCGTGTCGTGTCGTGTCGTGTCGTGTCGTGTCGTGTCGTGTCGTGTCGTGTCGTGTCGTGTCGTGTCGAGTCGCGCCGCGCCGCGCCGCGTCGCGTCGTGTCGTGTTGTGCGTGTCGTGTCAAACCACATATATAATAACAGTAGTCACTGTATACTGCATCTCAACACCGAGTACGGTTAGAATGTTAACGTGTGCTTTACCAAATTGGGAAAAAGCCGAAATACGTTTGATTGAGTGAAGTGATACATTTGTGCCTTTTACGTTTTAAGAAATCAGACAATTTCCTGCTGGTTTGGTGTATGTATTTGTAAATTGTTATGTTGGTAGTTGGTTCTACTCCACATAGTCTGTTCAGCCTTCACTACTATTTCTCTCCACGTTCCTCAGTCTTCTCCGATGATTGACTCCACACGGCTATTCATATCCGCTCTATCAAATGCCCGCTCGATACTGACTTTTTAATCACAATTTTGATCTTCCTCTTCTCCTTCTATCACACGCTTCTGTTATCAGTAATAAAATAATTGTCTGCAATCTTTCGGTCTATGTTCTGACCTTTATAGTGCGTTATCAAATACCTTCATTGTCTCGCTCTTATGTATGCGTACACATACTTACGTACACATCAAAACGTTCTTCGAAAGGTTTATTGTTTCCTTCATATTTTCACGTTTGCAAATGTTGCAGGTGATTGAACTAACCACGAAGACTGTTTGATTGTAGGTGCAGCGGCATGCAAATGGCACCCGTGTGCTGAAGGCCAGCATTGCTTGGGGGTTGGATCTACTTACCGGTGTGTCAGCACTCAGGCGTATTTCAACACAATTTGTGGTGAAGGTATATGGATTAAAACTTAACATTAATCAAAACATAACAATAATTACATTATATATATATATATATATATATATATACTGTAATTATTGTTATATATGTGTGTGTTTTGATTTTCCACACGGGCGCGCGCGCGCGCACGCACGCACTCACACACACACACACACACACACACACACACACACACGTGTTAGCTGTTTGTGAAATCAGCATTCAGACAAAACAAAATGCTAATATGAATGATGTTGTAATAAAACAGCATAATTATAAACATAGCAACACATTCATTATAACAATACTGAGGAATTATTGTCTATCAAAAAATACATAATAATAATAACTTTGTATGTTAAGTTGTTACAGTATGTCAATACGATGGTGTGTTCGTTTTGTTATTTTCATAATTAGTCTCTTAATCGATCAACAACTGTAATTGATCATGTTCTGCACCGTGTGTAACATATCTACACAACAAAGATTTCATGAGAACATTTAGACTCTAGTTCTGCTCCACATTACTGCTGACATAGAATAGGTGGCGCGCTGGTTTGGCCAGAACTATGCCTTTAATTGACCACTTTCTACAAATGTGGCACTCTGTTGTAATTCCTCGACACGTCTGGGTCTTTGTCGAGGCATAATCCAGAGTCTGCTGGTAATGTCAAATCTATTTATAGCCGCCGTCCAGACTAATTAACCTACGTATTACGTTAGGGTGACATTTCTAGGCCTGTGCTGAGGCTAACTGGAAATTAATTAAAAGTATGTTTCGTAACACCCACTTCATTTTTCGATTGGTGATGTTTTCTGTGAGGGGTATCAATAATTACGATTCAAAGCGTTTTATTGCGTCCACCCAGAACGTTGATTTCACGTATGTAACAAGCAATAATTCCCGGATTATATGTATATTTGCCACTTGCAGGTTAAACGCTGCCGTTGCGTAATCAATCATCGGAGGTTAAGAACAGAAAAAGCATGCCATGGTGCAATGGCAGGATTCGCCATTTGCAATGTTGAACGATATAATATTCAACTTGGCTTCAGTGATACAAGCAAGGTCAATCATACTTCAGCGATTCAGCTACATAGTTTCCACTTGCTGTTGAGATAATATTTGGAACAAAGGCATTCTGTGCGAATATAGCATATATAATATAGAACATGTATATATTCTGATAGTTTAAAATCATTGTTACAGTTTGACATTGAGACGTTCTGTTTCGTTGATGAACCATTGCTAACTTTGAATAGTGTGTGTTGGTGGACAATATGGTACTGATTTTAATTGCATCTTAATTAATTATGCATTTTATTGATCTCATGTTAATACCTCCTCTCGAGTAGTGATGGTACGTTCATCTGTAGTATCGTTTGAGTAATGACTAAGCATAGCGAATAAATAATAATTTTATACGGGGATGTATTTCAAACAGGCTATACCGCCATGTTCCCGTTTGGCAGTTACATTGTCCTATGTACTGTATTATTTGTTGCGCCATTAAATCTTTAACTTAACCAACGCTAGGTAGTTACAATGCTGTTTCAATTTGTTTGTATATATTTCCGGTTTTGTGAGTTCTGGCCTGCAGCTAAGGAAGAAAAACTAAAGTATGGCATGAAAATTATATTTTTAGCACAAGTCAAATTATTGAGTTCCGGTTATATATCGTTATAATTACATTGAAGCGCGTGCTTACATACGCACGCACGCACGCGCGCGCGCGCGCACACACGCCTCGCGCAGATGTTATAAACAAATAAATTCCAATTGCTTAACTGATGCTCAACGTAATTATTTCAGTCAATCAACTGGTAAATAACTACTCGCTCCGGGACTGGTATTAGCCACAGGCTAGCGTGTACACGTAGATTACAGGCACTACTAAAATGATGTGTCTGCATTAGAAACTAAATGACCCATCCAACGAAATATGAGCTACATCGGAATAGGAAAACTATGAAAAGTCTCTCTGCAGTATTCAAACGTATGACAGTTAAAATGCGGGCCGAGCCGCCTTTACGATTAATTGCAGCATTTCCTATAACTACAGATGATTGATCCGTTGTTTTCGTACTTATACGTGTCAGTTTACTGAAACAGGTGGCAATAATTATGACGATCAGTCGGCTACTGTCAGAGATAAACGGTAATTTAATGGACCACGCTCCTACATCATTATCTACTGTGTTGAACGATACGATGGCGGGACCACACACATATCAAGCGCACGGGAGTTGCATGTGAACATGCACTCACGCACGCACGCACGCACGCGCATACACACACATGCACACACGCACGCACAAACACATTATCTCTCTCTCTCTCACACACACACACGCACGCACACACACACACACACACACACACACACACACACACACACACCAACTCAGACACTCACACACGCAAGCACAAACACATGTTCTCTCGCATACACACACACCAGCATACACACACACGCACGCACGCACGGACAAACACATTCCTCACACACACACGCGCGCGCGCGCACACACATGCACCAGCACACACAAACACACACATACACACACACAGTCATCTAGAGTATAGATATAACATTAGAATGGCCAGTAATCGTATGACATCGAAAATACCACTGGTTGGTCCAAGCGCCTTGAATGTTTTAATTTGTTGCCGACCTCCTGGTTCAGTTAAATTCACGGTTAACCCAACAACTGTCCCGTAATCAGTTACTTTGCCTTTGCAGATAGATGTGTGCGGAAATTGCGTAAAGCGAATGTTATGTCACTTCCGTAATGACGTAACACGCTGGTTGAAGGCGCAAGAGATGTAACAGCTTGCTAATGCCATTAACAGTATTAATAATGATAATGAAATTAATAATAAAATTACTTATTTAGCGCCAATATCCTCGGAAACGCGAGCTCAGTTGCACGACGATATCAAACGATTACGCGTTATTATTATCATGCAAACAAAATTGCCACAACGGTATTATGGGTAATTATTTGAATCACTACTAGTGTGTTTGTTGTCCGCAAACATTATGTTTGATAAGTAGTCCTCTTACACCAACTTACCATACTATATGCCGGCCCGTGTTTCACGTTTTCTCATAATTTAGTAATTAATCGAGTTAGGGGCAAATATGTGTGAATGTATATGAGACTTCCATCTTATTATAAATCCTTATTTACGTATACACGCGGTTAACCCAACACTACGATCAATGGCCCCGGGTGTGTAGTTGACATCCATCCATCCATCCATCCATCCATCCATCCATCCATCCATCCATCCATCCATCCATCCATCCATCCATCCATCCATCCATCCATCCATCCATCCATCCATCCATCCATCCATCCATCCATCCACCCATCCACCCATCCACCCATCCATCCATCCATCCATCCATCCAATTATTTTAGTGGTAACAGTAGCAGTTAATAAGGTCCACCTTTATAATGTCAGTCCATTTCAGGCATGCCACAATTGGCCTAATTCTGACCATTATGCTAGAGTAATTACGACATGCGCTTCAGACCATAATGCAGGCACACCAACTCCAATAGACATTATAATTACTATTAAACTACAGGAATATGATATCATCAATGTCTATCACATTCCTACTCCAGCGTCCGATCAACCCATGCTGCATTGTCCAGTTTGTACGGACGGGGATGTAGTATCTAAAGAATGGCCGTTTTCGCCAATAATTTGCTACAACATTAATATTGCACCAACATAATGATCTGTTTATTTAGGAAACATGTGACCTTAGTGCGTCTCCCTACTCATCCTTGGAATGTTGTTAACTGTTTCTATTATGTTAATTGTGTCGTATATATTGTTGGCAATTCATGACTGAATATGCTCACAACTTTCAGAATAGCGTAAACAAGGGATGTGGCAGAAACATTGAGGAAGACTTTTTGATTTACAAATTTATAATAACATTTCAATTATAGCACTTTATAAATAACGCCCAGTTTCAGGATTTTTTTATTGTATCTATATTTGCGTTATTTTTACTCAAATACATTATTGTCATTGTACGCTTTTGTATATTAAAAACTCGACGCTCTTAGTGTTTCCACAACAAAAGACCATAATTGATATGTGGAAAGAGTGAGGGAGAGCGGAGTGTTAACAGTCTCCACATAGATCAACAATATAGAGTATGGAAGATGATCCGATATTATTTATTGTTCATAAATATACCAGCTGATGACTTGAACAATTCTTTTGATAAGTTAAATAGAAAATATCCATGAGTGCGCCATTGTTGTTTGAAAGCAATTTTATGGAAAAACCGTATCAAATAATTGTGTAAATGTATCACTAATCATGGAATTGTTTGTGTGAACAGCGAACGAAACAGTTTAAACCGCACGGCGCGGTGTGGAATGGGGAATTAATTCCCCTGGATTCCCTACCCGATTCCAGATATAAAAGGGCACCATATTCCTGGTTTCGCGCAGAAATCTTTATTAATGAAATTATTGGGGAAAATTCGAAAATATACATTGATCAGACAGGAGCGAGTCAAACCAAATGCAGCCGGAGAGTAAAAGGAGTGGAGAGCCGGCGACCGACACCAAAGATGTCAAAGTTTTGAAGAACATTTGGAATACATTGGCTCCATGCTCATCAAATCATGGTCACATATCCTGTAAATGTATGTTGCTATGTTTAGGCAATGTTTGTTCTAGTGTTTCAACTCCCCTTTAAGCTGATATTCATAATATTTACGCTGATGCATCAATTACATAATTGCGTGTGGGCGGGGCTAACGTTTCAAGGCTGTGTGAATTACCGAGTCAACCCACACCCCACTGTAGTCACGTACTTTGATCACTATAAATTGTCACCTTTCTGAAGAGCAGAACTCCAGACATTCAGTAAAGAAGCACATAGACGACCCCGTCTACGAGACAACGTGTTGTTTCTGAAACCGTGAGCTCCATATTGACCAATCAGGTAAGATTTATTGTAAGAGAAAAGCGTTTACCGAGACTATTTTGCCGTGGTTTTGACACATATATGTTATAACAAATTGATCCATAATTGGGAAAATGGTAGATTGAAGATTAACTTAGACTTAGTTCCTCTAGTGCCTTTCGTGACATCGGGCGGCGAGCTTTCGCAATCTTTCGCAATTTCTTTGGTTTCATGTCCGTTTCTGTCAGGTATTCTTTACATGTCTTCGCCAGGTCTTCCTCTCTGTCTAGTAAGGATGGGACGAATCTGGAATTTCAGTCATATCTTGCCGGGACGCGACGTCATCCGGTGGGCAAGTCCGTGCCGGAGTCATCGGCATCGCGGCCATACGCTTCAATCGTTTTGTTTTGTGAAGTTTAATCGTTTAAGTAATGTTAGTGATTTTATTTTGTAAACTTGTGTGTGTATACGAATACATATACATATACGTGAGGAGCAGTTTGGGGGTTGTAGACTTTTTCATAGGTAAGTCAGAAAGTTAAAGATCGCCCGGGACCGATTTTGCGGCGGAGGACATGAAGGAATATATTCGAGCGATATTCGTTTAGAGCTGCGAAATTTCGAATCGAATCGAATCGAATCGAATAGCGGGAAAATGAATCGAATATTCATCCCATCCTTACTGTCTAGTGTCACCTTCAGTTACACCCATAATATATCGTAACATGTGCTATTCGCTCGCTTTATAAGCGTAGAATATGTCTTGCTAGTCTCTGTCGTCAACACCTGACAACACTATTACATCTTGCTCTCCTCCTGACTTCTTCATGGGTGATGTGGTCCCTCCACGAGACAGCTAATATGAAGCGGAGGCATCGCCGGTGAATATGTCTGTTTGTATGTGCTTCTCATATTCTTCCAAGTTTCAAAAGCACATCGCTGTTGGCACTAGCATTGACACATAGAGACGTAGTTTTATGTATGCTTTGATGGAAGACTATGTTATTCGCCATTTTGGCTTCGATTTTCCGAGACCAAGAAATGTTGGACGCCGTTTATGCGTCAATTATAATTCAAAATTGTATATAAAAACTGCGATAAATGTCGTCCTGGTCACAGTTCTAGTTGTAATATTTCGTATTTATGCAAGTTATGTCTACTAGGTCGACACCATATTAAACATTAGCATCTTAGCGAATGATGTGGGCTTGCACGTAGGGTTGTATAGGACAACAAAGAAGTATAAACTATGAACAACAGCACGTGTTAACTTGACCAAATTTGCAGATTTCGTCGCCATGGTGTCGAGACAATATTCTGGCCTGGTCCTTGTGTTGCTTGTACTGCTCCTATCTCGTGACTTCACCACAGCGAAACCAATGTACGACCCGTCAGAAACAGAAGAGGCCAATTCGGTGAGATACATCAGTGTTTTTTTTATGTTATCTGTTATCTGTTATTTGTTCAGTCTCAATGTGAACCCATCTCATTCCAGAAGCTCATGCCAGTCTTGTTCCAGCAAAAATTATTATTATATATATATATACATATATATATATATATATATATATATATATATATATATATATATATATATGTATATATATATATATACATATATATACATATATATAGATATATATATATATATATATATATATATATTATATATATATATATATATATATATGTATATATATATATATATATATATATATATATATACATATATATATATATATATATATATACATACATATATATATATATATATATATATATATATATATTATATATATATATATATATATATATGTATATATATATATATATATATATATATATATATATACATATATATATATATATATATATATATATATATATATATATATATATATATATATATATATATATATATATATATGTATATATATATCTATATATCTATATATGTATATATATATGTATATATATATATATGTATGTATATATATATATATATATATATATATATATGTATATATATATATATATATATATATATATATACATATATATATATACATATATATATACATATATAGATATATATATATATATATATATTATATATATTATATATATATATATATATATATATATGTATATATATATATATACATATACATATATATATATATATATATATATATATATATATATATATATATATATATATATATATATATATATATATATATTGCTTTTCTTTTCTGTCCATGAAACTCTCAGCATTCTTCTTAAAGACACATTTCAGTTGCTTCGATAGTGCGTTGAGCGTATTTATTCAATGCCCAGGATTCATAGACGTATAGTAATATGGGCTTAATGTAACGGTATAATACTTGTTTTCTCACTTCAAGCGATATGTTTTTGTTTATTATGTTTTCATATTATTAAACTTTGCCTTGGCATGTGCAATTTTCTCTTGATCTCAACGTCGCATCGACAATCAGATGTTATTATTGATACCAAGATAATTCAATGTTTGGACTTGTTTGATGATAATGCCGTATGTTACTATGTTGCATGTTGGAGAGTACATTTTCTTTGAGATGAGGTTTCTGTTTTCTTTTTATTCTGGGATGTACCTTTTCCCATTTTCCCTTAGTATTGTGTCTTGCAACTGTTGTGAAACTATTTCATTCTCAGCAACCAATACTGTGTAATCGGTATACCGTATATGGCTTACGTTGTATCCTCCTACTTGAATGTCTGGCATATATTCTAGCGTACGTAAGGTGATCTCCCTGTGTAAAGAAAGAGATCGGGGGATAAAAAACAGTTTTGTCTTACACCAAGGTTTATTTCTTGAAATATACTGATGTCATTTTATCACTATATATACCATAATCATCTGAAACTATGGCAACCTTTCGCAAGAACCCTAGATACATTTGTTTGAATTCGCGTTCTCGCACACTAATGGCTCGGTGTTTTTAACCTGTATTGATCCCGTGCGCCAGTATGCCTTGTGGTTATTGTGTGTTGCGGCTCTGCGCTCAGATTTCTGAGGACATTAGTGCTATAAGAGTTTATAATTTGTTGTCATTCATATCTTCCACATCGTAATGATAAAATACAGATTTGTATTTTATAATAAATTGCTACCACTAATAACATTGTGTAATGAGTAAAATAAAACTAGTTTTTAAGCTATCTAGTTTCTTGACCAAACCTACTGTACAGAATTTGCCTTTTGATTACATTGAGGCGTGGTGAATGGTGGAACTTGATGACTTCCGGTAAACATGGCAGAAATGAAAATGTGGCGTGTGTGTTATCGATAGGAGGCAATGATGGAGCCGCGACAATACTTAGGAACCATTGGAGCCGGAAGCTGGTTCGGTAGTAGCGACAGCTATTCCTCGCATGATTACGACGACTTTGGATCTGACTTCGGCTACGGCTACTGAGAAAAAGCGCCGTCGACCAACCAAGGAGAGGGCAGGAGGTCGCCGCTCGCTTCCGGTGAATGAAAGGAGAGAGTCCATTATGTTGGGACTGGCAACACAAATTAAGAATAGATTTACTAAGTTTATGATGGTGCATGTCGATTGTATGTATAATAGGTAAAAAGATACCGTTTACAGAATTTAAATATCTTCATGCAGGCAAACACTATAGGCCTTTTAACTTTCAAAATATTATACCAAATGTGTGACCACTGAACAGTCTGCTGTGTTGCATACGTTCATATTCACTCACCAAAATCAAAATGAAATAAATCACCTAAAATTTTACAATTCACACTTTGGCATTCTCTGTCATGTTGGGTCTCAGAAAAATGTGATTTCACCGTCATACGAATAATACCAGGCTCTTAAAAGGAGTTTCCCTGGGCCTCCCCTCATGAGTAGAAAAGCCTAATGGACACAAATGTCAACCGACCTACCCACGCGCCCCTAGCGGATTTGCCGGTGCCTAATTAGGCGGAACTTGTTGCTTCTTAGGGGCTATATCGAATGGTACTATTATTAACAATAAGTGCGTATATTGTCTCAATAACGATCCCAGTGTGATTTTCTACAACACTGTTTATAGTAGATCCTCGTCGTAAACGTCACCCTCAGAAATGCGTGGAATTGATCTGAACAAAGAGGTGACCTTATTGATGCGATAGCCTCGTATTTATTGTGTTATTGGAACAGGTTAGGACTGACGTTGGTTGACTGAACAGTTATTTGTGTAATTATTCATGTCACCTCAGTGAAATAGGTCGCAATAATAATGATGACCCATCGGCTTCTGTCAGAAATAAACGTTCATTTAATGACCCACGCTGCTACATGGTGTTTTAGCATGATGTTTTATTTGTGTCTGACGAATACAATGATGTAAACGCGCCATGAGCGCCACCACGTGGCGGATACCGGCGCTATGAAAATTGCCATTATTATTGTTACATCATTAACGACTGTCTTGAACAATATGAGAGCAGCATCCACACACAACATGCCGAGCACGTGGGAGCCGCGCGTATCATGTGGATTGGGGTGTGACATAGGGGAGCAGCTTACGCCCAGAGAACAACCTCTGCAGAAGCCATTTTAAGCAAAGCCACGAGGGTAGATACCACCAATTGATTTTCCATAGGCGGCCATTGTAACGTTTCTTTGATTTCCCACTTGGTTTATTAATCCATGGTATTGAAAATTAGTCTTCATCGACACATGTTATTTATAAAATTCGTGACAAGACATATGTCTTTCTCCTACAATCCAGTCTCCTACTTGACACCTCTTCATTTTTGCTTCAATCAGCGGCCGATTGCCAATGTTGACACCTCTAGGCCAAATTACACCTGTATGCATACGCACATTGTCACTGTCTGACAAATATACTTATTTCGCAGCTGTGAATTATCACGCAACGCAGAAATTTCATTTCCATTCAACCAGTCCTACATTTAGTGCTACCAGAAATTTACAAAAAGTGCACAATGCAGGTCTTTCAAGCAGGAATCGATTTGGTGGTATGTCCCCACGAAGTGCGTACACATTTTCTTAGCCAAATCTCGCTCGGCTGCGTGACCTCACACGGAGAAGACAGTCAGTGGGAATCATATGTAATGCCCCTGTCCTACCAGAGCTAGGTGTGCTCGAACTCCGACGGAGCCGTCAGATGGCATCACTGTTTGGATTACTTCACAGGTTTGCATGTGTAATAATGATTAATGTCTATGCATGCTTGTGATAACGAAATAGAGCTACAAAAGCATTAAGTTATATACACAAAAAATACAAAGTAGAAAATGAAAAAAAAAACTAACAACGCTAAATTGCCACTTCCTTTAAGTTTGTGTGTGAAATGCTTCAGTATCAGTTTAATTTGGAATAGTTTTCATAGCATAGTATTGTTTGATAGAAGCTTCTACCCTATTCTGGGGTAAGGGCGGTCACAATCGCAGAGCATAATTTCTCCGGAAGCAAGTTAGGGGTTTCAAATTGGCAGCCACCTACCGGCGCCTGGGTAACCAAACGACGTTAACAAGTCCCTGGGTCTAGGTCTGCATCTGGTCGACTGGTCAAAGGTGCAGTCAGCACAGACACCGTAACTCCTGTGTCTGATATTTGGGACTAATCCTATCTCCTGCCCATCCCTCGATGTTGGGGACTCAGCTCTCAGTCATGGGGTCTGTAATTAATGTTTGTGTGTGTGTGTGTGTGTGTGTGTGTGTGTGTGTGTGTGTGTGTGTGTGTGTGTGGGGGGGGGGGGTGGGGGTGTGGGGGGGGGGGGGGGGTGTGGGGGGAGGGGGGGTGTGTGCGTGCGTGTGTTGTGTGTGTGTGTGTGTGCGCGCGTGCGTGCGAGCGTGTGTATGTGTGTGTGTGTGTGTGTGCTTCAGATGATGCCACACGTATGCGATTGTTTTAAAAGATGACTGGTGCGAACAATTAATTTGCTGATCAAATGTGATCGATGCATAAATCGGCATGTACGCCTACATTACCGTATCATCTACCTATTGAATGTGCTGTGGTAAACAGAATAACACTGGAATAACAGGTCATCTTATGGTGGACGTCGGTAGTATCGCTAGTTGCTGCAAGTGCCTCGTTCAGTCGAATTCCGGGTTAATCCAAACGCTGCCCGGAATCAGTTGCTTTGTCTTAGCAGGTAGACCTGAGCGGAAACTGCGTAACGCGAATATTACGTCACTTCCGCAATGACGTCATTGGCGTGCTGCCGTCATAAGCATTAATACTAATAGTATTTGTAAAACTTCGATATGGCCTGTATTCTTAACATGGGCAAGTTAAGAGGCGCAACAAACAAAATCATTTGGCTATTCATACACGGGGCAGGCGAGAGTCGTCATTGGAGCAGGGAACTGCCGAACATTTATGGTGGAAAAGCAATTTCAAACACAAATGTTTTCAGATTTTATGAAAGGTGTCTACAGTTTCAGAAGATTTAATCATAATAGGGAGTTGATTCCAAATTATTGGCGCAGCCACACAGAAAGCACGTTTGCCAATGTTCAGCTTAGTTTTAGGAACAAAACGTTGCTTGGAAACGGATGATCTAAGGGTCCTAGAGATATCAGAGAAATGTAGCAGGTTAACTAAGTATGTCGGACGGTTGTTGAGCAGAAAGAGTACGATATGTAATAGTAGCGAATTTAAATTTAATCCGGTATACAATTGGAATCCAATGTAATAGTAAAATCACTTATTTATTGCAAAAATCCTACAAAACGCGAGCTCAGGGGCTCGACAAAATCAAACAATTACGCGGTGTCATCATTATGCCAAAATCGATAAGTCTTTAGTATGGAGCATCATTTGAGTGCATGGTGTCGTCCAATATCCCTCGTTTTGTTAAGTGGGCTCTTACTCCATTTCCTCTTCTGAATATCTGCCCTTTGTCGTGATGAGAGTAAGATTAACTTTATTCGCAACGCAACATGAACAAGAACAAACATAAGCATAATAATAAATTGTCAGCATGTTGCACGGCATGGCTGTCACTAGGCGTGACACCATCATCATTACCAAATAACCATCATTACTATAGATTATCAATATGCATTTGTAGTATTACAACACAATACAACAGGAGAATTATCAAAGAAATGTACACATAATTATTGTTGTTAAACATCACCACGACTGGATTAATGAAATGAATATAATATAATATAAAGTATGCAGTTTGCAACTATTTCTGTTGGTATCTGAGATGCTTGAACCAATTACAATATAAATTAGTATAAGTACGTTTTTATGTAAAAAAAAACATGGCTAAGCAGTGATTAGAACCCTTGTTTATTTATCCACCGGTTAACCCATTAAACTCCGGTCGACGACCCCGAGTGAGTGGTTTATACCCAAGCGGCGGGCTTCTATTACACGTGCATGGCGTTCTGGTATTATATATGTTTAGTTTGTTTATTTTGGGAATAGCAGACACACAGCAGTGCAGTGGCTACAGCCTCGGACTCTCGACTAAGAGAATCCGGGTTCGAATCCTGTGTTGTTGTATCAAGCCTTGAGCAATTTGTTTGACTCCACATTGCTCCAGTTCACCCAGCTGTATGATTGAGTAGCTGGCTATAGACAGCGTTGTATTGGATATTTGTGTACGAATACAAATCGCGCATTGATTGCAGCGTGGCTGTATGCTTCCTAGAGAAGTCGATCTGGTGTTCATATGAACAGGTCTGCCAAGGAGTAAAGTCTAAACCGCTTTGAGCAATCCAGAGGATTGAATACTGCGGTACATAAGACATATAACTAATTAACATCGCTACACATTATATCAGTTAATCGTTGCCATGTCTGTTTGAGTTGTTCCAATATCATTGATATTTCAATAAACAACTTATCAAAGAATCTGCTAATCGTAACAGTAATATATTGATAATGTTCACGTTCATAATGTCAGTCAATTTCAGGCTTTGTATAATAATTATTGGCCTATATCTGAAAATAATGTTGGGATAGTTGACAGGTGTGCTTCAGACCACAATGTATAGGCATACAACAAACTCCAATTTTCATATTATAAAACTACGGGAAACACAATATCGAGAATGTGCATCATATTCCAACTTCGCCGTCCTAGATAGGACCTGGGGCACTCCCTCATCCCCAAACCCCCACATCCAAACCCCCACACCGCCCCACCGCCGATGGGACAAAACGCTCACAGATCTCGCCCAATCCATGACGTCTAGCTTATTAGTACGGTATCTGTTTTAAGATGTTATCAAAGAATGACAGTTTCAGCCAACAATGCGTTAAAGCGTTAATTCTACGCCAGCACAACGATCTGTTTATAAATGTGGGAAACATTTGCCTTTAGTTCGTTTCTCTTCCCATACAACAAAACCCGTATAAACAACAACAACTACAACAACTTGATCCGTTGTTTACGATCATTTTGGCCTGTGCGAATGTCCGCACATGTGACCTACTTCGGCTTGTTGCTAAACAACGCAACCCCGAATGTAAATTATCTCGGGTACACAATTGCTTGTGGGCGGGGCGTCTGCATCAACAGCAGTGTGAATTACCGCGTCAACCCAGTCGTGTACTTCGGTCACTATAAATTGTTAGCGTTCGGTCTAGGAGAACTCCAGATCTTCTGCGCCGAAGCACATAGACAACCCCGTCGACGAAACTACGTGTTGTTTTGGGAAACGAGAGCTTATATCATACCGACCAATCAGGTAAGATTTATTGTCAGACAAAAGCGTTTAGCGAGACTATTTCGCCGTGGCTTTAACACATATATGTTATAACGTATTGGCCCAGGAATTTTTTTTAATAGGCACCTGATGGATGGAAGATTAAGCTAATCGCTACACTGACCCCGCTGTGCCAAGATCTAGTGTTGTTGAATGCTGTTTTAACGCTAATTGTAATTGGACATTTCACGTATTAAATGACACCTACGACGATGCACATTCAGTGTCGTGTTTGTCACATTACTAGTTGTAACATTTCGTGTTTACACAAGATATGTCTACTCAGAGACCATACAACACATTAACGCCTTGGCGAAAGTGCTGTGCTAACATAGGTTGGAAAACAATTTGCCTATTACAAAAATGCCGCACAATATACAATGGGTGCATGGTGGTACTGTACTAAAAAAATCTCATTTTTATAAAGAACAGTAAGAATGGAACAGATTTTCAGCTGATTGTGTAGGTGCTAGTAGTGTTAACATGTTTAAAACAAATCGACATATATACCTAAGAAGGGCAGGGTACATTAAAATAAATAGGTTGGTTACATTAGCAAAGAAGCAGTACATGTAGACTAAATGTTAGAACAATTTCATTTTCACAATGAACAGTAAATGAATGGAACAAATTATCAAATATTAAATGTTGTTAAATCAAGTATAAACTATGAATAGCAGCTCGTGCTAAATTTACAAAATTTGCAGCTTGCGTCGCCATGGTGTCGAGACAACGTTCTGGCCTGGTCCTTGCGATGCTGGTACTGTTCGTATCCCACGAGTTCACCTCAGCGAAACCAATGCACAGCCCTTCAGAGGCAGAAGGGGGTAATTCGGTGAGTTTCGTCAGTGTTGTCACTACATTGAAGGGAAACGTGTATTATTTGGTTATTTGCAATTTCAGATGTCTCCCAGAATCTCCGATCATCTGTTTCTAAAAGGTTTTGTTTCAAAACTCAATATTAGAAAACGTGTTTAGCGGTACCGATCATTTGGAATCGACTCCCTATCAATATATAATATTAGGGTAGGGAGGCTGAATGCGTCCATCTTAAGCAAGAAATTGAATAATAACAAATAGTAATGTTTATTCGAAAAAAAAACACCCCAATACGTTCAAAGAGGATGTTACATTTTATTAAAATAGCCATGATTACTAAAAAAAATTAAGGTATACGGATTAAAAAAAATCTTTAATAGTTAATTTTAACATCAACACCAAGAAAAACAAAATTAAATGTCGATTTCCATACTTACATTTAAACATGCATATTAACGCTCTTCTCAGAAGAAACATATGTGATATAGTGCGTTAGGCGGTCGTTGGAAAGGTGGTATGGGCATATTGCCTCACATGGGCGTATTACCCCGCCCTACCCTATCATCTGAAACGGTGACAAACTATCGAAATAGCCCCATAAATGTGTTTGACATTGTAATACGACCCTAAACGAAAGGTTCGGTATTCTCATACCGCAATATTTTCATTGACGAGTAGGCTTGTTGAGTATTATGTGCAAAGTGTATATCCATTTTTATATATCCATTATATGGATATACAATAACGTTATTATTATTATTATTATGTGTCGAAGATGTTATATACTGAAGCCTGTAGTTTCGCTCAACCAGCTCTCACTTGGTCGCGTGACTTCGCCGAGAAGATAGTCTGGTGAAACTTACCTAATGGCTATTGCTCAGTTGTCATCACTGTCTTAGATTAATTAACAGGTTTACCTGGTTAATACTAATTAATGTTGATATAATTGTGTATGTTTGAATAACGAAATTAAGTAATAAGATATCTGTACACAACAAATTGAAATTAAAATGAATAAATGAGATACAGAATTAAAAGCGATTTGTTTTATTTCTGTTTATTTTGTGTGTGACATATTTCAGTGCAAGTTTAATTATGATTAATTGTTATAGTATAGATTTAACTGATAAAATGTGTATCCTTGTTTAATTGTTTATTTCCAAGTCGGCTAATCATCGTCTTTACCGTATTCCGGGGTAAGGCCACAAACACAGGGCACAATTTCCCCTGGCAGTAGTGAGGGGTTTCAAGATGGCAGCCACCTAACGGCGTCTGGGAAACCGAGGCTATGTAGCGGGATGATTGGTGAGCCTTGATGACACCCAGTAAAGATGGCGGATATGAAATAAAAAGGTGTCTGTTTGTTATTGATAGGACGATTTGGATAACTTGGCGCCGCGATACTTAGATACCATCGGCATTGGGTCCACCGGAGGCAGCAGCTATCACTCGAGCTCGAGCTATTACTCCGACTTCGGAACTGACTTCGGCTACGACTAGCCCCGTCAAACAAGGAAAGATCGGGCATGAGGCTACGACTAGCCCCATCAAACAACGAAAGAGCGGGCATGAGGCTACGACTAGCCCCGTCAAACAAGGAAAGATCGGGCATGAGGCTACGACTAGTCCCATCAAACAACGAAAGAGCGGGCACGAGGCTACGACTAGCCCCGTCAAACAACCAAAGAGCGGGCATGAGGCTACGACTAGCCCCGTCAAACAACCAAAGAGCGGGCATGAGGCTACGACTAGCCCCGTCAAACAACCAAACTGCGGGCATGAGGCTGTCGATCGTTTCCGGTGAATGAAAGGCGAGAGTCCATCAGGCGGAACTTATTGCTTTTTAGGTTATTTCGAACATTAGTATTACCAACTATGCATGCGTATATTATCTCAACAAGGATTCCAGTATGCGTGTTTTTGTACAATATTGCTTTCAGTAAAAGGATTTACTGGAATGTGTGGAACTGACTTGAATCTGAATAAAGAGGTGACGTTATTGGTGCGACACGTCTCATATTCATTGCTGTTATGGGAACAGTTGGGACCTGTCGTTGGAAGGTGTAATTGTGACATGACCACATTACAGAGGTGATCATAAAGCGAGGTTCTACTCTACTTGTATGGGTTTGCCTACAATGGCCGTGCATCAGCATGACATTATTCAGTTCAGTTCAATTCAGTTCACTGTATTATCTTAAGAAGGATATTCGCCATACAACTCATGTTCTTGTGTACAAGATATGATATATAGTACATATTAGACGTTCATTTATAATGTAAAATATGTCAACGAAGAGAAATAAAATGCAAAATACAAGAAGAAGTATTCTTGTTTTATGATGAAAACTGTAACAATATGTGGCATCATTCGTTCGGTTGTTTTACGCACAGTAAAATTATTGCCAGTAAATGTAGGCAAATAAACATGGCAATTTCGACAAAATCGTACCATTTAGTTGGCTTAGCCTTGTGTTGCTACGCATTAAAAGCGGCGTTAACCACGCAATTTCAGACGGTGTTCCCTGTGTCTCGCGGGACGGTTATACGGTTGATTACGCACAGATAAATTGTGCATATGACAGCGTCAGTCTACTTGATGTTAAATACACCACACACCCTGAAAAACATGTAATGATCACTGCCATTTATACCCGTAATAGCGCCATGAACATGCTTCTATTGATTCATACTTGTTACTGCTGTAATTATAGTTGTCATGAAATATGGGATTATTATTTTCCTGCAAATGAGATGTCAGAGTTGACGATGTAATGCCTCTCAACTGCGGGTTCGCTAAATCGGTGGCGCCAAAACTTCGCGGAATTAATTTGTGGATTTACACAAAATCTTCCCACCGCTTTGGCACATAATCTATCACAATACAATTGTTATTTTATTATATAAACTATGGCAACTGCGCTAATTCTCTTTTTCGAAATATTTTCTTTAAAGATATCACAACATTACAACACGTACACAATTGCTTAGCAAGGATTGTGACTAAGCCGTCATATTGTATTCGTCCTTTGCCGCTTCTAAAATATCACCACTAGCTTCCGGTTCGATATCATATCATGTTTGAAATCGGGAATATTACTTATCACGGACTTTCATGTAAGCAACCATCGTGTTTACACCCAGTGCTTCCTTCTGTAATAAAACACTTCTAGCTTCGATAATCTATTCTGATTTATTTGTGCCCCTAAAATCAATACTCATATTGGGATTAGTTTTTTTTCCTGTACTTGCACATACTCTTTGGAACATACTCCTTTTAATGATAGATAATTTGATAATGTTGCTAAATTCCGCTGTTATTTAAAAGCAAACATTTACAATCATGCCTATCCACCATATCTCCATGGCATATCCATTAATTTGTTCACATTTGGAATTATTTATTGACTCTGAGATCGATTAACCCTTTTGTATTGATGCGTCACTGAGCGTGGTTTCTAAGGATTTAGGCGTTATAAAAAATACCTAATTATTTTAGCTAATTATTATAAATCACGTTTAATTGATGAAGACACATTTTGTAAAATATCGAGAAATCTGGATATGTATCATTGTACATTTAGTGTAGGGTATCAATCAATTTATTGACAACTGGAATTGTTTGTTAACACTGATATCGAGTATCGCTTTTGATCTGATGCAACTCTGAGCTTGGTTTGAAAGGATTTAGGCGCGATAGAGATTACATCAGTACTATTATTAATTAATATTAAGCACGTTTAATTGTACGACAATAATTTGTGTATGTATTCGTTGTCTGTACACATGCATGATGTACAGCTGACACATACAGCTTAGTGTATACAAATCACCCATCAGTGGAAGCTGTAGTCGACGTATTTTCGACATATGAAACATATCACAACAAAATACAACCCAATATATCCTACGACTATCGTTACGAACACGCACCCACACACATACTAACGCACACACGCGCCACAGCACACATGCACCCGAACAATTGCATAATAGTTCATAAGAAAATCGCCAAGATCCCATTATCATAAAAGAAAGACACATTTAATATCTCAACACATTCAGACCTGGGATGACAGTGATAAAATATTCGTGAAAATACCTGCTTGTCGCATCAGTCTAACTAAGTGTAAGATAAACGGGAAATGATACACATACATATAGCAACTGATGTTAAACACGCCCCATATATATATATATATATATATATATATTATATATATATATATATATATATATATATATATATATATATACTATATATATATATATATAATAAATATCTCTATATATATACTATATATATAATAAATATATATATATATATATAATATCTCTATATGTATATACTATATATATATATATATATATATATATATATATATATATATATATATATATATATATATATATATATATATAGTTCGCATCTGCTCACATATGTGTTTTGTAATGCTTGATTGCGGTAACTAATTCGTCCTCTTCTAACTTACTGTTGTAACGATACTGTACAGTTGACACATAGACATGTAATAATAAGCATTTTAATTGCATGCATAGTTTATCAGTCGATGAGGAATCATTATTCTCGCAATATTAGCAATAGCAACGGTTTCATAGAAACTGATAATATTTCGCGCATGCTCAGCTCCTAGTCGACTGGCTCGTGAACATCACTGAACACTTCCGGTCATTCATAGGAGCACGCATGCGCATTTGTTGTCTTTGTCTTTGTCGTCCATGTCCGGCAGCAAGTCTGCTGGTGACACGTCGAAATCGCCGTTGACGAAGATACGTAGAACGAGAAGCCAGAATTCTTTCTGTTCGCCTCGGTTCCACGTGTAGGTCACCTCGTGGTTGCCGTATTGGTTTCCGGAGAACATGCGCACTGGCACCGTCTCGGCGGAGATAACCTCGAGCTCTGAAAGAGGCATCCATTTTGTTATCAGCAAATGCTTGCAATTTTGAAAACAATCGTTGCATTGTAAGTGCTGGTGTGGCTGAATTTTCATTATAGTTGTTAAGATATGCACACATTGAACATTACATTTGTTTTTTCTTAATTAATTTTCACGCAACGGGCAAT
>OZ024865.1:35315437-35342937 GCA_964017155.1 Oasisia sp. SBJ-2009
AGGGCAGGGCAGGGCAGGGCAGGGCAGAGAGCAGTTGCTAGAAACCACCGCCATTATTTCCCCTATCTCGGTCCGTATGGTAATCACGGCTAATAATCACACGGCGAACACGAGCAATAATTCCCTGTACGCTTGGCGGCTATACATAACGAAATCACCTCCGCCATTTGGGAGTGTGTCCATTTGATCGTGTCCGAAGTGCGGTCAACACTGACGAGACCAGTGACAAACAAAGAATAGCTTAGTTTTGTCATGAAATATATATATATATATTGATATATATATATATATATACATATATATCCTATATAATATAATATATACATATATTGTATTATATATAATATGATATATTGTATATATATATATATATATATATATATATATATATATATATATGTATATGCATATATATATATATATATATATATATATATATATATTATATATAATATATTATGTATATATAATATATTATGTATATATATATATATATATATATATATATATATATATATATATACATAATATATTATATATATAATATATATATATATATATTGATATATATATATATATATACATATATATCATATATAATATAATATATACATATATTGTATTATATATAATATGATATATTGTATATATATGTATATGCATATATATATATATATATATATATATATATATATATATATATATATATATATATATTATATATATATAATATATTATGTATATATAATATATTATGTATATATATACATAATATATTATATATATATATATATATATATATATATATATATATATATATATATATATATATATATATATATATATATATATATATATATATATATATGACGGACCTTTGAATATAGCCAGAGGAAGACGAGCCTCTTTTTTCATTTGTCTAAAATTGTATTCACTCCATAACTATATTATTATTTTAGTATTAGAGTGGCGTATATAATGGGGAGTGGCGTGTCTGGAAGAATATATTCCTCGTCCATGCGCTATATTTACACACATCTGCAAGTCAAAACTGTCCCAATAATGTCATTTGGCTTGTTCGTATTCGGTCAATGCATAAAAGCAGCCAGCATCCGCAAATGCTAGTCGTGCCACGGATAACATATCATCTATATAGCGCAGCGCGTCACGTTGCCGGACTCTCTTCGCCAGCTTGTCGATGCTCGAGAGTTCCACCATTCAATACATGCAGGTAGGATGGAGGAAGGTCGCAAAGAAAAGCATAACACAACAAAACAACTGTATATCATATTGCGTCAATGTTAAATACGTCGCCAATATGTAGACCAGACGCGTTGGAAAGGCAACGAAGGATCATAGAAAGGTACAGGTGTACTGCGGCTTATCAGATGAGATACTGTTATAACTTAGAGAAATCGAAATAATTTATATATGATTATAAAACAGTTCTGTTATCTCTTTGTTGGTTTCATTATTTGATTGCTAGTTTGTTTGTACGTTTGAGTGTATTCCCAATCATATTATGTAACTGACAAATCACAGTAGAATGCAACTTGAACAACACCAGGTGAAACTGTGCTTCCAACGTTTAATTAGCTTAGGACTGTAAGATATCAGTTTCACCTTCCTTGCTATTTATTAATTTTGTAATTGTTTATTTAATTTTCTCAATTGTTTGTCTTCTCACTAATCCTATAGCTATGACTAGTTGCCGGGTATCATCAATAATGTTGACTACACTTCACAAGTATCATTGTGCCGTTTGGCAAGTTAAACTAATCGTGCTAATGTTATGTGATTCGACAAATACCTATACATGAACACACGACAAAGCACATGCAGAATACTTGGAGTCCCTGCTGCTGTAATATAATAATAAATACAGTATTTGTCTACGCCATATATCTAGCAATAAAACCATTCAGAGGCGCATTACAATTTACATGAATATACAAATTACCTAAAAATAAAAAATAGAGACGTAGTTGTAAAATAAATAGATCAGTAAAAAAACAAAAAATTCAATATAAATAAATAATATTAATATTAATAATTCTAAAATACTCATACTGATAATTAATAGTTAATTATATTACAATGTAAAAAATAAATAAATATTAAAATAGTTGATAAATAATATATATTAAAAATAGTAGCTATTAAAAATAAATAATAGTTAATGATATTACAATTAAAAAATAAATAAATAATATAATAGTTGATAAATAGTACATATTAAAAATGTTCGGATATAAAAAAATTGTTCTTTTAAAGTGAAAACGCTCTTTTTGATGTATATTAAAACGCCCTTTTTGATGTATATTAAAAAGGGCCTAAATAGATCCCTTACTATGTTAGCATCACGGGAAGACGAACCATTTTGGTTGTGGCAGTTCACCTACCGGATAAAACATGAATTAGAAACACAACCACCCCACCTGGCGGAGTCTGGTTGATCCAGTTCATAGCTCTCTTCATCGTCTCGTCCATCGTCTGGAAGAGTGGGATGCCAATGATGCCTCCGCTGCTGATCATCAGCGGTTCGAACGTGACGTAATTCAAGCGGAACGGCTCGTCAAGCATCAGTGGACCGCCAACGAACGGCTTCACGAAACAGATTCGCAGCACGCGCAGGTAGCGGGTGGTGTGGAGACCGGACTCGACGTAGAATGACCGCTGTGTGTCGACGTCAGTGATGTCTGCCGGACACAATGCGTCGGTGTTATTAATTTTAGTCTCGCTTAATCGACAGAGAAAGTCACCAGTCAATGTTTAACTTACTCTATTGAACAAAATGTTGTTATAGAGATAGATGAATGGATGGATGGATGGATGGATGGGTGGGTGGGTGGGTGGGTGGGTGGGTGGATGGGTGGGTGGATGGATGGATGGATGGATGGTTTGATGGATTGATGGATGGATGGATGGATGGATGGATGGATGGATGGATGGATAGATAGATAGATAGATAGATAGATAGATAGATAGATAGATAGATAGATAGATAGACAGACAGACAGACAGACAGACAGACAGATAGACAGACAGATAGATAGAAATAAAACAATCTGATGAAAAAAATTATTATAATATTAATTGTCAACTCAGAGAAAAAATAAGGGGAAGCACGTTGTAATTGTGATAGTCCATGTAAACGTTTTGGTTATTAAAAAACCTATGAGACTACCAACTGTTTGGTTATTAAAAAGTATATGAGACTACCGAACATATAATTATAAAACTTAAGTACTTGTCCCGTGCAGCAACTTGTAGTCGATCGACTGTATGTTGGTGACTCTGACGTCTTGTTGCTGACGAATCCAACACCTCGCCTTGTAGACGACATTGCCGAAGTCCTCGAAGTCGCTAGTGGCAAACTGGGAGCCCACGTCTCGACAAGTCGGCACGAAATCGGCGCATCCTATAAACTCCACAATCAGATGGTATTTACCAAAACTGTGTAATGTATACGGCTCAATACGGTAAGTACGGTGTGTCTTTCACGGCATACCGAACACTCTTACGTCACGTCACGATTGCGCAACACTTAGGGGGTGGGGTACATGTTCGGCTCGCGATTGCGTATAATGTAGCACTATTGTACTATTATATGCACTGTTCAGTAGGTAAATGAATGTACATCAGTTTTATATATTACATATGTATGTGTTGATTACATATTAAGGTAATTATAACTCCTGTTATGTGATGTCAACTGCGAAGCCGATCTGATTTTTCCATATATTGTCCAATGTTTTGTACTTGGCTTCCTAAAAATTAAACGTATCAATACATCATTCCCGGTTATTTGATACTATACTATTTGTTGTTATACATTTACTGTGAAAATGTAGAAAGAGAATATATATGCAACGCGGCCATTAACATACCACATAGGCCTGCATGTATACGCAATTTCCGGAGTGAGGTACACTGATTTGAGAGGGTTGCGCTCTGGAATATAATTAAAGAAGGTTTATAGTTCAGAAAACGACAGGACAACCAAAAATATCGCGAGGTGTTCACTTCGACCCCCGTGCGCCCCGACTATCTATGTTTTTTAGCGGCGTTCAGCGCGCTACGAACAGGAGAGGGATAGGAATGTAACAGTGGCGCCACACTGTGGCTTGGCCGGACAACGCCGTTGTGCCATCTGTTCTTTCGGATATGCGCACATCGTAGGAAGGGTACGCCATAAATTAATGTGTTGAATGTGTTGTCCTTTCGTTCAAGTTTTTTAAGAATATCACGTGGTTATGGAAGGTTGAAAAATATTGTCAGTTGGCAATGTATCACGATATAAAAAATAGGAAGAGGTTTTAAATAAATGAAGACAATACAATATGATGAAGAAAAAGACAATGCAATTTGACGAAAACAATACGATGTTATTTTTTACACAATCATATCAGTGTTTTACATTTAATAATAAGTAAACATTTACAGATTGCAATATATATATATATATATATATATATATATATATATATATATATATATATATGTGTGTGTGTGTGTGTGTGTGTGTGTGTGTGTGTGTGTGTGTGTGTGTGTGTGTGTGTGTGTGTGTGTGTGTGTGTGTGTGTGTGTGTGTGTGTGTGTGTGTGTGTGTGTGTGTGTGTGTGTGTGTGTGTGTGTGTGTGTGTGTGCATGACAAGAAATAAACACAAATAGTTACCAATGGCAAAGTCGGCTGTTGGAGACGACAACAGATTCACCATTGATAGGGAATTACTGTGCTTAAGCAAGTGGCTGTAGCCGCGGCTACGTCATGTCTCCAGGGCCTGGCTGGACTGGCGTGTAAAACGCTATTGACACAAGCGTCGTATGTGATAGCTTATTTTTCTCGGGACGAGTTTTATAGCAGAGAGCTGATGCTGACGGCGTACAGAGTGCAATGGATTTATACATATGGAAATGTTCCGGTGTTCTACTCTCGCTGATTGCCTCGTTTCGTACGTTCAACGAAGATGGACATGAATAATATCTGACTACAATCAGTCGGATGGACCCTGTTAATGTTTCCGTCAGCAATGTTTCCAATACATAACAAGATAGACACGATTAGAAACTGTGCTCGACATTTAAAGTAAAATTGACTAACGTAGTGCAAGTACAGTGTATTACTCAAACAAATTGTGTTTTATATATATATATATATATATATATATATATATATATATATATATATATATATATATATATATATATATATATATATATATACATACATACATACATACACACATACATACACACACACACACACACACACACACACACACACACACACACACACACACACATACACACACACTAACATACAAACAAAAAACACTTAACCATCTGCCGGTGCACCGACAGACCGTCTTCTGGACTCACCGATCTCTTCAAAGCCCGACGCTCCGGCTTCGAAGAAGACGCGGATGACGACGAGGAAGGACACGTTGAACTTGACACTCTCCACCCAGCATGACTCGTCCGGGTCAACGCCGACTCCCCACTCGTGAAACTTCATCTCCTGCGACTCGACGTTCATTACGCGGCCTGCGAAACAACGAGCGGAAACAAGACGTGTGTCGGCGGACTAACGACTTCGAGTCCGTCGATAATTACTTCGCATACGGCTATCACCTCTCTAACCGAGCAAAAACAACGAATCGAGTCGTATGCTTGTAAAGATATGCTAGAACGAATAAAAAGGTCGAGCAACAAACATTATACCAATACTTTGTTATCTTCTTCTTCTTCCTTATACTGGACTGGGCCCTTTTAGGGCGTTAAAAGTCCAATCGAAGCTTGTGCGCTTGGCGGGTGTATGCTCTCGTAAAACAGTTAATAAAACACTTAAAACGTTAATTTAGTTATTCTATGGACATCTGGTGATTTACAAAAGCATTATTATGATGTACATAGTCTTATGAAGAAATTAAGGCAGATGTTAAGGCACGAAAGCACGAATGTTATGAAATGCGAGTAAGAGAATGTGCCTTAACAACACTACAGACTAGGAGACAGAAAGGAGTTCAGAGAGAAGTTTTAGAAATATTTAATGGTTATGAGAATAATGATAGAACTGTTGTTTCTCGATTAAGAAAGATAGAATGAGTAGGGGATATAAAGTTAGCATAGTAGCAGTATAGACTAGACGTTAGAGAGTTCCACAAAGAGCAGTAAATTAATGGAACTGACTGTGTAGATGCTAGTAGTGTTAATATGTTTAAAAATAAAATTGACATATACCTCAGAAGAAAATAAAACGACAGCATAAATCGGGGACCAATGTGGAATCCATCACCTCCCCATCACCACAACAACAATGAAGATAACGACAACAACAATCACAACAACAACTGCCGAATTCACCCTATGCAACTGTAGTACATCAGCTAAATCAGGTCATTACGGCATATGAAGGTTCTCCGAAGCTATGAACCCACCGGGGAGGGGATGTTTGCGGAGGTGCGCGTTGAACTTGCGGATGGTTTCGCCGAAGCTATCGAAGACGCCGTGATCACTGCGGGAGGGGACGATGTTCACGTAGCCGAACTGTTGCGGGTCGGGCGGGTCGTCTCGACTCCTCGGCACGACCCACAGTCTACAAGAACAAGACCCGGTACTTATGCAGTAGGTAAGAGACATGACCCACAGTCTAGAAGCAACACGACGATGAACAAGGCCCGGTACAAATTCGAAAAGAAAATAAAGGTGCCTGACTGTACAAGTTTAAAAATCATGCACGAACAGATATTGCAATACCTTTCTGCCACCTTCCATCAGGCTGTTCAACGCGATATCGGGGAGGGAGTGTGGACGATAAGGCGGGGAAGACTACAGCAGGGAAACGAGTATGAACTATGCGGCATCTGTGATTACTACTATTATTAAAAATCATTGTTATGCAAAATAAACTAATATTGTTACGTTGCGTTAATGAGAATTTCTTCCACGTGAATTTCCCACTTGGCACCATTAAGGTTTATTTTGTTATATTGTACTGTAGGTAAATTCTTATATAGCGCATTGTACAGAGCTCAGAACTGGCCTAGGCGCTTTGTATTTTATTCACTGGCATACCTGTTTAATCGAACGCCATCTCGACTTCTCTGGGAAGCATTCAGCCACGGTGAACTTAATGTGTGCGAAGATTATATGGCCACAAATATCCACACTGACTATAGCTAGGTGTTCATTTATACAGCTGAGTGAACTGGGCAACGTGTGTAGTTGGCAAACGTGCCCAAGGTTCGATACGTAAGCACCCGATTTGAACACGGGTTCTCTTAGTCAAGACTCCGACGCTCTCGCCACAGAACCACGCGCCAGGAACCATAACCCACTGGAAGTAGGCAACAAGAGGATGGACAAGAACCGCTTTTATGTCTACAAGAGACACGAGCCACCTACTACAAGCAACAAGATGATGGACCGGTACTCAGTTTGCAAGAGACACGACCCACAATCTGCAAGCAGTAAGAACTTGAACAAGAGCCCGTACACAGCCTATAAGAGACACGATCCACAGTCTACAGGCAACACGAGGATAAACGAGACTGTATTGAGTCTAGGGAATTACTTAGAGTGATTTATACATAAATCCCTGGCAGACGTGGGAATATTATATGAATATAAATGTAAACATGTGAGTGCATCGTTGCTCTCAACAATGCTGCAGAGTCTCAGTGCAGAGAGGTATCTGCAAGGCTCAAGTTAAGTTACCACTTAGCCTGTTAGCCGATCTTGACCTACAAGAGCGGTTTACTACACACGTCTCTCCTGCTAAGCTCGACATCCATCAACCTCGTGTATCAAAAGCTCGTAGCAGGTGCCAAAAATATCATCGCGATCGTCCCCGTAGGTGTCAGGTAAACATCGTGGACACCGTGCACTTTAATACGGTGCCTAGTATCGATTGGAACACATGAGTTCGAGTCACTGGCAGTCGCTGTAGCACCAATGAATATTTAGGAATTCATGTTGACCGGAACTGTGATGACAGCCATCTTTGTCTATTAGTGTCCCAGAGATAATGTTTCGCTATACACTAACACGACGGGTTTTATTAATAAGTTCACGCCATCAATTGGAAATAAAACTAATGTGTATAGGTTGTTGTTTATTATAACCACAGTCTTCACAAGTCATTCGAATCAATTCTGAATTGTCAGTTTTAAAGAGTCGTCAAGACACACTTGTGTATCACACAACGCTCTCTACAGCCATTGCGTCGGACGCTCCTCTCGATCGGAACATGACAGCGAAAGAGACTGACGACAGTTTAAGCCAATTGTAGCGACGACTGGAGACATCTACAAAAGGATGGCATCAATCATAATGCGCCAGTACTTTGTGTGTGTGTCCCCGCGTCCGCCGATAACAAGGCGCTCCTTCGGCTATGCATGTTTAACGCAACGGCTAACTGGCCGGCCTACCGCCACTTACAACACCGACTCCGCTGCGGTGCCAAGTCGTAGGTGCAGAATGCAGATAGCGGATCACAATACGCCGTGTAACACGCGCGCGTCACGGCAACAATCACACACAATCGCTCGCGCTCCTCGTGCGCTCGGCGTAGCAAAACGCGTCTTAATTCAATACATATCTTCCATTATGTCCGGTGTTTGTCGAGTGCCGACTGAGAGTGATCGATCACTCAGTCTGTCAGCGGCAGGGCAATCGCGGATGTATCTTGCGACACGGCCATTTATCCAGATAACTTGTTCGTTTAATGCAATCGTAATTGGTTTTACGTCGGGCGTGTATCTTTGACGGAAATCAATCTTGGCACACAGAGGTGATGGGTGTCGACACACAATAGACAGCTAAATTAAAACAAGGAGAAATAGTCGAGAGCGGTGGCTACGTTAAATGCCTTGTCGTATTTCCATGACAGAATTGACAGTTCACACACACGCACACGCATACACGAGCGCGCACACACACAAACACACACATATACACATACACACACATACATACATATACACACACTTACACACCACATACAATAGTGTATATATGTATATATATATATATATATATATATATATATATATATATATATATATATATATATATATATATATGTATATATATATATATATATATATATATATATATATACTGTATACATACATACATATGGACATACATACATGCATACATACATACATATGTGTGTATATAAACTAACACATCCTCACACACACACACACACACACACACACACACACACACACACACACACCACACACACACACACACACACACACACACACACACACACACACACACACACACACACACACCCACACACACACATTGTGAATTAATAACACATTAATCAAATATTGGGAATCACATTCCCCCAAGCTCCTTCCGACTCATACCTGAACATAATATGTCAAAATTGTATCTTTATGCAGATGTTTCAGAACTATAAGACATGTTGGTGTCTCAAACTCGTGCTGCCGTGCTTGACAAGTAAACAGCCTTAAACGAACGGTCGTCTGTCCTCAGGAGTGATGGTTTGCTTATAAATAACCACTAATGAAACGTTTAGCCACGACAATCGCTCATTCTGCCCTTGTTAGAGCTGCACAGCAAAAACGGGTATGCACGCGCGTATGCGCGTATACTTTCAGGCGCGCGCACACACACACACACACACACACACACACACACACACACACACACACACACACACAACCACACACGCACGCACACACACGCACACACGCACACACACGCACGCACACACACACGCACGCACGCACCCCCCCCCCCCCACACACACACACACTACTAAACACTTCATCACTCATACTCCCCGTCTTCAAAATCTGCAATATCAACGTTAAACGGGAAGACAACCACAAAACCCCCTGCCCCGTTCTGCTGTCAACAATCTGACGCCAGCAACTCCTGTCACTTGCGTCGTCCAAACCACGCATCGTGTCCTCCTAATTGGCAGCGATCTAATCTACGAGACAGGTCCCTGAACGCGCCCCGTCCACATTGTCAGCAAACCCTGAGAGAGCCGTACGGGGCGCGGCACATAGCGAGTGAGGCGAGTCACGCAGATCGCGCTATCAATCATAAGGCGGACGCGTCCCTGGCCCAACGCCTGGGCGCCCGATCAATAATTTATTTGCGAGATCGGGAAGAGCTTGCGCAACGTGGCCGTTCGTCAGCGCACGTGGTCGGCGCGATAGGGAGAGACTTGACGACGCGTGAACGTCTTGATCACCTCCATCTCGTCGGTCAGGACTCGCCACGACTGCAGTAGTTGATGCTACTGTCGCTGTCGTTGCCGTTGACGTGCTGAGGTAAAGGCATTTAAGACTGTCGCGGTGATGGTGGTTTCGCTGTTGTTTTCGCTGGGGTGGATGGTGGTGATGATGATAATGATAATGATATTGGTGTTGATTATGTTGCCGTTGATGTGCTTAAATGAAGGAATTTAAGACTGTCGCGGTGATGATGGTGTCGGTGTTGTTTTCGTTGGGGTTGATGATGAGGAGGAGGATTATGGTAATGATGGTGGTGATGATGATGATGATATTGTTGTTGATTACGTTGAAGATGATGTTGACGATGATAGCGATGTTAACGACATTGGTGGTGTTAGTAATCAATATGATGTTACTGAGAATCGTTACGATGACTGTGGTCAGGGGCGTCGATCCGGTTTTAAAAGTGGGGGGGACGGGGGACCAATTTATATATACACATATATGTATGCATAATGTATATATATATATATATATAATATATATATATATATATATATATATATATATATATATATATATATAATATAGATATATATGTCATATAATATATTATAGTATGTCATATATATATATATATATATATATATATATATATATATATATATATATATATGATCTGAAATACATATTGTTTTTTTAATATAAAACATAATTCATTGTTTGGTCTGGTGCTAATTCTAAACTAAAAAAGCCTTCATGTTATGCTATTTATAATAGTTATGTTGGCAACATATATTTGAAGAGGGGCCATGGCCTACCCAAATCACTGAACATTTGGGGGTAAACTTTGGACCCAACACTGCTTGCCTGATTCATAGTGTGACAAGATGCAGAGCTTACAGGGGTGCCTGTGTAGGACTTCCCAATCCCACCTTTTGGCAAAGAAATTTGAGATCAAATTACACAAAGTGCATAAATCCTCTGGTTCCGCCGTAGGCTATATAAATATCCACCAGGGCGACCAGGCTGCAATCCAAGGAAAAACAGGGCAAACAAAAATTAATAATCTATTGTGTGCTTGATGGCTATCTATATATCAATACAATGATGCAAAATGACAGACCCGGCATGATGAATATTTACTGGACTTAGATCAAGTTGCGGGCTGCTGCCAACCAAGCAATTTATCTAGTGAATTTCCACTAGGGAGTCGGAAGTTTAGTTCTTATTATTAATTTTACTACTAGACCGATGTAGGGCTTTTAAGAAAGGGGAGTGATTAGTCTCGCTATATATATATATATATATATATATATATATATATATATATATATATATATATATATGCCTATACATTTGTTTATGAACTGAAAAGGTATGAGAACATTTGCTATGCTGACCCCCTCTGGCCGTGGGGTGGTCAGCGTCCCCCCTCGTCCCCCACTGATTGACGCCCATGCTGTGCCTGTGTAGAACTTCTCAATCCAACATTTTGGCGAAGAAATTTGTCATCACTCAAATGGGAATATGTTACACAAAGTGCAGGAATCCGCCACTTCTGCCGATAAGGCGATAAGCATCAAGCAGGCGAGGGGTGAAAGTGCAACACAAATTTCATCATTTAAAATGTGCTTGATGGCTAGAGCCTATTAATAATATCAATACAAGGTTGATAGAGCCCGGCAGCGGCTTACATTTGTCCGGTAGTTATAAACCTTCCGATTGGCCTTTCTGCATATGCGCGACAAATTAAAAATCGTCAATGTGCAGCGAAATAACACAGCATTTTTGGTATACATGCCACGGGCTGTTCGATAGCTCTCCTGTGATGACTACTGCGAAGAGTTGTCTAAAATTGCGATCAATACATTAAAATATTACGTTTGTTTAAATAACTACCACGGATTATGGCGCAAAACGTGCCTCAAAACTTGTTTGTCTCGTGTTAATTTGCGATAAATAACTTTGCTGAACTTCATATCGCGAGTTTGTAACGGCTTTTAAGAGAGAGGAGTGTTGAGTCAGGCTATATGCCTCGCAATTTTTCTCAACTGAAAAGTGTGGGGGGGGACAATTCCTATGCTGTCCCCCCACCCTGAAAAGTGGGGGGACGCGTCCCCCCCACGTCCCCCACCGATCGACGCCCGTGAGTGTGGTTACGACAAGTTGTATAACAATGAGGACCATGATGATTACGAAGATAATAAGTAAAGAATTGTGCTCTAGGTACGTTGTTGCAGCTGGTCAATACAGTATTTCGTAAATAATTACGAATGTGACATACAAATGCATGCATACAAGCATGCGCGCTCACTCTCACACGCTGCACATACACTTACTCCCTGCCCGTCTGTCTGTTGCTCTGTCTGTCTGTCTGTCGCTATGTCTGTCTGTCTGTCTGTCTGTCTGTCTGTCTGTCTGTCTGTCTGTCTGTCTGTCTGTCTGTCTGTCTGTCTGTCTGTCTGTCTGTCTGTCTGTCTGTCAGCCTGTCTGCCTGCCTGCCTGCCTGCCTGTCTGCCTGTTTGCCTGTTTGCCTGCCTGTCTCTCTCTCTCTGACGCTCTTTTTCTCTCACACACACACGCGCACGCACGCACACATGCACTCACTCACGCACACAAACACACGCACACACACACGTACACACACACACGTACACACACACACACACACACACACACGCACACTCACACACTCACACACTCACACACTCACACACTCACACACTCACACACACACACACACACACACACACACACACACACTCACACACACACACACACACACACACACACACACAAACACACACACACACACGCACGCACACACGCACGCACACACGCACACACATTTTAAAGTTTACTCATAATAAATAGAACCTATTATTCAGATTTAGACAAATCCTCCTGGCCTACCGTAGGGCGCGGATGTACATGTTTCGCATCTTTCTACGGCAGTGATCCGCCTCAAAGTAAGAACTCTTCCGCGTGTCGACAACTCCATCGAGTCGACCTTTGACCTCGATACTCTCGCACGTCTTGACCTTGACATAGGGGTTGGCTTTCAGCCATTCATTGGCCCTGGTCACGAGCACGCTGCAAGAGGTCAATAATGGTGTCACTCAGGGCATATTGATTGCAATTTTAATATTTTTATTTATTTAGAAAATGTACGTATTTTCATTTACTTAGCATATTTGTATTATATTTAATACATATAATACTCATTTAATATATAAGATTTATTTAATTTCATTTAACTAATTTTATGTAATATATTTTGTAAGGAAGATTCTAAAATAATATTAGAGAACTATCAAATAATAATACAGAACCATGGGGTTAATGAGAAAACAGTTGTGCATGATTTATAGTGCACTTATGATTTCGTTTACTTTGCGAAGTTCATTTTTCCGTACAAACTGCGATCACATATATGTCAATCAGTACATACATACCAATATTTCAAAATCAGACTTGATAACAAATTTAAACGATTGCGTTTTACAATAAAACAACACTTGACCGATTAGACATATCAATGTCATGAGTTTCAAATAAACTGCTACTGTATGATTTTATGAAAAAAATTGGAATCTCATGTAAAACACTGCCTAAGGTACCAACGAAAACATACATCATGGCACGTAATGGACAAAGTGTCGCTAGGATGCGAAAGAGAGCTCAAACATACGTAGATCCATAACATATTACAGATATAAATCACCGTGACGTATCATATAAGCCATTGTGACGCTTCAATTTTCAACAGACAACCTTCTTAACAAACTATACAGCAACAAAAATAAACATCTACCTGAAGTCCGGACTAAAAATAACTAGCAAATAAACACAATCAAAAAACAAACAGGCGCGCAAAAAACAAACATATAAACCCCTGCATTAGCTAAGGTTTGGGTAGTTTTAACTAAAATACCTATATTTACTTTATATTCCAATTTCCAATACACGGTGTACGAAATAATCTTATAGCCACAAATAGTAGGTTATTTCTCAACCTATTTCAGCCATATAGAGCTCATGCGAACCCCTGCATTAGCTTTGGTTTGGGTTGTTTTAACTCAAATACCTACATTTACTTGATATTCCAATTTCCGATACACGGTGTACGAAATAATCTTATAGCCACAAATAGTAGGTTATTTCTCAACCTATTTCAGCCATACAGAGCTCATGCGTGTATGCTGCTCAAAACGGTGTATGCATATATAGGAATTCCTGGACGATATTGCGCCAGTTAGCCTATGCGACGTAGCGGTAATTTGTAATTTGTAACATCGCATCGCATCGCATCGCATCGCATCGCATCGCATCGCATCGCATCGCATCGCATCGCATCGCATCGCATCGCATCGCATCGCATCGCATCGCATCGCATCGCATCGCATCGCATCGCATCGCATCGCATCGCATCGCATCGCATCGCATCGCATCGCACCGCACCGCACCGCACCGCACCGCACCGCACCGCACCGCACCGCACCGCACCGCACCGCACCGCACCGCACCGCACCGCACCGCACCGCACCGCACCGCACCGCACCGCACCGCACCGCACCGCACCGCACCGCACCGCACCGCACCGCACCGCACCGCACCGCACCGCACCGCACCGCACCGCACCGCACCGCACCGCACCGCACCGCACCGCACCGCACCGCACCGCACCGCACCGCACCGCACCGCACCGCACCGCACCGCACCGCACCGCACCGCACCGCACCGCACCGCACCGCACCGCACCGCACCGCACCGCACCGCACCGCACCGCACCGCACCGCACCGCACCGCACCGCACCGCACCGCACCGCACCGCACCGCACCGCACCGCACCGCACCGCACCGCACCGCACCGCACCGCACCGCACCGCACCGCACCGCACCGCACCGCACCGCACCGCACCGCACCGCACCGCACCGCACCGCACCGCACCGCACCGCACCGCACCGCACCGCACCGCACCGCACCGCACCGCACCGCACCGCACCGCACCGCACCGCACCGCACCGCACCGCACCGCACCGCACCGCACCGCACCGCACCGCACCGCACCGCACCGCACCGCACCGCACCGCACCGCACCGCACCGCACCGCACCGCACCGCACCGCACCGCACCGCACCGCACCGCACCGCACCGCACCGCACCGCACCGCACCGCACCGCACCGCACCGCACCGCACCGCACCGCACCGCACCGCACCGCACCGCATCGCAGCATCACGCACAAGTCACTGATCTTGTCAGCAATATGTTGTTCCAGAAAGTTAGAAACGTTGACTACCTCAGCACGGAAACACACCCGTTATTGACCTGTTAGGAAATCGGTTCATTTAGGCTATACGCAAAGTATCCTGGGTAAACATGCGTTCATCGACATAGCGCGGAATTCAGTTTAACCGAACAATAACCGGAATAACGGCGACGACTGAAGCCACAGTGAGTTTGATGTGGGACACGCAAGACCATTACATAAACCGTCAGTTCACCCACATTGCAAACAAACATGTTTTGTAATGCATTCCCCTGTGTACGCTGACATTTTAAACGAAATACTCTACGTATATAAAATGCAAAATGTTGATATCGAAAGAGTCAGGGTCACAATGTTTTGGGTGTGTTTACTGATGAACTTTTAAATTGGAAAGCTCATAATATGTACAATAAAAAGCCTTCATAAAGTACCGATCCTCGAACAGATTAATTGTATCGCACATTCACTTGAATAAAACATTGACAATCACATGAATTGGTACTTTGGCAAGCATATACCTTTTTAAACGTGGTTTCATAAACGGTTGCAAAAACGAGCCAGTCAATAGTAGTGTATATTGAGTATGTTGTCCTTCTCACGAAATTAATTTATATGAAGAACGAAACCGAAACTGAAATTAGGAGACATCTCAATCCATAGCTTACTCTGCACCCAGTCATTATCCAATAGTAATAATACAGTTTTTATACAGCGCTAATTCCCGTATGGCGGATCGATGCGCTGCACAAGAAATATACTAAATGTATATTAATAAATATAAATGTAAATTATATAAATTATTATAAATCATATTAATTTTTGGTTTTAAGATGTACTAGTAAACCTTTGTATGTAAATTATATAAATTAATAAAAAATAAATTAAACAATGCTTTTAAGATGTATAGTACTAAAACATGGTATGTAAATTATATAAATTAATAGAAAATTAAATTAAAACCTTTGCTAAAACTGTAATATATATATATATATATATATATATATATATATATATATATATATATATATATATAATAATAATAATAATAATATAAAACATAAACACTGATTAAAACGTGTGACACTGAAAAGAAATTCTAAAGCGACAAACACTTTCTAAACATAGATAATGTCCCGGATGCACGAACGAATGTTCACAGGTAATTTATTTCACAGTCGAGGTGCTGCTGCGCCAAATACCGAATCACCAATACATTTTTTTGTTATGCCTTGGTGCAGTGTTGGCGCATAGTTCTGGCGTTATCCAAAGCTCTAGTATCTCGTATAATTCAGCCTGGGTACACTTGATGAATGAATGGCGGATGGTGCATTTGTCTTTCTGTATCTCGTACAATTCAGCCTGGGTACACTTGATGAATGAATGGCGGATGGTGCAATTGTCTTTCCGCATCTCGTACAATTCAGCTTGGGTACACTTGACGAATGAACGGCGGATGGTACATTTGTCTTTCCGCATCTCGTACAATTCAGCCTGGGTACACTTGATGTATGAATGGCGGACGGTGCATTTGTTTTTCCGTATCTCGTACAATTCAGCCTGTGTACACTTGATGATTGGATGGCGGACGGTGCATTTGTTTTTCAGTATATCGTACAATTCAGCCTGGGTACACTTGATGAATGAAAGGCGGATGGTGCATTTGTCTTTCCGTATCTCGTAAAATTCAGCCTGGGTACACTTGATGATTGAATGGCGGATGATGCATTTGTCTTTCCGTATCTCGTACAATTCAGCCTGGGTACACTTGACGAATGAATTGCGGACGATGCATTTGTCTTTCCGTATCTCGTACAATCCGGCCTGGGTACACTTGATGAATGAATGGCGGAAGGTGCATTTGTCTTTCCGCACAACCAAACAGCCGAGCCATTGCCATGTGTTCCGTTACGCGCGTTTTGAGGTACGCCCCTCCGTCAATCTCACTTAATTTGCGCGCGACGTTGTCACGCGATGGACAACGAATCTGCATCAGATGTCAACCTGAATTGATCGACATCACGCCAACAGGCAGCGCCTTGGCCCGACAGCCACAAGAGTCGTGTCAACTCGTTGTTTTCCCACTTCGCGTGACAACGACAGATTCTGACCGGACAGTCGGAAATAGCCAGCCGTGTGGCCGGAGAGCAAGAGGGGTCAAAACACGGTTAGGGCTCATGACACAATTAACCTTCCCATTGGCCAGCACTTTGGCGTTTTGTAGGATTATAAGAAACCCAGACGCAGGAAAATTCTAAAACTTATTGCCTGTTGTTATCATCATCTCAATGACATGCTGGTCAAGTTTAGTTAAATTCCAATATTTCTTTCTCTCGTAAAGTGCCGCTATGTATGACACCCGTCACTATTTACAAATGAATGCAGGCAGTAATACAACAGAGGTTCAACAAGCCAAATCACTGCCAAGTACCCATCCGCTTCGTAAAATCAGCTAAAAATGCACCATTTCACTGTCAACAGCTTTCACAATCACGCCTGTAAATGTGACTGTTCAAATGCACTTATGTCACAGCACGTGAATGTTGAAAAATAATATGGGACTATTTTTCGTCGGTAACCAAACAAGAAATCTAACTGTGTCATGACCCCGTTAATTTTCCTCCTGTCGTCCACACAAATACAGGACCCGCAAAGGTAATCTGTGGATTCTGGAGAAGCACACGTATAGGTGTGAACGGGATTCAACTGATCAGGTATATCAGTATATATTCTGGAGATTCTGTGTGCGGAGTTAAATTGGAGGTGTGATGTTGGAAGCCTACATTTCTATAGCACTCGTGTGTGCAACAGCACACATGAATTCTGGTCAGTATTGATGGGATTGATGCGTTTTAGGGAGCTAGATGTGTTCGGCTTTGAGAGAACGTGTACACAATACCAAAAGCGTGTTTACAGTGGCTGCGACGAAGATGTAGCCGAGTTGAACTAGTTTGTTGGCTTCACCAGTCGTGACTGCTTCACCCGAGTTCACCAAATTATGGGAATTCCAGTATAATGACCCGTCCGCCCAATCCCACGAACAGCTGAACGATTTCGGACAGTTACCAAAACTTGTATGTAAAAGAGCAGCGTGTGGTTAAAATCATGCAAAATAAAATCACATGACCGGAAGTCGACCCCTGTCTTCGAGCGCGATTTCATTGGCTGAACTTAAAAACGGAGTTATGCAATGGGATGTGGCAGGGGTACTGATGACTGGTACTGGTGTCATCAGCAGCAGCGACCCCTGGCGCGCGATGATGGTCTCATGTGAAGTCAAACAAAACGTTGTTGTGGCCACGTGTGGGAACGTAATTGTGGTATGTGGACTTACGCCACCGTTAGAGTAGCTATGTACGTATAATGTCGAGCTCGTTCTACTAGCTGCTATCTGTATCTACGCCACAATTCATATCAACTCTTTCTTAAGCCACGCCGCTGTCGAATACATATTTTGTGTGAGCAGACACGGGGCGGATTTAATGGAGTTTGTATTAGCACAATTCTGTATACCAAGTGGAATACATCGATTACTCCAAGTACGAAGCAATTTGTATATCTTTCTTCAGAAACATTATGTATACATACACATACGCTGCTGTTTATAACTGAACAAGTTAATGATCTACATCTAAGATACTTGTAGAACTGTAAAATATATTCTTATGAAATTAAATGACGGAAGCAAATTATAAAGCATGACGCCACAATGCAAGGCTACAACATATACGCTTGTCAAATACAATGTTGCAGAAACCAAACGTAACGTTGCTAAATTACAAAGTTTACATAAGCGCAAGGTGCAACTGGTTGATCGAGGTCAAGGCTCCGCGTCCAGTATGTCCATCTCACACACACACACACACACACACACACACACACACACACACACACACACACACACACACACACACACACACACACACACACACACACACACACACACACACACACACACACACACACACACACACACACACACACACACACACACACACACACACACACACACACACACACACACACACACACACACACACATATATTATATGTAGCCAAAACCTTGATATATTGCATTATTTGAAGAAAACAAATTATTTGTAAACAAACCCTAAATCAACGGATCTCGTTCGACTTTCACTTTCAGGATCAAACGCAATATTATTGACGTTGTCTGTTTCCGAGTCCCGGAGTGTGGGGCCCGGAGCCAAACACAGGTCACGTTCCGTCTGCTGACGTGGCCGTGTGACAGAAGTAGACGGCAGGCGCAGGTGACGTGCTTTGACGAGGCTCTGAGGAGAGAAATAGCGTCTGCCGCGGAACAGATTTGACCATGTCAGTGCGTAATCTCCGCTGCGGGAGTGGATGAGCCAATCTCAGGAAGCAGGAGTTAGGAAGTGAGAGGGGTTCGTGGAAACGTGTTTCCATGAGAGTATGACAGAAACGATAATACCCGAGAAAGGTAAGGGAAGGCAAAACACACGCGCGCATGCAAACATGCAGGCATGGATGCGCAATGGTGCACGCACACTCGCACGAACAAACATGCATGCACGCCGCACAAATAGGATATGTCCATACACACGCACGCACGCACGCACGCACACACGCACGCACGCACGCACACTTGCACGTAGCCATGCGCGCCTGCACGAACTCATGAACACACACACACACACACACACACACACACACACACACACACACACACACACACACACACACACACACACACATACACACAAACAAACAAACAAACAAACACATACACACACAAGCAAACAAACACATACACACACAAGCAAACAAACAAACACCCACACAAATACAAACACACACACACACACACATACACACACACACACCCACACACACACACACACACACACACACACACACACACACACACACACACACACACACACACACCCACACCCACACCCACACCCACACCCACACCCACACCCACACCCACACCCACACCCACACCCACACGCAAACCCACACCCAAACCCACCCCCACACCCACACCCACACCCACACAAACACACTAGCGCGATGTAATCAATGGCCATGCCCAAAATACCAAGATATATAAAGACTGATGATCCAATCTAATCAAACCCGAACGAATAAACTTGTCTATTGATTAGTTGACGACAGCGTCCTAATTTATTTCAAATGCCTTCACACCACGACATGTCAAAACGACCTTGGACAATTCCGTAGAGCAGCCGTGGTTGATTTTCAAATAAATTTTCATTTCATTCAGACACCTCGAGAAGTTGTCCGGACTGGGCTAACAAATCGAGATAAAACGACCAAAGAAAGCAACCCACCTCACTCTTCACTTATACCCACGATAGTATTCAAGGTCTGCAACTGCTCTCATTTACACGTTGCAAGATTTAATGGATTTCACGTTTAACCTAATAATCACCTCGTCGTTGTGCACTTCACTTGCAAATTATTGTCATTGTAAAACGAGCTTATGGGGACTGACACGTGTAGATGACAGTTAAATGTCGAAGTTCGATGGTTAATATGACAAACACGTTGAAGCCCGTCTGTATGTTGCCAGCAACCAAACCGTCTGTGTTCAAATTGCGTGGGACAAATACAGATGTCAACGTTGAAGATCAGACAGTAGTCGGAAAACGCAGGACAGTCAAAACGATGCCGTGCAAGGTTGACATTTCATATTCTGCTAGCCAGGAAGGCACAGCATCGTCACTAATTGCACGGCCCGAAAGTATTACCTACACAGTTAATATTGATGGCATATTAAGGAATAAATATTAATGGTGTAAGTAGCATAATACTGTAAACACTTTTGTAAATTCGCTTGGAGACTGGCACACAGACGCCAGATAATGTTTCCCAACGAGAACCTCGGGGAAATGTGGCTGATTTATATATTCCATGGTGCATAGGCTGCACGTCTACTTCATTGAGTTATGCATCTATACATTTGATTACAAGTCCCAAAACACACAACTGGAAGTGATCCAGCCTACATAAACCCCCTTTCCATTGTTCTGTAAACATAAACATCATTAATCTTTCGACTATCGCAATATTGCAACAGACTGTAATTACTGTTAGTAATTTATCAACAATCACAAGATTCCAAAATGTGCAAATAATGAAGAATAACCAACCAAGAACCAACGGCTGAAAGTGTCTCTTGCGAAACACACAGACGTCATATAGTGAATGAAAATGCAAAGACAACTGCGCCCCACATTTGACACATCGTATGGTGAATAAAGTTACAAAGACAACTGCGCCCCACATTTGACACATCATATGGTGAATAAAGATACAAAGACAACTGCGCCCCACATTTGACACATCATATGGTGAATAAAGATACAAAGGCAACTGCGCCCCACATTTGACACATCATATGGTGAATGAAGATACAAAGACAACTGCGTCCCACATTTGACACATCATATGGTGAATAAAGATACAAAGACAACTGCGCCCCACATTTGACACATCATATGGTGACTAAAGATACAAAGGCAACTGCGCCCCACATTTGACACATCATATGGTGAATGAAGATACAAAGACAACTGCGTCCCACATTTGACACATCATATGGTGAATAAAGATACAAAGACAACTGCGCCCCACATTTGACACATCATATGGTGAATGAAGATACAAAGACAACTGCGCCCCACATTTGACACATCATATGGTGAATAAAGATACAAAGACAACTGCGCCCCACATTTGACACATGATATGGTGTATAAAGTTACAAAGACAACGGCGCCCCACATTTGTGGACGAATGGACTGAACCAATGCATTTGTTCGCGAATTGCAAATGTCGGCCGTTTTTAACAGAAGCAAGTCGATGGTGCGCAGCAGAAGTCGTAAGCCTACATAATTGAAGAAGAACGCATCATGGACATTTAATGACAGGAAACGAGACGTAGAAGCCACAGCGAAGTCGGCGGTGATGAATGCGCCCAGGAAGACAGGCGCATGGGACGTGGCAACATCGACTAGTGTACGGCTGACAAAGTGTCTTTTTAAAACGACCTAATCTGTTCTGTTACACGGAATCACGACGTCACTCCAGGGTGATAATAGCGTAGCCTGAACAGAACCGTTGGTGGTTCCGTTGTACTGCTTCCCGTTTGTTGTTTGAGCTAGGTTAAGATAGCAGTTATAGGAACGGCGGATTTACATACCATGCACCTGGATAAGCCTACATCTAGGTGTATATGATAATTTTGCAAATCCATTATAGGGGACGGAGGTGTGAGCCATATTTAAATTGTCTGCCCCTCCAAGATTAAAAATCCAATATAGGGGATGGAGGTATCTGCCAAATTTAAATTGTCTGCCTCTCCAAGATTTAAAATCCAATATAGGGGATGGAGGTATGTGCCAAATTTAAATTGTCTGCCCCTCCAAGATTTAAAACTCACTATAGGGGATGGAGGCATGTGCCAAATTTTAATTGTCTGCCAGTCCATGATTTAACATCCAATATAGGGGATGGAGGTATCTGCCAAATTTAAATTGTCTGCCCTTCCAAGATTTAAAACTCAATATAGGGGACGGAGGTATGTGCCAAATTTAAATCGTCTGCCCCTCCAAGATTTAAAACTCAATATAGGGGACGGAGGTATGTGCCAAATTTAAATCGTCTGCCAGTCCATGATTTAACATCCAATATAGGGGATGCGGGATCTGCCAAATTTAAATTGTCTGCCCCTCCAAGATTTAAAATCCAATATAGGGGATGAAGATATGTGCCAAATTTAAATCGTCTGCCCCTCCAAGATTTAAAATCCAATATAGGGAATGGACGTATGCGCAAAATTTAAATCGTCTGCCCCTCCACGATTTAACATCCAATATAGGGAATGGAGGTATGTGCCAAATTTAAATCATTCGCCCCTCCGAGATTTAAAATCTAATATAGTGGGTGGAGGTACGTGCCAAATTTAAATTAGCTGCCCCTTCGGGATTTATAGATATTCACCGTGAATGCAAATACAATTGTTTAAGTTAATTTACTGCATTTCTTTATTGTCCTATTAAACAAAGCTATTAGCGTAAACTTGAGTCCTAGCCGGCACTTGAGTAAATCGTTCACGGTGGCTTCGAGTGTTGTTAATTGAACGAACTAGGTGACTGGGCAAATGAAGGTATATTACTCCGTGTCGGGATTTCTAAAATAATGCTAGGCGGCTGACTTCTCTGCGATGTTCTCGATACTACCACTTGGGAGCTTTCGTCATCAACGTTACGCTACTTTCACGATTGTTATTAGCCTTTACAAAATCTTCTGCTCGTCGTTGTATTTTCTCAAGTTTGTTAATATGTTTTGGTCTATGGGTCCAAAACAGCGCTCGCGTATTCACGTTTGCGGAGAACTATAATATAAAGTAAGCAGTTTGCATAGTATAAAATAAACAGATTGTATAGTTTTCTCTGAACATTTATAGACATTTCGATTGATCAAACCTAATACATAATTTTTAATTTGGCTGAATGGGGGATATGTGAATTTTCCATTTGCGGTCATCAGATAACTTCACACCTAGGTACTGGAGGTGATGTACGAGTCCCAGGTTGTCTTTATTGACGGTATTGGCTAATGAGACACTTCTCTTATTAGAGATATGCATATGACTGAGCATCGTTTTATATTAAAACTCATCTGCCAGATTGCATACCAGATCACCACCGTGTTCATGTCGAATTTAAGGGTTGCTGCGTCATTGCTGTTGTTCACTTGGCACACCTGTACAGAATTCAATCTTCGCCAAACAGCTGGCTGTTAGAAAAGACACCTTCTCCTATACCACTGACTTACAACAGAAAGAGAATTGGGCCTAGAACAGTGCCCTGTGGAACTGACACTTCTTGTGACTACTGGCCATCTACTACTCCTTTTTGTATTCTGTCCGTAAGCCAATTTTAAACCCAGTTGATATTTCTACCATTGATCATGTGACACTGGAGTTTTATAATAAGGCACGCATGGGGCACGGTGTCAACAAGACTAAGTTGATATATCCACCATTGACCGTGTAACACTGGAGTTTTCTCATCAGGCATGCATGGGGCACGGTGTCAACAAGACTAAGAAACGTATGGCATTTGAAGATCAGTTTGATCGACCTGATTTGTATTCGTTACAATGTCTTCCACAGTACAGATTGAGTGTGTCTCTCATGAGTGCTTATTCCGGTCTACAGTGATGTTGTTATAGTCTAGATGGCCCATGACATTGCTGTAGATGATATGTTCAAATAGTTTGCAACAAACGTGACGAATACTGGCCTATGGTTCGCCGCTATTGATTTGTCGCCTCTCTTGAACATTGCAGAGACATTTGCTTGTTACCATTCAATGGGGACTTCGCACGCCTGTGAGGATTGTACGAAAAGTCTAGTTAGACAGGGTGCTATTTGATCAGCTGTCTCCATTTAACATTTGTTTGGAATTGCTTCGGGTCATAATGCTCTTCCTGTCTCAATACCAGCTTGTGTACTTCTAGTTGTAACTGAGGCTGTGATTCCCGGCGCTGTTGAGTATGATGAGGGATGACCATAATCGTCCGTTGTGAAGACAGTTTGGTATTGCTTTCACATAATATCTGCTTTCCCCTACTACACTACACCAGATGATAGCTTTAGTCCTTAAGTATGAGGTAACACGCTGTAATGTCCCACATAAAAAATGGCTTATCACTCACGTTTTCTACTGATAAAGTGAGTATCTACGTATCCACCTTTGTGTTATATATATATATATATATATATATATATATATATATATATATATACTATATATATATATATATATATATATATAATATATATATACTATATATATATATATATATATATATATATATATATATATATATATATATATATATATATAAGAGATATTAGGCTACGCTGGTATGGACACATGCAGAGAATGGAAGAAAACGAAGTGAGAGCAGTTGGTGACATGAGAGTGCCAGGAAAAAGGCCAAGGGGGAGACCAAGAGGGAGATGGATGGATGGAGTTCGAAGGGATATGCAGGCACTGCGGATCACCCCGGAGGATGCGCAGGACAGAACATTCTGGAAATCATGAATTCGGGCCGCTGACCCCACCTAGTGGGAAAAGGCGAAGAAGAAGAAGAAGATATATATATATATATATATATATATATATATATATATATATATATATATATACATATATATATCAGCAACTGCTAGGCAAGAGACAATGTGTCAAAGAAATGAAATTACATGACAATAGCGTGTGGACATCTGGGAGGATATGCACTTATAGTTTCTATAAGTTGGCGTATTAATATATCGATAGGTGCTTTTCACACTGTTTTGAGTAATGTTTTAGTGTTTCGTGAACGCAACGTTTAAAACATTTCAGGTGTATTAAATGCAATTTGACGGGAGATATACCTTCACTGTGTTTACGCTGATAATACAATGCACACTAGTGCTATGTTTTAAATAAACAAATCTGGTACGTTTACAACATTACATTTAGCGCACTGTAAACCAGGGATGTCGATGATCAAATCAAATGCAATGCATGAGCAATGTAAATATTTAGGCTCACTCGACTTTGTTCGGTAGATTATATAATTTTCAATCACCAAATAATAATAACGTGATAATGCTGTATATAACTGTAACTCGTCCGGTCAAAAAAGTATGTAATAACATGTACAACATACTTAATTGAGTTAGCATTGTTAAAAATAAATGTAATTTTAAAAGGAGCGAAAACATTAACATTGCACTTATGGAAAACTAACGCTATCATGCCTGAATCCAAAACAAACATTACTGGATTTTAGCAGTTGGCCTTTCCATATGTGGGAATACGACTAAATAATGCTTTTATAGCTATCAAATTGTCAAGAATGCATTCGCTTAATCCTTGATATATTAAACTATACTGTTGGGTACAATACTAGCGGTAATAAATTTAAGGTTACGATATTGCCACAGCGCTCTTTAAATGTTGAATGCCGCAAGCAACTGACCTTTGTTTTGCAAACCCGACGATGGCGCTATATCCTATTTCTCCGACAATTTTCCGTGTCCCCGATGCATAACGTAAAACATGTCTGTCTGTTATACTATTACAGCTGAAAGCTACTCGGCTTTGAAATGTCCCTGGCCGTCATCAGGAAATTATCTCTCCATTCGTATAACTTGATACACCATTTTCACAGTTTTATTTATTTAGCATGTCTGGAAAAACCGGTTATATGTGCATTAATGCATTGGAAACGAATTCGGTAGGAGGCATTTATATAGACATACTTCTATAAATACATTACTGTTTCAACATTTGGGGACATGCGCAATATTGACCTGAACCTGAAATGGTCAGAACAAATATAAAATTAAGTATTTATGGAATAAACTATGGATGAATTAACGCAGTTATGTATTAATATACTTCTACTAATTTCAACAACGTACAACCCTCTCACTTAGGATGTGATAGATGTTATACTAGTGTAATAAAATGTTGTCAAAGTTTGAATTTCAGTCATTAGGTAATATTTGGTGTAAAATACACACGCACGCATACCACAAACACATGCAAACACACGCACAAACATACATACACACACACACACACACACACACACACACAAACACACACAAACACACAAACATACACATACACATACACATACACACACGCTCACACACACACACACACACACACACACACACACACACACACACACACACACACACACACACACACAATTACACAAACACACACGTACGCCTGCACAAACACACCCAAGTGCACTATTCATGATAAACCATAACTTGCAGCGGCTTAGTATTGCAAATGTTTTTGACACGCTTACATGTATATATACCACAAAAATGTACCCCCTTCATTATTGTTTCATTGCAACAAAAAATAGCCCAGATCAAGGAAGCATGATCGGTCTGTGAGATT
>OZ024865.1:35350437-35357937 GCA_964017155.1 Oasisia sp. SBJ-2009
CAACATCCTTTATTAAGTGTGGAGAGACCAAATTAGTCCCTTTCGGTGAAATGTTTAAATTTGTATACAAACCTCTCTTTCTGTCTTGTAGTAGGCCTAGATTAGCAGGCAAATGGGTATGTTTAAGGAGGGCAATGGTTATGCGGCACAAACAGTCGATGAAACCAAAATCTCTGTGTAGGTAGAACGTGTATTCCTGTCTTTGGTACGGCAGCATCTCTTTTCTTTTCCCTCTTTCTCCCAGATACTGGACGGGGCCCTTTCCAGGGTGTTTAAAGTCCAATAAGAATGTGTGAGCCCACTACAGGTTACACATTTCACCCCCTGTGTGGGGTCTTTTACTTCCTGACATAGATACCAGATAGAAGGGACCACCAGCTTTTGGTGTCTCTTCTGAAAGATACAGCCAGATGTGGGGTGAACGAAATTGCCTATGTTTTGAAACGGCAGTAGGTGGGATTGAACCACCGTCCGCTCGATTGACAGTCCGGAGCTTTGCCACGCGACCACCGCTCCCCACATTTCTGTGCCACGATTTCTACAACTCGCTCAGTCGTAACGGGTGGGGCGGCAGCAGTGGGAACGACGCGGCGATGATTGCGTACGACGCCATCTTGGCAGCCGGTTCGTCGTGGCACAAGCTGTGCGACCAGCTGTACGAGCTGAGTCAGAAACGGTGACTCGTCTAGAAAATGTACCTGCGCAAACGCCTGGAGTTGACTAGCTCTTCTGTCTTACCACTGAATCACAGGCGAACATTTCAACAATGATTTGGAATCATTCCCGTTCGAGCGAACTTGACAAGTAGTCAAAATGTTTTGCTTTTGCTAATAGTTATTTCGATTATAATTCTTATTTTTGGCAACTTAGACACCTTTTTCCCCGTATTACACGCAAACACGGCCAGCTGGGGCTTTATAAACCGCCATACGCAAAGCTGCCATAAAGCTCCATCAATATTTTATTCAGAGTTTAGTTGAGACTCCGAAGCTACTGCACTATCACAATGCTAATGTAGAATCTTTATTATGTCCCCTTTTTTATTTTTCGTAAGACAATCTTGATGTATCGAGACAAACTCTCTACAACAATATATACACGCCAATTGACAAAAGGATTACTGAATATTTATCAAGATAGTTCTTTTCCAAATCAAAGACTTTTGTTGTTCATATCCAAATTCAAGATCTTTCGTTTTACCTGTAGATGCTTTCGTCTGACATTGCACGCCGACTTCTTCAGTACTAATGACAAGTGACGTCATCGTACACGTGGGGTAGCTCGTAATTGCCCTCGTCTCTGTTAATTGGTGTCTTCGTCTTTCTGATCCAGATGGCTTCCTTTATTTGCCAAAGAACAGAGACGAGGGCAGTTACGAGCTACGCCACGAATATGATGACGTCATTCATCATTTGAACGAACGAAGTTGACGTGCAACGTTAGATGAAAGCCTCTATAGGTAAAAAGAAAGATCTTGATTTTGGATATGAGAAATTAAAACTGTTGATTTGACAAAAGGATGGTTTGTGGTAAAAGGAAAAAATAGCAACAGTCGGGAATGGATTTTTTCAAAATGCCATCTGTAGAGTTTTGTAACCGGTTATGTCATCACGATCGACAAGGCAATTATCAACCAATCCTCAAATAAGATCAATCAATGAACCAATCAACCAACCAATTAATCTAACAGTCTATCAATCAATCAATCAATCAATCAATCAATCAATCAATCAATCAATCAATCAATCAACCAACCAACCAACCAACCAATCAATCAATCAATTAAGCGTGTACGCAACATTTGAATTAAAATCGCAACAAACCAGAGACATCGGTTAACACGATCAGAGTTGTTTTATCTTACGCTCACTCCTGCTGGCCATTAAATTGTTAATGTTGCAAATTAAGGCGATAATACATACAGCGAACATAACAGTGCAATGACGCCATCCGAAGAATGGTTCACAATTCAATGTTTCTGTGTTTCCCTGGCACTATTCGTGAAGCTGATTAGACAACACTAACTAATCATCTTTGTATATTCTGTGTTACACAAATCAAATGCCAACTTCTATGTCGAAGGTCAATGGTACAAGGTAGCTAAGTACACATCGATAAAAGAGCGCGGACGTCGGTTCGTGGGAGGAGATCACATTACTCTGACCAACTGTTACCTTATTTATATACAAATAACTAAGAATTACCTTACCTCCACGTTTAAAAATTATAATATTTTACAAACGTAATGCAAAGTGTCACTTAGATCACTTAGATATATGTCCTTTGCCGCCATACAGATAACAAACAAGCGCCGAGACCTGACTTGCGGCCACAGTTGACCGGAATTTGAATACAAGTGTCAACATAAATATTGTTATCCGTGGGGTCGGCTAAAAGTGCTGCCACCTAACGGAGCCTGGGTGACCGAGGCTAATACTGCTATATTTCCTGCGTCATAAACAATTGCAAATTTGTATTTCTGTTTACTGTTTGTGAATATTAATTTAATGTTCAGTGCTTTTAATAGTAGAGTATTATATAACATAACGTATATCTTATTTTAATTAGTAAATGTTTTATCTCTCAAGATACGCTTTTCTTTTTTCTCAGTATATTTCGGCTGTCTCTCACAGAAAGAAGTTTCTTGAGAGGTAAGACGTTTACTGATTAACAACAAACCAAGAAACATGATCATTACATTCGAATATATCCTTATTTTAGTTTTCATTTTATAGTTGGCCTGTGAACCAATCAGCGTCTCTATCTTATTCTGGGGTATGGCCGCCCTGGTGGCAATATTGGCAGAACAATTAACTCCATTGCGGGTGTGAGGGGCTAAAACGTGCTGACACCTCACGGAGTCTGGGTAATCGAGGCTAGTCAAGCAGCATGTAGACCTTATTAGCATGCTCAAGCAACGAACAGTAGCGGGGATGACACGATTCAAATTAAAATACAACAAAAGAGTTGAGATTTTTTGTTGTTGGAACGCGGAATATCGTGATTTCCCAAGCATTGCTCGAGAGCCCATTGTCATTGTTACGTCACAACAACGCCACGTCTCCTCTACGAAGCAACGAAATTGCCAACAGCTTCAGAATTTACAACACTGCACTGGTTTTCTCTGCATACTGTAATTTCTACAGCTTAAGCACACGTTAAAGCCGGCAGCTAACAGCGACAACGTCCGGTGAGACACCTTTCTTCTCTTTGTACAGTATTAGGGACTTTGTGTTACTGAAACGATGAGTGGGAAGATCATGTTTGTTTATATTTTTATATACATTTGCGTACACGGTAGACGTCACGGCTATTGTGTGATGCACCCACGTAGAATACATTATTGTGTAGGGAGATATCCAAACTCAACTTTACATATGTGTTGAGGGTATGATGTAGTGTGGTGCCAGCCGTGAGTACGACGCCTACGTGAGGTGAGTAGCCACCATCTTGTGTTTTCTAACCAAACAAGGGCGCGAACTTGCATATGATTTTAAACACGTTTCTTATCTTTGTAGGCTACATGATTAGTAAATACTGCAACGTGACGAATATAAAAATTAGTTATCTATTATAAACTGAAAAATAATATTACCTTTCTGAGCCATTAAATAATGTTTTAAAATGCCACAACAGTTGATATTAGCGAAGCGATAGCGCTAATTCTGATTGACGAATACAATAAAAATGTGAACTACTTTCAAAGTTTCAACTAGCTATATTTATTACACTTTTAAATTAAATTAGCTACCATAAGACAAACCTCCGGGACACACGAATCTGACTATATTGTTGTGCATATAAATGATGGAGTCCGTTGGACATCTATCTGATTGAAAATCCAATGTGAGACTTAGCAAAATTATCCAACCAATCTGATTGGTAGAAGAAGAGTCTTTCACACTGTTTCCGTTCGTCGACGACTTTATGACGTCACTAGTCAGCGCTCCCTAGAAGGTTTGCCACGTCTCAGGGTTAGTTAGCCTTAAAGGCCACATTTTACCCACAAATATAACAACTATAACAAAAATGCATGTACGTATCTGTTATGCAATATAACGACCCCCGAAATCACAAGTTTGATGACACTTTTTGTTTAATTAACATTAAGCGGGAGCTGTCGCGGTGCAATACTTGGAAAAGTCTGCTTTCGGGAAATACACAAGGGGTAGAATCGTGACGTCAGTTGTAGAAACATTGCTGGGTTCACCGGCGTTCTCAGCTTTATTTACACAACACCGCGCGACTGCACTAGATTTTACCAAAATCCCGACTGACGTCACGTTATGGCAACAAATCCAAACCAGGCATCCCTGAGAGTTTCCGTAAAATGGCAAGTTTAAAGGTTTTGTTTGATGGCATGTGCTCTTATGTGATATTGAAATATTTTGCAGTATCATCATTTGAAAGAGCATCAACCATTTGTTATTGTTATTAAGGCGCAGAGTAGATGTTATCCCAGGATATGGCCTTTAAAGCATCAATATCAATTGAATTATAGGTTATTTTGAAAACATAGAGATCCTACATCCTTTCCTAGATGTCATGGATTAATCCCTGACAGTTTGGCCCTTGATGTATGAGTCGTGTACGAGAGAAATGTTAAGGCACTTTTATAAATACGGTATTCGCATTACTGTTAGACGATTTTTCCATTTTCAGAAATGGGTTTCATTGTTGCACTGTTCACCACCGTGGGCATGATGCTGATCTCACAGTTTGGACTTGGTAAGCACCACACAGTACATTACGTACGGTCAGACGAAAGGTTTGTTTTAACAAACCACTTACACACTTCTGCTCGCAAACGTGTTCAACAATTAACTTAGATGTCCATTTTCCAATGTGCTTATTATGTCCAGCTCGAGAAAATCTCTGAATAGATATCCAGCGCGGACAATAATTTAATATAAGCTTACAAGCAAGCCCATGCTCATAGACCTGTTTTTGCATTATTGAAACGAATCATTTTGAAAATCGCAACGGTTTTCTTAAAGAGTCAAACGTTTGGTGTTTAGATGATACAATTATGATTTAAGAAATAAGATTTGCATTTGACCACAGCATAGTCTGATTTTTCCATAGACACAATTAAAACGGGCAATATACTCGCTATTAACGAGTCGAAGGTGCATTTTGAAGTATTAACTATTTGGGGATCCTCATAGGGTGAATTGGAGGTTCTCGAAAAAATATCTGGTTGGATATTTTTGATAGAGTTCGTTTCTGAATAATCATCGTATTCCGATGTCAATAACCAACGCATGTGTACCGGAGTCATTCATGAATTCATACGTGTCAACATCAATGAGAACAGGTAAATTATAAATTTCCGTCATATAGACTAAATGAATGCTTACAAATCTGTACCACGTGTGGTATATTATGTACTGCGACGCGGTGCGGTGCGGTGCGGTGCGGTGCGGTGCGGTGCGGTGCGGTGCGGTGCGGTGCGGTGCGGTGCGGTGCGGTGCGGTGCGGTGCGGTGCGGTGCGGTGCGGTGCGGTGCGGTGCGGTGCGGTGCGGTGCGGTGCGGTGCGGTGCGGTGCGGTGCGGTGCGGTGCGGTGCGGTGCGGTGCGGTGCGGTGCGGTGCGGTGCGGTGCGGTGCGGTGCGGTGCGGTGCGGTGCGGTGCGGTGCGGTGCGGTGCGGTGCGGTGCGGTGCGGTGCGGTGCGGTGCGGTGCGGTGCGGTGCGGTGCGGTGCGGTGCGGTGCGGTGCGGTGCGGTGCGGTGCGGTGCGGTGCGGTGCGGTGCGGTGCGGTGCGGTGCGGTGCGGTGCGGTGCGGTGCGGTGCGGTGCGGTGCGGTGCGGTGCGGTGCGGTGCGGTGCGGTGCGGTGCGGTGCGGTGCGGTGCGGTGCGGTGCGGTGCGGTGCGGTGCGGTGCGGTGCGGTGCGGTGCGGTGCGGTGCGGTGCGGTGCGGTGCGGTGCGGTGCGGTGCAATGGGATGTGCAAGGGGACAGTCCCCGTATAGTGACTAACTCTTATAGTCTCTGTTTATACATATTCATCAACGTTGGTTAGATCAATGTTGATGTGTTTCCATCTCGGATATATTCTGTTTATTATTACTGAAAATCAACATTACACGCATCACACACACATACGCACACACATACACACATATACACACACGCATCACACACGCATCACACACACACATACATACATACATACATACATACATACATACATACATACATACATACACACCCATACACCCATACACACATACAAACACATACAAACACACATATACATACACGCACACACACGCACACACGCACACACGCACACACATATAGATAGATACACACACATATGCAACTAAGACAATATAATTCAAAAATATATCCACTGATATATCCACTGTTAGTAACGACATATTTTTGTCTTCAGTTTTGCCGATGGTCGTGAGAAAACAACGTAAGTAGCATACCATTACGTTGTGTATGTCATTGACTATAGTCACTTATATATTACGTAATTACTACACCCTGTCGTCATAACACACTGTATGAACCTTCATGTACATATTTGGTGTATACATTTTAAAAGGCAAACTGCCACCATAAATATCATGTGCGCTTGTTATCTCTTTATCTCTTCTATAGGGTTTACTACAAATGTTTTATACCTGGGGGTAAATCACGAATTCTCCACAAACTAATAAGTTCAGCATAGCAAAGTTATTACATTTTTCTCCTGATACCATAATTGAGACAATATTCACACATTGTATTCATGGATCTTCCACCTATATTAAGAGATATATTACTGAACGATATCAGATGATTATAGTATTATCAACGGCTATATAAGTGAAAGATGACTGATTGATTGACTTTTGATATGAATAATGCGGTATGCGAATATGTGCTCATGTCTGTATGTACTACATACGGAAAATACTTTTTATTATAGCCTTTTATATGACATTTTCGTATGTTACGTTGTATTTACGTTATATTTATATTGACTATTGTTGTACTATAATTACTGTTCATGGTGGCTCTCGTGGCACGCATCAACGGACGGCTCCTGACCTATACTGTAATCATCTGTGTATTTGTAGTCACTAGTCTTGGTCGAATACATTTCATTCGTTCATTCGTTCATTCGTTCATGCGTTCATGCGTTCGTTTGTTCGTTCGTTCGTTCGTTCGTTCGTTCGTTCGTTCGTTCGTTCGTTCGTTCGTTCGTTCGTTCGTTCGTTCGTTCGTTCGTTCGTTCGTTCGTTCGTTCGTTCGTTCGTTCGTTCGTTCGTTCGTTCGTTCGTTCGTTCGTTCGTTCGTTCGTTCGTTCGTTCGTTCGTTCGTTCGTTCGTTCGTTCGTTCGTTCGTTCGTTCGTTCGTTCGTTCGTTCGTTCGTTCGTTCGTTCGTTCGTTCGTTCGTTCGTTCGTTCGTTCGTTCGTTCGTTCGTTCGTTCGTTCGTTCGTTCGTTCGTTCGTTCGTTCGTTCGTTCGTTCGTTCGTTCGTTCGTTCGTTCGTTCGTTCGTTCG
>OZ024865.1:35362937-35370437 GCA_964017155.1 Oasisia sp. SBJ-2009
CTCGCCGTCGGTTTCAGCTGCTTCAGCGGAGACTCAGTCGCTTTCGATATTCCTTCATCCCTTCCTCTATCTGTCTTCTAAACGAATGATCTGCCTTCCTGTTTTTACGATGAACCATTATGTATTATTATTTATTTTTTATCTATGTAAATTATATTCCTTTTTAATCATACACAATTTTAGAACTTGTTTTCACTGTACAGCAAACTTTATTCATTAAGCATTATTATCTGTAGAGCTGTCGAACATCACAAAAGAATGTCCTCATTAGGAATAAATAAAGGTATCTTTGTTTGGTTTTGATTTGTCATGTTCACAAAGCCAGACCCCTAAAGCAGGTACGCGTAGAGTGTATCACTAGGTTCTGCGTAGAGCCGTCGCCAATAATAACTTCTAGGTACTTTCTTTACGAGCACCATTTCCTAAACCGCGAAGATTGCGGCGACGAAATTATGAATAAAATTAACACTCCTTCATGGTTTCTCTATTATTTCCGAGTTCTACTGAACAGATCTGTCGGTACCAGCTTGGCTAATTTAATTCTCAGATATGTCGTTAACATATTTATTGTAACAATATAAATATCTTTTTTCAGCTGTGGCTGAGTACCCGATCGAAATACGTAAGTGTACCATTCTTAATTAAGTCGGAGACATCATGAGTTAGAAAACATATTATAATATACTGTGACGTGATATTTATATGCAAGAATAAGGTAATATATTTGCTCCAAAGTGTCCGACGTTTAATAAGAGAAAATAATTCTTAACAACAAATTCATTCCAAAAAGGTATAATCTATTTACTGCCCATCGGATAATGTAACGGTCGATGTTAGTTTACTACTTCATCTTGCGGTGTAGTTTCTTGTTTAATGGGCAGGCTCAGACCATTTCATGCAGTTACATAAAAAGCACCGACATAGATGGCCGCTGTCCAGTCGCTAAGTTAAACCTGTGCATTCAGTTATCGTAAATTGTATTTACTCATTATGGCAATGGTGATTTTCGTACCTGGGCGATAATATGGGCGATTTGTGTATTTCAGCTGTGTATACACAGGACGGAAACACGTGTCAATTTCCGTTCACGGCGGGCGATAGGACGTACAGCGGCTGTACGACTGATTTCGTCACGCAAGGATCATGGTGTTCCCTCACACGTGATTGGAATAAGGAGCGCAAGTGGGGCTGGTGCGACTTCAGCATATCATGTTAGTATCAGTTAGAGTTGTAAAGGTAAAGGTAAAGGTAACTTCTTATATAGCGCAGTATTCAGTCCGCCAGGACCGTTCAAAGCACTTTACGCTTTACTTCCCTGGGCGACCTGTTCAATCAAACACCACCTCGGCTTATCTGGGAAGCATCCAGCCATATGCTACAATTAATGCGTGAAGGCTGCTCGTATACATATCCACCACTGTCTATAGCCAGGTACTCATTTATACAGCTGAGTGAACTGGAGCAATGTAGAGTGACAAAACTTGCCCAAGGTTTTTAACACCGCAGCACAGGATTCGAACCCGAGTTCTTGTAGTCGAGAGTCCGAAGCTCTACCCCTGAGGCATTGCGCTCTACGTGGACCGTTTGTTTCTATACGGTATGCGGTACATGCCGTGTATTCCATACGGTATACGGGGCGCTGTACGGGTTTTTGTCTAGAGGGGGTCCACATGCTGCAGCCTAGTCTTAACCGACTGTCGGTCGGCTGCGTAACTACGTCGAGAAGACAGTCTGGAGATATTGCCGGGTTTTGAATATTATCCGTGTGGCGCTAAACAATGCTGCCACCTTACGGATACTGGTTAATCCTGCCGTAATTCCTATTTTATGAACAACTGCAAATGTGTATTTCTATTTATTTTTGTGTTAGTATAAGTTTAATTTTGAATAGTTTTTATAATACAGCATTATCTGATAACAACAATTTCGTTATTTAATTTGTTAGTTCAAATTCGGCCTGAGAACCAATCGGCGTCTTTACTCTAATGTGGGTGAAGCCGCCCTAGCGGTTACAATTGCAGCCCATTAATTCCCCAGGCAGAGTTGAGGGGGCTTATAACATGATCACACCTCAGACACTATAAATGCCGACTCTCCACAACTAAATTCTAAACTCACATCGTTTGAACCGGCCACAACTACTGAAGTGAGAAAAATAATCATGTCATCCCCAAGTAAATCCTGTGATCTTGACCCACTTCCGACCATACTACTGAAAGCATGCCTTGACGTTTTAATTAAACCAATAACAGATATAATAAATGCATCACTCTGCTCCGGCTTATTCCCTGAAGACTTTAAATGTGCACATGTAAATCCAATTCTTAAGAAGACAACTCTGTCAAAAGAAGATCTAAACAGCTACAGGCCTATTTCTAACCTTAGCTTCATTTCCAAAATACTCGAAAAGGTTGTTGCAAATCGACTTACTTCTCACATCAACATAAATGGTTTAACCAATGCATCACAGTCTGCGTACAAACAATTTCACTCAACAGAAACTGCTCTTTTAAAAGTACACAATGACATAAACCTTAACATTGATAATGGCAAAGTTACTGCACTGACCCTGCTTGACCTATCCGCCGCTTTCGACACCATTGACCACAACATTCTCATTACACGCTTATCAACGTGGTATGGGATATCTGGCACAGCCTTGAGCTGGTTTACTTCATACCTTACTGACAGACGGCAAGCCATTAAAATAGGTAACTGCTTCTCAGACATGCTGCCCACCTCTTGTGGTGTCCCCCAGGGTTCTGTTTTGGGTCCGTTGCTTTTCACTCTGTACACAACACCATTAAGCTCAGTTATCCAGAGTCACAACCTGGATCATCACCTTTATGCAGATGACACACAAATCTATGTTTCTCTGACCACACCAGATACTTGTCGCTCCCTAAACCAGCTCAGGGATTGTCTCCAAGATGTCTCCCTTTGGATGAAAAATAGTAAATTAAAACTAAATGCAGATAAGACTGAATTTCTCATCATTGGTACCTCAACGCAGCGGGCAAAACTCAATGGCTTTTTCCCGACACATATTCTGAGTCAGAGTATCACACCAGCCGCCTCAGTTTTAAATCTCGGAGTAACGTTTGATGAAAACTTCAATTTCAAACAACAGATCTCGAAAACATGCTGTTGCTGTTTTTACCATATCCGTGATCTTCGCCGTATCCGCCGGTTTTTATCACTTTCCGTTGCTAAAACCATCGCCACAGCTCTAGTAAGCAGCAGACTCGACTACTGCAATTCCCTCCTTTACAATAGCGCAAACAAGGACATAGCAAAACTTCAGCGTGTCCAAAATTGTTTAGCAAGGGTAGTCACGCGTACTCCTCGTTTTTCTCGCTCAGTGCCGCTTCTAAAATCACTGCATTGGCTACCTGTGCACTATCGCATCATTTTCAAAATTTGTACAATAGCCTATCAAGCACTCTCATCTACACAACCAGCATATCTAAATTCAATGCTAACTCCAACAAGAAATTCCAGACAGCTACGCTCAACCAGTAGTAACCCTCTTTACATCCCTCGGGTAAAAACGAAAGCCGGGACCCGAGCTTTCTGGTGTGGAATTCGCTTCCTGCCAATGTTAAATCACAAGGTAATATAGTTTCATTCCGCCGACATCTAAAAACCTATCTCTTTAATACTGCCTATCCTACTTAGCCTCCTAGATTTTCCATCCATCCGTTGACGACTCACGCATTGCTTTCGATTATGAGATTGCTTAATCCCCTGGTTTTGTCGCGCCACTGAGCTTGATTTTCGAGGATATTGGCGCAAAAGAAGTTACTATTATTATTATTATTATTATTATTATTATTATAAGTGCTGCCACCTCACGGAGCCTGGGTAATCGAGTCTAGCGGCAGGCAGGAAACGGGCGGATATGTAACAGTGGCGCCGCACGGTGGCTTTGTGGAACAATGCCAATGATCAACGCTTTTCGAACAGAAGAGACGGCCAGATTGTGTTGAATTGTCGTCCTCTTCGTTCAATTTCTATGACGTTAACATGGCTGTGAAAGATTCAAAAAACCTCGTTTAGTAATGTCCATTGGCGATGTGACACACCATATGGTTAACAAAATTGGTTACTGTTTTTAATAGGTTTCAAAGTGTGGAATAAATACCGGGTTAGTGTTAGCGATGCGAGTTGAGAATTTACTTGTGGTGAGTCAGCATTTACAATGTCTGGAGTATGACCTGTGGAAGCGGAATGGATACGGCTAATCTTGTCTTTTAAATGGCTAGGAAAATAATCACACAATGACTTGATTGATGCATGAGTTGGTAGAGAAGGAGCAGGCCCGGCCGCCTGTGTAAGATTTGATTTATGCATTTCCATTGCCGTTGTGGCGTGGATCATATTTTCGTAATAATCAGATTTTGCTTTGGCCATTTGTCGGTTACAGTGGCGACATTGTTGTGAGTAGCGTGACCTGTCCAGGAACATGTGTGTATGTGAGTGCGCCTGCGTGCGTGCGTGCGTGCGCGCTTGCTTGCTTGCTTATGTGTGTGTGTGTGTGTGTGTGTGTGTGTGTGTGTGTGTGTGTGTGTGTGTGTGTGTGTGTTCGTGTGTATGTGTGTGTGTGTGTGTGTGTGTGTGTGTGTGTGTGTGTGTGTGTGTGTGTGTGTGTGTGTGTTCGTGTGCATGTATGTGTATGTGTGTGTGTATGTGTGTGTATGTGTGTGTGCGTGCGCGCGCGAGTGTGTGTATATTTATTTCCTAATTCAAAAACACCACCCCTCGTTTTTTTATTCTTCAGACTTTCAAAATCCATACTGCGGACGCTTCGTGAAGATTTTGAACATGATTGCCTTGGGGAGCACACACGAGAAAGGCGTGTCCAGCGTTGAACGTTGCAAAGCGACTTGTCGGAGTAAGTTCCCGGCTTGTTTGGGTTTTGACTTCAGCAACAACGTGGGCAAGCTCGGAGGCAACTGCTCGCTGCACTTCACCAAGTCGACCTTCGACAAGGTGTTTTATAATAATGCTTATGATCATTACGTTGCCGTGCATTGTCCAGGTAAGGAATACGTAGTCTCGACCACGTCACCTTTATCTTTGTGTACTTGCGAATTTCTGATCCGACCACCTCACATACGTGCGTGTGTATGTGTGTGTGTGTGTGTGTGTGTGTGTGTGTGTGTGTGTGTGTGTGTGTATGTGTGTGTGTGTGTGTGTGTGTGTGTGTGTGTGTGTGTGTGTGTGTGTGTGTGTGTGTGGTGTGTGTGGTGTGTGTGTGGTGTGTGTGTGGTGTGTGTGTGTGTGTGTGTGTGTGTGTGTGTGTGTGTGTGTGTGTGTGTGTGTGTGTGGTGTGTGTGGTGTGTGTGTGGTGTGTGTGTGGTGTGTGTGTGTGTGTGTGTGTGTGTGTGTGTGTGTGTGTGTGTGTGTGTGTGTGTGTGTGTGTGTATGGTGTTTGTGTATCTTCTTACCCACGAATAATTGCATGTATTTATGTATATATGTAATAATATATGTAAGAATATATATATATATATATATATATATATATATATATATATATATATTCGCACGTATGCAAGCCCGCACACGCGCACGTAGCAGGCATATTATGCCTGGTACGTGCGCGTGTACGTGTGCGTATGCATGCGCGCGTGTGCGGGCTTGCATACGTGCGAATGTCCGTGCGTGTTCTTGCGTGAGTATTTACTTCCCTACGATCGCTGTATTAACATCTATCTTCTTCCAGGTGTTCCATTCGAGAGTTTCTAGTAAAAACCAGAGATCACCTGGGATGGACGAAATCACGATAGCCGCTCGGCTGTGGGAATAACTCGCAGGTTCAGTTCGAGTGTCCGTGTTAAACAAAGTCGGAAATGTCTCTCCCCTGACTACGATATATTTGTTATTCAACTATCACAACTTTGATCCATCCGTGACGAAGCGCGTATTTATATAACTAACACTCTAATTACATATTTGCTCCCTGTAAAGACAGATATTTGGAATATTGTAATCAGTGACTACATAAAGTAAATTGTGTAATATATGGGTTGCCTTTGCCTGTTATAACACAGATTGGAGTGTTCAAAGCTATCGACTAACCTCGTGCATTGTATCCTTTCAGTGTGATTATGCAATAGTTGTCTGCAAGTTTCAGCTGTCTGCTTCAAATTGTCACAATTAAACCATGTAGACAATGATACGTTTTATCAGTTTTATTACCAAGTTACATGTGCTTTACATCAGTGTCAACGACTACAAAACTACCATCAGCTAATGAAATATAAATTAGTTCATGAAATATAGACAACGTCACTTTGTAAATGCTCTCTCATAACTTATCATTGATCCAAAACGTGGCGTTCTTCATAGACAAACGATGTTGTTACACTTGGCCCCGTGGCTGACTTTAACAGGAACCATCGTCTGTTGCAGCTTCCAGTCAACTACATTTTTGGATGTGCTTACAATATGCACCTTTTGGACATATTCCATTTCATGAAGCTGTTCTCTTTGTCTCTATGTTTAACCACATGCGTCTCTAAACTACTGCTCTCCTTCTAATTATAGTGACTGCCGGAAACCACTAATTACCACAACGTGACTGTCGATACCACTAAATACCACCAATAACGCCCATAAAATTTAAATAGCTAGTATGAAAATATACAAAACTGTACAATATTCTGGTGTACAGTATCAACGTATAAAACATGAATACAACATGATGAATAGTATCGAGTGTTCTCCTGCAAGACAGGATTATGTTCTGTTGCTTATCTGTTATGTTACCATCCTGCCACAAAATATGTAGTGTAAGTATCAGAAATTAATACATATGTCTGAAAACGTGCGTCAACAATACATAACCATTCATTAACAGTGTTTACAAGTATGTGTACATATTGTCTTAAATATGTTATCCATGACAACGTGAATCATTATCCCATTTTCAAATATAAAACATATACCAAACGCAATATCATCCTGGATAATTATAGATATAAACCAATTGGTTATTACGTCTTTGACGATGAACCTTTTATAACTATAAAACGGGAACACTTCCGTAAATAACACAAATCCTCGCTATGGCGATAACCATCTCATTCAACTATTGTTAAGAATGCGCAGATGAGATCGTATACGTTACTGATAAGTATATTATTTACCTATGAAACCACCAACAAACCCGTAATGTTGACATATTCACAGTACCACATCAACAATACTCAAATGTGCAGCTCTCCTGTTGGGGAGATATCATTGTGTATATCCGGTTGCAAGTATATTTGTGGGAGTTTATTTTGCGCACTTTGGAAATACAACGATGGTTTGCTAAGATACGCACAGTCATCTTTTTAAACACTTAACTAGGTTAACATGTTTTGAAAATATCCTACTTATCGAATGTGCAAGATGCAAGTCTATTAAGTATTATACTGTGCACAAATGTGATATTGCGGCATGATCCGGGCCTGCTTGACATTGTACAGTTGTGTGTTAGAAATAACCCTC
>OZ024865.1:35375437-35395437 GCA_964017155.1 Oasisia sp. SBJ-2009
CATATGATACATAAGACAGTGACACTAAAATATATATTGTCGCACATTAAAACGATATATTTTTTATTACCGTAATATTTATACTAATTCTGTTGAAATCATCATCGTTTAAAATGTCATCTCTGACATTACCATTAGTTGCGTTTGACAAAACCAGCTTGCCACGCACGCCCTATATCGCTCGCACACATGTCGCATTCGTTCAAAATTTGATGATAGTTTTTTGCGTTACATATAGAGAACGGATTTCTAATGGATATGTTAGCTATACAGCTTATTATCGGTGTAGACTGATTCCTGACTTTTTAGGAATTTGACGAATGTTTTGCTTTAAAAACACCAACAAAGCAAACTATCCAACAATTAATTAAGGGTTCGGAATGTGTATGCTCTAGGTTGGGAGTATCGAGTTACGACTCATCTGATATGCATGAGGCAACAACTAACTTCACATACCTGGCATGGTTGTCGTTGTTGGTGCTGAAATGATAAAAACAACGCGTTAATTATGCAATAAAACACAGATTATGTCGTCATATCATTAATCAATTGGCAATGTGTGCGTGACTGTTTTCTATGTATGCAGAGCGTGCGTGCTTAGAGTGCTGTGTGCGAAAGTAAGGTAATGTTAACGTTTTTATACAGTATCGCAATTTGTGACGACATTCGTCAGTGGTTTTCGAAATATATTCTCTTAATTTCAGTGTATATCAGCAAAACTACTTGCCCTTTCAAAAGGCATATATACATACTTACATTATAATAATTATATGTATATATATGTATATATATATATATATATATATATATATATATATATATATATATATATATATATATATATATATATGTATATATATGTATATATATGTATATATATATATATATATATATATATATATATATATATATATATATATATATATGAAACATAGGTTAGAAAAAACAAGCTCGGAATGCTTGCTAAAATAGTAATTACCTGGTTTACAAGATGAGCAACATTTACAAACGAAAGAAAAGAAATGAAACACAACATTCAGTGAGTCTTTCCCAAAAATGTGTGCTAAGATAACACAGTACTGACGACTCCGTAATCAACTAATCAACTTCTCACACGATTCTACAAATACAATTATTGTAGTTAGTTGTCATCTTGTAAACCACGTAATTGACTTTGTGTTTCATTAGCAGTAAGTATCATGTTGATTATGACGTCATTCTAGTAGTATCTCATACATAAGCTACATAAACAAACTCAAATCAACCCTTCGACTACAACCTACAAAACAAAATTCAAAAGGTCTACCTCAATCAATGCTGAAAATTTGATGAGGTAAAATACCGTTAACGATGGATCTGAGAAACAGTTTTGCTTAGAATATAAACAAGACGATATAAGTCAACGAAAATAATGTCATAAAGTACAATGTTATCTTCTCTAGTATATTGACTGCTAAAATGTGTTTCAATGGCCATCGTTTGTTTTAGCGTTATAAATTTGTTCGCCGTCTGTTTCGACCATCGATATGATAGATCGGTACGCAGTGCAAACGCAGTATTCAAGTAGAAATTTTCAAAAAAAATCTAACAAACGTTATTCATTGAAACACATCTGGCTCATCAAGATATTAGAGCAGGCGCAGATGATACCATTATAGCATGATTTTAACGTTCCACCTTGAAACTTCGTACTTATAATTGATGCCAAAACACTGAAACATACCTGTTTGAACGTACTGTTATTCTTACAATTTCTTCTAGATTAATAATAATCCATCTTACGAGAAACTGTTTAGAAAGACATCAAACTTTCAGCATATTGTCTAATGTGCTCTTTCGTGCAAAATCAGTCCACACAGTGTGCTACAAACGACATGCGCAAATCGACTCGCTGCATTTCCGGTATCTATATTTGCAGAGTTTCCGGTTTGACCCTGTTGAAGGGCGATGGTGTCAGCACTATTTAACGAGTGCAACCACAAGATCATTTTTTTATGTCGGTCTAAGTATCCATCGGACTGCCGAATTATTCCCGGTGATGAAATGTAAACAATATTGTATTATTTATATTGTGAAAGGAGAATCACTGTTGTAAGCAGGATACAAATATATTCAAATGTTGCGACAGGAAATCATCAGGAAAAACATATAAACGGTTATTCCCAGGAAGATTAACTGATTTAAAAAGAAATGACGTATTTCAAATATAGCTAGTATTTAGTCGCGTTAATTAGCGTCAAGTTAGGGATTGGTTAACATATTAGTTAACTGTCCGTATCCCACCAACTTACTAGTCATGATTAGCGCATAGATGCATGTTACAAATACAAATACGTAAGGATTCACTATAATAATAATAATAAGACAACTACTATTGCACATAAATCCTTAGAACCATTCGTGCAATGTGTCTAATCCATCCTTGTTGCACAACATTGACAGAAAAGATGTTTGCGACCAAACAAAAGCATTTACAAGATTGAATACACTGAAGATGCACATTATGTACACAGATTGCCAAACGTATAGCATATTTACAAAAAGATCACGACGTCACTGGTGCGCCAATGTCCCGTACACTTCGGTAAAACCTGGGATCCAGTATCGATACAAATACACAAGAGTTTAATACGAGCACAAGAATAACTCTTACGGGCATGTGTTTCGATCTGTCCCTGTAAACTGAACCACTCCCTCTGTGATGCTAAGGTTATTCGTCACACCAAACACAAGCGGCAAGCGTTATTCTGATCGACAAGCAACAAGCCCCTGCCATCTGAACCCATATCACACATTAGCATCACTCGGTTGCAACGACCACGACAACGCCACGTGACTGAACTAACCTCACAGCGACGAAAGTGCAGACAGGTGGCTCCTTCTAAGTCCAATGGTGATTGAACATTTGCGTCTCAAAATCTCCCAATCGTTGACGAATGTGTTATGTGAAACATGAGCTAGGCATTTGAACACGGTTGCACTGCACACTCCTCCAGAAGGCATGTCACGTACTTCGTTTGCAATTTAAATGTTCCTCTGGCATATTATTCGTATTACGAGCACAGATTCGGGCTTACGACATGCAAATGTGTGCGCAGTACTCCGTCAATATTACTTTCTGTATTAAGAACATTACATTACACACGAAGTCAGAATAACTATTTACACCGTCAACGTAAGCAAGTGTAATGTTATATACATGTGGGGACAAGTCTACAGATGTAATGAAAAGAAAGAATGATTTTTTTAGAAACTAATATGAGTTATCGAGAAACTTGATTGAAACTTTACAAATCGTAACACAATTTTCTTCCTGTAATGAAATTGTGCGTGATGTCCAAATCATAACTAGATCTACTGTGACACGACGGAAGATGTGGATAGGATTGTGTACCATCTTAAAATGAACCATAGTGCAACAGGCAACTATACCGAATGTGAATATATAGTCTTTAGATTTATTTGAAGACGTTGTAATACGTGTTCTGGTTATCTATGAGAACGTTTCTATTCCAAAATATCATCATGATTTGAAATTGTGTGCTCATCAAAATGTCGGTAGCATATTACATTCGTTCTTTTTATCTTTGCCGTTTGGAGCATGTATACGTAAATGTAATACATCCTCCCTATGCGTTTCACATTACGAATGTTTTCAAAATAAATTGGATTTCACATTTAACGTGGCACAAACCCAGTGTTTAACTAACATAATTCATCTGTACAAAGAAGCCGCATAACCAATAGTTTAGTAAACTATTTATTAAATCAAATCACGATTGCAAAGTACAAAATAACACAGTGCACATTTGCTAATGTTCCAACTTCATAGAAAATATCTACAACGACATGTTAGTTATGACGACGACTACATCTATGTTATTTTTGTATTAGCGTAACTAGCATACGTGAACGACAACAAAACACAATATTACAAAAGGTAACATGACCAACATATGTGACCGACACTGGCACAAGACTCCAAACGATTGGATAAGTATGCATGACCAGCAAAACCTTGACGACAATTCTAATTCTTCACACGCCAGTACGGTAACACCCTGCATCGTATTGTAACAAAGCCTTACTATTCAGTCACCTGTCCACTAAGCGCAGCAATAAAGACAGCAAAAAACACAGCTTTGCGATAGCAAAATTGGGGAAACGATCATGCGTTTTGTCGGTGTTTTACATGCAGTGTACTGGTGTGTACCCAATCAACGGAGCCAATTCCTCAAAAACCAACAGAAGAACATAATTTAGGATTGTGTTAATTGGTGCCTGTATTTACTGCTGCGCATGACGGAAACGAGTGTTAGTGCGTGGATTCACAGGGACATCTAACATTACTGTACTGCCTAATTCCGGTGGCATTACGATAGTTGCGGAGGTAGTTATCATCCAAATGCGTGAACGAAGCACGACGGTATGGAATGAGGGGGTTAACATCTATGGCTAAACATGCGGCATTGTTGACACAGTGGGCTTGGCATGCTTCCGTGTTGTTGATCCACGGCTTAGCGAAGCCCCGGGACCGTGCAAGTGGGATACTTTCGGAAGCTAGTCTGAAAGAAATTAAGATCGACAAAGCTGTAGGAAACAGACACCAGACGGAGCCAAAGCGCAGTTGCTAGAGGGCGGCACTGTTAAACAAAATAACGTGGCGCCCGTGAACAACACCGGAAGAAAAGAAAATATGTACATTTGAAAATGTTTGGTTTTGGATGCTATGTTTTCGCCGCATGACACATCTGGCAAATTGTACTGATATGTAATGTAATTACAGTAGCTAATTTAGAAATACTCGATATGATATTCTCTTTAATATTTCTTGCAATTAACAATAATTTCTTTACTTCACAAAACGCGTTTCCATCGTCAACTTTCAAATTGGAATAATTTTAAAAGAAAAATTCATCAATTTATAGAGATCGCTTTGTGGAACTTTTTGATAGACCAACAAACCAACCAAAATAATTGATATACATTCATTTAAACGAATACAAATTTAATATAATTCATTATTTGTCTAGCGTGTCCTTATTTCAAAAATAGTTTTATCGTAAATTAATTTATTTCATGAACACGATTGTATTAAATAGCCGTTGGTGCATACCATTATGTATTAACTGTATCCATGTTTCCAAATAATTTCTATAAGCGATCTAACATGTCCCAGTTGCCAACATATATTCGCAGGTATATGTTAGTGCACTAAAATCGAGATCATGCAATGCCACCAGACTCAAACCCGTACTCTGCTACGTTCAAACCACGCCTAAGACGCATGCAACAACTGCATGCAAAGAGAACCCATGCAACTATAGTTTGGGAAATACACAAGCGGAAATCAACAACGCTAAACTGAAAAGAAATCATTTCAGCTTGGAGAGTAATAATTGGGTCTTCGAACGAAGTTTTTAACGTCGATGTCGTCGACTATGTCTAAAATACTATAAACGCTTATGTGATGTTGTCTAGTCAGTTTGAGCACAACGTAAGCACCCGATGTTAAACGCAATGCCGTTGCACACTACAGTGATTAAGGATTATATTAAATAGACACAAGGTTTATAAACGTGCAAGCAGGTTAGTTTTGATCACACATACTTTAATTATTCCCCGACATATGTCATTCATGGCTTCTTAAGAACATTTCACATCCGGCCTCTAATACTAGAGTATGCGTATTGTCGCCAATAGGTCTTGTTTGGGCAATTACAGGTAGGTAAACAAACAAAGTTGTTTATTTGTGGAAGATATCTAACCACTAAAGCTAACCTGTGTCAAAGTACCTTCATAATAATATAACCGTGCTACAAATGCTAAATACAATTTAATGATAGTGAAAGGAACGTTAAGTCAAGATGTCAATAACCGAGGTAGTCTTTTATATCTCATGCACGATTGAAAATAAAAAATACGTAAATGCTAAGACTCAATTCTTGGAGCCCTACCTACAGTATCGTACCCTTTTGGCGTTTGCTAATTTATTCCATGCATCAAAATTCGCAACCAAATTCATGTTAAATAAAACACGATTAACACCTATTCGTCGTCTACGTTTCTGAAAAGTATTATTTCGCAAACTCAACGACGATGCAAATAGTTAATTTTTTCAGACGATACAGTTAAGGATTAGGGATAAATAATTTAGTTCACTCAAATTAATAACTATGGCTCAAACGTTTTCACCGAGTAAGTGCGTGTATGCTGGTTTTCCGTTTATTGCAACTTTTAACTGAAATCATATTATACAAATCAAGATGACAATTTGAAATTTCCGGTATCAGCTGTTTAGCAAAACAATGATATTTATAATAACAAAGTATGACCAACGCCGAATATGTTGCTAAATCAACCATAAATAAAACACGTCGTGTAAGTATAACTTCCAAAATATATAATCAATAGCTGATATTTGAAAACAAATGCGATATGGCACACGGTTGCAAACACACACACCTCACAATGGTTTCGATTGGTTAAATATTAAAAATGTTTCACGTGTTACATCGTCGATTAGTATTGTGAATAAAACACACTCATTAAACGTAATAAACTTACCGGGTGTAGTAGTTGTTGTAGTGGTGGTAGTGGTGGTTGAGGTGGTTGTAGGCTTAGGGGTGGTGGTGGTGGTGGTGGAGGAAGTGGTCATAGGGGTGGTGGTGGTGGTGGTTTTAGGGGTGGTTGTGGTGGTGGGAACAGTTTGGGTGGGTGAGGGCTGGTTCCCTAACGTGCGGAAAACAACAAGGAACAAACCGTTATTACGATCAGCGGTTCAATTCAGTTAGAGAACTGGTTCAACAAGAGGCGTGACATGACTAACCATAAGTGTAAAATGTCGACGGGTGCGCCTCATAACATTTCCATTCACACACGACAGTTACGTGCAAATACATATCAACAGCAACAGCGGCGGCAGCAGCAACAGCGTTAACAGTATGGCAGTGCCCGTGTGTTACTATTCCTAGTCTGTGGTTGCCTTTGCAGTGCAACACATATAGCCAGACAGGCATACATTTTACAAGAAGCAAGCACCGCTTGCTGGGCAAATTGTTTAGACATTCAGGCAAGCAAACAAACAAACAAACAAGTAAACAAACAGACAAGAAGCAAAACAAAAATCAACATCGAGTGTAACCACTGTCGTCCAAAGGTAGCGGATTTCAAACACACGATATCAATACAAGATGGCCGTAACACAGAACACACATTGAAAATATCGTACAACGATATTGTGATGTAGATAAGCCGCAGGTTACATACAATAACAATACATTCACTGACATAACAAGAGGAATGGCTACAGTGCAAAGCAACGTATTCAACATTTACATTAGTGCATCATATCCTATACTAAATAGAGGTAAATGAATCGGTACGTCATCTAAAGGTAACGTGCCTAGCAGTCACGTGTACCAGTTGTTGGTGACGTCTTATTCAGTCCGAGCAACGAAGCGTAACCGTTTAGTCAGCATAATAGCTGGGATATCCGATATGTTGACTAATCGACAAGTGATATGTAGACTCTAGCATTGTGTTTAGCGATAACGTGAAGCACTGTCCACTGCAACGTAAACGAGATGCTGTTTCTACAGTTACTAACGACTGATGACCACGGCGAACGCTTCATTAAATTGGTTGCGTTGGCAGAGACGACGAACAACAAACACAAACATGAGACGTCGCCGGTCCCCTTCACACAGGAAAGAGATCTTTAATTACCTGTGCTTCCGCAGCGTCGGTCCAGTGTATAGTGATTGACGCCCTGGAGATCGGCCAACACCTCCGCTTTGCCCGAGTCAACGTGGATCCAACAGCTGCTAGGTGCTTGGAAGTCGAGGGCCACACAGTCCGTGTTCCCGCGACAGGCCAGCTTGCACGCTTCAAGCGTTTTGGCAATCGCTATCGCGACACCGTTGAAGGCATGCTTGTTGAGTGTCTCGGTGAAGGTCTCCTCGCACACTGTACGCAAGAAACAAGAACGCCGTAATACATAGGAATATGTTATATAAACATATTTCATCTATAAAAATAGACACTTATAACCAACCACACCCCATCTAAAACAAGCAGAAACTGTAAAATGCTGACACTCCTCGGTTAGCCTCAGTGCCGTGACTGGAAAAGGAACTAACCAAATGGCAGTAACAAGGGGAGATACTCTCGATGTATATGTTTTACTTCAATCAGGTTAAATGACACATAATCCCTTTTTCCGTATAATCCAAACGGACGTTAAATCATTAACACACCACATGATGTGTTGTGCAAGCATTACGTTAACACAGTTTTGACCGCTCCATTGTCAGCATTTACTCATATTACAAGCGTTTTTATTTCTTCAACTAGGGGTTTATCTGATAATCTACTAGCATAAACGCTTTAGTTGTTGTTGCAAATTTCTAAATGCATGGGATCAAACAATTGCCTTTTATTTCCATTTCATTCTTCATTAAATCGAATAAAACTCACCGGTTGTCGTGAGGACGGTCGTGGTTGTGACGACAATGGTCGGCTCTATCAATAATAACCATAATAACCATAATAACCATAATAACCATAATAACCATGATAATCATGATAACCATGATAACCATGATAACCATGATAACCATGATAACCATGATAACCATGATAACCATGATAACCATGATAACCATGATAACCATGATAACCATGATAACCATGATAACCATGATAACCATGATAACCATGATAACCATGATAACCATGATAACCATGATAACCATGATAACCATGATAACCATGATAACCATGATAACCATGATAACCATGATAACCATGATAACCATGATAACCATGATAGCCATGATAGCCATGATAGCCATGATAGCCATGATAACCATGATAACCATAATAACAATAATAACAATAATAACAATAATAACAATAATAACAATAACAACAATAACAACAATAACAACAATAACAACAATAACAACAATAACAACAATAATAACAATAATAACAGCAACACGAATAGCATAATATAATAATATTAACAATAATAATACGCAGAAGAATAAGAACATCTACAAAGTGCCATCAATCTAGCCAAAACGTATATTCGGAGGCGTTAAAAGACATGAAGAAAACAGGCTGAAAAATACTAACAGCAAAATTGAATTAAATAATTAAAATAAAAAAGAACCAACAATTGAAACAGACTAAAACTTGGCATAGATGTATATTATAAACATACAGATGTATAGGATAAACTAGAATAAATGACCTATATAAGATTTATTTAACCTAGAAAAGGGATGATTTTTATACAGCTATAGTGTAATCACGCCTGAATCCTTCAACATGGCAGTGGTACGTACATTCTACGTCGGATCTGCCACGCTTTCGCCTAGAACACGAATCTGAACGAATTTTAAAGTAAATATTCTTTACGGCACATGATTTCCTCGTTTGATTGACACCTAGGCTAATTTCTTTAGGGAATACTATCGTTCGAGTCTTACCTGCAGCACATCTAGTCAGAGCGTAGTGGTTCATGCCATGGATTGGATAGAATTTGACGGAAGCGCCATCTTCAGGCAAGTGAGCCCAACACTCGGATACTTTTTCCACAAAGTCGATGGCGACACAGGACGTGTTGGCAATGCATGCCTTCTTGCAGTCTTCCAAAGTCTTGGCAACGGGCCACAGTTTTCCAGCCAATGCATGCGCGTCCTTTGTCTCTGCGAATGTGTCCTGGCAGGAGGCTGTAGATGAACAATTTTGATCTGTCACGAATGCGTACTTTAATACAACGCTATAAACGGAATGATCCGTGGGAAACCAGTGCCGAATATGTATTACTGTATGACGAACGTTGCATACATTTGTCTAAGCTACGTATTTATATTTTTATAATAACAGCTACACACAAGCAATGTACGTTGTTCAAATCACGTATGCTACGTAAATAAACATTTCTGATAATTAACTATCGTTCGTCAATAGGTAGATCAGAAGTCATTCTGAAGATGCCAATATCGGTTGGTCAAAAAGAACAGTTGGTAAGAAGTTGACTGACGGAAAGAAGGAGAGATATTTAATAACTGTAAGTTGCACCACATCTTCGATCCGGGGTGCACCTTTCATTGGTGGAAAACGACTGTGCTTACGTTTCAAAGTTGTCTTGATGTTGGTTGTAGTAGGCGCGGCTGAAACGAGAAATATTACACCGTTTAAACTTGGCACAAGTATTTGATTACACTGAGGTTACCGGTTGTCTTAATATAAAATTGGTGGTACTATAATATGGATATGTGGAAAACGGTCTATTCGCCAAAGTATGGTTAATAAGCCCGGAACAATGGGTATCTTTTCATTTGAAAATTACGATAATGAAAAGGGCAGACAGTTGCATTTCGCACTTGACGTGGAGGAAGGCGTCTTTCCTAACACGTACTTTGAGGTCGGCTGGAAGCAATACGCTTAGCTTAACCACACATTGGTCGGAATGCATTTAGTAAAGCGCACGTACTAATCTATTAATATGAATTACAGCAAAATACACTCAAAATTCCCCCAAATTCAGGCCGTTTGAGCAACCAGCGGAGAAAATAAGTGTTATCTATAAAGCTTATGAACAACAATGGACGTCTTTAAAGATACACAAAACCATCAAAGATATCAGATAAGATATATGGGACGACAACGATCTGAATAGTTTTGGACTTGCCAATATAATAATAGTAATACAGTGTAGTAATAAATATAACTATAATAATATCGTATTCGTCATCATAATCACAATAACAGCTATAATCATAATACTCATAATATTCATGACACTCATGATCATCATGATACTCATAACACTCATAATACTCATCAAATTTGCAATATTCAGAATAATCTGAATAGCTAGAATGATCAATAATCGTAACATATTAAGTGTTGCAATACGATTAACACTTATGTGTGCGCTGCGATAACGTCATTCCCATTACGTCACGCGCAACGCATTTCGGGATATATCTGAACGATTCCCGCGTTAACCTCACACGCTTGTTTACTGCGACGACGGAGTAATCAAACCGCGGGAATACATACGTGTAGTAGGCGTCTTGCAGTTCTCCTCCATTTTGTAGTGGTCGACTCCAGTGAAATCGGCGATTTGCCCAACGTGTGCTGCGTCGAGCAGCCAGCAGCTGTTGTCGTTGTTGTTGAAGTCGAGACCAGCACAGTCGGTGGAAGCGAGACAAGCCTGTTTGCAGTCGACCACGGTCTTGGCCTCCTTCTTTTCTTCGCCTCCGAAGCCGTGCTTGTTTTCCGATTTCACGAACTCCTTCACGCAAGCTGCGGAAAAAGAAGGCAGTTTGAGAAATGTATATAACTGTAGTGATTAAACTAAGGCATCTAATGGTACAAGGTTCTGGTCGATTTCCTTATGGACTAGTTTGGGAGAAAGGACGCTTTGCCGTTATTTCATAAACACTTGAACGAAGTCTATTGGTGATCAATGGTTGGCTGTCCAAAAGCGGATAGCCCATTGCTGTTGGACGACCCAGTGCTATTGGGTGAGTGCTGTGAAACGAGGTCGACGGAGTTGACATTATTTTAATTCATGCAGAAACCGAATGCATTGGAATCTCGCTGACCAACAATCAACATGTTTGGAATACCACAAATGGTGATGCGTCGAATTGCACCTACCAAACAACGACAGAATCTGAACTAATGCAACTATGTTCTGATATGGCGATGTGTTGCAAGTTTAGTTATACTACAATTAGTACAAATCATTAATTAATTTATATTCAGTACACATACACAGACACACACACGTGTTGGGTAAAGAGATCGGCTAAGTTCTACTGTCAAACAATTAATTGTATGGTATCTAATATCAGCCGAGAAACGACAAATCAAACGGACAAAGAAGGCTAAAAACGTATACAGGTCACACTAGATTTCATTTCTACAATCTTACAATCAACTCGGAAGGTGTTAGATAAGTTAAGAGGACATATGGGATTAAAACAGTAGGATATCCGAACATGGACTCACTACTGCTGTTGTTGTTAATCAAACTACCAAGGAATAGCCTCGTCATAATGTAAGTAGCTAAATACTACGGTATTCACACGCGGTAACAACAGACGTCAACTGCAGTTAGTGTTACTAATCAAGTAAGGAAAACGTAAATCCAACGATTTACGTATGGGTGTTTTAGTGATTTTAGACTTTCAACTTACTTGGCGCAGCTGTTGCTGAAAACATTCCACCCGTAAGTCATTAGCAATAGTATATGTTGCACCGTCTTTGCAATATACACAATGTATTATTTTACTAAAAGTAAACATAATAGATCCCTCTATTCATGTCCATTATTGTTATGTTGCTCCTAACTCAACTTTTTCAGTCAGCTACTCAACAATACGTCGTAAAAACAGCCTAATTTTGTAGTTATGAAAACGGAAGGCTTGAATCTTTATATATGCAAATCTACACCGTCTGCGTAACTTAGATGATAACATACTATCGCAAAACAGTGCCACTGTCCTATGAACTTCAATAGTATAATTTATACACTTACTTGGAGCCGGTGATGCTGTTGCTGGAAGTAAACAAGAGGCAAAACGTTAAACATAAATTGTGTTAACAAAACCTCTGTCGTTTTTAAATATATAATAAGTGTGTCAGATATGTACAACAAGTCTTAATCTTAATCTTAGTCTTAATTATGATGGAAGTAATTTAGACAATAACACAGAGTAAACAAGAAATGCCTTTGTCAGACACGATAGAATTTGTACATACATTTAAACAGTGTGCACAACTTGCTTTTGGGTTTGACTATGGGAACCGGCTGATGTTAAAGTTGCGTTATCGATATAACCTTATTTATCATCAATGTTTGCAACATCAGTTATTGCAATACGTCTTTGCAGTGTGTTCAAAGGTAATAAAGATTACTCACTTGGCTTCGCTGTAGTCGCCACAACTGAAAATAAAAAGGAATCGTGAAAACTACTTAGCAAACAAAATATCATGGTAAGGGCCACATCTTAAACAAATTAAGCGACCCACTAAAAATATTCACAGTAGGTATTTTTATTGAGATGTTGTTTTCGGTTTACTTATCAGTTATAATAAAAATTATCAAGAAGTTACTTGACTTTAATTATAAATATATTGAGAAAAACGTGGCTCTTTATAAACCCATTTTATTCAGAATGCTTATTGAAATATAACAGCAATGTGATGTACAAATGCAGCCAATATGTTTTGCTGCATAACGCAATGTGACATGACAGTATGCATACACAACTATATCCAGTCACCAGAATTGTTCAAAACGCTTTACATGTTACTCCATGGTAAGGCCTGTTCAATCAAACCTGATCTCTATATCTCGGGTATGTATCCAGCCACGTTGCAATAATGCGAGACCACAATTCTTAAACAACCATCCACCACTATCTACAGCCAGGAACACATTCACATAGCTAAGAGAATTGGGGCAAAATAATGAACATGGATATTTTCACAAGGTTCGACACCTCATGTCAGAATTAGAACCCTGGTTCACAGGTCGTGAGTGGGACGTTCTGGCCACTGGGCTACTGTGATGCCCCTACACCCTAGCTGTATCATGTGGAGAAGGGGAGTCAAAGAAGAAAACACAACTTGACACACGTACTTGTGGTGGTGGGCTCAACGCATTTCACCCTCGTGTATTGTATGACATCGGGATTAGTGGCGATGAACTTGAAACTCTCTTCGTCGTGAGTGTAGCACTCCTTAGTTTTGGTGTTGTAGTCGATACCAACACAGTCCGCCATTTTGTTGCAGACATTCTTGCATCCCTCTACGGTAGAGATGTTCTTCATTTCCTTTCCGCCGAACGACAGCTGGTTCTTCTTCTCCGTATAAGTGTCGCGGCAAGCTGAAACACGAACGTTATGATACCTTTGCAACGCTCTCCATACACCAGTGACACCAATAAATAGATTATGAGAATACTTTTGACATTTAGTAAAAATTGGTGGGAGTGAGCAAATAAATCGCAAAGCTTTTATCTTTGATAAATACTTCCGAATTCCTCGCTGCAGAACGTAACACACATTTTGAAAGTTTACCGAAATATAGTGACGTTATACTAAATGTACAAGGTTGCTAATCCAAAATGGCGCCTAGGGCAGAACCAAAACCATTCGTTGTGTAGTAAATCATAAAGAAATTACCTTGAATGACACCACGTGTGCTAGTTTAAAGCGGGTGTAATATTTATGGGGAAACCAAACTGTGCTCTATCACAGAAATTAGTAAATAGATGACATGCGCAACCAATTTAACACATTACTAATGTTTTGTATTAGAAATGTTTTCTTACGTGGTTTCTTGGTGGTGACTGCAACAATAAACAGAAATGATTTATTAGCATATATTACAAATCAAGAAAGAACATTTGTGCGCATTCTTCATGGACATCGTTCTAGGCAAGTGGTGGGCGTTCTAACAAACTCACAAATATGTTATATATATATGTGTCCAACTCAACGTTATCTACTACAATGAGATACACATACTTAAAATAGCAGTATTATACGTCTTTGTAATTATTTGGTTGAGTAGTAACAACATTGATCAAGGCAAGATGGCAACGTTCGTAATATAATTAAAGTGCAAATTAAAGAAATTATTATTAACATTAAGAGAATCAGTGGAAAAGACTAGCGTATACAATTACACCATAACAAATCTTAATTACAGAAATGAACATGTATTCGACGAGCTATGTCAATAATATTGGTTTGTATTGCTTTGCAATAGGCGCAGACAAATAGTATTATAAATTGTCAATATACTGAATTAATCAATTAATCAAAGACACTGTTGCAAAACCATGTATACATACCACTGCGCCGTGCTGCAAAAACAGAAAAACAAATACGGTAATGACTATGAACAAAACCGTATCTCAATGTAAGATTATATAATATAATAATTATTATAGGATTAATTCAAAATGGGCGGATCCTTATATCTTTGTAACTTTGGTTTAAATCCATGGTTTTGTTAATTCACTTTCTGGTTGGACGATTTTTAACAAGCGTAAGTATTTTGTTCAAATTAAAACAGGCCAAGCAACGCACAGCTTATTGTACGATATACTTAGCAATCCGCTTTGAGTTGCTTAATAGGGCACGCAAGTGATTCTCGTTTCCAGTCTGTTTTGCGCGATATTTAAAGAGGCCATACACGACTAGTCCAATTTACTACAATACGCAAACAATTTGAAAACAATAAGTTATCGGCAAATCATGGCCAAGTTTTTGGGGTGAAAACCTATAAAACATACAAATGAGATTTCTGCCCTGGCAGGTACGCTCGTGTGAATAATACACAGTTCGTTCGAGTCTTTGGGGACCTGATCATAAATGAAAATGGCAAACCAGCGTAAAAAAACAATACGGCGGCAGAAGAGACATTCGTGACCTATTGTCATACAGAACACGCAGGGAAAGGTGACACCTACTTGTTTTTTGTGGCTTCGTTGTCGGTGGCACTGCAAGGCGGAAACATCAGATTAGGAAAAGCAGTTACAATGGTGAAAGGGTCGGGTTCATAGGCCTACCACAGCAATATGTGTGTGTTTCCGTTCATCCGAAAAATTTCGTAATGGTAGCTAAAGCAGACACACATAATATTGTAATGGTAGCTAAAGCAGACCATAGATAATGTTGTAATGGTAGTTAAAGCAGACAACATATAATGTTGTAATGGTAGTTAACGCAGAAAACAGATATTGTTGTAATGGTAGTTAACGCAGACAACTGATAATGTTGTAATGGTAGTTAAAGCAGACATCTTAACTGAGTTATGCCAGTTATGTCAGGTTCTCAGCACTGGCATCCTGACATCCATTATTTATATGAAAGGTTACTCTGTTAAACATTTTATCACTCATTAGCTGTTTAAATATGGCTAAACTACGATCTTTTGTGCAATTTGTGGCAGCTACAGGCAATATTATAATAATGAAAATAATACTAATTAGAAGCAAACTCACGTGTGCTTTCTGTTGTCATTGCCTCAGTTGTTGCTGAAAAAAGGAAAAACTAGTTAAAGCACACCGAAGAAAAACAACTTTTACAACCAACACTTCGGGTAGCATTTTCATATTTAAATTTGCTTCAGCATGACCTGTGATATGAAAGTAGGTTACACTTTTAAGGTAGATTGCATCTGTTCTGCTCGAACTTCTATTCTGCTGTTTTTGGTAGGCAATCATGAATCAAAACCGAATAACCAGCTTAATAAAAAAAACGTGACTATGATAGCGTATTTGGGACTATCGTAGTCACACTCCGTGGCTTATGCACATGGTACATATATATGCCACAAACGAAGTCGTTATTGCTTATAACCTGTGATATGTGTATATGATACACACAGCCCTTTCAACTTTTTTTTCAATACAAATATGTATCATATCTGCAGACGTTGAGGCACAATTACGTTGTCTTACCTTCAGGGCAGGGAATCGTAACTTTGACGTACTGGTCCACGCCAGCTGCATTAGGGTTCACATTCGCCACATCAGCAAACGCCGCAGTAAGGTGATGCCAACATGTCACGGCTGCAGTTTTGTCAAAGTCGAAAGCCAGACACTTCTCGTCCTGGAAAGAGCAACAACAAATTGATTAAACTATATGAATGATGTCGACGAAACATACAATTCAGAAGAACTAAATCACTATAATAACTTATGAACGGTCGACAACAGCCGGCTTCCTGTTTCCTTAAGCGCCGACAAATGTCCTCAACCTCGACAATGCAGTGACGTGGCGCCACCTTTTGGATACGTCCGTGTGAATACGTCCGAGACTATGATGTTTTCTCTGTGTGGCTAAAATGGTTACAGGAGCGAATAAACTTTACATGGGACAATTATGTCCTAGTGGGTTCTAATAATATCTGACAGTACAAAGTTGTGGCATTTTCTATCCCTTGATGCAGTGCACATCTAAAGTGTCCGAAATGTACGTCCGACTCCCTGAAACTGCCCAGAAAGTTCGTCGAAGTGTCTCAAAGGGTGATCAGTTGCAAAAACATGCCTTAGGTAGTGCTCAAGCAAAGTGCTAAAATCTCAACAACAACAAAACACCAAATTACAATCGCTGGGTTAATAATACGACCTTCTGATGTTCGTTTCGTTCGCACATGGTTCCGTCATTATCAAGACAACGGATTTCCAGCTAATAATTAACATCCAGTTGTGATTTCGGGCAACGGAACTACCTCGCTTTAATGAATAAACGTCAACATGTGATCGACTCACGGTAAGACATCCTTGCGTGCATTCCTCCAGCGTCTTCAGCAGTGGTCTGCTAGCGCCGTCGTACGAAAGACGATTCTCAGTCTTGTTGAAGCCCATACCGCAATCTGATGATCATACCGCGCATGCGCATGATATATAACCCGGATGTAGAAACAATACCCAATAACAATTATTCAATGTGAACGGAAACGCATGTTATCAATAAAGAGATAATAAAGTCGGGAGATTTCGTAAATAAGGAAATTCCCTAATTATCTTAATTCCTCGGACGTACAAAACAATTAGCAACTTAAACAGGACATGGCTTGCGTTTGTGTTCAGCTAAATTACAATGGCTCGTTAACAAATCAACAGGTGATCCTACGGAGACGTTACATTCCCTATCTAAAATATATAGTTTGTCTTTGATGTCGATATTTTATTGATCGTCTCATTGTGAATTGTTTTTAGATAACAGATAGATGCCAACGTAAATTCAGGTAAATTATGCTTTAACCAACCCAACCGTTATTGACCACGCACATGACAAATATAATATTGGCGTAGTATTTGTGGAATGTCGTTCAATGGTTAACTAGGGTCAGTCGTTGAACACTCCAATAATTGTAAGTAGGTGTTATGGTTTGATGAACAACTGCACGTCACGACAGTAAGTCGTGTTATCGAAGTACACGTCATGCAATCGTGTTATCGAAGTACACGTCATGCAAGGCGAGTTATCGAAGTACACGTCATGCAAGTCATGTTATCGAAGTACACGTCATGCATGTCGTGTTATCGAAGTACACGTCGTGTAAGTCGTGTTATCGAAGTACACGTCATGCAAGTCATGTTATCGAAGTACATGTCATGCAAGTCATGTTATTGAAGTACACGTCATGCATGTCGTGTCATCGAAGTACACGTCGTGTAAGTCGTCGTGTTATCGAAGTACACGTCATGCAAGTCGTGTTATCGAAGTACACGTCATGCAAGTCATGTTATCGAAGTACACGTCGTGCAAGTCGTGTTATCGAAGAACACGTCATACAAGTCGTGTTATCGAAGTACACATCATGCAAGTCGTGTTATCGAAGTACACGTAATGCAAGTCGTGTAACCGAAGTACACGTCATGCAAGTCGTGTTATCGAAGTACACGTCGTGCAAGTCGGGTTAGCGAAGTACACGTCATGCAAGTCGTGTTATCGAAGAACACGTCATGCAAGTCGTGTTATCCAAGTACACGTCATGCAAGTCGTGTTATCGAAGTACACGTCATGCAAGTCGTGTTATCCAAGTACACGTCATGCAAGGCGAGTTATCGAAGTACACGTCATGCAAGTCATGTTATCGAAGTACACGTCATGCAAGTCGCGTTATCGAAGTACACGTCATGCAATTCGTGTTATCGAAGTACACGTCATGCAAGTCGGCTTATTGAAGTACACGTCATGCCAATCATTGGGGTTATCTTGCATCAACTACTTGCCATCATTAATCAACAAAGTTATTGTATTATACACACGCTACAACTACATTTCAACATTAATAGACACGCTTATAATATTACACACGCATTACAGCTAGGGCTTACATCTCAACATTAATAAATACAGTTATTTGCCAGAATGTTGCACACGTATCAAACGGGCAGATATTAACGAAACTGGTAGAGTTTAACACATGCGTTCAAACTCAAGAGGAAGCTAGACTGACGAAAATATGATAATTTTCACTAATTATAAATGTTCATGCACAACATGCGCAACCCAATAAAAGGGTAAACTCTCAATGTTGGTTAACGTTCTTGTTGTTTACGTTACTCGAAACAAAATATGACAGTGATGACGCAGACCTTTTTCTCTCTGCCATGACGTCACCAACTGATTCCGTCATAAATTAACCAACCGCCGGTTACCAAAATAAAATTCACACGGAAACGAATGCCGTTAGTCTCGTTTTGGACGCATCAGTTTAAACGCATGTGTTAATTGACGCCATAATTCGCACAACTTGTCCGATCAGTTTCTCACTGACGAATGGGTTACTAGCAGGGACTTTTGTTAGAAGATTCTTAGCTGAAAAATCGATTGCTACGCGGGGACCAGAAGAAAACGGGCGATAAAAGGAGTTAGTCAAACGCGTGTACAAGCCACGCCACTGTTGCGTGTACACTTTGTTATACAGCAAACGGAAGGAGACAAACCTGGTGCAACTGTAGAGACAGCTGAAGTGATAAATGCAATTTCTTATTAAAAATAACATCGATTAACACCAAATTTGTACTGAACGTAGGATAATATCTCACATGAGATCATTACGCTACTAATAATCAATTTCATAAGTCTATGCCATCAGGAACCTGACCGCAAAGCAACAGTGTCTACACATGATCCAGTAGATTGACAAACAAGAGACTGACGTAAATTGAGCGTGGGAATTCAAATCACCAAATAGATCGACATTGTTTACAAAGCGTAGCTATTGTTTTCTGAAAAAAATCACGTGGTTGCTCGACTGAAGTAGTTGTTATGTAAAATGTACACGACATGTAACAACAGTTATGTTATCGGGTAATGCAAACGTAGTAATCTGAAATGGTATAAGTATAATTTACCGTTATATAAGAATATTATACTGTGTTTCAAAAGGGGTGTTCTAATAGGGTTAAATGAATAGGATGTGTTGAAGTGAATGCAATG
>OZ024865.1:35400437-35402937 GCA_964017155.1 Oasisia sp. SBJ-2009
TGTGTGTGCGTGCGTGCGTGCGTGCGTGCGTGCGTGCGTGCGTGCGTGCGTGCGTGCGTGCGTGCGTGCGTGCATGTGTGTGAGTCAACAGTAGCATACCATTAACATGAATAATTATAGATATTGCATTGTGCTAAAACTATCGTTGCCGGCTGTCTAGACTAGATGATATCGATGTACACGTACACGGTTGTTACCTTGACTACATGGATACACATATCACCATGCTCGCGTTACGTTTTTGGTATTCATTGTCAATAATAGTGACATAGAAACGCCGAATATACACTTCTGGATCACGTTAATAAACAAGTTTTAACGAAGTTAACTGTCTTGAGTATACACGCCGTTACCGAATTCGAAGAATCAACGAATTGCACTCACCAGGGGCTAAAAGAAAACAAGAATATAATTAGATTGTAAGAAAAATACGTGTGCAAATTACGTGATTACAAGTTTGTATTCATAATAGCAGAATATCTATTGCCAATGAAGATATTATTCTGTAACATGTTATGGTGGCAAGGCAGTTTTTTGTGTTATCGCTGGATGTTTCCATATGTAACTTCGAAACGGACACGGTTGCTCTGTAATGCAATATAGTTACGTTAAATGGCGACAAAGCAGGGTAACCTTAGCGTAACTGATACGATTTAGCGGTTAAGCAAGACAAATACTCACCATTTGCTTGAGCTCCGGCGGGAGGCGCTGAAACAAAAAAGCAATACTATAATACGATTCACAAATTTGAACAGGGGACGGACGCGGGCGGACCGGACCGGACGCGGGCGGACCGGACCGGACGCGGGCGGACCGGACCGGACGCGGGCGGACCGGACCGGACGCGGGCGGACCGGACCGGACGCGGGCGGACCGGACCGGACGCGGGCGGACCGGACCGGACCGGACCGGACCGGACCGGACCGGACCGGACCGGACCGGACCGGACCGGACCGGACCGGACCGGACCGGACCGGACCGGACCGGACCGGACCGGACCGGACCGGACCGGACCGGACCGGACCGGACCGGACCGGACCGGACCGGACCGGACCGGACCGGACCGGACCGGACCGGACCGGACCGGACCGGACCGCCAGGCAGACGGACTGACATATAAAATGTAATATCTTCAAGTGTAACAGATAACTGACATACAATTGTAATATATTCATGTGTAACAGATAACATTGTATTCATTGTCCGTCGGGTGGAGCCACTTACAAAAATAATTATAATGTATAGTGTCTAATATTTCAAGCAGGCTGTCACTAGCATGGTAGCAGTGCTATACTATCGTATATAATCAGACATTACGCCGGCTGTATACGCTAATACTTTACAATCACGACTCGTACAAAATAATGTTTTCTAAAATAAATAATGCAATCGCAATGCACCGTGAAATAAGATTACAATATGCTAACGCACAGCATAAAATCATGGCATTCGGCGTTTTATTATTATTATTAACTCACCCAATCATCAAAAACCTTAAATGGTGCGTATCGATCGTACCATAGTTTACATTACAGTTTACCTATGTGGCTGACGTTACTCTTTGTATAAACATTTAAAACTTAAACTTAGTATTATGGGCTGGATTGGAGGGCTCACCCGGAAGGAGACAGGTCGGGCAACGTGGCTAATGGAGGATGTTGAGAAGAATTACAGGTGTAACGCTGAGAGACAAAGTAAAGAGTGTGGACATCAGGAAGGAGCTAGGAGTGAACAGCAAACAAGAGAAAGTAAACGAAATGAGACTACGCTGGTGTGGACCCATGCAGAGAATGCAAGAAAACAACGAAGTGAGACCAATTGTTGATATGATAGTGCCATGTGGATGGATTCCGTCCGTAGGGACATGCATGAACTGCGGATCACCCCGGATGCCCAGGACAGAACATTCTGGAAATCAAGAATTAGAAGACACCCAATACTTACTGTCCGTGCAGACACCCCATTTATGGTCCGCGTCATAACTTCTGGTTGTGGCACACCAGATGCCGTCCCAGTTCGTGTCGATGCACTTGTTGTAGTCGACGCCGTCGTACGTGAACGGGAAGACGCACGGAGCACCGTCCGAGTTCCCACGCACAGTCCACACCGCTCCCACTGAAGCAGACGACACTGACGTCATGCAAGTGCAATTAGTGGCACGCACGCATATACGCACGCACGCACGCACGCACACACAGAGACAAAGACACACACATTCAGTCTGTCACCCTGTCGCTCTGTCGGGTACTCACTCAGTCACTCAGTCACCCAGTCAGCCAGTCACCCAGTCAGCCAGTCACCCAGTCACCCAGTCACCCAGTCACCCAGTCACCCAGTCACCCAGTCACCCAGTCACTCAGTCACTCAGTCACTCAGTCATTCAGTCACTCAGTCACTCAGTCAGTCACTCGCACACACGCACACAGGCATACACGCATATACGCACAAACATACACAAAGACGCTCACACACAGCAACTCAATCAGTCAATCAGTCAATC
>OZ024865.1:35407937-35502937 GCA_964017155.1 Oasisia sp. SBJ-2009
CCCGCAATTGGTTCTTCTCTAGACGTAATGCTAAACCGGTCTACATAATTTACGGGTGTTCGTTCGTCCAGTCGGACATTAAAGTTTATAACGAGTGGTTACGACGACATCTGAATCGGTACCGTCCACGCACGAACCGCACGACATTCATCCGAAGAACCGCAGAAAGAATGACCTCTGTTGCTGATATCTGGCCCGGAATCGATGTAGGTTTATGTGTGGCCAACCGGTTAACCTGAGGGTGTTACAGTCATATAATTGTCACAGAAACGATTACAGTCGCTATTTGGTTCACGCGTGAATACAGGTGAATTCACCCCACACGCCAACGCCAACGCACACCAACCAGGCACGGACGACCCGGGGCAATGCCGGTCTCGTTCACCCGAAAGACGTGCACTGAATAAATCAGACGTGAGTAAAGCACCGACGCCATGTAGCCGTCAACTCAGAATGCTGAGCGACGCAACGTAACTGGAAAGTCGTGTACTCTTCGACTTCAACACCGCTACGTGTCGATTTTCTCAATCAGATGTACTTTGTTGTCACACTAACACGGTGAAAGGTGCCACCGACGCCGCTTTTGAAGTACGTCTCCGCAACCACGACAAACAGGAACTATTTTAATGTATAGATCTCCGCTCTCGGGTTGTGTTGAGCGACATTCGACAAAAGAGCGTACGACTGTAAATCAAAGCCAATCTACGGTTGCCGAACCAGATGCATTTTCTGTCCGTAAGTCGTAAAAGGTGAAAGAAAGCGCCACACGATCTGGACATTGCTAAAATTGAACGGGCACATAGGTACTGATGAAAATGCCGCGATTAGATTGGGCACACATATCCACGGAGATCAATCTAACGGATTCTGTTCGTTTGTCTTCGTCATCTTTTATGTATTTCCTTACCCGTAATGGTACTTCATCGAACAGTTACAGAATGGTACGTAAATAGCTTTCACGAATGTGTTGAGAGCATGACAGATGATAGCGAATACTTTTAACATGATACCTCCCTAATTTTCTGCGTGGACAATTGCTGCACATTTACAATAATTAAAATGGTATCGTCCTTATTTTCTACAGGGGCAATTCCTACGATAATCGGATTTCGTCAATTCGTATTCGTCGGTCTTTGTACGTCGCCAGTCCTAATGTTGTTTTCGACGCGTCCCGGAGACACGCGGCTGAAAGCGCCGAGCCGAGGAGGCACACCATCCATCAGCCGTGACCGACCGATGCCCTCGTGTCTCCGTGTGTAGACGCGTGTCGGAGGAGCCGCCTGCTGATCTACGGCCTCCGCGGCCCATTGTGGTGTCTCCGTCTCCGACGGGCCGTGCAAGATGTCTGACGGCAGAGGTCAAAGAAAGAACGCAGGTCGTCTAAGTGAAATCGCCCCTCTACAGATCCCGCTGATGGAATGTTTGACAGTGGAAAGTGGGCGACGGTTCAGTAATAGTTCATTCGCTCGTTCGGTGTTTTATCAAGTGTTTTTGTCGGTACGATTAATGTTTATATAACGCACTAAATCGCCATGTTCGTCTGTACGAGTAATTTTAACGTACTTGATCGCCATGTTCCCCACCATTTCGACTACATGTCAACTTTGTTATTGTGAGTAACTCAAAATATATGTAGAGTAGACACACTATGAATGATGACCAATGAAGACAACCTTCGGAAAAGAATGGCGTTCGTTGATGCGTTTACAATATTTCTTTCCTGAATGTAACGACGAAAGCGTCATTGTGGAGTAAGCACTGTCAGCTTCCAGAATTCCGAGATGACACTCCGGTAAGGTCCAACGAAAACTCCACGGTGGGGTTCCTGAAGTTGATGGGATATTTTCATTGACCATGCACTGACCGCTGTGGATGCCCTGACATAACCAGAGATGGCCCGTGTTGACCAGCGCGGTACTGAATGGAGAAACAGTCGAACTGCATTCGCCATTCACCATCAAAGATTGATGGGGTACAAATGTAGAACAGTTCACTACTGAATGGCCTACTCGGTGAGTTATTCACCCGTTGTTGTTGTTGTTTTGACAATTTCCGGCCGATAAGCGCGGAATCGCCCCCAAGTCAAAAGGTTGCCGGAGATAGAACAGGGGTAGACTACGAAGCAGTTTGGCTTTATGTAGAATGTTGTCGTAATAGGGCGAAGCGGGTGTATAATGATTGACTACGATGTAAGTACAGGATGTTGCCTGTTTCCAGGCGTTTGTTTTCTGTGAACACGTGTCGCCTGGGTCTGCTTAATGTCGTCGAATTTGCGTTCACACGCTCTGTGACCGAGGTGAGCTTCCGTGGCGTTTGTCGCACAAACGAGGTACACCGATTTACACACTGCGCATGGCTGCCAATAACACAATACGTAGTAGCTGCTGAAGTGTCCATCGTCGCTGCTTTAAATATCCAAACAAATTACAGTAAAGGCTCAAATACATCAATAATTTCGTATAAAAGTCTTGGTTGCCATATGTTAGTATGGCTTTCCCAATTTGTCAACAACCCATGAAATCCATTAAGAAAAGACAAATGTTTCGTTTGAATCAATGCGAATCAAAAATTACGGTTGGTGTCAGCCGCAAACACCGTCTACTTCCCGTCTTCCAGAACATAGAACATGTACAAAGCTGTTGTAAATTGGCCAACATGCTTATGTTATTACAGCTACAGGCTAGCGTGTAATTGCTGTATCTTCCGCAGCTGGTCTGTAAACAAAGTCTTGGTCCATAAAGCGAAATGTCTGCTTTCTGCCTCCATGCGTTTCTTACAGTGTCTGCCTGCACGCCCGCCCACCCGCCATTACACCGTTATTAACTGCCTTAAAATGTTACCGGTCATTATTACTAGATACACCATTAAAATGACGTCATTATCAAAGTGACGGCAAATTATTGCTACTCCCTTCTCGTCACCGGCATGCGACAGCCGCCAAACCGAACAATGTCGCTGTCATATCGCCCGACAGTAAATCGCCATTTTTCCCGTCTACCACAAACGCGTCGAGTTTCACGACGACACCCCGCCTGCTTGCCGCGGTCCCCTCATTGCGATGACGTGCAGACGACACCTGGACCACGCCCAGGTGAGTGCGTGCCGTCAGAATGACTGATAGACAGTCACGTTCGCTGGGACACTTGCTGGATTACGTCTAGCCCCAGGAAGGAAACGGCGTGGGCCGTGTAACATTTCCGCCGACTGATAGCGGCGCGACCATCGACGTGACGCGGCCCAGAGCGTAGCAGATGGTAGCTGTGCGGGGCAAGGCGATTAGCAAATGATAAGGCGTGGCTTATGCGATCTCGTTGTTGGAAATAGCGTGTCGACGGTGTAATCGTATTTGGCTTAGTGTGATATTGTCTGCCGAGTTTAAATTGCTCAACAGCCGGTGTGTGGCGAGTACAACGCGACAAATCAAAGCCAATATTATCTGGTTGGATGAGACGTCTATTGCTGATGTGTGCTCATTAACTCAAACATATCTATCTCACGTTTGATCACACACGCATTCGCAAACAAACAAACAAACAAACAAACAAACGTGTGCACACTCTCAACCATATACACGCACACACACACACACACACACACACACACACACACACACACACACACACACACACAGACACAGACACAGACACAGACACAGACACACACACACACACACACACACACACACACACACACACACACACACACACACACACACACACACACACACACACACACACCGACATACTGACACTGAAGTAACAAATTCAAAAGATGGCGTTCAGCCGAATTATGTCAAACGTTGTTTAACGGAATGACCACATAATTTTTGACATGTCATTTATTGAAATCGGCGTATGGGCGGAAACGTAATGATTGTAACCGATAGTTAAAAGTTAAACGAACCGAATCGTTCGCCTTCTCTCGTGCTGCGCGTAACTGCATACCTGCGACCACTTTGTAGATAGGTAATTACCCTTGTCTGCAGACCACCTGATACTTCCGGACAGATAAAACTCGACTGGACGGCGGGGTGGCGTGATGGACCGGCGTGATAGTGTGTGCAGTACTATGCACCTGTCGACCTGTCGTACGCCCACCTAGCGACTGGCCGACAGCTACCCCCGGGGCCTATCGTTCGGTTCGACTCCGCATCGACCAGACCATCCATTCATCTCTGCCCGATGGCGCAGATGAACGGACGACGCATGTTGACTTGCCGGCGAAAACAAGGGAAAGATATGTTGAAACAAGAGATACTGGTCATCGCCGCTCGCTGACGACTTGGCAGATAACATATTTGTGAAATATGCAATGCGGCCACTGGGAGACGGTAAAGTTAGATAGCAAAGGTATGCAAGAACAGCTAGGCATAGGTGGAAACATCATGGTGGGTAGTGCAGGTAAGTTCCTTTGCGCCACAGCCAGTCTTCGTGGCTCTGCAGAGTTTACCCCTTCGCAGATCTGTTCTAGGAGACACCATCTCTTGGAAGCATTCAGCCACGTTGTAAATAACGCACGTCGATTATTCGATAGCAGGAAAATGCACTGCAAGAGGGGAAACTTTGGGATGCAATGAGGAGCAATTATAAGAAGTCACGTGGTGTTGTCAAGAGGATAAAGAGGACCGACTACATAAAAGGGGCCCAACAATAGATTCTAAATGGGAAGAGGAATTTGCTCACCAGGACAATTGGGAAGGGACACTAGACTAGGCATGCAACAGATAGACCACTTGCCGTATCACTCCCTTATAACAAGGACTATTTTATTATTGCAAAAATGAACTGCAATGATCATAACGGCGACAACAAATTTGGCGAATGTTAGCAGAAAAATCACGTATATCGAAACATGACATTGTCCACAACGCCTACACGTTCAAAATACATCGGATGCTTTGTCCGTAGACAACATAAACTCATCTGTGCGTGAACTATCCTCGGCCTACTCTTCTTGCATCAACAATGCGACTCGCAAGAGAATCGAATACGTGAAATTGCTTTCGCAACAATTACACGCAAGCGACAATTATAAAGCATTGTAGAATCTGTTGAAATGCGTCTGGTGTCTGTTTGACAAGGTTTTCGGAATAATTACTTGTCATGTGCTGTGGTTATTTAAATTACTTGAGTAGGAGACGGTGTCATTCCAATCAACGCCCGCGCTTCCATGGTTCGCTGCTCATGCGACAACACCCACGTGACGAAACGAATTGAAGTGTAGACAAAACACGGTGTTATATAAATGTTTGAGTCTTACCCTTAAACAACTTACCACTTATATAAAACACCCCCGCCCCATTATGCCAGCCTCGTCTTTGCGTGAGAGGCGTTGACCATCTTGCCGGAAACAGTAACATAGACGTTGGGTGGAGACATTCTATTTGTGCGCCCCCTATTGTGTGGTCTTGCCGCTGTTGTTTTGCCAGGTCAGACATTGACCATGAGAGAGAACCTACATAAGACATTCCTTGACCACCGGGTCCACTATACGGATTACGGACTATCTAAATGATTCACCCTTGTACCACGCTACATCGCGAGCCGGTCGACCCTCATGAATAGAGGCACGGACTTAATTCTTTCGAGATATAAAGTCCATTCACGAAGTCCGCCAGAGGTCCATTCTTAAATATGCTAAGCATTGTTATTACAACCAGTTTGGTAGTTGTCGGTAATTGTGTGGAGAATGTGCCCGTGGCATAACTAAGATAACGATATAATGAATCAGTACAATTAGTTGGAATGTGAAATGTAGTCGCTTATAATTCTGGTTGGTGTTGTCAGTATGTGTGCTGTTGTGTGTGATATGCATATGGTACTGTGTTTGCTGTGTGTGTGTGTGTGTGTGTGTGTGCGTGCGTGCGTGTGTGTGTGCGTGTGTATGTGCGTGTGCGTGTGTGGGTGTGTATATGTGATTATGTATGTGTGTCTATTCGAGTGTATGTCCGTGCATGAATGCATGCATGTATGCGTTTGTGTAGTTGTGTGCGCGCGAATGCGTACTTGTACATGTTGGCGTACGTTCATATTCAGATGCGTACCTAATTGCTCACATAACTTCTAAACATTGCTGTTATATATGCAGAACATTGCAATGTGTCATTGAAATACAGCAACACTCTGTTCGTGCATCGTTTTGCTAATTGCTTCAAGCAGGTGACAACATGTTCCAATGCGTAACTAACATTTGTTATCAACCGACAAAACATAACATTACATACAGTAAACAGCGGCGCCGCTTCATCAGAAATTCTTTTGATTTACAGAATATCTTTCTTATGCACACTAGAACCGATCGTCGTCGTTCTAATGCAAAGCACGATACTGTTCTTGAGACCGAGTCCGCTAAACAGTTTCTGAAATTACATCGCAGAACTCTCTGGAATATTAAACCCTTTTGGTGTTGGCAGAATGAATGGCGGTGGTGGGTGTGTCTGGCACTTAGATATGCAGCAGTTGTCTGCTAACTGTCTCTCAGATGTGCCTCATTCCATGGGACAGTCACGTGAACGGGTGTACTTTTTTTATGCACGCATCATTTGCTTCGCAGGAGTTCTGTTCACAATGGATTCTTGAAGACGACATACCTGGCAGATCTAGATACACAGTGAGTGCAGATGAGGGTAGAGTGTGTATATAAATATTGCTTTTACTGATAACATCGGCTATGTATAGTGCTACCAGGAATACGTTTCAATGGGGATACGGCGAAAAGATATGGGTTGAAAGTATTGTTTTGAAGATGAAATATATCAACTAAATGCTTGTGAATGAGAATGTATATGCAAGTTAACAATGGTAATATTATTTTACATGTCCTCGCATTTGAAATGTAAACGGGTTACCCTAACATGGTATCCATGCGTATGTCCAATGGTGTTACAAGATTATAACAGTAATTGTAACACTTATATGCAGGTGCACCTATATCTTTGAAAACCCAAACTCAGAGGCGCCACAGTACGTTGCAACTATCTAAATAGATTCATTGCGCGTCAAAGATAATATGCCGCAATAAAAGTAGGTGAATGTATAAACTTTGCAGCATAAAACTTTTATCACCCGTGCGTCATCGCTGGTACAATAAGGAAGTGACATTTAGACTTGCTTTACAGTTACAGGTAGATTCAACTGAACGAGTGTATGCTGACAACTGCTGAACATACTGTTGTGTCATACACGGTAAGTTCTTAAAGAAAGCACCCATACAAACCAGCATAGTAATAAATTCAACGAGAAAAAATGCACTAATCCATACATGCTCCATGACTCCTTATATTGGTCTTAAAACCACTGTTACAGCTGAACACAGCGAAGACGACCGCACCTGTGCTTCACCAATTGACCTTACTCTGTAAACGAATCATTGCTATAAGAACGAAAAGCAATCAAATCACAGCTCTTAGTTAGGCAAATATTTTCCGACAGATTTCGAGCATAGCAAATATTCACCTTCAGCAAATGTCGACCTCGGCATTCAAAAATACAATAGCTCGGACGGACGACACGGAATGAACTGACGGAACACTTCAACCGTTGTCCCCAACAGAGATATGGCACTTGGCGGAACACTTCACTTCATCCGCTGTCCCCAACAGAGATATTCACCTGTCTTTAGGTGAAACAGAACGACGCGAGAATCTCGGGTGAGTCACTGGCACCGTCGAAATTCATGACGTCCACCCACGCTTCACAACAGTTAACCATGACCAATTCCGTATCGCATATATATATATATATATGCCAGTCAAACCTGTTTTCGAGAACATTGGGCGAGGCCTCGCTTAGGTCATCGTAAATAATTGTTACATTGCTGAAGAGGGCGCGGTGGTACGGTGGTTAGAGCATCGTAATGTAAATCGGATTGCGGTGTAATCAATACATACGCCGACGTGCGGCCGGCTTGAAGCACGGGTAATTTATTTCACCACACCCTGCCCCAAGTTCACTTGTGTAAATGAGTGCGTGCCAATGCTAGGACTCAATTGATTCCATATTAAAAAATAACAGTGCCGTTTGTAGTGTGATCGGCTGCTTTATTAGTTGTAAGTTGTAACTCGTGTGATTAAGACCAAACAAAATTGCTGAATTGGCATAATAGTAACGACTCATTTCAAGTCACTCTTGGTCACAGACTCTGCTCACTACCACCAGATAAGTAAACTCTGACTCACACATTCAGGAAGCCGTTCGTTATTTCGCGATTGTAAGACATGGATGACACTTTGTAGCAACTTACAAAGGAAATCGTGATTACTTCAGGTACTTCGTGATTATTTCTGTCTGGTGTTGAAATGCACGCCGTTTGGTCACTGCCTTACGCGGTTGGCGAAGAATGTTAGTCTATTCTGCTTACACGTATACAAAGAACCCCTAACAATGGTACTAAAGAATGTGATCTTTAAAACGGGAAATGAGTTGCCGAAATCTATGGCGTTATTATCATTAATCGTTAAAGGCATTAGTCATTTGTTGATTTTCTACAATGATGCTAGAATGCAACAACATAAGACCGCATTGAGGAATAAAATGACATCCGGTCACTGACAACCAAATCCGATGCATGGAAGTGCTCAAAACACTTCTCAAGACGAACGACTTTTGAAACTACAGTAACTGATCGTGAAAACTGTCTTAGCTTTCTAGCTTTAGCGTAGCTTGGGCCTCTAGTGACTAGCCTACCTTTGACTTATTGGAGCTCTCGATACTCGAATCGTTGAGTTATGTATAATCAACTTCATTTACAATTTGGCAAGGAATATAGAATTATTATGTTTATAAAGGCAATTACTGATATGAACACTAACATAATAGGTACGAAAAATATATCAGATATGTGTGAAATATTCGTGTATATACAATAATGCAAACATATGACATTCATTACATTATTTGTTTATTTGCAGTACATGTCCTCGGAACTGCCGAACGTCGACCAGTGACCTTCAAACGAGTAAACATGAATGTTTGTGCAATCGATTCAGCGAACCGTGACCGGTCGCGAATGTCCCCATCAAAATCATCTGTGTCCACTGCGGCGAGCAAACATTTACCTTCAATTTGGACTAGCGGGGAACCATGACCATCACTCATTACAATTGTGGGTGTCGTGACGGTAATGATACGTTTCATGTGTTCATTCTATCGCCGGTCTCTGGAACGTTCGCGAACTCACAATATACTCATTAGGCAGTTCACCGAGTAGGAAGGACACAGGAAATGGAAGAAATCTGTTGAGAGAAACAACATTTGCGGACATAATTACCCATGTATTCTTTAACCCAAGATGTAGGCCAACACACACAAACACGTTGGAATGGTTTCACGAATATATTTCGCAGCACAAAGATACCTGCAAGTGTAAACATGTGTTCATTTATAATTGGCCTAAGAATCCATTTGTTCGCCGAATGCCTCTCCAATCCACACTCTTCTCTGTCTCTCTCTCTTCTCATCTCTCTCCTCTCTCTCCTCTCTCTCTCTCTCCTCTATTCGTGTTGCAGAAATATCCCCTCTCGCTATTGTCGTCAAAATGCCTGTCAAATAACACTCAAATGTAAATTTGAATAACGAAATAGCAAAGCCCGTATCGATTATCTAATCATGTTCACACCATCTTTTATAGATTCAAATTTTTGTGACGTATCCCATCTAGTTCACAAACCACCATCAGGCTATGCTGCAGTTGTGAGATTTCAGTACAGCAGAACACGTGCAATGCACACAAGCCCTCGCCTCGGTTCATTCTCACCGCAATACCTTCCAGCCATACCTTCCAGTGGTCATCTTTGAACATGTCCACAGACTGTGGAGTAAATAATTAAAGCAACATCTATGATCGGAAAAAATCCAACATTCTGAAAATTTTCAAATAAACCCAATATATCGTAGACGGTGTTTTGCTGCCGGTACCATGTTTTTAAAATGGTCAAGACAATCCAATTACATCATGGAGGACAAGAATACGGAGATGTAGTGGATGTAACGAACGCGGAAAGGGAATGTCGTCGGGCATAAATGATCACTTCGGTCACATGTGACACCGCTGAGCACTTTATTTTGATGCAAACGAGGTTTTTTACACGAGAAGAAACTACGTATACCGACACTTTATCAACAACTACACCGCATGAGACAGACGTCACACGTGACGCCGAAGGAATCAATCAAGTGTTTCATAGGCGCTTGTAGACGCATAAAAACATGTACATTGGCGTCGAAACGAAATGAATATTGATACGACTGAGCAGGAGCTTCAGTTCTGTGTAGTTCAGTTCGGTCAGTCACGTGACACTCATAAATCGGGAGGCGGGAAGCAATCCTGTGGAAACTGTTTTTTTGAAGCTTCAGCGATTCAATACCACCCAGTTGTCCGCTATCAATCGGGTGTCTAGAGTTGTGATATCGGAGGACGGGATTCTGTTGACATGTTTGGTCTATACCACTGTTGAAACCCACTTTCAGGCACTCCAAAAATCAAACATTACACCGAAAAATGCACCCCTTCCATAAAGATTGGAGGGGCTAGATTGATATCCACCTTTATTCAGTTTTCGGGGGTTCGGGCATCATTGGATACATATATGAATCTTTCGAAATAAGAAGTATTGTCACATAATCTGTTTGAAAAAAATCGTCTTGCAATTTGGAAGGGACATTGTGTTTGATAATAAATTTATATATTCGAGCAATAAGACCATGAAATAAGTTCATTAAGAGTAATGAATCCCGAAGAACTAAGGACATGACTATCGGCAGAATTACCCCGTAAACAAAATTGTATTGTGAGCGTGCACAATTTGTGCACGTACGAATCAAAAATTTCGCTTTTGTTTTAATGAAAACAGCTCATGTTATCGTCTTTCTCGGTATATCTGGTGTGAGTCTTTAGAGTAAAACACCCCAGACTGGTTCTTGCGTTGATATTCACGCCCGGGGCAATTCCAGATAATTCCAAGGTAGGCTCCATTCGCGCCACAAGGCACTCCACTGTAACCGCCCCGACGTAATGCACTCTGTTGCTGTATCAACAACAAACAATGGCCGTGCCATTTCAACGAGTGGAAGGTCAGGGGATCGGGAGAAGTCGCCAAGCTATAAATAGGGACGTCGGCCCAGCGTACGCGGGAATTGTGTAAAGTGAGCCACTGAAACGGCTAATTTAGCACCCCTTTATACTGGCAACAAAGGACACACTCTTAACGAGTAGGGACTGGTGTTCGGTGACCGGGGGCGACGTTTACCATTAGCAGGGCAATAAACGTGAGAGTGACCGGCTATAGCGGGCAGGATATCATCCACGATACTTTGAATAAGTTAGCGATTAACACTATGGAAGATCTTGAACTTGGCGAACACGAATGTATAAAGTGTCTTTTTTGGCAATAATGCCATCTTGTGAACGTATTGGGAATGTTAGGCAGGTAATTTATTTAGATATAACCAAAATAAGTTAACATAATAACTAGGAACAACTGTGTAGTATTTTGTGCTGACGTGTTATACAATTAAAACGGTTATATAATAATTATGTGTTTGAGTGTCATGTCAAAGATACGTCCGTTTCAATTACTGATAACCTGTTAGCGATTGCAATATTATGTTTTTGGTTACATCCTGTATGCATTGTATCTTTCAGGTCACGTTTGATTTGCTTTGGGTCAAGTGAGAGACATTGGTTTCACCCTATTTGGGCGAAGTTACTAATAACGTTAGAATTGAGTTGTTCAGTGAGAGTTTGCAGCCGAATAGAACACGCCCTATGTGCCTTGACTTGGTGCACGACTTGTTACATAAATTGCTACATGACAAGCTACACTGAACAGTAACAGGCGGATATGTCGGTGGTCCCTGTCCCACTAAACACATACTGACAGCGAGGTGTAATTCCACTGAAACACAGCCACGCGAATATAAATGCCCGCATTGTGGGCAACCCGCCCAGGGGCAACAGGTAAGTCGCACCCTCTAGTCGGTGGCTCATACGAAGTCCTCACCACCGCAGACCCATTCAGGATGACGAAATCCACATGGACCCGTCACGCACCCGTAGCTACTTCGGCGACATGCCATTCAGGTCGCACTCGTGACATTTTTTGGCGCGAATACCGACCCCAAGAGGCAAGCGGCGAAGTTCGACACGCGTGGCTGCCCCGCCCCGACATGCGTGGCTGCACACGCTCGCCATTGACTGCGACTGCTGCTGCAGAGTAAACTGCGGTTGAAGGCGCTCGACAGGCGGCACGTTATACAATACGTATTGTAGCAGCCCGCTTCGTAACCACAGTACTCATTGCATACATTATGCTCTGTAACAAGAGTAAACGAACACCAGTCTTACGTTGGTTTACTGTTGCAACTGTTAACCAACCCATTCAACCGTAGGAGTTTCACCCGTCTAGTAAATGCACATTCGCAGTCGCACTGCCAAACCGGTTGGCTTGTTCTATTCAGAAGTAGTTTCCCGTCTGTCGTGGGTGGCTGACTGCAATCAGAGCGTGTGTCACTATGTGGCAACTCCACTCACAGCTCAGGCACCAGAAAACACTCCTACGTGTTCTTATACAGAAACAGGAGATTCACTCGTCTTCTGCATGCACAATCACTAGCCTACTCTCGGGTCTGCAGAAATCAGATCGCATGTATGCTATCTCATATATTACTTGTGGGTAAATGACGGCGTACCATGATGAGGCACAAATACCTCCTTCAGGCAACCTTAAAAAATTGAGGTAGATTACGATATAAAGTATTACGCCCATAATCAATGCATTAATCTAGATGTCGCCCGTTCATGTCAGCTATGTGTGATTTATATTTTAGAACATAGTCGTCACATTGCTGGCAGTTAACTTTTCAATTCCATGTGTGCATTGCTTGCCATTTATTTTAATTTTAGTACAGAATGTGAACAATAGTTACACTAAAGTTAATTAACACTAACTATCAACACATTTCATAAGCTTGAACAAGTACATTTGTATGTCCAAACTTTCGTAATAATTTAATATTGTCATGTCAAGCAGACACGATATGCTGACAATGAAGATGGCCAATTTCAGTGGACATATCGTCCGCTATGTCCCCATTTGAGGAGACTTAATCAACTCCTTCGATCCGCAGTTTCTTTAGACCTTTGGCTTGGAAAGTGGATGTGTTATCGTAGAAGTATATCTGGTATAATGCCCAATTTCATACGCATACTGGTCCGGCAGAATGTTATGTCGAAACATCATAATTAGATCACGATACGAACTGGTTATCAACGTAGTGTGCATTTCACGGTTCATTGCTCCGAGCTCAGATTTCCCGATTGGCGTGTACGCGCGATAAGATAATGCTCATCCGTGTCAGCGATACGTTGAGTCCACATCAACAAGCTGCAGAGTCATTGAATGGAATTCAAAGAAACCTGCATGAATAGGTGAATACCTTCTGGAGACGTCGTCGGCTAAACGTCGGCCAAAAGTATGCGGGTAGCCTGCGTGTTACCTTCTTCTTCTTCCCAAACACCAACCAACTTCAACATGTTGAAGATCGTTGTTGGTATAGAGTAGGACTAGATGCTAATCGGAATTTGGTGTAGAATTCAAAAGTTGAAAGTAAACAGGTCAATATAGTTTGCAGTAGAAGAACGGATTTAACAAACGCAGAGCAACAACTGTGTCGTATCAGCCCACTACACAACAGTATGTATCTGTTTTATTTCTACATATCAGTGTGTTACCCAATTGACGATTTGTCTCATAACCATCTGTGAAAACCTTGCGATTTATTTTGTGTTAACTAATGATAAACTGGTGCTATCTCTTTGCTGACCATCACGGCGTAAGTGGGAGTATCCACACTGGACAGATGTGAAATTGGAAACGGCATGGTCACCAGTTCGCCCAAGTAGCCTATTGACTGAGCGTAGTTAATAGGTAATGCAACAGGCTGCTACCGCCCTGGGCTACGTCGGGGTTAAACACAAACGATCAATGTTCTCGCTGCGTTAATGTTACTGTCGTTAAACCAGCGCGTGTGTAGTGAGTGAGCCAGTAGATAGACATAACTCGTAAAATAAACCACAGTAAAAAAGAATGGCAACGAATAAAATGCGACAGTGTAAGAGTTTGACCGGTCGTGTTTCATGCCTAAGGTTTGTGGATAGATTGGGGAAATATATTGCATTTCAAGCAACCATGGTTGTGGGGCAAGGCTATTTCTTTGGAATTAAATGTTTGTGTGGATATTCGAGAAATTGTACATTTGAAGTTAATTAAATTTGGTACGTATGCACATGGTGTACGTGTGTTGTGTTAATCTACTTCAAAACATAAATTACTATGAACATCCAGATATTGATATTACAATTTCGGGATACATGCGAAATTTCAAGTATACACCAGCAAATAAAATCACATTATAGTTAACGCGGCCACTAAGATATACGGATGGACAACCAAGTATCACTGACATGTTCATTCATCTAAAATCTTGCTGAACGCTATTTTACTCGAGATAATTCCAGCACTATCCGCACACGTGTCATCGCTCTAAATGAACATTGTCTTTGCTGCGATCACCTTTCAACAACCACGTCCAAGTCGTGGTTGTTGAAAGGTGACTCGGTACTAGAAGTTTCTACACACAATACACCAATGTCTGTGGCAGTGCCTATATACGAATAGCTGCAAGCCGGCAAAGAATAACGAGGCTAGCCAGTCGCATGTTTGAACAAGCCGCCTAAAACACGTATCTGGATAATACGTTCTCTGTGCGAACTCGACACACGCCGGCGACTTGCAAACATAAGCACGACAGAGACACACGTTCACCCACCTTCGGTAGCCGTTCGTCTTCGTCAGCTGCCTCTCTTCGTCGCCCGTTCTCGGCTAGTCCACGCTGTCCGCTACGTCGAGGTTGCCGGCCTAGTCTGCCCAACAGCACTGGTCAAACGAGTGAGTCGCCGGTACAGGTATGCGTACGTCTGCCACACCCCAGCGACTTCATTGGACAAGTGCGGCATGCGACTCACGTGACCGGCGCTCCACGGTCCAGTGATTTCGGGGCGCGTACCGGCGTTTCTGGCGGGGCGGAAACGGAGGGGTGACGCGAGGCGACAGCCTGTGTCAGTGGCAGGAGAAGGTCACGACAGGGAGGGATTGGCACTGGAATGTACAGTTATCACTATACTGTACTGTACTGTACTGTACTGTACTGTACTGTACTGTACTGTACTGTACTGTACTGTACTGTACTGTACTGTACTGTACTGTACTGTACTGTACTGTACTGTACTGTACTGTACTGTACTGTACTGTACTGTACTGTACTGTACTGTACTGTACTGTACTGTACTGTACTGTACTGTACTGTACTGTACTGTACTGTACTGTACTGTACTGTACTGTACTGTACTGTACTGTACTGTACTGTACTGTACTGTACTGTACTGTACTGTACTGTACTGTACTGTACTGTACTGTACTGTACTGTACTGTACTGTACTGTACTGTACTGTACTGTACTGTACTGTACTGTACTGTACTGTACTGTACTGTACTGTACTGTACTGTACTGTACTGTACTGTACTGTACTGTACTGTACTGTACTGTACTGTACTGTACTGTACTGTACTGTACTGTACTGTACTGTACTGTACTGTACTGTACTGTACTGTACTGTACTGTACTGTACTGTACTGTACTGTACTGTACTGTACTGTACTGTACTGTACTGTACTGTACTGTACTGTACTGTACTGTACTGTACTGCACTGTACTGTACTGCACTGCACTGCACTGCACTGCACTGCACTGCACTGCACTGCACTGCACTGCACTGCACTGCACTGCACTGCACTGCACTGCACTGCACTGCACTGCACTGCACTGCACTGTACGTACGTACGTACGTACGTACGTACGTACGTACGTACGTACGTACGTACGTACGTACGTACGTACGTATGTATGTATGTGTATGTATATATGTGTGTATGTGTGTATGTGTGTATGTGTGTATGTGTGTATGTGTGTATGTGTGTATGTGTGTATGTGTGTGCGTGTATACGTGTGTATGTGTGTGCGTGTGTGCGTGTGTGCGTGTGTGCGTGTGTGCGTGTGTACGTGTGTACGTGTGTACGTATGTACGTAAGTACGTACGTATGTATGTATGTATGTATGTATGTATGTATGTATGTATGTGTGTATGCATGTGTGTATACATGTATGTATGTATGTATGCATGTATGTATGTATGTATGTATGTATGTATGTATGTATGTATGTATGTATGTATGTATGTATGTATGTATGTATGTATGTATGTATGTATGTATGTATGTATGTATGTATGTATGTATGTATGTATGTATGTATGTATGTATGTATGTATGTATGTATGTATGTATGTATGTATGTATGTATGTATGTATGTATGTATGTATGTATGTATGTATGTATGTATGTATGTATATACCCCACCACCAAACAAAACTTCAACACACTTTAAATGATGCAGAGGCGAGCCGTCAGATATGTTGACAGCGTCTGGCGGCGCCACAATAGCCCGACTGCAATGATCCAACAATTGAAATGGTAGTCCCAAGGACACCACAGACACACAGCTAGGCTCACTATGATGTATAAAATTCAACACGGTTTAGTTAACATCCTTCTCAGTAAATACACCCAGCGCCAGCGCGCACCCACTGTATCACAGAACATCTAGCTTTAGAGGGCACTCCTTGCAACTAATGTTTCAACGCTCCCGGATACAAGCCTATGAGCACTCCTACTTTATAGTTATAATACAACCTTGGAGAAAAAAACTAACAGCCCAAACAGTAAATGCTCCACCCACAGAGGCTTTCAAGCAGTGCCTTGAGCTTGAGAACCTGTGGCTGTGACAGAGCCTAAAGTATCGGACCGCTGATTTTAAAATGCACTTGCACACGCACACCCACGCACGCACGCACGCACGCACGCACGCACGCACGCACGCACGCACGCACGTACGCACGCACGCACGCACACACACACACACACACACACACACACACACACACACACACAAACACATCGACATCGACATCTAATAGGTTCACATCTAGTCCGAACGGAATGCCGTAACGCTCTTTGTTATTACAATTCTTTACGTCACCGCAAATACTTATGACAACACGCTACTCAGCTGAAGTAGTATTACTGTTTAGTAAAGCAGCTGGCCAACTTGGTGACCATTGTCAGGCTGGGCTACGTTCTAAAGCAGTGCCAACCCGTCATGGCCGCGTCGTTGTCGTACCAGCTCGATCTCTGACACTGCAATGCTTGTAGCATGAACAATTAGTTAGCTATACGCAGGAATGTATTAGTGATGGCGACTCATGGTGCGCGTCTAGTGCTGTCCTCAGGCTGTTCAAGTCTCCATTCCATTGCCGTGTTGTTCATCCGTTGATAGGTCGTTCATTCGTTCCACGTGGCTGAACACCGAACCCTAAACACGTTCCACGTGGCTGAACATCGGGTTCAGCAATGCTGATCATCTACAGACCAACATCTGACCCGGTCATGTGTTTGTTTGTTAAATTTGTTGTTATCATGTCTTTATAGAAATGTTTGTGCGATGTGTCAGTTGAAACTATTTACGTACTATGACTAACAAAAAACACTATATTGAACAATAACAAGTTGTGCATGGAAAACAAGGCTTACAACCACATGGACGACAGAATCCTCGATCGAGGTCGCCGAGGCTCGAAGAGGCCAGGTTTCTTTGGCCTGAATCGCGCACACTGGTACGAGCAGACGATTCAATGAATGGCACATTCTTCTCATAGTTGACACGACGATAAGGCGACCCCATATAATCCAGTTGACGTGTCCCACAATTCGCCTGATATTTATCTGGCACAATCGTAGTGTACCATCTCCACAAAGCTGAGCTGTGTGACTGTATTGCCAACGTAAGGGGAGGCCAGTCCTGCAACCAATGCTATCACACATTACAAAAAGGTAATCTAACACCGATCCACTGTGCTCAAAATTTTTCGTGGATTGTGTTTCAGTGTAGACAATACTAGACAACCGATAACTGGGCCTTGTACAGACAGTAAGACTGTTATCGTCAGTCGAATAAAACAAGTAAGGTTTCGCGTCTCTTCCTACTCGTAATGTCAAGATTTCTGTTTTTGTTCGGTACTGTTGGGAAGATCTCGTTGTAAGGAAGTTTGACACACGCCAATCTGGTGCACTTATTCTAAAAAATTATAACCGTTTAGCCTGTCTCGTAAATTGTGTTGTTTTGCAAAAATAAACTACGTAGTGTAGTTAATTTTAACTGACTGTTCTTGTGTGAGAAACATTCAAGCGTCAGTTATTTTATGATTCATGTTTATAAGAAATACTTGTTTGTATTGCCTATACGTGAGTAATACCAATAGACAAAACAATCAACATATTGTCAAAGCAAATGTAGCCACTCAACAATTAGCTCACCCTTAAAAATAATGTAAACAAACTATATGAGTCGGTGTCAGCCTATTCAGTGTATTATATTGAAAACAATATGTAAACAAAGCCGTATTATATGTGGTAATTTTCATACGTACATACGTACATACATACATACATACATACATACATACATACATACATACATACATACATACATACATACATACATACATACATACATACATACATACGTCCCTGTCCTTGTCCCCGTCCCCGTCCCCGTCCCCGTCCCCGTCCCCGTCCCCGTCCCCGTCCCCGTCCCCGTCCCCGTCCCCGTCCCCGTCCCCGTCCCCGTCCCCGTCCCCGTCCCCGTCCCCGTCCCCGTCCCCGTCCCCGTCCCCGTCCCCGTCCCCGTCCCCGTCCCCGTCCCCGTCCCCGTCCCCGTCCCCGTCCCCGTCCCCGTCCCCGTCCCCGTCCCCGTCCCCGTCCCCGTCCCCGTCCCCGTCCCCGTCCCCGTCCCCGTCCCCGTCCCCGTCCCCGTCCCCGTCCCCGTCCCCGTCCCCGTCCCCGTCCCCGTCCCCGTCCCCGTCCCCGTCCCCGTCCCCGTCCCCGTCCCCGTCCCCGTCCCCGTCCCCGTCCCCGTCCCCGTCCCCGTCCCCGTCCCCGTCCCCGTCCCCGTCCCCGTCCCCGTCCCCGTCCCCGTCCCCGTCCCCGTCCCCGTCCCCGTCCCCGTCCCCGTCCCCGTCCCCGTCCCCGTCCCCGTCCCCGTCCCCGTCCCCGTCCCCGTCCCCGTCCCCGTCCCCGTCCCCGTCCCCGTCCCCGTCCCCGTCCCCGTCCCCGTCCCCGTCCCCGTCCCCGTCCCCGTCCCCGTCCCCGTCCCCGTCCCCGTCCCCGTCCCCGTCCCCGTCCCCGTCCCCGTCCCCGTCCCCGTCCCCGTCCCCGTCCCCGTCCCCGTCCCCGTCCCCGTCCCCGTCCCCGTGCCTGTCCCTAGTGTCCCTCTCCGCCTGTACTATATTCCACGAATAACACGTATTGGCGTTACCATCAAATAAATATTTTGTAATTAGTGCTGCAAATATTTCCTTCTTAGAAATGACCGACTTGTTTAAATGTACTCCTCTTTATCAATCACAGTGTGTAACGTGGTCAACACAGTGGACATCAGTACTGACACACATAAAATTACATTTCAGCTGTCAGTGTTTACAACGGGTCATTCCGTGTCAAATCAACTGAAATCAAACCAAATCACACCTTGAACGTTACAGTACGTGACCAAACTTACTATCATTCATTGAACGAACTGATAACAACACTGTTATTCATGTTTAGACAGTTAAATTATATACGGTCATATTCGTAATGTATCCTGCATTTATAAAAAAAAACTATTTCATTCGTATATAATGATGGTTAAAGATACTGGAATTTAACGATGCCAGTAACGAACTTTAATTGATTAATTTCATACATGCCATAATATGATCTCAGCCCTTCGTCTGTCGACGAGATGAGAGCAAGTGTTTTAATCAATTGACTCGTATTTGTTTCAATATAGATACATTTTGACACATATCCAATACTCTCGCCCTGGTTAAATACAAATTATTTATTATGTAAATGCTTTAAACGAACTGCCGCAAAACAGACCTTTCGCAATTGTGTGGATGTTAAAGAAATTCTGAGAAATCAATTTTGTTTACGATTAGCCGGCTTCTCACGGAGTGACCCCCGGTGCACAGCGCAAGATAAGGATCATCTCGCTGTACAACCACATGGCTAGTAATGCCAACGGACATTGTATAGACACTAGACACACAAACCAGTTGGCGTATTTCGTGAAGCCAAAAAACATATTTCGCCGTTGGTGATTGAACCAAACGACGAACGTGACGAACGACTAACTTTTTGAAACAAATTGTGCTTTAAGATGTCACATTTTCTGCTCCACCGAAATCCCGTTTAATTTTTATATGTTGTTCGTCTTCTTTTATCACTGAAATCCAGGGCGACGGTGGTCTCGATACCGAATGTTTTCCTTTAGCATCTTCAATCAATGAACCCACACTGGCATCTTCACCAGTCGTCTCCATTCCCACCAACATCAACTCTCCATCTCCACTCCCTCACAATCGGGCAAGTCTCACACTCTCTCTTTCTCTTTCTCTCTCTTTCTCTCTCTCTCTCTCTCTCTCTCTCTCTCTCTCTCTCTCTCTCTAACACTGACAATTCCAGTTGAATCGTTCTACGTGCCCAGTAAATGTCAAGAGACGAGGAGAGAGAGAGAGATGTTGACTTCAGAAAGAGGGAGGGGGCACAGATTGGGTGAGAGAGGGGTGGAGTGAAGGTGGGAAGGAGAGGGAGGTAATGAGAGGAGACAGACAGGGAGAGAGAGAGAGAGACAAAAGGAAGAAAATCAGATAGACAGAGACAGAGGGAGGCGAGAGAGAGAGAGGGGGAGAAATTGGGTGGATGGAAGGAGGAAGAGAGGGGGAGGACGGACGGGCGGGCGGGTGGCAGGGAGGCAGGGAGGCACCGAGGCAGGGATGCGGGGTGTCCGGGAGACAGAGAGGCAGGAAGGTAGCGAGGGAGGGAGGCGCAGGTGGAAGGAGAAGGGACGGCTGGGCGGAAGGAGGCAGAAAGGAACATAATCTTAGCTAAACAGAAAGGAGAATACTGGGTATATATTTTACGCATCGCTGAATTGGATTAGTATGACGTATAAGTTTCTTCCACTAAGCAATTGCAAACACGCAGGTAAATGATTCCGAGGATTCCATCTTTCTGGTTCTACAACAACAAGAGCGAATAAGTTCACTGAATGACTGAATGACTGAGTGACTGAGTGACTGAGTGACTGAGTGACTGAGTGACTGAGTGACTGAGTGACTGAGTGACTGAGTGACTGAGTGACTGGCTGGCTGGCTGGCCAGCTGACTGACTGACTGACTGACTGACTGACTGACTGACTGACTGACTGACTGACTGACTGACTGACTGACTGACTGACTGACTGACTGACTGACTGACTGACTGACTGACTGACTGACTGACTGACTGACTGACTGACTGACTGACTGACTGACTGACTGACTGACTGACTGACTGACTGACTGACTGACTGACTGACTGACTGACTGACTGACTGACTGACTGACTGACTGACTGACTGACTGACTGACTGACGTAAGGTTTCTTTCATCTATAGTTAGACTGAGGTCACTGGGTACAGAAATAAAATTGATGTATTAGGTATTTGTCCCTCCTTTTGACTGTACAGAGTCAACAGGGCGTTGCTTCAGAGAAACTATGACATCAGTGTGTGTCAAATACTGGACTCTTTGCGCACATTCAATCACCGGAATGTGCCATACCCTATGTTCTGAGAACCGTGACCGGAAACAGACAGAGAAGGGGCACAATGTCCTTGGGGAGCACCCGAAAATCGCTGTCACAAACACAGCCGATCAATCGCCGGATCTCTCAGCTGGAATGTTCCCGTGACTCGCTCGATAACTATGCTAGACGCTCGCCTAAATCACGGCCCCTTTCTTGCATTCCGTAGTATTCCTGCACCATTGTTTATCTATCGTTAACGCCGTCTATAGACGGCGCACTGTCCGAGGAGAAAGGTGGAGCTCAGCTGTGACCTGTGAGCGTTCATTCACGGGCGAGACACTCGCGTACAGTAGGCACCTCGCGCTACCATTGGCTCAGCCAGTCCGCCGTGACTTACCGAGGCAGATTCCGACCCTTATTGACAGCGTACAGAAGTCAGGCCAGGATAAGGTTACACACGTTAGTGATGGGGTAAATGTCTACGTCGTTAGATCACGAATTAGTCGGCGGGTGAATTGTCGCTATATTAATTGGAAGCTGGAACGTAGGTTATTGGAAGTCGCATACAATCGGCCCAATCCATTTTACTGACACGTTTCGTCGTTCCGTCGATGCTTTGACTTTGAGGGCAGCGTCGTGTTTAAGGATTGGTCATTACGTGGCAAGTGACGTTTTAAATAATACTATATTGAAGTAAAACTATTCTAATACGCACTGACCAGCAGAATGATAGACTTCCCACATTCTTCCCTCTCCCTTCCTTCTTCCTTCCTCCCGCTTTCTTCCATATCTCTCATTTCCTACTTCCTTCCTTCCCCCATCCCATCACTCCTCTCGCTCTTCATTTTTCTCTCTTGCCCCCCCCCTCTCTATCATTGTCCCTCTCTTCCTCGCTCCCTGTGTCCCTTTCTCCTTCCCTCCCTCCCGTCGCCATTTCCCCCTCCTCCTCTCTGTCAGTCTCAGTCTCTCTCTATTTCTCACTCTCTCTCTCTGTCTCTCTGTCTCTTCTCTCTCATTCTCTTTTCCTTCTCTCTCCCCTCCTCTCTCTCTCTCTTTGGTTTCCGCCATCTTGCACTCTCCCTCTTCCTCACTATCTACCATTCCCTCTACTCTATCCAACTCTCTATATCTTCTTCTTCTCCCTCCCTCTTTATTAGACATCATTAGTTAACAAAATTATTTATCAACATAAAGAAGTCCAGTACAAAACATGCAGAGGACCTACGGAAACAGATGTTTACGACGACATTCTGCACATTTTCATCACGTGTTTACTATTGTACGATTTGTGCGAATGGTATATTTTGAGTACGTGAAAAACCCACATACATGACACACAAAGCCTCACAAAGATGTGCGGTTGTCCAATGTAAACATCACGTATTTCCCATAAATTAGCAGCATCTGGAAATTTCGAGAATATGTTGTTTACGCATGTCACGCATGACTGAACAGTGACTAATCAACGCTGTTTCTATACGTTTATATATTACGCCTTTTGACAACTGGCTTGGAAGCGCAACCATGTACTCTTGTAGCACTCAGCCCGTTTGTCAAGGGAAACAACGCGTTAACCTTTTAGGGCGTTGTTAACAATAGTGTTCTTTTGTAAGGTGAGCGAGAGGCAGAGTAATATACATCTCACGGCGCCCTGCCTACTGCAACGCACAAAACGATTTGCATTCGTTCCCCTTCAATACCTGGTGATGTGTTTCCCAGCTTTCGACACCATATGCTTTACGCTTGTCTGTACATGTGTATTCGTTTGTACAGCCAAGGCTTCAGCATGGTAACAAGATGGTTGTTTCGAACCTCTTTCGTGACGATTTCGAACAGTTTAACACGATTTAACAAGATTGCCACCTAGAGATTCAACTGTAGATGACAGGTGGTCTAGGAAGCCCTTTGGCTTATCGAGAGTCCAGCCTATCTATCTAAGTATATCCCGCCCGTCTTAGGTATATGTTGATTTTATTTTTAAATAACTACTAGCCCCTACATAGTCAGCTAATAATTTGTTCCATTCGTTTACTGTTCTTTGTGAAAATGAAAATTTTCTAATATCTAGTCTACATTGCTTCTTTGTTAGTGTAACTTTATGTCCTCTAGTCCTTCTCTCTTCCATGACCGAGAAAAACAGATTTCTGTCAATATTTTCATACCCATTCAATATTTTAAATACCTCAATCTGATCTCCTCTCAATCTTCTGGTTTCTAGTGTTGTTAATCCATATTCTTTTAGAAGCATTTCATTACTAATATTCCTGAGTTTTTGTATCATTAATTGTAACTATGTCGTCACTCAAGGTGTGCCAGTAAATCTGCCACGCTGTTGCGTCTATTTACGTTGACTACAAGATTCCACAATCCACATCGTTACGTACACTTGTGCAGACATGTGTTTTAAGTTCTCGTGTTGGAAGTTGGAACTAGCTGCCTCAGCCATAGTCAGATCCCTAACAGTGTGTGTGTGTGTATGTATGTGTGTGTGTGTGTGTGTGTGTGTGTGTGTGTGTGTGTGTGTGTGTGTGTGTGTGTGTGTGTGTGTGTGGGGGGGGGGGTGTGGGGGGGTGTGTATATTTTTGTGTATGTGTGTCTGCGTGTGTATGGGTGTGTGTGTGTGTGTGTGTGGGTGCGCGCGAGTTCGTGTGTATGTGTGTGCGCGCTTTTGCGCGTGCCTCTGTTTAATCACGTTTGCCTAGACCGTCTACCATCACCGCGTTCTAAATGTAGACTTACCACATTTAACGTCTCATTATGAACACTTCTTATCTCTTGTGGCGTTCTATTTTGGAATATGATGACCTCAGTTGACTTGTCATCTTTGCGAGTCGTGATGCCTGTCACCCTGTGACCTAACATACCTAGGAGTGTCGTGTGTATTGCACCATGTCCGAATACGCCCACGCCGAGGTAATCCTTACATCGCGTAATTGAATCATTATCTGGCGTGATCTTCCAATTCAAAAATAACCCACCTAGACAAATGACAACGTTGTGGTGGTATACGCCCCGTGACACTGTCCATTATAGTGCCGTTGGTTCGTCAATGATTGAGCGAGTCTGCTAATAGAACTACTACCGATAAGACGACGGAATGGGAACTTTGTCCTCAAATGTTCCTTAATGCCATTTTAGTGTTCCAGTTTGTTTTAATGTTATGCCCGATGATCGAGTCAAGCCTGTGCAGCCCGTGCATGCGGCTGTTTTGGAATTGAGAATATTGAATATAGCGTAGACTCCATTATTTCAATCCATACAAAAATAGTATAATGTAGTTTCCTGATTATGTCCATGTGCGAGCTCCCGTGTTCTTGTTGTGAGTTATTTGTAAGGGATCCAATCCCTCCACAGAAGAAATAGAATTTACTTAATGCTTTATGTCAGGCAAGCGGCTGACCACGGAAATGACCAAACCGTGGAAACTTAAATAATTTCTACGTGGACACATTCATAGATACGCCCGTTTGTCAGAGCAGTACTCTTTTTGTAAGTTTTTATTTGACTAGGAATATATAGAAGTAGTCGTAGTAGTGGAAGTGGTTGTTCAATGGTTTAATCATCATCTTCATCATCATCGTCGTCGTCGTCATCGTCGTCATTGTCGTCATCGTCGTCGTCTTTGTCGTCATCGTCGTCGTCACCGTCGTCACCGTCACCGTCATCGTCACCATCACAATATCATCACCATCATCATCACCAACATCATCATCATGGTGGCGGCCACGGTCGACCCGTTCATTCCGACTCGTCTCTCTTCTCAAATGTTTTTGTTTCTTTCGTGTAGTACGTTGTTTCAATCTTCGATCGTTCATCGTCATCTGAATCTCCGTAACATATTTCAAGCAAGAAGCATGGACTGACAGTGAACATGGAGTAGACTGGAGTAGCATGGACTGGACATTAATAAAGAAATAGAGCAACGATTAGAGAGGAAGAGGACAGCAAGGAGACGGTTTAGTGGATCGTGCGGAATGGACAAAGAAATGGGAGTAGTGAGCTGCGTCAGCGTACAGATCACTGAAGACACGATAATATCAGCACTGACACCGGAACGAAATGAATATTAGGGACGGGCTGAGTCATAGCTTCAGCACTTCTGCTGTCGAAGCATTCCTTGGATGATTGATCAAAATGTTCAAAATTGTGTAAGCTCCTGACGCTCTGTCAACATTCAGGCTTGTGAATCTGAGGTTCTGTCAGATACTAGCTTGCTTTTGATCATTCACAAGTCAACGTCTTTCGAAATCAGCTTACTCACGATCGTAGCAAATATGTTGGTCTGAAGAGTTACACACACAAAAACACCGCATCATATTCTGACTACGTGTGTTATCACGGTGAGAAATTGTCACACCTGATAGAAAAGATGTGACCGATAAGCGCAACAAATGAACCTATCGTTCACGGACAGATCTACAAGGGGTCGTTGCTGATGATGCTGGTATGGTATTACCACAATTATTTATGTGTCCATCGGTTCAGTATGAGAATGGGTGCCTCCTTTGTGGAGGGGAGCAAAGCAGCCATGTTCAGCGTGGACCGGATGTGACGTTGTCCTCGGTGCACGACACATTTGACAAATAGATCTCGGACCTGTTTGTCCGTTTAAAATAAAACATACGTCACCGCAGCATGTTCTCAATACTAGATTTGTCACAGACCATTCAAGTACAGGTGTATACTAAACAATGACTATAAAATATTGCATGCTGAGTGTGTTTGGTGAACAAGTTTCACAACTGCTATTTTAGTCAGTGCATTCAGTTAATGAATTAAGGTATGCATGTCTAGTGTCTGCTTTATATTAGACTATTAAGACATCTTGTTGCAAGATTTTAACAATACAACTAATGCCATTCACATGCATGCACTTGTCATTCTAATCACGCGTACACGCAGTTACACATCCACGTGTGCATGCTCACAAACGGACACACCCACATATAGTCGTCACGCACGCACGCACGCACGCACGCACGCACGCTCGTTTATATGGAAACATATGCACTGTATTCGTGAATGCATAAATGTGTTCAGTGGACATGTGGAACTGCTCGAAAAGCTTTACTTATACAACAAAATATGTGTGGGGATGCAGGATAGACGTGACGTGAATTGGGCTGCTGCTGTCCTACCGAAAACAACAACAACGTCTCGAAAGATGTCCGGCAAGATTACATGATAAATCTTTAAACTAACGTCTCATTTGCAAAACGTATTTCACAACAGAAGTCTTTCAAGAAGGGAAAGTGCCATGCCTGATGGTTCTTATATATTAAAGTAATTTACCCGCAGATGTGCGTATGTGCTTGTGAAAATTTTATTTCTACACCGGTTGCAAATTGCTGGGAAATATCATGTTAAATGAGCATGTTCTTAATGCTTGGATAGATGTTCTTGATAAATGTTGTTCTTTCTATTTTACTTTGTTTCGCTGTGATAACACGCCTATCAGTTGCCTAACTTGTTTTCGTCACTGCTTCATCTAGATATTCGTCAACATGTTTTCAATGTTACTTATCTATTCGGAGAGCAATGCCACCGACATAGTCATAGTAAACCACACACTTTTTTTACGCTAGTTCTGTCAATAGGGAATACAGGTCCTACTTTTTTGGTCACTTCATGCTGGTTGGTTGTCCTGTGTTTTTTGGGTGTTTAAGTGCGAGATTGTCGTCTAAATGTCGTCAACGTGACGATGTTTTGAACTGACATGAAAACATTACTGGAGTTTATCATAAATGCCAAAAAAACACTATTGTGTTTTGAACCGGACGAATGTGCTACACCGGATGTTACAAGTACGGACACATATAACACACTCAACTGATTGTTCTGGCGGTTCACATACCGTGTGCGAACCACACAAAAAGCAGTCGCAGCATTAAACACTAAACACAAAGTTTGTATTCACATCACATCAAATGGCATAATAATTAGACCGAACGGCGGGGCATAGCTTAATAGTGATTGTGGCAGTTTGTGTAAGGAGTCTAATGAAAAACAAGAAAGCATGCCGTCGCCATTACCATGTGCATCTGGGTTAAACGTAATTGTCAACTGGTCTCTGTAAAATAAACTGTTTTTCTGTTGTTATATCTATTTCTGTGAGTTAACGGCATTTTTATTTGTGAAAAAACGACCACAATTATAATTACAACCACAGTTACATTATAAATTCGTTTTTGTGTCATCGTGGTTAAGGCTTATATACTGTTTTAATAATGTATTTATCTGTATTTTTATACTTTTTACTCATGTATTGTATTGTATCGTATCGTACCGTACCGTACCGTACCGTACCGTACCGTACCGTACCGTACCGTACCGTACCGTACCGTACCGTACCGTACCGTACCGTACCGTACCGTACCGTACCGTACCGTACCGTACCGTACCGTACCGTACCGTACCGTACCGTACCGTACCGTACCGTACCGTACCGTACCGTACCGTACCGTACCGTACCGTACCGTACCGTACCGTACCGTACCGTACCGTACCGTATTGTATTGTACTGTATGTGGAGTGCTATAAAATTATCATACGAAAAAGCTCTCGGCCCTGCAATGTCATTGAAGAATATCGCCCCATTTCCAATCTAAATGTTATTTCACAGATTACGGGTCGAATACGTACCTACCACCCATGGTACCAGTAAACCCTTCATCAAATCCTCGCTGACGTTATCCAAACCCCCGTTCGTCTGGAAAGATCAGTGATGTATTCCGCAATGTATTTCTCCGTCGATTACATTCAATCCGCACCCACGACATGGCACTAGCCGAGTTGTATGGCGCCTGCACAGAAAACTGGCACACAGAATGTCGCCTTTATATCTACCGCCAGCGACACCTTTGCACTAGTGCTACTACACTTTTTTCCACACGAGCCGCTTCTTTGTTATTTATGTTCCCATATACAAGCCAAATCAGTGCATATTCGTTTAAAAAAATCCAGTCCATACATTTTACAAGTACGCGTCGCAGACGACACTCAACCACGGTGTTTGGTGGAATTCCCCGTGAAGACCCATGCCGTGATGCAAAGAATGTCACCCGTCGCATTTCGCACCTTCGATATAAAACGTGACCCGGCCGCCCCTTTAACTGTATATAAACGAGACAACGACCAAAGCACTCGTTTTATCCGAGCGTAACACCAAAGTGCCGACCGTCATTGCTGGAATCGGCTTGACGCTTGCGTGGGCGAGACAGTAGCCTACCTTGAGAGACGTTGGCATTTGTGTTTTCTTGGATGTGTAGTCGCGTACGTCAGACGGATACATCCAGTTGCACCGCATCACGAGAAGAAATCATATTACTTCATAATTTATGTTTGCGCTATTTGGAGGAACAATGTTAGATCATGACAATGTCTTCAGCAAAAAAGCAGTGTTCAAGTGTGTTGCAGAGTTCCGCGGTGTTTGCAAGATTGCGATATTATAAGCGACACCGAAAGCAGTTCTATATCAAGCCTGTCATGGGAGCTTTGTAACAAGGCTGCTGATTCGACAACGCTGTATTTACAAACAGCTTGTGCTAGGCTTGTCATTGTATACTACTTTACGCCAACACGTGGTGTAAGAAATCAAGGGGTCCAACTATTACCAGTGCACTAGCGCCACCTAGTGGTCCAAGATTGCAGAAAAGCCTTCTAGAAAATCAGGTCTATCAAAAGCACGTAAATAACTCATAATAGTTATGGTTGTGTTTTATTAATACGTAACAAACTGGTAGGTCAGAAGTCAATAGGCCAATGAAGCAAATGGACGGAAAAAATTTGTATTACTTTTTGTATAGCAATCTTTGTCGTACCCTATTGGAACGCCACATGAAATATTAAGTGGCCCAGAAAAACAATCAGAAATCTTAACTCTCTGGTGTCTACCACTAAGATAAGATCTAAGCCAATTTAGATAAGATAAGATTTAAGCCAACCAGATACACATTGTCAAACGACCCATGTGAATAGTCAAAAGCAGCTATCAGATCAAACAAGGCAAATGTGTTACTGTTGACCTATAAATCAATAAATCCTGCATAAAAATTATAGACACAAGGAAATTAAACTTGATAATATGCGTGAAAAATAAAATGATAATAAAAGTCGTCACGGGGAAAAACGCAATCCCTCCGTATCTCCTGACAAGAATGTGTGGCCGTCTAGTTACATTTGATTGACAGCCAGTTAGCGTAAAGTGACAACATCTAACACGGAGACTTCATCGGTTGTCACGTCTGGCCATGGAAGATTAGTCTACACGTGTACAAGTAATTGTGGTTGAGATGTGCAGAGTCCAAGTGTGATCATCGTAGGAGCATCAATATCAACTCACTGACACCCACCATTGCTCCGCCGAACCCTGAACATCAATTACCACTAAACCAACAGTTGTATCCTCTGGCGTAGGGAGAGTGGTTCACACAGTTATCGCAGTTACGAGACAAATCCTCAAGTAAAGCATGGTAAATTATTAACTTTTGTTGACTCTCGTTGTAAAATAATTATTAATAATGTCAACTCAATTTGTAGGTTTTATATACTTTTATACAGAGCCTGATAACGTGAAGGTGCCAGCTCCTACGTAATCTGCTTATGATTACAACATATGCTTGCTGAATGTTTACTGTGGACACATTTGTGTTTTGTTACTTTATTAAGCCAATTCTGGGCAGAGGTGATGCCACCCTCCGTCTAAGGAGGAGAACTCTTTATGTGTATGTAGAGTTTATTCTATGTGGGAAGAATGGATACATGAAACCTGAGGATTTAAAACTAGGTTCCTAGCGCAGTATACAATCCTCAGGATTGTTCAAAGCGCGCTACAATTTACTCCCTGGCAGACCTGTTCAATGGAACACCAACTTGGCTTCTCTGTGAAACAGCCAGCCATTGCACAAGACAATGACGCATGAAGGCATCCTGGAGATATGATTGTCATCCGTTGTAAATGACCCTGACCCCAGTCACTGAAACGAATGACAATAGCTGTTTTTGTGTGTTTGGAGAGAGTTTCTTACGGAGGGTTAATTAAGCGTTAATGTACATGACTAAAATATTTGGTATACTGTTTTTCGGGCACGTTTTGTGGCCTTCCCCATGTTGTGTTGAAATTTTGAAATAAGGAACATCAGCTTATCAAGAACAACTTAACATCTCGCTTTAAGAACATGTTGGCGTTAGGAACATCGAAGATATTACACAGTTCGACACGTGCTAACATGTTCACAATAGAAGAGTGAGGTGTATAGGACAACGATTGATAGACCTAAAAAGTTTGTTAAATCAATTAAATGAACACCAACTAAATGATATATGAGCTTCTCATTTAGAACATTTGGAAGGCACTGTGCATTCACATTTTGGAAACGTACTTAATGTTCTAGCACATATTTTATTCGACTGAATCTATGTCCGGAATGTGCCCCATCGAGAGTGATAAATGATTCACCCTAATTCGTCAAGATGGGCGCCTCAGTCTATAGGTGACCATTCAGTTGTCAAGATAAATTATCATTAAGCGATCGTGGCTGATCGGTGCCGGACAATGTTCGCGTGTCGTGAAAGGAACGGACCTAAATAGCAGCCTGCCAAGTGTCGTTCGCTTGTGAGGTTCCCAAACTGTAGCCCCAATGACAACTGCAGTCAACCACAAATTAAAGGGTAACTTGGTAACCTGGCTGTACAGTGGTTTCATGTCTGACCGCAGTTTAATCAGCGTAGTAAACGTTATGTTGGTTGTGTGGAAACCAGCGCATCGCTTGAACTGTGTGGATGTTGATTTTAAGCACCGTGGGTTGAACGGAGATAGCATGGGGGATATGGAGGGGAATGAGCGATTGAATATGAGTTGGAAAGGGAAATTAAGGCAAAAGGAGGGTATGGAATAGGGACCGGAATGGACAGAAGGGACGGTGGAGAGGAATAGTGGATGGAAAGATGGGAGGGAGGGGATGGAGCCGGAAAAAATGAGACAGGAGAAGGACGCCGAAGGGAAGAAGATAAAGATGCTCGACGTATGAAAAGATGACAGGGAATAAGGCATAGGGACTGTATGATAAAAAGGGGATAGGGAAAAGTGGTAGCGAAGATAAATAGGGAAGAGGGGGGGGGGAGAGGGAAGGAAGAAACACGTAGAATATAGAACTCTAGATGGGGGAGGGGGGCATATGTGAGAGAGGCAAGGGGTGGGAGGGGAAGGAGAGGGGATTGGGAAGAATACATGAAAGAGGAAGACAGGGATACAATTAGGGGATGTCCGAAGGGAATGGGTGGGAAGGGAAGGTAGAAATGGGGGGCGCACGGGAAAGGGAGATATAGAAAGGAGACTGGAAATATTGAGGGGCATGGAAGGGTGACAGGGAATGGGAAGCGGGAATGGCGACATGGAAGGGATGACAGGGATGGAGACAGAGAAGAAGTATTAAGAGAAAAACGACACGAATGGAGAGGTAATTGGAAGACGCAAAGAGGGTGGAAGTCATGGATAGGGGGAAAAGGGTGATAAGAAAGTCAAATTTAGGGAATAGTCGAAAGTATGCCAGAGAAGAGGAAGATAATTTAATTCTGACAGGGAATGAATGGGACGGAAATCATGGTCGACGGGAAAGGGGAAGAGAAGGGTGACAGAGAAGGGACGCGGTGTACAGGTAAGGAGTACATGGTCGCAAAGTGCATGGTGGTGACAGAGAATGGAAGGCAGGGGATGAACTGAAGCCCAGCTAACAAAATCAGGTTAGCAGAACGTTAGCAGAACGTTATTTCTATGTTACGATAACATTAGCCGGTAACGTTCTCCTTACGTGTTTTTTTGAAAGTTTTCTTTACGTTCCTTTAATTAACGTTACATATGGGAATGTTAGGGTAACCTGGGGCAGCCCGGCCCCCCTAAGAGAAAAGTTGTGTATTTTTGTATCCACAACTTGTCGATGCATAATTATGCACTAAAAGTGATGAGGTATATATATGTATATATATGTATATATATATATATATATATATATATATATATATATATATATATATATATATATATATATATATATATATATATATATATATATATATATATATACTTCGTATATGACACATGTCTCTGAACGATTGAATAACCAAAATATAAGTTATAACAAGTTTAAAATGTGCTCCAATAAAACCGTTTTGTCTCATGCTTGGGGTAAAACGGCCCCTCGCTTCGGGTAAAACGGCCCCGAGTCTATTTACTCTAATATTACGTTTAACCTTTGTAATGATATAAAAACAATGTGTTTTATACATTATTTATTTAAACCGTCATTAACTACTACTATTATTATCACTCATTGTGAACATAAATAATCACCAATCCGCATCACTCATCGTGAATTACATTAGACTCATCATTGTTATGTCCGTCTTCTATTGCGTCTTCGACACGACACTTCGACACGGTCACATAATACTGATACTATTTGTTGCACTTCTACAGTTCTCCCGCTCTATTGATCTTACATCCGGAACATCACGGTTTCCTACCTGTCAGCTCCTGTCTGTATTACTCGACACTACGATCATCTTTGGCATCTGCATCATCACCTGCCTTAAAATCATTATAGTGTTGAACATATTATACTAAAGTAACGGCACGCAGATACTTCGCGACAGATACAACAGCCTAATCTTCAATCGAAACCACTCATCATTAATTATAATATGTCAAAAAATTACAGTTAATTGTCATTAGAAGCAGTATTCTGCATTATCATTACACTCGTCACTGAAAACAGTCATCATCTTTGGAATTTGCATCATCAAATAGTGTATACTTATATATTTAAATGATTGTGTATGCTATAAATACATCATAGCGTTATTGCGCTTACATATCATATTCGTACTGCATGGCGGGGCAAGACGGCCCCGGGACCGTTTTGCCCCATTCTGACAGGGCCGTCTTACCCCATACACACCAGTGCCGCCTTTTTTCACCTTCACATGTAATCCTTTAATATCGCTCACATTTCGATGAAAGTCGTTGAAAACGTGTATAGATGCGAGTCGCTAGCTAATCATCACACGGTGGACATTACTTACTTATGCCTTTTCGCTCGCTCGGAGCATAGGCCATCGACTAAGGAACGCCACTGTTTTCTGTCTGTGGCCATCTTCTCCATTTCTTTCCAGGTGTACCCCATCTCTTTTGTATCTTTTTCTGTGTCTCTCTGCCAGGTGTTTCGTGGCCTACCTCTTCTTCTCTTCCCTGGGGGGTTCCATGTGATGGCTTGACGGGTGATTGATTCTGGTGGTTTCCTTAGTGTATGTCCTATCCACCTCCATTTTCTCTTCTTTATTTCATTTTCTATGGGTAGTTGCTTGGTTGTTTTCCAGAGTGTGGTGTTCGGTACCTTGTCTGTCCACTTCAAGTGTAGTATTCTGCGCAGGCATTTGTTGATGAAGGTCTGTATTTTCTTTAGTGTCTTCTGTGTGGTTCGCCATGTCTCCGCTCCGTAGAGCAAAACTGCCTTCACATTTGAGTTAAACAATCTCAGCTTGGTGTTAATTTTGATTCGTTTTGCTCTCCAAATTTTTCTCAACATGATGAATGCCACTCTTGCTTTCTGGATTCTTGCTTTGACGTCTTCTTCTGTCCCTCCAGTTTTGTTTATTGTACTGCCCAGGTATGTGAATGCATCTGTCTCTTCCAGTGGCTCTCCGTTCAATGTAATGGGGTTGTTGTTCTTTGTGTTGGCTTTCATAGTCTTTGTCTTGCTTCTGTTGATGTTGAGTCCAAGCTGTGTTGACACTGTGTTTAGCTGCTCTGTTTTTTCCTGCATCTGTTTATGGCTGTGTGAGAGGAGAGCGAGGTCATCCGCAAAGTCCAGGTCCTCCAATTGGCTCCATGGTGTCCACTGGATCCCATTTCTTCTGTTTTTTGTAGTCTTTTTCATGATCCAGTCTATGGCGAGCAGGAATAGGAACGGTGACAGAAGACATCCTTGCCTCACACCTGTCTTCACCATGAAGGAGTCCGTTAGTTGTCCTGCATGAATGACCCTGCATGCCATGTCTTCATAACTACTTCTTATCAGAGATATACATTTCTCAGGTATGCCGTAGTGCTGTAGGAGTTTCCACAGCGTGTCTCTGTCAAGGCTATCAAATGCTTTCTCGTAGTCAACGAAGTTTATATACAGTGATGAGTCCCATTCCATGGATTGTTCGACAATGATTCTCAGTGTTGCAATTTGGTCGGTGCAGGATCTGTCTTTCCGGAAGCCAGCTTGGTGGTCTCTGAGCTTGGCATCTACACCTGTCTTCAGTCTGTCCAAGATTATTCTGTTGAGGACCTTTCCGGGTACTGATAGGAGCATTATCCCTCTATAGTTCTTACATTCTTGCATATCGCCTTTCTTTGGGAGCTTCACAAGGTACCCTTCTTTCCATTCCGTTGGTATTTCTTCTTGTTCCCATATCTTCCCGAATAGGTCATGCAGTATCTCGGTGGAGGTCTCTATGTCAGCCTTGATTGCCTCTGCAGGAATTTTGTCTGGGCCGGAAGCTTTCCCTCTCTTCATGTGCTGAATGGCTTTTTCAATTTCTGCCTTACTTGGTCTTTCGCAGTTTATCTGGAGTACTTCTTCCGCTGGTGCGATGTCTGGAGGGTTCTGAGGTGGTGGCCGGTTTAGCAGTTCTTCAAAATGTGCCCTCCATCTCTTCAACTGGTCTTCATCACTGGTAAGTACATTGCCATTCTTATCTTTGATGGGTCTGTCTGTGTTCTTGTACTTTCCTGCTAATTTTCTTGTTACATCATACAGTTGTTTCATGTTTCCTTGGGCTGATGCATCCTCTGCTTCTTTGGCTAGGTCTTCAATGAAGTTTGCCTTGTCTGTTTTTACGCTGTTCTTGACTGCTCTGTTTGCGTCTGTATACTCTTCCTGTGCTGCTGCTTTTGCTGCTCTCGTTCGGCTGTTGTTAACTGCACCTTTCTTTTCCTTCCTCACTTGCACTTTGTTGACAGTCTCTGCAGAAATCCAGTCTTTTTGTTGGTATTTCTTCTTTCCCAGAACTTCGCTGCATGTGCTGGTCCACATCTCCTTGATCTGTTGCCATTGTGTGTCTATGTCCATGTTTCCTTCATCAAGGATATCTTGTAGGGCTTCGTATTTGTTTCTGACTGTAAGTCGGAAGGTCTCTTTTGTCACCCTGTCCTGTAGGAAGTCCACATTGTACTGCGTTCTGGTGCTTCGCTTGACTTCTCTCTTCTTTAGCTTCATCTTCATTCTGGCCAGCACTAGATGGTGGTCTGAGGCTGCATCTGCCCCTCTCTGCACTCTCACATCCTGCATTGATCTTCTGAACTTTCGTCCTATGCAGATATGGTCTATTTGATTTTCTGTCCTGTGGTCCGGTGATACCCAGGTTGCCTTGTGAATCCTGCGATGCGGGAACACGCTGCCTCCGATGATCATATTGTTAAATGCACAAAAGTCGGCCAACATCTCGCCATTTTCATTCATTTTGCCAAGTCCCTGTCTGCCCATGACTTCTTCGTACCCGCTGTTGTCTGATCCGATTTTGGCGTTCAAGTCTCCCATGAGTATTGTCATGTCCTTCTCCTTCAGTTTGTCACACAATGTCTGCAGTTTGTTGTAAAAGTCTTCTTTTGTTTCTTCGTCCTTGTCGTTTGTGGGTGCGTAACACTGAATGATGTTGAGCTTGGTGTTTTCTTTCTTTGTTTTGAACGAGGCACAGATGATCCTTGGTCCCGCTGCTTCCCAGTTAATGAGAGCATTCTGTGCCTCATGTGACAACATGAATGCCACGCCTTCTGTATGATGTGCATCTTCCTCTTCATGCCCCGAATAGAGAATCATTTCTCCCGTATTCAGTCTGACTTGCCCTGACTGTGTCCACCTTGTTTCACATAGCCCTAGTACTGTGATGTTGTAGGCCCGTCGTTCCCTTGCTATTTGGGCTGCTTTGTTTGTTTCGAACATGGTTCTCACATTCCATGTTCCGATTTTCGAGATTTTCTTGGAAGATAAGAAGGGTATCGGCGATGTAGCTTCCTTACGGCTTTCACTGCATGGCGTCATACTCTCCCCAGGAGGCCCTCCCTCTCCCAAGTTCAGTAGAGTTCCTTTGGTCGATGTTTTCGTAACAATCTGTTTTTTTACGGGAAAGGGTTGTTAGCCCTTTGCCCAACCCTCCTCTTTTCTCAGCCGGGCTTGGGACCGTCCATGGCAGAGTTACACGGTGGACATGTTAACATCAATTTAACCAAATAGTGATACTCAGAGGGTATGTAAAACTTTAAAGAAGGTTTGTGAACTTACTTTTGTTGGCGCTTGGCTTTGCGTTCGCTAAGAGTATTCGCTAGGTGGCAGAATCATGTTCCACTATTCAAAGTTAGTTTGTGTTCATTCGTTTAGCAGATAAGACGGGGGCCCGTATTACCCCCAGGGGCCGTATTGCCCCAGGTTACCCTACTGCGTAACCTAATTATAACCTTCTGCTAACGTTACGGCAACGTTACGTGTTTGCTGGGAGGGTCGATGTTGAATGCGTTGAGACTTAGAGTAAAGAGCATGGGCGAAAGATATTGAATTTATTAGGCAGAGTGGAGAGTGGAATGAGAGGGAGAGCGAGAGAGAGAAAATGAGAGGAGAGAGAGAGCGAGAGAGAGCGCGCGCGAGAGAGAGAGAGAGAGAGAGAGAGAGAGAGAGAGAGAGAGAGAGAGAGAGAGAGAGAGTTACGGTATTAACAGTGGTGCCACCTTGTGAATGTACAAGAGATTGCTTTTTATATTGCGTTGTTTCAAAATTAATCATATCTGACCGTGTAAATGGCAACTGAGCAACTGTTTAGGTATATTTCTTGATGGCTAAGCAACAGAATATTAACTCAGTTTGTACATTTTATAATAATAAACAGAATATGGGCTGCAAATGTGTTTAAATACTAAAAGAGTAACGTAGGCTGTTCGAAAGAAACGGGAACCTTCGTGACGGAGCTTATGTTGAGATCTCGGCGTTTCTCGTTCAATTAACGGGATTAACGTTGGTTCACATCCGGGCACTCTGGCGGGTGCCGCCATTGAAACGAAATCGACTGTTTTGGTCTTACTAAATCGCCTTTGGTGCTTACGGCATCACTTGTTGCTTGGGGGACAACGCCCCCAAACGTGCAGCAAGTGCATTCAGGCATTTTATTACGCTTCCAAATCCTACTAATATTGTGTACAATTGGAGTAACGTCCAGTTTTATTTTTCTTGTTCGGTGTCAAACATGGAGTGCTAAAATGAGGTCAAGAATCGCCGCGTCGAATTCTCCTGTGATTGTGGGAAAACAAACGGCCCGCGGGTCGGTTGCCGCTGGATCCGTGGATGTCAGCAGGGCAGTGGGTAGAGGAAGAAACAATGGAAAAGAAAGCATCACGTCCGTCGTCAGTGCCGCCGAAGGCTGGTGTTGGCGACATTAAAAAGGGTGCGTCGTTTGAGTTTGACATTTGTCCAAATTGTCGTGGCTGGCGTGTTCATATCCATGACGGTATCCATGGCTTTGGTATGACACTGACAGAAGCCATCTGTATCTGTATATCTGTATATGTTACTGGCAAAATGTCCTGGGGACACATCACGCCAGTGCGCATGGTGGGTCGTTTGGATTAGTTGTTAAAATGTTGGCTTACATTTTTTTGAAATGAGTTTAGCGCATGCTGCCTTGCACTAGTTGCAGTGATCCAGGCTGTGCATAAAAGTCCCAAAGTGAGGATGGCAGGTTCCATGTCTGGCAAACACCAATGTTTAATACTTGTAAATGTATGCTCGGCATGGTTTCACCATCTGTCATGCAAATCCACTCAATAAGTCAAATGTCAATTGATAAGTAATGAGAATTGTATTCATTCTAGTCCTGGACTGGAATACAGATATATGACATATTCACTGTCTTTGTATTGCAAGTGATTGTGCAATTTGTGAAATTTACCAGAACATAATTTTTAACACGTTTCATGACTGATTTATATAAATTAACATTAGTATGATATACTGTGTATATAGGAAAAGCATAAAATGTCCAGTGATTTTGCAGCAAATCACAGAAACCCCCAAATTTAAAAGTACATCAGCATGCAACATATAGATTACTGAGGTCATTGCTAAAGCGAACATGTTGACCATCATTAAATAGGACAATTTGTCGTAGTGCTGCATATGTGTATATAATGTCCAACTTAAGGGTACCAACTACTCGAGAACAGCTATGTGCCATATTTATGTTAATACTCAATATATCTCAACCAAATTTGGCATACACCTTCGTTATGTGAACAGCACTTACTGTGTAAAAGTTGAACTCATTTGCATATGTGTTACCATAGCAACCAACATTTTAAAATTACACAGGGGTGAATTAAAAAAAATTATTCTGAGTCAATGGTTTCATGTGGATTCATGGAACTGCTCAAATTCATTAGCTAGAATGTCCCTTCACACAATAAGGTGGTTTGAGCTTGAAATATCTAATGTGTTCTATGCTTGTAAAATGATTTTTCAGAAAAAACGTTTTTTGGACGTTAGTCAACTGTAGTGTTTCATATCTGACAACTCCAAGTAGTCAGCTGCCATGGTCAAATGAGTCTTATTGTGTGTGTCACTAACATGTGAACAGATGGAACAAATTTCAGATGTCTATCTTTCATAGTTTTTTGGGAATAATTATTTGAAATTTCACAAATGTGCAAAAACGTGATTTTGAGAAAATGACAAAAAAACGACAGCATGTCATATAATATTGACAGCACACCTAGAAACCACTAATAACCATTAACTAAATCATTTATAAGTGTCTGCATAATGAACATGACTACCAGGCATCATATTCATATAGGAACAACATTTTATTATTGTGCCAACCTTATTTATAAGTGTGTTTTTGACCCAAAATGCGTGACGAATTGTTAACGTTTTGCCGGTCGACGCCATTTGCTTTCTCATCCTGCAGCTGCCGGAAACGGCGCTGATTGGGCGATGATGCGATCATTGGTGCGCCGGGCGCGTTCATTGGATTAGATATTTACGCGATATTATAATGAGCCATGGATCGCGTAACAAATCCTTATATGGCAGTAGAGGTTGCATACATTTTCCCGAAATAGATGCATATCATTATATTCTAGAACTCCCAGAACACCACATCCGGTTATGTGTAAACTTTCCGGACAAGACGGTTACAAACATGGCAGATTTACTAGGCGGCGTGTCTCTGGACTCGAACGTTCTTTTTAGTCATTCCCGGACATTTAAAAATGGCTACCACGGTGGATTTTGCTTCTTGAAGAACGAGGGGCATGTTATAAATGATGTTTTTATTGGTATTCATTCTTGAAATATTGAAATATGCTCTTGCACATAGATGTATAAGATACCAATGCATCTGAAAATGACATGATCTGAAAACCGTATTTTTTTTATTTCTCGACCCGCTGGTCTCCTTAAGGTATGGTTAGGTGATGGCAATCTCCTGCAGTTTACAAGACCTGCTAATACTATTTTTAACATGAACCTAAGTGAAATAATGACTTATTTTGTAGATAACACGTTTAAAATGACAAAGGAAGTGATGGATCTGTTACTAGTGGCGGTCATTAAACCAAAATAAATTTCTATAAAAACAATGTGTATCTTTTTTCAACTTGTAGGCTTTGAACAGCTAACAAGCTATCAGAAATAGTAATAAAAAATTCACGTTTGTCGATTTCAGACAATGATAACGGCAACAAGTCTTCCCGGTACAGCCGCCGGAAGGACCATGCCAGTCTCCGTCCCCGGGAGCAGGCGAGAAAACCCAGCACACCGAAGCGTGTGGACAAGCGGCCAAGAACTAGGGGTCATTTCAATGACAATCCGGTACAAGACGTATGTATCTTGCAGAAATGTTTGCAAAATTTACTGTTTTTACTTAAATTTCTGTGCAATATCTGATCAGTTTAGATATCAGTGGTTTTTTTCTTCATAAAATGTTCTAATTGTTTTTTTATTACAATTTTTTTCTTTGAATTGAATAATTAAATGAATTTGAGACACCATTTTTAGATCAGAATAAATTTATTCAAGATACCAGTTTGGGATCTGGACAAATTTATATGGGAGGTAAATACAATTACAACTGATATCACGACGTATGTAGCTTGTAGGCATTTTTGCAAAAAAAAGTGTTTAGTTAAATTTCTATGCAATATCTGATCAGTTTAGATATCTGGTTTTTAATTTTGTTTACTAATTTTCTTTCATTGAATAAATTTATTCACAACACCATTTTGAAATCAGAATAAATGAATTTGAGGTAATAATGATAATAATGCACTTTATTTATATACTAAAATCCAAAAGTACAAACTCTATTCAGTAGTGTTCACATTGTAAGAAGTAAATATAATATAATACAAGTAAAAAAGTTTGAATATGTATATCTAAATCTAAAACCAATTAATAAATAATTTAAATTATGCTAGCTGAGCTACTTAAAATATTAATATCAATGATATTATGAGATCTCAACAAATTTATATGGGAAGTTAATAAAGTTACAACTGATATTATGAATCAGTGCCATTGTATAATAACAATTTGCTGATCATAAGTATTTTTTGTATTTTTTGTGTTTGGCACAATGCCAATTATGCTAATGAGTTGTTTGTTGTTGACAGGTAGCGAAGGACCCGGTGGCTGAGTACGGCTCAGCCATGGTGAAAGGGTCAAAGAAGGGTAATTTAAACCACCTCCTCAACTTCACGTTTGCATCGAGTGATGCGACCTACCGAGGCGGTGGCAGTGGACATGGTGGAGGTCACGGGGGTCGTGGAGGTCAAGGTTACCATAGGTGGGGCGGTCGCAGACACGTCAAGTACAACAAGGAACAGTTCTTGCAGGCTAAGTAAGTCTAGTGATAATGCCTCCTTGTATTTACTTGTAAATGTAGTATTGATGACTTCAGATGAATGTATGTAGTATTTGTCAGGGCTTGGCTCACGTGCAATCGATCAGGCAAATTCAGAATACTTGTATGCTCAGTTTCTATTAAGCACTTTTTGAAACAACAATCTCTTGTAATATGTGAAGTAAAATAATTTGGATTACATATTACATTTGACACCTATGTGTGCTCGCTTAATTACCAGAAATGCAAATCTTGTAAAGTTGATCAGTGGTGCTGTTGAGCATGAATCTCTTTGTCTGTTTATTTTGTAATATAAAATATATAATCTGTGTCATAGAAATTTCAATTATTTCATATATGTTGTCGTTTTGTGTTACTTGTGTTTTGTTTCTCTGTTCAATGAAGTAATCAGTCTCAGAAATACATACAATATAAGACCGTGTCAAGCCTATGATCAGACTCCTTGTGACTTGGTGGTACAATAGTGAGCATGTTGAGGTGACAATGTCTCTGATCTGTTGTAGTTGTCAGTTCATTGTGCGTGATGGTGCTGACTACACACTCCATACAGCAGACCCTGACACACTTGTCAGCTGGGACCTCATTGAGCAAGTGGTAGGTTTCCCTTGCCTTATTTCAAGTCATGCCAGTCGTTTTTCCAGTGCTGTATCACCAAAAATTGTCGTATTTTACTTAGCAGTTCAAAATAATTTGTACTTACAGCAACATTTAGTCCAACCATTTGGGCAAATAAAAAAGGATGAAGAAATTATTCATTTGGGGTTGTACTGTCAATACACAAATATGAACGCTTAAAAATAGGCACAAACCTGTGATCAGTACCGGGTATCACCAAGTAAGGAATGGGAGATAGACATGTCTTAATGACGTGATCTGCTAAGAGGAAATCATGAATAGCTATTTTATTTCCAGTATCTAACAATTAAGAACTTCTAAGCTAGACACTAAGAGTGCTTTCAGCCAGCTGCTGTTTGAGAGTTGAGGCAGTGTGTTGAGAATCTGTCGTGTTGTGGTTTCAGCAAGTCTTCAGTCACGGCGTTCCCTCCTGTCCTATCTGTCTCTATCCACCCACTGCAGGCAAGTGATTTTCTTGACCAGTCTACATGACTGTTTACACTGATCAAACAATACCTTTTCAGGTCTGACACACATTAAAATGTGACTTGAGAACACTCAGGTTTTAGTTATATGAACAGTAAATGAATGGAACAGATTATCAGCTGATTGTGTAGGTGGTACTAGTGTTAATGTTTAAAAATAAAATCGACATACCTAAGAAGGGCAGGGTACATTTAGATAGATCACTCTCAATAAGCCAAAGGACTTCCTTGTCCACCTGTCATCTAGAGTTGATTCTCTAGATTATGGCAATCTTGATAAATCTTGTTATGATCGTATTTAAAATATGTAAAAGGTTGTCAAAGAAGAGAAATGAAATGAAAGTGTTTGTTGACTTACAGCGAAGATGACTCGCTGTGGTCACATCTACTGCTGGTCCTGCATGCTGCACTACCTGTCTCTGAGTGAGAGGACGTGGCACAAGTGTCCCATCTGCTACGAGTCCATCCATGAGAAGGATCTCAAGAGGTAGGTCATCAGTTCAACAACTCAAGTTTTAATGAAAAATAAAATGTTCAGTTTCTTTAAAAGTTGTATGTCAACTTCATGCCCTTGTCAAGCAATGTGCAAAATTCGGTTCGTTGCAAACTATTGTCACCATGGCAACTCAGATATGTAAGTCGTGTGTTATAATGCATCCTGTTTGGTGAGTGTTGCTGATGTAAATACTGCTGAGAGTGGCCTGTGTTTTTTTTTTTTTTTTTTTTTTTCAAGCTGTACATGATATAATAATTCTGGAATGTATAATTATTGACATCGCCATCAATATAATAAACTTGCTGTTGTTGGATATAACCACAATTTGTTTGGGTTGCACAAATTCGTTCCTGAATAATGTGTCTGTCAACCTTGTGACATGGATTATCACTGCTGTATGCAAAAAAAGAATGCTCTAAGTGGTTTTCCACTGTGCTTCTTTGCAGTGTGACAGCGATTGATGCTCATAATTACTTGGTGGGTGAAGAGATTACAATGAAACTGATGAAGCGTACTCGTGGCTCCACCATTACTCTACCCAGCATGCAGTGGTCAGCCGAACTGAGCGAGAAGCCGAGCAATGTTGGTGGTAGGTGTCCTGTTTGTCTGCGTTGTCATTATGTTGATGTTTTGTATGTGTTATAAAATATTGTTACACAATTTAGTGGCCGTGATAATAGTATTTCTAGAATACATGCACCGATTGTTAACTCTGTCCAAAATTGCTGAACTACAATTCTCCAGATGATAAACTGACAGTGTTTTGGGGTGTAAATTATGATCATTGCTAAGTTGACAGTATCATCAGTTACAAATTATGTTACTCAATGTGATGTACAATGATCTGTTGACGTTCTCTAACGTTCATAGCAATAGTTCAAATGGAAAAATAGTCAACTGGAAAAATAAGCTGTGTATGTATAATATGGAATAGCATTTTGAGGGCATGCTGATTGCTTTCCCTGTCATCAAAGTTACATAACTAAAGTTCCTCTATACTTACTGGGAGGGTGGGAGTATCTACAAATTATGGGCAGGTGCATAGCTTTGTGCAGATACTCGTCTACCCATAATTTTGATGGGTAAAACTCAACATGGATGAATAGAAGTCTTAGTGGATGGGTACAAAATAAAAGTGCAAAAAAGGTCTTCAAAACCATAGATTGCCTTTAAAATAGGTGTAAATATGTGTCGTGTGTGTTTGTAGTTTCTTTCAGGTCATAAAACACATCTTAATTGGCTTGTATGTAAATGAGTTAACATCCACTTGTCCACAAAAAAAGTGCAGCTGGCAAAATATTGTTTTGCATAAAGCCCTGGGCAGGAGGTAGGCAACAACGATTGTAAATACAGAGTTAGTGAATGACATTTATGAACATAAATTTTCATGGAAAGGGGAGTCAACCTGAGACGTGTGTATTTGGGGGAGTGGTGGGATTGTTTTGTATGCTGACATAGTTTCTAAATGACCGGGTGGTGTTTCAGACGGCATAGACACGTGCTACTCCAAGCTGCTGTTGGCGACACCGAGTCAGGTCCAGGAGATCATCGACTCAGAGAGCAGGGACCTACAGCGACAACTGAAGGAGGAGGGGGAACAGGTGGGTCTCTCTGACTGGGCAGGGACTGAGAGGTTTAGCAGATACTGAGATGTCTGGTCTTGAAGTGAAAGTGTCGAAACGCACACAATGTAAATGTTGAATGAATGTCTACTAGGCATTGTGCTGGCTGGTTTAGTATAAAACGTTGCTCAACTTTCGTTGCAAGTTTGTTTGCATGACAATTATCTACGGCTATGTTTTAAATTTATGTGAACATTTACTTTATAGCGTTGTTATTACAAAATTGCTGTTTTCTGCTGGGCATTTGTTGCTAATCCTGGCTCACAACGATTTGACGAGAGAACAGTTGTTGAATTGGTGAACAAGTTTTTAATCATGTGTAACATGGTCTGGCGTATAATGTTAGGTTAAGTGGAGTTTTGATAAAACACAGGACTACTATTTAGCAAGACTTGTTACAGAGTGTTAATCAGTGTGTGTTGGTTTCTCACCTATCTAAAACACGTGCATCTGGAGTTCCATAAAATATCACTAAGATCAAAGTGACATTTACACCATTTGTGATTTTTATGCGAACTAGTTTGTATCATTTTGTTATAGCCATATAGAGTGAAGTTCTGCCCGAGTTTATAAGAAATAACAAACTAATTGGATTGTAACTTTTTTGCAGTCGCTAGAGGGATCCTTCATTTTGGCAGCCATTGAACAACTGAAGGTAAGGGAGTCATCAGTGTACCATCACATTGTTGCTGTGTGAGCACATTATAAACTCAACTAATTATTTTAAAGGGAGGGTGCCAGCTCCTCTGCACATAATTGACAGATCAGTAATTTATAATGGGCAGTCTGCTGTCTAGAATGTGGGAAAGTTAAACATCAAAGGGTATTGTGGTTAACTCTGCCCACCCTCAGCTTTATTGCCAATCAATTTTGTTTTGATATTGGATGTTTTTTTTACCATTTGAACGTGTTGCAGGTGGACTATTTCAAATTGCAAACACTGTTCCGAGAGTAATGAAGTAACTCAATACAAATTGTCAGACAGTGAACCTTTGACATGCATGTTGTAGTCATAAGAACATAATAGTAAATAAAAAATATAATGTTGGCACTGTCACCCTCTCTTTAACATTTTAATGATTGATAAAAAATGGCACACCTACACACCCACACATGCAGACAGACATGCACGCACGCACCCACCCACACACACACACCCCATAAACACACACATACACACCATAAACACACACGCACACACACCCCCATAAACACATACACACACGCACACACAAACACCCCACACACACACACACACACACACACACACACACACACACACACAGACACACACACACACAAACACCCCCCCCCCACACACACACACACACAGACACACACACACACACAGACACACACACACAAACACCCCCCCACACACACACACACACACACACACACACACACACACACACACACACACACACACACACAAGTATTACTTGACTCACTTCCACATGTCCAGGTGAGACAGGCGGCCGTGAGACAGCTGGCCGTGACCAGACGGGAGGTGAGGGAGGACTTGGACCGACTGACGGTGTCCGAGGGAGCGAGGGAGGAGCAGGAGACGGCCGGGACTGACCTCCCAGTGGCCCACTTCACCGCCAACAAGGTGGGCTCACAAGTGCAGTTCTGTTGTCAGATAGTCCGGGGTCGAAATAGTTGTTCCGTAGTCCGAGCACTACTAGAAACTTGGTTGGACCACCCAAGATGATGACAGCGGTAGTGTGGACTACCAAAATTATTTGGGAATATTTTTCAAATTGTGTGTGTGTCATGTTATTTTGCGTAAATCTCAGTCATCTGACTACCATGTATATCTGAGGACTACCAGATTTCCCAGCTAAGTAGTCCTGCTGACTACCAGACATTTTGGAGTTATTTCTACCCCTGATAGTGCAGGAGTTTTAGACCAAAATACCACTGGAACCTAAAAGTATGACAACAAATTAAATATTAATACGCAGAAATGCACCGACTGACAGCTGTGATAATTTGACAGCTCTGATGTCACGCTGCACAAAAACAATTTCTACTCATTCCAGACTACACATGTGCTCACAGAAATTTAGACAACCTGCATAATGCTGTTTCTATAGGGTACTCTTTGGTCGCTCGGGGAATGGCGGATGAGCACCTTATTGTGGTCTTACTTCTGCAATGACCCTGTGTCTGTCTGGTCTGTAGGATGCTGTGGAATACGCTTGTGCCTTCCTGGACAAGGAGGAGACAACTGTCGAGGTTGACGCTGAAGGGAAAGAGGCTGAGGAGGAGCATTGTGAGAATGGGGAGAGTGGGGAAGATGAAGAAGATGAGGCAGATGAACAAATTGATGCAGTCGAGGTGGTCGAGCTGCCGTCTGCTGAGGCAGCGGCAGTGACATCTAGTGGAGATCTGAGTGTCAATAATCATCGGGAGAAGTCGTCCACTGATGCGCACTACTTCTATCAAGGTACTGAACTACGTAGCAAGGTTCTATTCTTGGGTTTTATTTATTAACTGTACGTGTGGATTTGTAACATTGTATGATATTACATTTTATGTAATGTATAAATCCGTGTAGGCTGTGTATGGTTGTCTTTTGTTTACGAATATCAGAGGTATTGTTTAATGTTTGTGGTACACTATATAACAAATTAGCAAATTTGTTTTGCGTCTTGAAATATTTGATGTAAGAAATTCACTTTGGAGCATCATTTGTGAAATGTACGACGTTTCAACCTATCAGCTATGAGTCTTAGTTACGTACTGGTTTCATGTGGGATGGCTTAGGTTTCGGTGTGATAATTTAGCTGTAGATGGCGGGCAGGTGGTATCCATAGTCACTGTTCGTGGGGACCAAGGTTGGCATTGATTTAATCAAATTGATTAAATCATCGATTCAATCATTGATAAAAAACAACATGAAAAAATCAAGATGTTGATTTTTTCAGATTATCTTAAATTTATACTTATGTTGCGTGCAACTGCCAGTTGATATAACTGTATGTATTTTTAAATAAAGTTTAAATTTGTACATAACAACTTTGCTTTAATTCTTTAGAAATGCTAATTTAAGGGTACCAACTACTCGAGAACAGCTATGTGCCATATTTATGTTAATACTCAATATATCTCAACCAAATTTGGCATACACCTTCGTTATGTGAACAGCACTTAGTGGTAAAATTTGAACTCATTTGCATATGTGTTACCATAGCAACCGACATTTTAAAATTACACAGGGGTGAATTAAAAAAATTTATTCTGAGTCAATGGTTTCATGTGGATTCATGGAACTGCTCAAATTCATTAGCTAGAATGTCCCTTCATACAATAAGATGGTTTGAGCTTGAAAGATCTAATGTGTTCTATGCTTGTAAAATGATTTTTCAGAAATAACGTTTTTTGGACGTTGGTCAACTGTAGTGTTTCATATCTGACAAATCCAAGTAGTCAGCTGCCATGGTCAAATGAGTCTTATTGTGTGTGTCACTAACATGTGAACAGATGGAACAAATTTCAGATGTCTATCTTTCATAGTTTTTTGGGAATAATTATTTGAAATTTCACAAATATGCAAAAACGTGATTTTGAGAAAATGACAAAAAAACGACAGCATGTCATATAATATTGACAGCACACCTAGAAACCACTAATAACCATTAACTAAATCATTTATAAGTGTCTGCATAATGAACATGACTACCAGGCATCAGATTCATATAGGAACAACATTTTATTATTGTGCCAACCTTATTTATAAGTGTGTTTTTGACCCAAAATGCGTGACGAATTGTTAACGTTTTGCCGGTCGACGCCATTTGCTTTCTCATTCTGCAGCTGCCGGAAACGGCACTGATTGGGCGATGATGCGATCATTGGTGCGCCGGGCGCGTTCATTGGATTAGATATTTACGCGATATTATAATGAGCCATGGATCGCGTAACAAATCCTTATATGGCAGTAAAGGTCGCATACATTTTCCCGAAATAGATGCATATAATTATATTCTAGAACTCCCAGAACACCACATCCGGTTATGTGTAAACTTCCGGACAAGACGGTTACAAACATGGCGGATTTACTAGGCGGCGTGTCTTTGGACTCGAACGTTCTTTTTAGTCATTCCCGGACATTTAAAAATGGCTACCACGGTGGATTTTGCTTCTTGAAGAACGAGGGGCATGTTATAAATGATGTTTTTATTGGTATTCATTCTTGAAATATTGAAATATGCTCTTGCACAGAGCTGTATAAGATACCAATGCATCTGAAAATGACATGATCTGAAAACCGTATTTTTTTTATTTCTCGACCCGCTGGTGTCCTTAAATAAATGTTCAATCTACTGGGTATATTAGGATATTCCACCTTTATTTATTTACCGAATTAAATATTATTTCATATGATTGTCGAGAATGTTGAAAAAAATCAAATCGATTTAATCGAAAAAATCGGATTTAATTGAAAAATCCGATTTATTCATTTTATTCGAAAAAATCATGCTTTTTTCCAACCCTGGTGGTGACCAAGACTCAGCTGATGGATTGAAATGTATGTTTCACAAATTATTGCAGCCATGAACTATATATTCCATGAATTTCTTACAAGATAACAAAATCTTGGAGCCTCAAACTAAATAGTCCATATCTTGAACTATTGTTGTTTTTTGCATAATGGCTATAATTTTTGATGTGTTTTTGTTAGCTGTATGGTTACATAGCCAGGTTTAATATAACCCGCTGTGCTGTGTGTTTGTTAGCTGCAGACGGCCAGCACGTCTTCCTGCACTCAGTGAATGCGCGCTGCCTGGCGCGAGAGTACGGCAGTCTGGAGAACTCACCCCACACCATCACAGCCACCATTGTGGCCATGGAGAGCTTCTCAATGACAGAGGTACATGTCATAACATCAGTTTGGTATAGCTGTGTTTGTGTTTACAGTCACAAGAGGTTTCTATACATAGTATTCTTTGAATTGTTCAAAACACTACACTCCTGGCAAACCTGTTCACATAAATGCCACCTCAATGTTTCTGTGTAGCATTCGTCGTGAGAGGGACAGGGTTAATGTGCTGGTTCTCTCACAACCAATGGCAGACAAAATTAATCAGTTTCGTATTTGTTTGTTTAACTGTTTATGAGGTACACAATTTTGTTCGGGCAGTAATTACCCTCTTCCGTGGTAATGTGATATGTGAGGATTATGTGCAATCTTAATAATCACATATTATCAAAGCAACAGTGTGCACTATTTTGTGAATAACATCCTTTTATTCAATGAAAGATGTCCTTTTATTCAACAAAAGATATGTCTGGAAAGAAGGTAATGTTTGACATGTTTTTCAAGTGTTGAAATATTTATAGGTGTTAAGTGTCAAGACAAATGCAGCTGTTCCTGTAGGTATAGGGTCGAATAAATATGTTGTTAATGGAACGAAGTTGTGCTAGCAACTGTAGATAGCAGTGGGTTCTACTGTTTGGTGTACCAGTGTTGTGTAACATGTCTGTAGGAGTTGCGGCGACGATTGCGTTATCTCAACCACCTACCGCTGACTTGCGAGTACCAGGTGGCCGAACTGGCACTGAAGCCCCCTCTGGTGTCTACTGAAACAATTCACGAGTTCACGGGTAGGTGTCATTCTATTCTTTTGTTATCGCCTCCGTTTGAACATTTACTGAAGTAGAAACTGATATTTTGGTAACACTAGTAAGTCTTGAAAAAAAACCAGCAGAAATTGTTTATTACTAAACATCAATGTTGTGTATTTTATCTAATGTGGTTTTTAATATTTATACTACATCATAGACTTAATTGGTTTGCATATTTCATTGACTAAGCTTCTAATCTGTGTTTAATTATTACTGTTAAACAATGAAAGAGCTTGAGCATAAATAAAGACAACATAAATTGGTTACTTTTTATTGAAACAATGATGCTATGATTAAGTTGCAATTTGAATTGTTTACATTAGTTTGTACTGATGATAAGAATTTTTATATATTTAGTTTACTTTTATAATAACGAATATTTCTAGAGGATCTCCACGGTTACATTTTGTACTCATATGTATGCTTATGCAATTGTTTGTATGTTTTGACCGAAATAAAGTAGAGTCCCCATAACATTTGTAAATTGTCTTTCTCCTACAGAGGAGATAGACCGTCGTCGCAGACAGCGACAACGCAAGACAAAGGAAGAACAGCGTCGGTCACGTCGTATCAACATGGAGGAAAACATGAAGATGGGACGATGTGAGTTCACTGTTGAGTCTCGTTTGTTTCAGTATAAATTACGACTTTACTGCTATTATATTGCATTTTGTAAATGTCAGTATGGCACTCGGTGTGTGAGACAAGTAGCAAGTAGTAGAAATAGATGGTAGTTCGAACAACTTCCAGTGGCATAATTCTAGATAATAGAAAGTAACATTCAGTTAATTATGCCATTTCCATCTTAAATTTTAGAACAAATTATGAGGATGCCAAGAGACATTTGAATTAATGGAGTTGATGTGAATTTTGAATGTAGTAAAACATAACCTGAGAGACAGTTTGTGGTTTTCTAATTTTCTTAAATGTGTTTATACATTGCCTTACCCAGATATTTATGTTATGAAAACTAGCAATCAAAGCCTGATATAACCACATCTGTGCTATTTAATTTTTGTCCCGCAAATAGCACCCCAACAGACAGTGCCAATAATTCCAACAGTGATCATGATGCTGTTGTTATAAATCTTAAAACGCTGTCATTTTAGACCCACGCATGCATATTAAACTGAGCAGCATGCACGAGTTTCCCGGCCGTGACAGTGGTGGCGCCACTGTTGACGATGTGAGATCGGAATCGGCAACGACTTCGACAGCAGCAAGTGACGTCTCCAGCCCAGCAAGTACGCCCATCGGAAGCCCTCCAGGTAATAATTATTTTATTTGACAATAGTTACATTTAATAGGTAAATGGGTAGAATAGCAGATATGGAGGTTAAGTTCCTAAAAGTGTCGTGCTTGTTTGATTTTTAGGAGTGTTTAATTGTGAAATTGCAACAAAGTTTTTGTAAAAGGTTATAGGCAACACTGGACAATTTTATTTCCATGTCTGCAGTATGCTAATGCTGTAGTGAACACTTCAAATAACTAGAATGTAAGTGTGACTGAATATGATAATAATGTTGTACCTCGCTTTCCGGTCACCTTTGTAATACAAACACCTTGTATTTAGGGTCAGCCCAGGACAATAATTTATTATATCTGTAATGGTAAAATACAGGAAATTAATCTGGCTTGCTGTTACAGTCCAGTATTAATGTTGACAGTTCCACTGTTGCTGGGTGATGTAAGACCACAATAAGGTGTTCGTCTGCCATTACCCGACCAAAGAGTACCCTATAAAAACAGCATTATGCAGGTTGTCTGAATTTCTGTGAGCACATATGTAGTGTAGAGTGAATAGAAATGATGTTTTTGTGCAGCTTGGCATCAGAGCTGTCAAATTATGACAGGTGTCATTCGGTGCATTTCTGCGTATTAATACAGTTATCATTTTGCTTGGTGATGTAATCAGGAGCAATCTGTGGGTGGTTCAAGCAGAAATGGAGGGGTGTCAGGTTTGAATGAAGTTTGTGGGAGCCTGAGGTATTAACCCATTTTATCCGGAATACGATTCTAGTCGTAGTTACCCTTTTTATCCGGAATACGATTCTGGTCGTAGTTTGCACTTGGCACGGCTTCCCCGCACTCTGACGTTTTGGAATCCCATTGGCTGGTTAACACCGAATGACGTCAGTATATCGGGATCACTAGGAAACCCATATTTTTCAACCAATCAGTGCCGTTCTTTGGGTATTTGCCGTCCAAAGTCGGCACCCCCAAGCCAAAGTGAAATCAAAGATGGCGTCGAGTCGCAAAGATCGTTAAATGTTGACGTATTTCGAAGGATAACTCCATTAATTTACTTCATACTGTTGATGACAAGAAGGCAGACACGTGGATAGCCGATATAAGATGGACGGTTATGGTATTTGATGCGATATTTGTCCGTGAAGACATACTTTGAAGCCATCGAAGTGGGGTCGACCGACAACGGCATTCATTTTCGCTCACCGCGCACCACGGCCACGCCTTTTTTTTTGGCGCCAAACAAAGTTAAGATTATTTCCAACGATGGTAACTACTTCATCAATAAAGTAACGTTGAAATGTTGACCAACGTTGTTACTTTAGAGTACTTATTTATTAGTTATAAGAAATAAGCCACAAAATTATACATCGTTGACAGAAAATATTTCACAAATTTGCATAATTCCGCTCAGCGGCGCCACACGTTGGCGATTCAATCGACTGACATGGGGGTTATTACAAACAATGTTACATTATGAGATTATTATCCAAGATATGTGGACAAGTTGTATACGTTTGTTTTCAGCAGAGAGTAATGCATAAAATAAAGTCAACTTGCTCATTGACATGTTGTCTCCTTCTTGGCGAAAATGTCAGGTGAAAAGTAATGTGACAAACCTCAACATAGGTTTGAATTTATTGGGCATGTTTTGTCATATGCCACATAAAATATATATGATAAAACTATGAGTTTGTCAATGCGACTTGATAGTTTATTTTATCTACTTTCTAAAGGTATATCACATTTAAAAATTGATTGAGAAATAATAAAGTTATGTCCATTTTAAATGAAGGCCTGTCATTTTTTAATGCTGACAGATTGATTTGAGGAAATGATCAGGAACTGGCTGCAACTCGTCTGCACTAGCTTCAGGATAAAATGGGTTAAAAGTTCATGACATTTTCACTGAACTCTGGAGGGTAAATATGCTGTGAAATTGTCTATAACAGATCTCATCAAGTAGGAAATGAAGGAAACATAATGGTCGCCTATGGAAAATGCAAATGTGGTCTGACTCCAGGTGTAGTGGGATAATTCCAATGTTTCTGTGCAGGTACGACAGAGGACACCTTGTCAACCTCCCCTTGGGGCCCTGGTAGCTGTGAGAGTGCTGGCTCTGGTGTTTCATTTGCCCAGGTAATGGTGTGGTGATTGCTTATCCGAAATGTGTAAAGTTAAAAGTTATAAAATAAGTTTGTGTAGTTTGTCTAAAGCTAACAAAATTCAGTAAGGAATTTGTAGTTAATTCGAAATTACTGTTGTACATAGCAAAACATTTCTAACTGGAAAAAGGAATTGTTGACTGTTTTAACAATTTCACAATTTTATTTGTATTAACAATTCACTTCTCAAAATATTACACAGCCAAGAATCGCAATTAGAAAGTAGGCAGTCTTGGAAACAATATCAGTTGTCAGTTTATTCTTTTGAGAATTGCAGAATATTATTCTATTCGCATTTGTAACATCAACCATTTTGGGGTGTTCTCTGAATAATTTGTAAAGATTACAAAACACAGCATGACTTTTATCATTAAATAAAATAGTGTCGCATGGTCGGTCGGTCGGTCAGTCGGTCTTTACAGTATATAACAGCTACTTCAGACGCAACTAGATATATTTATTTTGCAACTTGTCACCACACAGATGCTGCGAGCGGGGAAGGCACGGCCGCAAGAACCAGTGGCAGTGGCGGGGGTAGGTGGCGCCACGAGAGGTGACAGCGATGCCAGCGACTCGGAGGATCGCGTGCCGGTTCCTGTGTTCCAGAACTCTTTTGGGGACGCTATCCAGAAGGCACTGGACAGCTACGCCACTCATCCTGGTAGGGTGGCATTGTTTGTTATTAGAACAGATCTTCTCATCAGTCGAAGACATTAGTGACGATTGTCAGACGTAGATAGTTCAAAATGTCTGATATATTACTGTATAAATAATTAAAAATTGAAAAATTTATTTATAACTGTCAGGAGTATATTTTGTAGTCAATATGCTACATTTATTTACAGAGTATGGCAGGTTATTTTTGTGCCGTTATCATCATGGGTCAGTGAACAGGGCACGTTATTTTCACAAAATCTAAGGCTTCTAGACTTTTTATAAATGTTAGTGTTTACTCGATTATAACGGGGATCTGTGATGGGGTTTTCACAGCTTCTATGCGTAAGGAATTTGAATTTGATCATTTTGCATTAGTCATGTCCTTAACATGTGACTGATAGTGAGCTGTATCAAAAGTTACGATGCCTCTGATAGTTATTTCACATGTTACAGATTCAGATGCTGCTGCCACTGCGGGAAAATCGCCATCTGGTGGCAAGAAGAAGAAACGTGTTCCGAAGAAGCTGCTGTTTGCGACGACAATGGCAAGGTCAAAGTAGTGCGTTGTGACATCATGGTTCACTAGTGACCGAAGTTTGTGTGAATTACTTTGCGTTTCCCGTGTTCCGGGAAGCTTGGTGGTGACTTAACACTGCATGTGGGTGTTCCTTATAACGGTACCGACTATTGAAGAACACACGTGATGTGTAGTTTTGGTGGATGCCCCACACAGAACTCTAGGCTCTTGTCTGTTTGTTAAGCTTGTGCCTGTTGCTTGTTACACGACCTTGGAGATGTATTTCACATTTATTTGGATCACAAGTACCTGGTAAATGTTATTCAGTTTTAGTACATAAAAACTATCCTTATGCCAAATTTGGTGGTCGTATTTGACGGTGGATAAATAAATATTCGCGATGTTTGCAGCCAGTTTGTTGTGAGGCTGATTTTAGCACATGTTTTCCAACAAATAGCTGCTGTACCTGCAGAAGACAGATGCAGTAAATTCGCAGTAATCGGTCATGCAGTAATGGAAGATTGTCTGGTGGAAATTTGTCCATGCTTTCTGTTTGTGTCTGTTATATGTATAGCATATACTCTGCACATCAGTACCAGGCATTGTACTAAAGTTGATGGGAGGGGATATATTCTTGTCCTTGTTATTACTAACAGTGATGGCAGTTATCTTCAGTTGCACCTATGCTCAAGTTCGGTGGAACAGCAAAATTGTTAGCATTACAAGAGCTGTGGTTGTATTTATATATATTGGTTGGTTTATATATAGGTAACAGTGACCTTGACAGCCATTTCTTGAAGGTCATCTCAGAACTGGGGGTTCCTCCAGCATCAGGTAATTTCTGGTTGTAGCTGTAGTAAAGGAGATTATGTGATTTATGTAAGACTTAACAGAATGTCACATTTGGAATTTAACAACAATTCAGTGAGAGATGGATCTTCACGTTACTTTTATTTTGTGTTATATGAGTTATGCAATAGGTGATCTTTATAGAAATATTGTTAGGTGAAGACTGCATCAAACATGTCGCTGGTTTGATGCTGGTGTTTATATCGCTGTTTGCCGTCGCCATAAATGATTTTGTTACATACAAACGACAACCATGCAAAAATGTACACCGTTTGGTTTGTTCATTCTTATTTTGGATACCTCTGTTGTTGCTAACAAACAAAACTCACAGCCAGAACAGAGCTAGTGTATTGTTGAAAACTGATGTGCTTTCATTTGAATGCTTGTTCTGGAAATGCGAGCTTTTATGGATCTAATGACACTTTGTATTTTTTGCCAGTTACATTATTTTGCTATAGCCATATTGTCTGCGGACATTCTTGATCAGGATACTTTTGTTTTTGTCCTCCAGATATGTGCACCAAGTAAATTTTCCAGTTGGTATTACAGCGGAACTTATTTTGAGAAAAGTAACTGGAACCTTAACAATAAGTGGCTTATGTGGAGCAATTCCATTGCACAGGGGCTTATGTTGTTTTGTTGCTCACAGCTGGTTAACCCTGAACAAAGTTGTCTTTAGATTGACTGCTGAACGTTGCTAATAACATTGAATAGGTTGATATTATGCTTGATGCATAATAATAGATATGTTCCCTGACAACACCTAAAATCTTGTGTTTCCTGACCAGTTGTGTCCGAGAACAATATTGACATTTTGCATGAGAATATACAGTGTACCAAGGTTGATACACAGTGCACCTAGGTTGATACACAGTGTACCTAGGTTGATACACAGTGTACTAGGTTGATACAGATACTTGTTGGTTGTCTACACAAGCTGTACAAGAACCCAATGCTTACTGTGCATTCCTGTAAGCAGAATGTGTTGGTAATAAAATACCTAGCATAGGTGATAAAACTCTTGTCGGTTATGTTGTGATAATTTGCACTGTTGTAAATGTTGTAACTAACTGGTACTTACATATTTGGTATTATTTATTTTAGAGCAACAAGTCATTGCATTCCCATTGATAGCTATGTTAATGTTTTGTCAGATCATAAGGAAATTGTTGCATTCAAGAATCTGAAAATTCTCCACAGTCGATGTCATTGATAAGCTATAACATTTCGTCAAAATTTAATACCCACAACTCTTAAAATGTCCACATTAAACAAAATGGCCATGCTTCTCTGTACACAACCATGTTGTGTTAATAAAAATAGTAAATCACTAACTACAGTCCTCCAAATATCGTGTACAACATTTCACTGCCAATGCCATGCTAGCACTCAACCTGCTGGGATGCCCAATATGTTATACACAAAGTTTCTTTAAGTATCGCTAGTTTCTAGGTCCTCTACTGAACCCTGACTATAGTGCAATTATAAAATATTGTACTTTCAATTCGGACACTCTGGGTTTGAATCTCGTTATCATTCACCCCCGGGTAGGAATGTTATCTTAAGTTAAACTCCATCTAAACTTGTAGAAGCGTTCAGCTCTGCTGCCAATACTGCGCAAAGATCATATATATACATAATTATCCACTACTCTCTACAGCAAAGTAGTCCCTACATCATACCTTTTAGATTTAAATAACTTGAAAGTGAACGAACTTGTCCAAGGTTCCAAATAACAACAAGTACAGAATTCTGAGTCAGATACTTTCATTAATTAATTAACATAACTATTTAATTCAACATTTAAACTAGAATAATAAATATTGATGTCGTAATAGTTAAGTTAACAGTGTCGCCACCTCACGGAGTTCGTCAACCAAAGTTACACTGGCTATCGTGATGTCGAATTACCCCGATAGAGGGCGCCTAAAATTTAGGCCGTCGGTCACCCTTGGATGCTCGCATAAACAATAAACCACTAGGTTCGATCTTTTCCCGTAAAACGGGCGATGTAACGAACCACGGTAACACCGGGCCTGATAACATAACACATAGCGACCAAGATTCTGTTTTCGTAAGTGAATGATTATGGTATATAGTCTATGTTGTTGTTTTGCCACGTACAGGTAGGATTAGGCATTAGCGATAGTCGGCTTATCAATATGCGCTGTCGCAACACGATTCAAAACCATAGGCATAGTCATAGTCAGTAGGCGTAAGCGTATACCGTCGTAGGCTAATTGGAATAGTAGGAGCCGCATATGATACATATTGATTCTACTGCCTGCGACAGTGTGCGTTTCGCTTAGCCTTTGTGTCTCTATTTAAAATAATTATAATATAATCGAATAATTACAATTCGTGCTAAAAAAAATCGCCGGTGTTTACAAAACAAGGCCAGGTACGCTCGACTGCAACGAGAACCGGTGCTGCCATCTTTTGGAATATATGTATAATATAGACGGCTGATTCCGTCATTACCAGCTTTCACTACCCTTGGCATATCCCTTTAAAACACGCTCTTTTAACGTCAGCCAATGAAATTATCCACGAGGAGTGTGGTCGACTTTCGGTCATGTGATAATATTTAGGGTGATTTCAGCCACACGTTGTTCGTGTTACAGGTGTTTAGATTCCCACCAGTCGTGCATCCGTTTTCAAATGGCGTGTTCTCGCAGCTGACGTATATAGTGAGGACTGGCGGAGTAAATTGCTATAATATTATAGTTGGACTCCACTCACTCCCACGTTATGCGGAAACGACCAGCCAGGGATGCCGTAGCGCAATGACATCTAGCTTGCGAGGATGCCAACAATGCCACCGACGAGTATATTTTCACCCATAAACAATGCTTACTAAGAGGAAAATGTGATGCCTTCATACATTTTACAGTGTACAAATGTACAAAGCATTTGTTAAATGTTATAAGTCTTTACCGGTACACATTTTGTAATGGTAACACTATCTCCACTATCTCTGACAACAACTATTTTCCTTTGCAGCTGTTCTGATTTCTACAAACGACCAGTGCAGGCTGCACACATGCAGTGAAAAGTAGTCTAGGAAAAAAATTAGATCTGTATTAACATATTACTTTCCGTAAATGAAACGAGACCATGTTATATGACAAATATCTTGACTTCGTGTGTTTCAGTCTTGCGTATTCTCTAAACCGGTGTATCCTTTCATGTGTTTTGTGCACGTTTTCCCCCCAGTGTGCAATAAATTGCATTTTGAGTTTCTTTCGAACACGGCCGACAAACCAGCAGAAGTAGAGTAGGTCGTACTCCTGTTGATGTGTGTGACAATCTCTTTTCTCCAGCGGAACCCTTTTACTGCAGAGGGAACTGGGTGCGTGTGGACACCGCATTCTCCCTCACTATACAGCCATGTAGCATGTAATCACTCCAGTTATGCCGTGTCCTTACTCGTTTCGTTTCTATGCCCAGGGTGCCGGTGTCATGGGTAACCGCTACACGTCGCCACTGCGACAAGCCATACGCAGCAACGACCCGAATACACTGCGAGAGATCTTGGAAGAGGCGGGGGAGGGCGCGCCCGACCTTATCAACGAAGACTACAGCGCTGACTGCCTCCTCGGCTTCTGCAACTGCCAACGCAACCTCCATTCACCCCTCCTATCCGCCATTACCTTCTCGAAAGGTTGCGAAATCGTCGAGATCCTGCTCAAATATGGCGCCGATCCGACCTTGACCGGCGCCTGGCAGCAGACGGGGCTCCACCTGGCGGGACGCCAGAACAACCTGCCTATCGCCAAGTTGTTGATCAAATATCACGCCGACTTGTATCAGACGGATTGCGATTCTCACTACCCGATTCACGCTGCGGCTTTATCACCGGCGTCGACGCGAGACAGAAATGTCGATGTGTTAACTTACTATCTCGAGGAAATCGGCAAACCGGAAGACATTGCCCTGAAGAACGGTTTCGGGAATACTCCGCTACACGAAGCGGCCAGATGGGGTAACGTCACCTCCATTCGCTATCTGCTCGAGCACGGCGCTGATCCACGGGAGAAAAATAATACGGGACAGACGCCTTACGACATGGCTCATAGCGACGAAGTAAAACAACTTCTAATCGTACCGCCGTCAACAAATTAATTATTTACGTGGCATATATTTCTATACAGTATTTTTGTAAAATGTATGTGATATTTATGCATAATAAACAAGGCAATTGTCATTGAAGATGGAGTAAGACATTTCTCGATCTTTCCAGCTTGTATTTTCTTCAAAATCTTGTGGAATGATGTATTGGAACAATATATAGAGCATACAGTAAATGCCTTGTTTACGTACCTTGTTATTGATGTAATAAATTGATGGAGTTATTGTAAAAAAAAATCGATTAAACATAGATAGAACAATGACAACACAAGGTTATTTTCGATTTGAAGTGTACGATTTGAAGTGTATCTATAGTCTGGCGTGCCAGTTTGGAAAGTATTCCCCCAGCCTCGGACGTGTAAATCCAACTGTGACAATAAGGTACCCAAAACGTGTCAACGCAAATCTGTGGCGAAATGTTGGAGCCACTTCGAAAACTTAACTCCTTCTCATCTCTCTATTTCGAAAACTTCACTCCCTCTCACCTCTCTAATCCGAAAACTTAACCCACCCTCTCATCTCCTCTCATCTCTCTATTTCGAAAACTTCACTCCCTCTCATCTCTCTATTTCGAAAACTTAAACTCCCTCTCATCTCTCTATTTCGAAAACTTAAATCCCCCTCTCAACTCTCTATTTCGAAAACTTAAATCCCCCTCTCACCTCTCTATTTCGAAAACTTAAATCCCTCTTATTTCTCTATTTCAAAAACTTAAATCACTCTCATCTCTCTATTTCGAAAACTTAAGTCCTCTCCTCACCTCTCTATTTCGAAAACTTAACTCCCTCTCATCTCTCTATTTCGAAAACTTAACTCACCCCTCTCACCTCTCTATTTCGAAAACTTAACTCCCTCTCATCTTTCTATTTCGAAAACTTATCTCTCTATTTTGAAAACTTACCTCCCTCTTATCTCTCTATTTTGAAAACTTACCTCCCTCTTATCTCTCTATTTTGAAAACTTAACTCCCTCTTATCTCTCTATTTTGAAAACTTACCTCCCTCTTATCTCTCTATTTTGAAAACTTACCTCCCTCTTATCTCTCTATTTTGAAAACTTAACTCCCTCTTATCTCTCTATTTTGAAAACTTACCTCCCTCTTATCTCTCTATTTTGAAAACTTACCTCCCTCTTATCTCTCTATTTTGAAAACTTAACTCCCTCTTATCTCTCTATTTTGAAAACTTACCTCCCTCTTATCTCTCTATTTTGAAAACTTACCTCCCTCTTATCTCTCTATTTTGAAAACTTACCTCCCTCTTATCTCTCTATTTTGAAAACTTACCTCCCTCTTATCTTTCTATTTCGAAAACTTCACTCCCTCTTATCTCTCTATTTTGAAAACTTACCTCCCTCTTATCTTTCTATTTCGAAAACTTCACTCCCTCTTATCTTTCTATTTCGAAAACTTACCTCCCTCTTATCTTATCTCTCTATTTTGAAAACTTACCTCCCTCTTATCTCTCTATTTTGAAAACTTACCTCCCTCTTCTTTTCTTCCTTTTTATCTTACAAGCACGCGCGCGCGCGCGCACACACACACACACACATACCGCGCACGCACGCACGCACGCACACACTGGAGACTGGGCATTTGCCTCCCTGTAAGCACTATTCTATTTAAAATTACCTTGATTTAGATGTGCACGCTAATGCCATTTTGTTGGGACTCGAAGAAGTGTGAGCCATATGAATAAGACAGCGCAGGACACTTCCACTTGTCCAATGTTGCTGTAATGTTAATGGCGCATATACAAATAGCTTGGCGATATGTGGCGCCACGCTGCGGGAGCTAGAGAGTTGCCACGGAAGTGACGTAACATTCGCAAAACGTCATTTCCGCCCACCGCTACCATCGCAAAAGCCTACATGCTGGACATCTTTTAGGATTAACCCGGAGTACAACTATACAGTACTGTGGACAGAGAAGGAACACATTCGAAGGATTTGGAATGACATTGTGATGCAATCGCAGCGGTAAGTTAAAATTTGGTAAAGGTTTACTTATCGTGGTTTGTCAGGACCTAGCTTGCCTACTGCTACCCTCCTAAGAATTACACCACTTAGTCACAACAAAGGAAGTGAATATTTGAAAGTAGATGTTTAATTTTAATTACGACATCAAATACCTGTCAACATATTGTCGCCTCGACCGGGTCTAGCTAAGTTTAAGTATAAACGTCTCGCGAAAGTGCTGCGTACGTACCATAAAACTAAACGTCTACGAAGAATAGCCAAATTAACTTTGCGCCAACAGTTGCGGTAAAAAAGTTAACAAAGACACAATTAGGTTTCACATTTATTTGTATGAATGTCATTGATTGTCTGCGTTTGCTTCGTTAAGTTTCACTCATTAGTGTTCTCACGACCGCGCGGGGGAGCTAGTCCGTCACCGTGTCGTCTGTAACACCTCCACCATAACAAGCCGGGAGCCACTCGGGTTTGTTATGACGAAGGTCCAGTCTTCACGGCGGTCGAACTAGAGACTTTGATGTCCACATCTCCCGTCCGCTCATTGCCGTGTTGTGTGGTGCAGAACTGGTGTTGACTAGATCTACGGGTGTGTTTTGTGTGCGCTGGTATCTGGCGACGAGGTACGGGCACACTTGCCGGGTCGTGTGTCTATGGGACGCCGGCAGCCATACTCTTCATAACGGGTACGAGGCAGTTGTTCCACGCGAACGAGTCGAAGTTGTCGATGATGACGGGAAGTCCATTGAGTATAATCTCCCCGAGCAACTGCAAAGAGCAGAACCGTTCATTCAGGAAACACTGCCAAAATTTATTAGTAAATATAAACAAATGATCTTCTAATTTCTCCTTATAAATGTATCTTTCTTCCCGAACCTCTCGTGTGTGTGTGTGTGTGTGTGTGTGTGTGTGTGTGTGTGTGTGTGTGTGTGTGTGTGTGTGTGTGTGTGTGTGTGTGTGTGTGTGTGTGTGTGTGTGTGTGTGTGTGTGTGTGTGTGTGTGTGTGTGTGTGTGTGTGTGTGTGTGTGTGTGTGTGTGTGTGTGTGTGTGTGTGTGTGTGTGTGTGTGTGTGTGTGCCTGCTCTATGTCTCCCTCCCTGTTCCTCCCTCCCGCTGCCCCCTCCCTTTATCTCCCTCCCTCCCCTTTCCCTTCCTCCGCCCATCGCTCGCGCCCTCGCTCCCTGCTTCCTTCACACCCCCAATCCCCCATTCACTCTATCTCTTTCCCTCCCTTCGCTCCCTCCCACATTTTTCCCGTCCTCCCTCCATCCTTCTCCCTATTGTCTAGCGCCCTCCCTCTATATCTCTCTTCTCTCTCTCTCTCTCTCTCTCTCTCTCTCTCTCTCTCTCTCTCTCTCTCTCTCTCTCTCTCTCTCTTTCTCTCTCTCTCGCTTCCTCTCTTCATCCTCAGTTCTATTCCTTCCTCATTCGTATTCATTCTCATTCCTCGCCCTATCAATCTACGGAAAGACTTAATGTCTGAACTTTCACAAGGTTCAAAACAACAGCGAGGGGATTCGAACCAGGGACATATATCGAGTGAGCTCTAACCACTGCGCCACTACGTTCTGCTATAAAGCGTTATCCCGAAGGATCCATTCTAGCTGCATTTCCACCATCCGACAACCAATACGGACTGAGCCGCGCTGTAGGGTCTACTGACTAAGGATGGGACGAATCTAGAATTTGATTCGAATCGAGTCGAATATCGTCGAAATTTCGAATAAGAATCGAATAATAATATTCAGTGGCTCCAAATTCGATTAGAACACTGGACGGTGTCGAGATGTCTTACCGGGACCGCGTTGCAGGCGAGTTTTACGCGAGCTTGGTTTGTGAAGTTTATTTATTCGTTTAAATAATGTTAGTGATTTTATTTTATAACCTAATGTGTGTAATACTGTGTATACATAATAAAATATTACATACATATACGTATGAGATATGCGAGGAGTAGTTTGGCGGTTGTAGTTTTTTTCATAGTTAAGTCAGAAAGTAAAAGATCGCCAGGGACCGATTTTGCGGCGGAGAATATGAAGGAACATATTCAAGCGATATTCGCTTATATAGCTGCGAATTTTCGAGTCGAATTGAATAGCGACAAAACGTTCAAATATTCGAAATTTCGAATACGAATCGAATATTCGTATGCGAGTAGCTTTACTACTCACATCAAATGCCCCGGATGTGACTCCGGCGTACACGGCGTGCTGGTCAGCCAAGTGGGACAGCAACTTCTCCAGGGTCGGTCGGTTGTCCAGGTAGTTGACGAGCATGTCCAGACCGGACATGACGCGCATGATGTGACCACTGAAGAGCGGACCCTCGAAGTCGTCGACGTTGACTCGCTTGTAGAGAGCCGTGGCGCCCGGAGCACGCGCGAACAGACTGAGACAGAGGACGGTATTTCGTGAGGACTACACGAGGCGGCCAGATGATTAACAACGATAATAATTCCGTTGTAGCTCTTACAGTTTTCCGGCGTTATAAACGTTCCGATTGGCGTTTGTGCGCATGCGCAATAAATGTAAAATCATCAATGTCCAGCGAAACAACAAAGCATTTTCGGTATAAATGTCACGGACTGTTCGTTAACTCTCCTATGATGATTACTGTGAACTTGTGAAGAGTTTCTAAATATGTCTTTCAAAGCAATAACATATTACGTTTTTTTATCAATCACTGTCGCGGATTATGGCGCATTACAGTCACGTGATTTATGCTTGTTATCAAAATATGCCTCAAAACGAATAACTTTGTTGAGAGGTTATATACATCCTAACGAACAACCCGTAGTATTTATGCCTCAACTGCTTTGTCTTTTCGCTGCACATTGATGATTTTACATATATCGCGCATGCGCAGAAACGTCAATCGGAATGTTTATAGCGCCGGAAATATGTAAGTGCTACACCGTGTCTTAACGTAGCGCTTTTTAAGTAACGAAATCACAATCAAAGCTTTTCACATTAACATGACGTGTTGACTAAATCTAAATTAGGAATAAGTGAAATAAATAAGCTAAGATAAATAATAAATTCAGCTAAAATAAATAATTACAAAAGCTAAGATAAATAAATAAAGTAGGTTGCAAAAATACAGTTTTAAACAATCCATGATTAGATGTTTGGTGTTAGGGTTGAAAGTGTATTCAAACAATTCATGGTCAATCGAAGTCATAGCTGGAATAGTTGGTGGGACGCCGAATGAGGTCGTGATTTGGTAATAATCGATGCAGACAAAATAACAATAACAAGGAGGAAACAAAATGGAGACAAAACGGAAAGAGCTTAACGATAACACCACACTATCTGTCACCACATCAGGACCAGGACACACGGAGACCACCGTGTAGGCTCTACGTTCACTTCACTGACCATTTTGTCTAAACGTACACGTATGAATGATGAAATTCTACTTACGCGGTGAAGATGGCACGGCCTCCAGTCAACTTGATCTGCGAGTCGGACCCGAGACTGACTGCCTTATTCCATTGCTTCTTCACCGTCTTGGCGTCCTCGACCGAGCACGAGTCAAGAAGAGAACCCATGCAGACGGACAGTCCGCAGGCGACCAACAGAAGGGCAGCGAGCTGACGCATGTTTCTGTCTAACACACAACAACGCAATATGACACATGCCATTCCTTAGTTCTTAGTTCTTAGGAGGTTTCCTCCTAACAGCCTAAACTTGGGCTAACGCAGGAGTTGTCCTCTAGAATTAGTGAGTCCACTGCAGGTTACACATTTACCCACGTGTGGGATATTTCACTTCCCCTGGCATAGACACAAGGTAGAAAGGGACCACCGGGTTTTAGCGTCTCTTCCGAAAGACACAGGCAAATGTGGGGTGAACGAAATTGCCTTAGTTTCGAAACGGCGGTAGGTGGGATTGAACCACCGTCCCCTCGACTGACAGTCCGGCGCTCTACCGCGCGACCACCGCTCCCCACACAATCAATGGATCAATCATTAGTCAAACAATGGATCAATCAATCAACCATTCAAACAGCATATTTGTAAATCTAACTTGACTGATCTCTCACCGATGAGCAACGCCAATGGACGAAACCCTACATTGATGTCATCATCGGACGCGATGGACAGGAGAGAGACATTAGTATATCAATCAGATAATCAAATAAACTACCTGTTAGCTAGCAGTCGAGCGATCGATCGGTAAATAAACCGGTTGTCAGTCGATAAGCAATAAATCAATCGACCAATCAATCAATCTATTAGTCAATCATTCAAATAAGCAAATAACCTAACAGTCGAGCGATCGATCGGTATACAAACCGGCTAGTCGGTCAATAAGCAGGAAATCAGTCAATCAAGAAAAGTGACGATCAGTCAATCGATCGGTCACAAAATAACTAGCATGTCGTTGGTCTGTTCCTTAAAAGGTTTTGTAATACGTCCTATGGTTTTAAGTACATTCCTGCAATATACTTCTAATTGCAGCCGGAATGATGTACACGCTTTGCACCACTTGGACAATGCGCGAATTATGAACCAGGACTTTATCCATTAACAAATAATATTATGAAGGTTATTGGGTTTGCGCACAATTGATACTTTATAAGTAAATTGTCGTATACAACTAGATAATTGTAACAATAAAATGGTTCGTTGTTTCTTGTAAGCACGAATCAGTATAATACTTTCACGTATTTGATTATTCCAGGCTTGAGAAGAACATATATATATATATATATATATATATATATATATATATATATATATATATATATATATATATATATATATATATATAGCATCATTATAATCATAAACTGGCCTTAATGTGGGATTGGAGTACCACATATGTCCGTACTTCCGTATTTAGAAATCAGTCGCTACCAATGTTAACAATACAATCTGCCAAAGAAATGCAAGGTTTATGGTAACAAATTACAATTGACGACTAAAAGTGGTATAAAATTCAAAGTTTGCTAATTTACACACAATGCTGCAGTAACTATACCGATTTTGGATACAGCGATTTAAAGCTATTGTACAATGTCTTATAGAACAAAGGCAGAAACATAATTGCGACGAGTAAAACTGTTTGCAAATCATTCCAATTCCGTTAATTAATACACAAAATAAATGATAATAAACTGTAAGTACAACTCCAAATCTACAGAGTTGGCTTGTACTGTCAAATTGAACAACAGCAGAAACGAAATTGTCAAATGACAACACTCACTTGAGTTAGCGGCAAGAGTGTGGCTCCACGTCTACCAGAAGTGCACAGCTGCCGAATCCTGCGACAGATCGAGCTTATAAACCCTTCCCCGGGGTTGCCCCGACATATATTCGGGTCACTGTTCGGTGGGAACAATGCTAGAATGATTACTCAACTTCAACTTATTCAATGACCAACGGTCAAGCGATTGTTGTCCACGGCCAATAACACGGTTGTTGATGTCGTGTTGACGTAGGTTTGTCCTGAAGCGATACCACGGGTTGGATATGAGAGGCGAGAGGGACATAAACATGGATCCTATCTCGGAAGTAGGATGTCGGGCAACAGATAGATACATGCCCACACACACGCATGATCGCATGCACACAAACACGTTCTCGTAGGCGTGTATATGTATATGTATACGTATGTGCATAAATAGCACACAGATGCATGCTGCGAAAGCCTTATTACGTTCCATAATATTTTGTATAGACATTTGTAGAACACTTACATAAATCTACAAAATGTGTGTGGATTTCGATATCGTTTTTAATGTTAATCTAATTACAAAGTATATAATGTTTATAAGCACATCAGTTTATATATTTTAAATAGTATTCCTACATACAATTATTGCTACGTAATGTTTTGTCTTAATGTAAAAGCTGTTGAATGCTACAGAACAAAATATGTTATGGAAAATGTTCCGCAACATTCTGTGGACTATATTATATAGCATATATTCTATAGCTATTCTATATTATGTTTGCTAAGGGTATGCAAACGTACCAAAATTCATTACCCAGCCCATCTAAATAAAATAACCTAACTATAAATTAAAAAAAATCGTATTGGTATCGATTTCAATATTATAAATGGTGTAACGTACCAGAACAACTTTGCATACATTCCATCAGTAAAACAGGTTAATGACAAAAACACGTGTGGATACGTTGCGTGATATGGTGCCCTGCTACATTTCGGTGGCGTAGGTGTTCGTTACCACGACTACATTTTGGCAACGTATGGTGGGTCAAGCCGACCCGTTTAGACACAAACACGGCCTGACCCATTTGTTTTGATGTAAGGGGCCCTTCTCTAAAATGGTCTGAGTTTATTTTTATCGTTCTGCGCATTCATACTACCTCCATTTCGTGCTAATATACACTTGGTATACATCATTAGATATTTCGCGACTATACTTCAGGCAATGCAGGTTTATCGATCTAATGTCCAGTAGCTAACACTTACACTTGCTCTTGAATCTAGAGTCAGAAAAAAAGAAAACATCGGAGTCATTATATCATGTAGAACAAACTAAGCATTGCTTATCGGATGGATGTCAGTGCGTGTGTGTTGTTAGGGTTGTAATGAAATGTTAAGCCATGCAACAAGAATTCGCAAGAAGAATGTTGTATATGCAATTTTGCCTTTAAAATTGTGACACAAATGCCTAACAGAGAGTATAATTAATTTAAAGATTATATATTAAGAAACTCTCCATCCGATTTCATAGGCTATTATAGACGTTATTCATGCTATGGCACTCTACCATTCTTAGATGCTATTAAAAGTAATTGTTTAACAGAAAGAAATTGTTCCAACCTACATTCTCTGGGTGAGATAATCTCAGATGCCGCCATTTGTTTAATAAATTGTGTACGCATCTGTCTAGACAAAAAAAATACAAAGTACCAGTCTTTTTGTATAAAACCGGTAGCAACTGTTACTAATCCCCATACGAATGCTATGCACACTGGTATTATTCAGGAAGTATATGTATTGTTAGAATAATGACATATATTGTTAGAATAATGACCCTTAACAAACAAACAAACAAACACACAAACAAACAAACAAACAAACAAACAAACCGACAAACATTGTTTTATAATATAGACATATGATGCTACTTTATTTTAACATTCATACTGACGAAAACAAAATCTACATCAATAAATATTTACTGTAAAATACAGAAATAATATAATGTAGACAATTAGAATTTTACACCAGGCGGACCTGTTAAATCGACATGAGCCCACCCGCACGTTAGGTGCTACCTATGCTCACCTGCTAGAGAGGGTGATGTGTTAGATTTCTAATCAAGGTGGCATAGCTTTGTTACGGGCAGTGCCACCCTCTGGAACGATCTGCACCTTTTAATTTAACAATGTGAGCCCAAAACGAAAGTTTTCATTCATTTTGTGTGAAATATTTAATGAGCAATAGCAGTTTTCAACTCATGCCTTAATATTGCATAATATGCAATGCTGTCGAACCTGCATATACGTACACGAATACAGTAGTATGCGCGTACAACACACCTTGCTCGTGTTATTGGAAAGAAGTATTGCTCTTAGGGTTACTAGTTTAGATATGGAACAACATTGATTCGATTCAAACCATACTTATATATCAGAATTTCTATGTGTGCATCAACCTGCAATTCACATCTTTTTTTTCGTGGAGCGTGTCAAGAAATAAATACAATAACTGCCGAACAAAAATATTTCACTTCTCAAGTGTTAAATAAAATCAATTTCTCTGCGGTTTGCCCAATGATGGTACAGCATTTATGAAATTTTATTATTATGATTATTATCATTGTCTATACGTTTATCGGAATGGCACCATTTGGCACGACATACAGATTTAGAAACAGCGTGCTGAGGGCATTGCCACTCAACCACGGGAGACTACGTCTGCACAGCGATGACGGTAACCATGATGTGTATACATATTTGTACATATTTATTGAAACATTCATCCTAGTAGTGTCTGTCATATAGCTACTGACTAGATTTAGTGCTAAACGTAATTAGAAATGACCAAAAACACCTTTTTATCAGTAAACTGACGGATTAATTACTGGTGTGGGACAGCTTGACGGATGTCACGTGACTAATTTGAATTGTGACGTCTAGTTCTGGAGCAAACAATTCCCAACTTAATATTATAATATTTTTTATTCAGTAAGCCTATATGGTGACTATAATTATTATTGCATTCTCTTTTGATCTATGTGATTCACACCACCACCAGAGTGTTTCGTTTATTACTACATTATTACAAGGAGTTTAATATTATGACCATCATGAATCGCCGTGACATATGGAAGACTGCACTTCATGCGTCTAAGTTCAACGCGAAAATATTGTGTTAGGCACATATCAACATAATATTATTTCATATTTTACAAATCGTTTACAAATGTAAGGAAAAGTGCAAACGGTCTTATTTTTACTACATGAATGTTTGCATTTCTATTTTTATGCAGGTAATAAAATTATAATGTATTTAGCTGTTCTCTATGGGATAGCACGTGATATTGATAATTATGTGTTAATTATGTTTGTCTCAATCCCTCTTCTATACTATATTTGGATTTTATCGGTGTTGAAAACTTGATACTTCACTATAATTATTTATTACTATTATTTGATATTAGTATTGATGTTAACTACATATTTTATCAACAAGATTTGTTGTATGTATGCATGTATGCATGTATGTATGTATGAATGTATGTATGTGTGTGTGTGTGTGTATGTATGTATGTATGTATGTATGTATGTATGTATGTATGTATGTATGTATGTATGTATGAATGTATGTATGTATGTATGTATGTATGTATGTATGTATGTATGTATGTGTGTATGTGTGCATATGTATGTGTGTATGCATGCATGCATACATACATGCATGTATGTATGCATGTATGTATGTATGCGTGTAAGCATGCATGTATGCTTGTTTGTACGTAAGAGTGTTGAGGATAATGGCCCATTGAAAAATCACGGTATACCACGTGATATGGTTACCATAATGAAATAAAGCTTTTACTAATACTTACAACTCACTTAGATCATTTTTATTATTATTATGTGTTCTAAGAATCATAATGATCCAATTAAATACAATTATGTTTATTGTATTCCATATGCATTAGAACCTGGCGAATATTACGGATGAGATATCTCACCCTTCCAAAGGCCCACAAAACATCTCGTAGGCCGACTGGATCTTCTTTCAGAAGTGTTGGGAGGTTAGACATAATCCAAAAATAGTGAGGCTTCACTATCGGCAACCCGTCAACGTGTGTTTATTCTTATTACAATGTGTTGAAAGACACCAATCACATTTCGCGCATTAATCCATTACGCAAGTAGCGGAGTGAGCAGCCACCGACTGAGAGAAGCGCCGTCGTATCTACAGTGGGTTATGTATACATTAACACCTAGTGGATAAGCTAGACACTATTTTGTATTTTAAATCACTAGTCGCTTAGCTGCAGACGCAACAAAGCCAACGCAACGTGTATTTTGTCTTAACAATAGACTACATTGCGTGAGTTGCAATAATGGACTTAACCATGGCACAAGACAGACTCTCGCGCTAAGTCAAAGGAACTTACATGACATCTAACATAATCGATCTGATAGGTCGCATAGCATCAAAGACCAAGAGTACTCGAAGGTCTGTGACTGCTGTAGATTTCCGCGCAGTCTGACGGGAATGGAAACATGGATCTACGTGACCGACGTACAGATTGTTAAGAAATTTGGTAATGTAGATCCGGGAATAACAGAGGTGATATACACGGTGAAATCTCACTAATGACGACGACGTGTCAAATGTGTACCAGGTGAAACATCAGTGACGTTTTCCCCAATGTGGAGATGTTGCTACGGATATGACGTTGGGTATAATAATTGTTACGGGGAAACGTATAACTTACCAAATGGAAAGTGACCAAGGGCAAGGAGGAGCGCTTGTCAGCACTGCTCCAAAACAGACGATCTCAACTGAATTACGGAATTTAAAGTCCATACGTTGGCTGTCTCTGACTGTTTTCATCAGACAAATGGTTGAAAATGAACTCTTGCACGACATCTTCTATTTTCCTGGATTACTTAGTGGTATATCATTTGTATGCAGGGTGTTGCATTCTGGCTGTGGTTTCTTGTTTGCCATCGTACTTTGCATCTACTAACTGTGTATGTGTGTGTGTGTGTGTGTGTGTGTGTGTGTGTGTGTGTGTGTGTGTGTGTGTGTGTGTGTGTTTGTACGTACGTACGTACGTACGTACGTACGTACGTATGTATGTATGTATGCATACATGCATGCATTCATGTATTTACGTAAAAATGCATATATATATATTATATATATATATATATATATATATATATATATATATATATATTATATATATATATATATTATATATATATATATATTATATATATATATATATATATATATATATATATATAGAGAGAGAGAGAGAGAGAGAGAGAGAGAGAGACAGAGAGACAGAGACAGAGACAGAGACAGAGACAGAGAGTGCCGTCGTCGACAACAGTCTATCATTATTTTATCCAACATACTTGATTAAACGCTATAGACCGTGTATTCGAGGCAATGCAACGTTTCTCTATCTTAATTTTAGGCACACGATTTGGGAGCCCTACATAGCATAATTTATTATACCGGGGAATGTTATCATATGACGGTATAATTATACGTGTATTCAAAACTGTTGGCTCCACAACGAAACATCTTCCGTTGATCTGTTCGGGGTTCGCCAATATTTGCGGCTGCTCCTGAAAGAACATAAGAATATGGGGTGAATTTCGTTCAAAATGTAAACATAGAAATATATTGCAAAACTCGCTTATGTCCATTGTGGCTGGAATGCGGATTTGTGTAATGCAATTGCAATTACATTACGTGTGTCTTGCCTGTGCCTTTTCAGAAACCACTTTGACTACTATCGTCACAGTTAGTCTGATTAATATTTGGTTAATTTGAATATTAACGCTGTGTAGATGGACTCATGTATACCCAGGATATTTGCGTCGATATTAAATGAGCCGATTTCCAATCAGATCAATGCACGCATGACTCAAAGTAAGCTACATCTGCCAAATCGACTGGTTTCGCAGAAGTACATCCGGATAACTGTTACGTCACCATATCAGAGTTCGTATCTACGTGAGTACATGACGTTGTGGAGAACCGTTTGTAGATACACTCTGTCGCCCCCTAGTGAGACTGGGAGACATTACCCTGATTGTACCTGCGATGACACTTCACCGTTGTACTTTGACCCACGATGTCTGTCGTGCGCCATACGTAGTGTGGACATGTAATGCAACACACACATACACACACACACATATTATATATATATATATATATATATATATATATATATATATATATATATATATATATAGTATATATAGTATATATATTATATATATATATATATATATATATATATATATATATATATATATATATATATATTATATTGCTTACGAAAAATGAGCACATTATTGCAGCAAACCGTTCATACAATATTCTACCAGTTTTGCGGCAGCTTCAAATGTGTCACTTAGGATGGGCCTGTGAAAGGGTCTTATGTTTTCATCCCTCGTTTTTTGTTTGCTCGACGTTCCACTACCCACATTTTCGTCTTTGAATCATCCTCTGTATTGCGTCATTTGTAAAAAAAACACGAAATTTACTAACAATCAGAAACGTGGTTCGTTTGAACCGGGATTTGACAACCGTTAGTTTGGTTGGATGAAGCATATAGGCAGATAACACTCGCACATGCACTTGCTCACGTAATTCACGCAGGCTGTTGACTCACTGACATACTAACATGGGCCTACAATGGCCCTACATAGACTGAAGAGCGCACGCACACGTATATATATACATACATACATATATACATATATATATATGTATATATATATATATGGGTGTGTGCGTGTGTGTATGAATGTCATATATATAAATATATCTATATATATATATATATATATATATATATATATATATATATATATATATATATATATATATATATATATATATATTATCTATACATATATATATATATATTATGTATATATATATATATATATATATATATATATATACATACATACATAAATACATACATACATGCATGCATTCATGCAGTAATGCACGCATACATGCATACACACATACATATACACATACACAATCCATCCATCCATCCATCCATCCATCCTTTCATACATGCATGCATACATACATACATACATACATACATACATACATACATACATACATACATACATACATACATACATACATACATACATACATACATACATACATACATACATACATATACTATGTACACCATGCATACAATAAACACACGCTCCAGTACGCTCGCAGTCGGACACACACACACACACACACACACACACACACACACACACACACACACACACACACACACACACACACCGATAAACTGACTGACTGACTGACTGACTGACTGACTGACTGACTGACTGACTGACTGACTGACTGACTGACTGACTGACTGACTGACTGACTGACTGACTGACTGACTGACTGACTGACTGACTGACTGACTGACTGACTGACTGACTGACTGACTGACTGACTGACTGACTGACTGACTGACTGACTGACTGACTGACTGACTGACTGACTGACTGACTGACTGACTGACTGACTGACTGACTGACTGACTGACTGACTGACTGACTGACTGACTGACTGACTGACTGACTGACTGACTGACTGACTGACTGACTGACTGACTGACTGACTGACTGACTGACTGACTGACTGACTGACTGACTGACTGACTGACTGACTGACTGACTGACTGACTGACTGACTGACTGACTGACTGACTGACTGACTGACTGACTGACTGACTGACTGACTGACTGACTGACTGACTGACTGACTGACTGACTGACTGACTGACTGACTGACTGACTGACTGACTGACTGACTGACTGACTGACTGACTGACTGACTGACTGACTGACTGACTGACTGACTGACTGACTGACTGACTGGCGGACACAAGCATGGAAGCTGGAACGAAGTAGCACGAAAATGTGTCACCTGCACATGACCAGTAGATACAGATGGCCAGTGGATACAACGGTCAGTGTTCCAAAGTGCACGCGCACAGAAAAACAACAGAACATGTGTCCGTCAACAGCGATGTTATCTCGGTGGCGTAAACAAAACACGGCCGCGGAACAATGCATTGTAGCCACGCGGCACGCTCTCACAGAACAGGGTCGAGACGACCGTGCCTGTTTTTCACAAAGATATCCCGTTACATCCGGCACAATGGCGGGGCCCGGCACGCAGCTAATCTACGTGTTTGGGTTCCCGACGTGTGCCTTAATCGCCAGACGCCAAAAAAGCGAGCCGGGTTTTGTAAAAAAAAAAGCCTTATCTAGATCTCTAACACGGAATGCATTTATTTCGCTAGCAACTACGGTTACATGAGTAACTATGATTCTGAGATGATCTGTTGTTAACATTATGATAGACTGAAATTAATTCCAACACAAAACGTGTTAACGTCACAAATTTCACCTCTTGTTCTTGTAAACGTCATGAGGTATCACTAAAATATATTTTTTCAGATTTATGACACATAGAGGATGTTAATGGCGGCTAATCAGTTTGAATAGTTCATTTCAAATGTTGAACGCTAAATTACTCTAAAATGCAACGTTTTGCGTTGTTTTCGTGAATTCATTAAAAGGCTATTAACGTAGATCTATAATGTTGGGTTTCGCATTAATTAATTAATTAAGTAAAATGTTTGGCCAAATATAACCTCTACGTGAAAGCACGTATTTACGGTTTCACATGTTTCTGTGTCGATGATGCTATCTTTCTTTGTTCTCTCAGAGAACGCGAGACAGACTAGGTCAATGGGTTTCAGGCTAAATGTCAGCTAGGCAATTGTTTTTTACCAAGTAACCAGTCCAAAGTACACAACCCTTAGTACACTGCGCACGTTACGTAATCTATACGAATGCCACCAATGTGGACATAAAACAGATTTATATAGAACGTCCCATGTGAAGGTGGAATCTATCGAGTCTTTGGATTATGTGCAATTCAAATAAATATATAAGACTTCTATGTATGTTACGCCACAGAAGATTATAACGAACGCAAGACACGCTATTGCCATTGTTAAATCTAAAACTTGTTTATTTTTTTCAATCAGTCATGATATTAGATTCATTGTAGGTTTTCACAATAGTTTATGTTCTTCTACACAAACATGTTATAATGTTTTTATTTTGTTTTAATATGCGTAGGTGAATTTAGATGTACGCTTAGGTGTAATAATAAATGTATTTATGTATTTCTTAATAAAACTGTCGACAACATTGGGAATAGAATGTAAAAACATAAAGTATTGAGTCATGAAACTTGGTTTCAAATTAAATAAAACATATACAATCAAACGAAGACAAGAGTTACGGTGGATAGATTGCGTTTTGATAGCAAAAATAAGGAGTAAATGTCAGACGAATAGAAACTAGTTTATAAACTAGACATAGAGCATAGGAAACACTGACATATCTACTAATTTGCGAGGGTAGAGTGGTGCATTTCTACTAAGAAATCAAATTCCCAATAAGACACAGTCCCTTGACAAAGGGTTACAATTTTAGAAGGAGACAGTGTTTACTACTCAATCTCGCAGTGAATTGAAACTTTGCTATTTAGAATAAACAGTTATTTGCAGATTAAACAAAGTAGTCCTGTATGTGATAGTTTGCTGAATAATGAATTGTGAGTTTCATTAAATGACACGTAGAGTGCATTTATAGCGCACAGGAATATGTCAAGATGTAACACCGAAATAGGATAATAGGCCTACATGAGACAAATAAAACTAATTAATGCGGAAACTAAACTACGCGACGAGAAAAGTAAGTCGAGAAAAATGTGTCTTTGGGTGTGGCAAGAAAGTAGATAGAAAAGCAGACGTTTTAATGTAGATATACACCAATGTGCGCTTTAAATGTTCCACAAGGTCACTCGGCAGAGTGCAAAGATATGTTTAAAAGGCCTCATTATTATCTTTTAAGTTATACAAATCGCTCGTCCAAACACAATAAATGTAGTCTCCTGTTAACATGTCAACTATTAAAACATAATAAACCTCGTATTTTATTTCCAATCTTGATGACCATCATCACCAGTTCCAGGTTGTTTCATGACTAATCACTCAGCAGTAAGAAATTCGTCACCAGGTTTGAGTAAACATGTCTGAGGTTACTTTGACGCGCCATATCAGACACAGGATGCTAGCAAATCTAGTTCACCAGATGGCGGACGCATGGCCCCTCTCTCGGCGAGCCGTCTTGTAATAAGGCGTGAGACCCACGGCTGGACTTATCTGGGATACCATACTGTATAATGTAGTTTAACGTGTCGATACATAATATCTTGTCCAAATGCAATATAATAAATAATCGATGTGGCTAATTATGTATACATAGCATTATATATATATATATGCATATATATGGTGTATGGTTTAAAATGCATATATTACTATAACAAATAGACATACATTATATATATATATATATATATATATATATATATATATATATATATATATATATATATATATACATGCAAACATACACACATAATATACATACATACACACAATATATACATACACCTACACATACACATATACATACATGCATGCTTGCATGCTTACATACATACCTACATACATAAATACATACACATAAATTAATCGATACATGCATACATACAAACGTATATACATACAAACCTATATACATACATACTTGCATGCATACGTACACTTACATATACACAAATACAATAACAAGTATTACCAGATCGAAAGTAAGTGATATGCCTGTTAAACACTGTGGCTCCCTGTGATGTCGAACAAGATCTCTATATATGTACAAAAACACTAGCAATCTAATTAAAATTAGTTTACAGGGACAAAAGGCCATACAAAGGTATGTCGTTATTTCTATTACGATATATGAACCAACTTCTTAAATGGAATTTCTTGATATTTTCTAATACGTATTCATGAATATAAACCCACTGTAGATATTTACACCATGCATACATACCAACATTATTTTAGACTTACACCTACATTGAAAGGTGAATGCCTACCATAATTCCATGGCTGAACATAAATATGTAAGACTAACATATCCCATAGACGGACTTGCATACATGTAGCCTACGACAAAACACAAATAGACATACCTTCAATAACGTATTTTATTTATATCAAAAAATACAATGACCTTTCAAAACCGTTAACGAAGCAAATATCCTTAGTGCAAACACATATTACGTCATAAAATTGTTGGCATAAACGACATAGCAATAATGTACTTGATTCCACGTGTTTCTCATACAGGTTAACATTGACATCACTAAATGTAATGATAAATATGAAATAAAACTAAACTTAGTTTGGTAAAATGAACACACCATTACATAATTGTTTTAATTTTGTAAAAACAACAAATCAATTTGCAAAGTTTAATGTAAAATTTCGTTACATTCCTCGCATTATTATTATCCATAAATATATTGTGTGTTTGTGTGTTTTTGTTTGATTGTTTGTTTGTGTTTATGTGTGCGTGTGTGTGTTTGTTTGTGTGTGTGTTTGTGCGTGCGTGCAAGCGTATATGTATGTATATGTACGTACATGTGTGCAGGTACGTGCGTGCGTATATAGATAGATGCATTACACGCGTAAAACACAATGAGGATGACAGTTACTATAAAAACACGTATGTGTGCGCATTTACGTGCGTGCGTGCGTGCGTGCGTGTGTTCGTGCGTGTATGGACGTGACACAGAACGATACTTAATATCACCACATGGTTTCGCGTGTGTGATTCTATGCGTGAGTGTGCATGTATGTGTAGGTGCTTATATGTGTACGTGCACGTATGTGTACGTGCGTGTATGTGAACCACGACGAGGAATCAACATGACAACACGGGTATATCCAGATGACAACGCGCGTACGTCCGTTTGTTGGCCTATGTGAGACAATGCATGCGCACGTTACAAGCCATATGAAATCTGACCTGTATTGACAAAACCTCTTCCAGTTACTGATTCCAAAGCTATTCCTGACGTCGTTATCAGAAGCAGCCATCAACAACATTTCAAGGCCAGACGAACACAAGGGCATCCCAGGTTACGACCTACACCCGTGGTCTTCTTTGAATCCTTCATCCACTAGTTTGAAGTGGAATGCGGTCAGTTACTTATATAGTGCAATGTAAAAGGTCAAAGAAGGATTCTGTGGAATGAATACTACGAGTTCAATGACTTAATTGATTTGATATATATTAAATACCATTTTTATATTGCTGAAATATGTATGTTGTATATCTTATTCCATCTATCCATCATATGTGTGACCACACATTACTGAAATAGAAAACCCCAAAGCTTTTCAAGCAGCAATAATCAACCTCTCTTTCAAGACACCCAATCACCTAAATTGCCTGTAAAACAAACAAACAAACAAACAAACAAACAAACAAACAAACAAAAACACAAAAACAACAACAAACAAACAAGCTGTAACAAACAAACAAACATACTACCTAACGCATGCGCTCAAGAAGCACTACAAACTCCTGCGTTAGCCCAAGTTTGGGCTGTTTGGACACGGACTTACATGCATATAAGTCCGTGGTTTGGAGTAAACTACCTCAGAGAGAGAGAGAGAGAGAGAGAGAGAGAGAGAGACCTCTTCTCACTTTCCGAGTATTGTGGACTCTCGGACATTAAAAGCTTTGATTGTATGTGTTAAACTCTACACTGCACGCACATTTTAATGACTCCCTAACCCTAACTCTGATCTTTACATATCCTATTTTTCCTATTAGTTTTGTGCTAAATATAATTACACACACGCACACACACACACACACACACACACACACACACACACACACACACACACACACACACACACACACACACACACACACACTCATGTTTATCATGTACGAAGCATTCAATCTAAACAAGTGGAAACTATATATTTAACCCGTTGCACAAACAATAATAAACCTATTCGTTTTATGTGGCAAAGGTCTTTACACTCTATCGGCGTATGTTTTCATTAGCTTAATATTCAAATGTTTAACAACGTACAAAAGTACGATTTTACGCGCAAACAACGGATATCTAAATTGTCATTGTCCGTAGCATTTAACAAAACAAGTGGAACACATGATACTTTAAAACTAATATTATGCATCTATACCAAAGAGGAGTTTGACCTCGACTCCGACAGCAAATAGAGCTTGTCCTTGAACCAACGTGACAGATGTCACGTACACCTGGCCGGCTGGGAGTATAAAGACAGCCTGGGTCCGGAGCATCTCCAGCTGTTAGTTCTGGGAGAAGTGGAGCCACACACTCATCCATAACACCTCCGTGAGTACTCGTGTTTATTTCGTCATTCCAACAAGTACTGTGTAGCGTGGTTTAAAACGAACTCGTCGGTTAAGTTGTGAATGTGCCATGTAAATGCAAACCAAGACATTTTATAAGTGCTCATAAAGTAACGCCGATTCGCAAATCGATTTGTAACGTTAACGACCGAAAACCTAGCAGTTCTTACTATGATGAAGCCAGGTGCAGCCACAATAAAATGACTTGCATTGTGTTTAATGTGAAAATACGCATCACGAGTGACTCGTTACCAAAGAGAGAATTATTTCTACTTAGCCAGTGGACAAGGAAGCCATCGATTAAGTGTTGCTTTTTCGAATCATGAATGTGCATTAAACACTATTACGATTATTATACAAGTACAATAGTCACACCAGCAAGGTTTCTTTACTTAAACCACAATCACATGCTCTTGGTTTTTATGATGATCTGATGAGAACGAAAGAGAGGTAGCTACATCGGTAATCTTATACTTAACTGGCCTAAATTATTACGGCCTTTTAAAACCGTTTTCACCTCATATCGATGTATATATGTTCGCAATGTGATTCTAATCACTTCCGGTACAAAGACGTCAGATTAAAAAAAATTGTGTTTTAGAACAATTTAAACACGCCGAGTCGAAGTAAACAACGCGATGTCACCGCCGCAAATATGGCGCGAGCTGTAGGCGCCTCCCAGAGGCACCAGAATTGCGGAGGCGATTTCTTTCGATTCGGCGTGTTTAAATTGTTCTAAAACACAAATACAAATTGTTTAATATGACTTCTTTGTACCGGAAGTGATTTAGAATCACATTGCGAACACATACACATCAATATCAAGTGAAAAAATGAAAAAACGGGTTTAAAAGGTCGTAATAATTTAGGCAAGCTATGTAAAAGATTACCGCTACATCCTCCTTATTATCGCCCTGACGCCGAGCCTACCATACACTATCGTGTCGCTGTTGTAGAACCATGATCGCAACGCTCCTTGTCCTCGCCTGCGGACTGTCCGTCAGTCTGGCGAACAATTACTGCTCGTCCGCCGACGCCCAGATCGTCATTGAGCAGTGGCAGCAAGTGAGCAGTCCTGACGCCGCCGCTCAGACCAAGCTCACTGGAGGACGGGCCGTGTTCAAGAAGTAAGTCGACCCCTCTGTCCCTCCGTTCGTCTCCCTCGCTCCCTCCCTATCCGACTCTCTCGCAGTCTCAGTGTCACTAATTGTCACCGTGTCTGTCTGTCTGTCTGTCTGTCTGTCTGTGTCTCTCTCTGTCTGACTGACTGTCTGTCTGTCTGTCTGTCTGTCTGTCTGTCTGTCTGTCTGTCTGTCTGTCTGTCTGTCTGTCTGTCTGTCTATCTGTCTGTCTGTTTATCTGTCTCTCTCTCTCGTCCATTTCACAAACACTGTCTTCCTTACTGCAAGAATTCAACATTTAGGCTTACTACAATAGTAGTTACACTATAATTCAATATGCAATACTTCTTCCACGTTGACGTCAACAAGATCATCTCCTTGTCTCCTTCTCTCTTAATTCACCGGCACATCTGCGTCATTTTAATGATGCGGACACCAACCAGACTCTAACATTAAATGGTGTCTATTCAATCGAAAGAACTCCCAGTGACTCTTAACAAACTTTCGTGCATGCTGATATGGATATATGTAGACTATTGTAAAGCCTTAATTTGTTTAGATCTATTTATTTTAACGTTTTAAACTATTTATATTTTTTCTAAGTTTAGTCATCTAATCACAGAAAATATGCTTTAATGTCTAAAATTGCTTAAATTAGTTTTATAGATACATATTGTGTATTTTCTACATTATAATTTATATTTATGCTAAAATCTTAAATTATATATTATTTCAATCTGTTAAAAAATATATATACTTTGCATGTTTTATGTACCCATTTCAAACTCTATGATTGCCCAGACTGAAATTAAACAATTTTTTATTTATTATTATTAAATATCCCTAAATCCGTGCTAGTGTCGCCCACTTTGAAGACAGCTCCTTTGATCGATTCCTCGTTCCATCAACAGGCTCTTCGAGATGGCCCCTGGTGCTAAGGCCCTGTTCAAGCGCGTCAACGTTGACAACTTCGAATCACCCGAATTCAACGGCCACATCATGCGCGTGATGGGAGGACTGGACGTACTGGTCAACTACTTGGAAGACCACCCAACCCTTGACTCGATGCTTGCCCATCTCGCTAGCCAGCACGCCGTCCGTGACGGTGTCACCAAGGGCGCATTCGGAGTGAGTAGACAGATTAAATTCAGACATACATTTGGCAGCAGGTTATATCCCTATCGAACACAACACACGCACGCATGCACGCACGCACGCACACACGCACGCACGCACACACACACACACACACACACACACACACACACACACACACACACACACACACACACAACCATGTAAAACAAAGCAGCGCTCACACATACAGAGGTAGACATTTTTAATATAACCCACTGGCTTGGGAACTAGCAACCTTAATGTGTTCTCGTCCCGTGAAAATCATTTTTGTGGTGAACATGGCCAAATTTACACATTTACGAACCTAGCCTAGTTCTGACGCTCGTTATGACGTCACGTGTTCCAGCTGATGGCTAAGGTGCTCATGGGCGGTCTGCCCAAGGTGGTCGAGGACTTCAACCCCGATGCGTGGGCCAACTGCATTGTGCCCATCCTTAACGGCATGTCTGCTGGTCTGCCCGAATAAGAGGCATCGCCGCTTCACAACCAGAAAGCTGCAACAATCCTGCTGCTGTAGAGAACCACTGTGGCGACCAGACGACGCGCGGACGGGAGGTGTGGACACCAACGTCTCTGGTGCGGCCGCCGTGTGGACTTGGCATTCATCATAACAAACCCGAGTGGCTCCCGGCTTGTTATGGTGAAGGCATTACAGACGACACGGTGACGGACTAGCTCCCCCCGCGCGCACGCCGAACAGCCAACTCATCTCAGGAAACTCCAATGTGAAACTTCACAAACTCACCATATCAATAAGCAATAAAACTTACTACTTTCCAATGCGCTCGTTGACGTTGTTATTGCTTATATCGCCTTCCAAGGCGTTCGTTGTTATGATGCCAGAACGTTACCGCAATCCAGATGGTACGATATCGGCTTGTTTTATCAGAAAATCACGCACAAGATATTGCAATGTATTAACTACTCAAGCATTTTTAATGCTCAGGATTTGTAAATTATTTCGTCGGTTTTTAAATGTGTTCTATTCGACTATTACGTTTACATTGCGTGTCAACCGTTAGTCAAAATTCATAAACACGTGAATGTTTAAATAACAAATGTGGTTCAGTAAAACACACGTACGCACGCACGCACGCACGCACGCACGCACGCGCAAACACACACAGACAACACACACGCACACACACGCACACACATATAAACCGCGCGCGCACATACACACACACAGACACACACACGCACACATACACACACACGTACACACATATACATACAACACACAAACCGCGCGCGCGCACGCACACACACACACACACACACACACACACACACACACACAAACGCACGCACACTCACACAAACGAACATACACGCACGCACGCACGCACGCACACACACACACACACACAAACAAACAAGCACACGCACGCACGCACGCACGCACGCACACACACACACACACTCACAATGTAACAGTATTTACAAATCAGTTTAACATTAAAATAGTTATTAGAAATATGTGACACTTTACCTGATTTGCCCTTTTTCCTATTGTCGTCCTCTCGAGTTGTATGAACAGTTCAAAATCCTGACATCACAGACTTGTCGTGTACAGCTTACAGTGCAGTGTCACCTATATTATGATAATAGATAATATGTCATATCAGAAATTAAATATTTTTAACAAAATGTAACTGTAATCAGACGTTAGTACGACAGAATTCAGAGAACGGTTCTCCCTCACGTGCCAATTTACATGATGAAACAATGCTGCCGTCTAGTACACAAGGCGAGACTACATTTGCTCCCCAAGCAAAATAAAGATATATGTATTAATACACAGAAATGCTACAATTGACAGCTATCATAATTTGTCAGATCTGATACCATGCTGCAAAAAAATACATAATTTTCATTCACGCATCACTGCTCAAGTCTTCACAGAAATTCAAACAATCAGCAGTATGCTGTTTCTTTAGGGTACTCTTTGGTCGCACGGGGAATGACGATTGAATATGTTAGTTAATATGCTTTTGCTGACAACTGGCTCCACTTGGCGGACAAAACAAAGACAGGATCCTAAAATTAAAATAAATTATGCATAACATACACTCTGAGTGTGACACTAGCCCAGAAAGCATGCAAACGTTAATCTAACGTTAATTTAACGTTATAAGAAACGTTTGTTTAACGTTTACGTGTGAACGTTTTTGCGTTATTTTGCTCGTTTATTTAACGTAGATCTACGTTTACTTTATAACTAACAAAAACAACCGATAACTTACGTTTCGGGAACGTTAGATATTTAACCAAGGATATTATAGCTTCACAAAGATACGCAACTCCTCGCGATAACGCCGTGAAGCCACAACCACTAACGCCATCTAGTTTTAAGCGTGCTACACTACAGACGATGGCGTCTGCTCGACGTTAGATCAAAGAGTGTAATACGCAAAGAGGCGGCACTCTGTCGTTTTTGCGTGACTTCAGCGACCGTAGCGCACCAAGCGGCGAGGAAGCTGAGAAACGTAACGTAAACAAACGCACGTGGTAGTTCTGCGCTGTGCTGTATGCACGCTATTCGAGTTCCTTGAGCAATGAAGGATGGGCGATTGCCATATCAATTATCAAACACACGAAGATTCAAGAAGAATGAAGAAAAGTTAAACAAAATTTATTTATTTATTTTTCACAGAAGTTCTTGACAATGACAATCGACATATTACATAATTTTATGAACCTCATTTCCTTTGTTCTCAGCGAAGATGATCTAAACAATGTATGCGAGATTTATAACAGAGAAAGGCTCTCGGCTACCCGAACATTATCCAACTGGTCATCATCAAAGTCTGATACATAAAACAAATGTAGCTATCATAAATTTACAGGTGACTGAATTTGATAACATTCCTATTCTTTCGGTCTTTCTTGTCCCTGAGTTTGATGTTGGCTTGTCTGATGGAATGGTGTGAAGTCTGATGTTCACCATCATATGCTGGAAGATTTGGCACATCAAAGATCGTTGGTGTTGCGTTCCACACCAGTTTGTCCCTCTTGGTGTTCATGAATTGAGACAGCTGTGTACATAGATACAAGCATACTTTGAGGATTGTAGTATTGAATACAACAATATCAAATATGTTATAGACTTATAGTAAAGTATATCAATATAATATAATATCAAACAAATATTTTATTTTTAATTTAGTTAAGTACATATTTACATCAGTTTACATACATATAAGTGTTTGCAGCTCAGATTGGCAACGCTCAGTATTCAATAATTGATGATATATCCAATCGTAAATACATAAGACAGCGTCTTATGTATTTATGGTACAATTGAATAAAAAGATCATTGTTCACCTCAAAATGTTCTGAGCACAGGAAGCAGTTGCTGCTCAAATAGACGGTCGACCGCCCCTGTAAATCTTTTCGTCTGGTGTTCTGCACCCATTTGTCACATCTGTAAAATATTATTCATTGAACATGTTCCACAAACTTTGATCATCACTAACAACTATTTTAATGCTATTTGGTTCCAAGCTCCCACTATGAAATTGTTCCCAAAAATATTTAACAATTAGTTTTGTTTAAAAAAGAAGTATCCCCAGGCTACATTGATAGGGAATAGTGACAAACAGTTCCTCCACACACACCCAAACAAAAATACCTTGATATTTGATATAATCTGAGACCCCTTAAAATAATCTCTTGATATGACTTGATAAGTTGAAGTTGAAATTAGCCTAGGGCTACTGAGTACCAGTGACGCGGTCGCGGCAGTGAATCACGAATCAATCACTTTAATCAATATCAATGTCAATGACTCATTGAGTGTCAACAAACTCGCTGTCCGTGGCCTGTTATCGCTCACGATTCACGAACATTTGGAAAAATGCAATCGTTTCGTACATAGTTTATAGGACACGATCCGTTTACCTTTCTTGGCCTTTGGGAAATCGAAAAAAACTTAAATCACGACAATTTTTCCTATTGTTGCCGCATTTTAGCGCGGCACAATGATGGCCATGGCTCGGTGACGACCATTTAGGCTTATCCATTTTCGAAGCGACCAAGCGACCACCCTCTTCGCCGCTTGGTGCGCTACGCCGCTCGGTGCACTCTGGCAGAGATAGGAAGTGCCGCCTCTTATTGATTTTAAACTCTTTGGTTAGATGTCGAATTGCCAATATTGTGCTGCGCCCAACTGCAACAACAGTCGCACAAAATGTCCGGAAATGGTTTTCCACAGCTTCCCGGTTGAAGAGAGAAGGTAAATATTGGATCTATTAAAGAAATGTGTATGTAAAAGTAAAGTAATCGACACTTTCCCCTGTGGAAACATGAGAAAAATGGCCAAATGACGTCATAGACATAGTCACTGACTGTCACTGAAACGCCAGTCAAATACGCTCGCAAGTCGAACACTGAAGGATATCGTTTGTAGTTACCACCATATGTAACATAGAATGCGTTAAACATGTACATTTGGGCGATTTGGCATCTACACAAACAATCTGATTGACAAAGATGTAAAATGAGGTTTGTGAACATAAATATTCAAAAACTACTTATTATATTACACGAAATACTCACTGGCCCCCGTTGCGTAATGGTCCCTATGCCTATGGGGAGTGTGGCATGTTTAAAAACATCTACAAATAACGCAGATGGGCGGAATATACGTAGATAATATTGGTTGGATTCTCAATATGCCAAAAGGCTTATTCCTAGTCCACTTGCCATGTGGAGTTTACTCTCGTATGGCAATGTGGTTAAATTTGGCTTAATCTTGTAATTATTACCACCACAAACTTACTATTTCGACTCGCGGCATAGCTAGATACTAATCTAATAGTAAATAGAGTTGAAATGTAATGTAATTTCTGCATGAAGTCAATAATGTTTTGTTATATAACAGGATATGTTATTATTTATATGGCAGGATTAATATTCGTATATAACTAATTCTGTTTATATTGTTTTTCTTTATATTCATTTAAGCATTTAGGATGTGTACAATATTTACATATCTAATGATTTATTATTATGGTTGTGACAACAATAATTGTGTTTGGGGATACCTACTAATAATAGTTTTTACATTCTTGTGTATTCCTTCAAACAACATCATATGTAGGCCCCTACAACATGTTGACATGGTCTTCAATTGTAATGTTTGTTGAATGTTATTTGAATAAATAATATTGAATTGAATTAATATTTGTGTTCAATACATGTTGCAGAAGAAACAGCTCACACAGGCAGAGCTGAGTTCATCGAAAGGATGGACCAACTGTTCAATGCCTTTAACAGCCAGACGCTGACCAGTCCAGCACTGATGCAACACGCTCTGACTGTAACCAGTGGCCACAAGATGTTCTTGCTAGGAATCTTAGATTGGCTATACAAGATTAAAAGCAAAGGCAATGATGGCAGTATATTAATTTTGTTAGATGTTGTGTCATTTGTTGTATACACTCTTGACTATTACATGTACCAGGTAGATCTAAATCTAAACAAAATGGCATATTTTGACTTTTTAAATCAAATCAAGGCAAGTTTTTTCAAACATCCTGTTTATGCTATGACTTACATCTGAATTTTATTAATGAGTTTTGAGTGTCATATTAGTATTCCATGTTTACTTCAGTCCATTGACAGTACACAATATACCGTTTATGGCAATACTATTATTAAACATATAATATTATTAAAACATGAAGTTTGGTTGTGGCATAATAATGGTGTGTGTTTTATCCATGACAGATATTTTGAGTAGATATTCATTCGAACAATAAAAATAGGAACGTTGTAATTGGATTGTAACCATTAGTCACCGTTTTGTTTGGGTTCTGTACACGCCATTGGAACGTTTATGTTTATATACACACTATTTACCATTTTAACTCAACTGTAACGGTCATTGACCGCTGGTGCAGCCTCTGTCATTTGAACCTTTGCTATCGTGTCCTAACACGCTGGTGCAGTCTCTGTAATTTGAACCTTTATTATCGTAGTTTAGCACGCTAAAAAATCAGATGGCGCCACTTACGTAATGTCACGCTATTTACGGCAAAATCGCGAGGAGTTGCGTATCTCTATGAAGTTATAGAATCCTTGATTTAACCGTAACCAACATCAAGGGGTTCTAACCAAAAGCAAACGTTAATGTTAGCATGCTATCTGGGAAACAACGGATATCTAAATGTTCACTGTCCGTAGCATTTAACCAAACAAGTGGAACACATGATCCTTTAAAACTAATATAATGCATCTATGCCAAAGAGGAGCTTGACCTCGACTCCGACTGCAAATAGACATTGCCCTTGATCCAACGTGACACATGTCACGTACACCTTGCGTGCTGGGAGTATAAAGACAGCCTGAGCCCGGTGCAACTTCAGCTGTTAGTTCTGGGAGAAGTGGAGCCACACACTCATCCTTAACACCTCCGTGAGTACTCTTGTTTATTTCGTCATTCCAAAAATACTGTGTAGTGTGGGTTAAATCGAACTCGTCGGTTAAGTTGTGAATGTGCCATGTTAATGCAAACCAAGACATTTTATAAGTGCTCATAAAGTAACGCCGATTCGCAAATCTATTTGTAACGTTAACGACTAAACAACTAGCAGTTCTTACTATAATGAAGACTACGTTGCTTAGAAAGAATAGTTTTGAAATCCTTGTTCATTTACTGAAGAATAAATCATTAAATTATTAACTGTTTGACCATGTTTCAATTAATACGCTCCAACTGTTCACAGCATTTGACAATATTTGGCATACTGCCTTTGTAGCCATCGTTCATGTGATTACGAGCAGCCAAAATTAAAGGACTAGCATTGTGTATAGTGTGAAAATACGCATCATAAGTGACTCCTTCTTATAGAATTGAAAACACGCTTTAACAAGGTTGCCACACAGATAATTATTTTTACTTAGCAAGTGGACAAGGAAGCAATCGATTAAGTCTTGCTCTTTCGAATCATGAATGTGCATTAAACTCTAGTACGATTATTATACAAATTCAAAACTCACACCACCAGGGTTTCTATACTTAGACCACAATCACACGCACTTGGTGAAATATTAAGAATCATGATGATCTGACGAGCACGAAAAGGAGGCAGCTACGGCCTCCTTATTATTGCCCTGACGCCGAGCCGATCATACACTGTCGTAGTCTCGCTTAACCGACTGTCGGTCGGCTGCGGAACTACGCCGAGAAGACAGTCTGGTTACTTAATCGGCTTTTGTTTGTTTTTCCGCGTGATCTACACAATGCTGCCACCTCACGGACACAGCGGTAATTTATATTTTATAAACAACTGCAAATTTGTATTTCTGTTTATTTTGTGTTAATATAAGTTTAATTTTGAATAGTTTTTATAATACAGCATTATTTGATAAAAAGGTATCCTTATTTAATGTGTATATGCTATCCGTATGGGGTAGGAAATGCTGCCAACTCACGGATACTGGTTAATCCTGCCGTAATTCTTATTTTATAAACAACTGTAAATTGTCTTGGCGGGTCCAAAAATGCAAACCCACTCTGTCCCCAGGCGGGGTTGAGGGGCTTAAAAGTGCTGCCACCTCACGGAGCCTGGGTAACCGAGGCTAACACTGTCGTGTCGCCGTTGTAGAACCATGTACGCAACGCTCCTAGTCCTCGCCTGCGGACTGTCCGTCAGTCTGGCGAACAACTACTGCTCGCCGGCCGACGCCCAGATCGTCATTGAGCAGTGGCAGCAAGTGAGCCGCCCTGACGCCGCCGCTCTGAGCAAGCTCACTGGAGGACGGGCCGTGTTCAAGAAGTAAGTCGACACCTCTGTCCCTCAGTTCGTCTCCCTCGCTCTCTCCCTATCCGACTCTCTCGCAGTCTCAGTATCACCGACTGTCCCCGTTCTCTCTATGTCTGTTTCTGTGTTTCTGTTTCTGTTTCTGTATGCATTTGTGTATATTTGTTTCTTTCTGTTCGTCCTCTCTCTCTCTTTATTCCTCCCTCTGTGTGTCTGTCTGTCTCTTCCTCTCTGTTCCTCTGTCTCCTCCCCTCTATCTCGCTCAGTCTCATTACCTGATCAGTGAATGTTTGCGTGCATGCTTCTTCTTCGTCTATTATGCTAATTATTCACCACCTATTATCTATGAAACAATATTTTCCCACACATTTTCCTTCTCCTTCACTCTGCCTACCTCACTTCGTCTTATCATAATTATATCCTTCTCCCCACCTCTCTCCATCTATCCCACTAATATTATAATGTTGTTATGTATCGTGCTTCGCCGTCCATTTCACAAACACTGTGTGTCTTCTTGAAAGAATTCAACATTTAGGCTTACTACAATAGTAGGTACACAACAATTGACCCAGATGTATTGTTTATCCTAAACAAAATGACACTGTTGGATATAGCTGACATATTTTCAATACACAATTCTTCTTCCATTTTGACGTAAACAAGATCATCTCATGGTCTCCCTCTCTCTTAATTCACCGGCACAACTGCGGCATTTCAATGATGCGGACACCAACCAGACTCTTACACTAGATAAACATCCCTCCATCCGTGCTACTGTCGCTCACTTTGAATTGAAGACAGGGCCATTGATCGCGTCTTCTATCCGTCAACAGGCTCTTCGAACTTGCCCCTGGTGCTAAGGCCCTGTTCAAGCGCGTCAACGTTGACAACTTCGAATCACCCGAATTCAATGGCCACATCATGCGCGTGATGGGAGGACTGGACGTACTGGTTAACTACTTGGAAGACCACCAAACCCTGGACTCGCTGCTGGCCCATCTCGCTAGCCAGCACGCCGTCCGTGACGGCGTCACCAAGGGCGCATTCGAAGTGAGTAGACAGATTCAATTCAGACATACATTTAGCAGCAGGTTATATCCCTATCGAAGCCGGGACTCGAGCTTTCTCGGTCGCCGAGTGTGGAATTCGCTTCCTGCCAATGTTAAATCAGAAGGTAATACAGTTTCCTTCCGCCTAAAAACATATCTCTTTAATGCATGCCTATCCTCCTTAGCCTCCTAGCTTCTTCATCCATCCATTCACGACTCACGCACTGTTTTACGATTACGAGTTCGCTTAATCCCTTGGTTTTGTCGCGCCACTGAGCTTGAACTTCGAGGATATTGGCGCCAAAGAAGTCATTGTTATTATTATTATAAGACACACACAACCATGTAAAAGCAAGCCAGCAAGCAAACACACACGCTCACACATAAATAAAATAAATAAATAAAATAAACTTATATAGCGACAAATCTAACTTAAAAACTATTCAGGGCGCGTTACATGTACATGATAACATGTTCTTAAAAATAATTACATACAGAGGTAGACATTTAAAATTTAACCCACTGGCGGGGGAACTAGCAACCTTAATGTGTTACTCGTCCCCATGAAAATCACTTTTCCTCCATTTGTGGTGAACATCGCCAAATTTCCACATTTACGAATCTAGCCTCGTTATGACGCTCATTGTGACGTCACGTGTTCCAGCTGATGGCTAAGGTGCTCCTGGGCGGTCTGCCCAAGATAGTCGACGACTTAAACCCCGATGCGTGGGCCAACTGCATTGTGCCCATCCTTAACGGCATGTCTGCTAGTCTGGCCGAATAAGAGGCATCGCCACTTCACAACCAGAAAGCTGCGACAATCCTCCTGCTGTAGAGAACCACTGAGGCGACGCGCGGACGGGAGATGTGGACACCAACGTCTCTGGTGCGGCCGCCGTGTGGACTTGGCATTCATCATAACAAACCCGAGTGGCTCCCGGCTTGTTATGGTGAAGGCATTATAGACGACACGGTGACGGGCTAGCTCCCCCGCGCGCACGCCGAACAGCCAACTCATCTCAGGAAACACCAATGTGAAACTTCACAAACTCACCATATCAATAAGCAATAAAACTTACTACTTTCCAATGCGCTCGTTGACGTTGTTATTGCTTATATCGCCTTCCAAGGCGTTCGTTGTTATGATGCCAGAACGTTACCGCAATCCAGATGGTACGATATCGGTTTGTTTTATCAGAAAATCACGCACAACAAATTGCAACGTATTTACCACTCAATTTTTTTTTATGTTCAGGATTTGTGAATTATTTCATCGTTTTATTTATAAATTCTATTCGACTATTACGTTTACATTGCTTGTTAACTGGTAGTCAAAATTCATAAACACGTGAATATTTAAATAACAAATATGGTTCAGTAAAATACATTTGGGTGGTCAACTTGGCAGAATTTATTATTTATAATACGCCGTTATTGCAATACTGTAAGTGAATTTCCTCCTGAGCGCCGTCACACCCCAGGTGGAGCCACTACGGCTCAATCACTTACCACAGGTGATGCAACCAGGGTTATATTAAATTGTTATCTGCTGCACGTAAAAACACACACCCTCGCACGCAAGCACGCACGCACGCACGCACGCACACACACACACACACACAGACACGCACACACACCCACACGACCATACCCACCCACCCACCCACCCACCCACCCACCCACACACACACACACACACACACACACACACACACACACACACACACACACACACACACACACACACACACACAACACAAACACACACCACTGTAGGCTTAATGGTGACAATTACAATGATGTATGTGACAATGCAATACAGTATTTTCAAGTAACTTTAATTAAAAACTTAATTAAATACCTTAATTACATTGTAAATATCAAACAACACATTGTTGCTAGGATATCTTCTCCTTCCCAACGCTGCTGACGTCATAGACGTTGCACCACTTCGGGGATAACTTTCTGACAGTCTGTGCGGAAGTCCGAGCAATCTGCACCCACCAATAGAGTTGCACCATCAGTACGCCTGCGCAACCAGTAGTGCACTTGACAGGAATGTGGAACGGCACGTGACATGTGGGCACACCAATATGGCGGCCGTACACCCAGTAGAGATAGGGAAAGATGGCGACACGACAGAGCGAAAACGTCACAAACAACGCCGCGCCATTCAGCACGTAGGCAACTGTATTTTCTTTGTGGAGCTGAAAATAACACAGTCGAATAGTAGTTTATATGTAATACTATTTATAGTTGTAATAATACTTTAATAATTATAGTTACGATTATAACATTCCATACCAAAAGGTAAATAAATTCATCGGTAAAATCGCCAATGTGTAATGAATTTTATAATGCTGCAGGAAGTGTTCGTTAGATTACGCACACGTACGGTAGAACAAGTGTAAGGGTTGGTGATCTAAAAACGTGAATAAAAATAAACACAAAGATATACCAATGTTATATATATCGTGTAATAATTACAGGTGTATAAGGTATGTATATGGTATATGCCGCCATAACTAAAACATTAACGCACCAAATATACCGAATGCAGACTGTCAATAATTAACGATAATTAATTAGAGCAGATATTGCCAATTTGATTCGAAGTTATGATTAAAAAGGGCAAAGGACACTAGAGAAAAAACAATACGAACATAAACATGTAACTACAATTTCGACTTTTTCTCACTTAAAACAAGACACATAAAGACTAATGCCCTGTCCACACCATACCTCGCCAGGACGTAGACCCCGGAGACATTTGCTGACATTTGACGTATACGGGCCTTGCGACCTGTGGAGGGCGGGTGTGGACGGCCTCGCAAACCTTATAAGTCAAAGTCCCAGTGATATTTTGAAAATTCTCCTGTTGAATCTTTGAAATCACTAGACAGTGTGGACGGCATCGTACACTGCTAGACGGTAATGTGGACAGGTTCGTCGCAAGTCGCAAAACGTAAGCACTGTAGAGGAATTCCGTAAAACGCTTCAGCTAATCAGCGTGCGAGTATCGAGTGATGTCTTCACACAATAATTGTAGTTTTCCTTTGGTACACACCAGATGGCGTGTATGTTCCCTCTCGATGAGAACGTACATCTATGCGGTGTGACTAACTGCTTACAAGGACTATGTGCTTGTGCTAACTGTTTGCAGCAAATTGATCCTGCAGATATGTTCAGTTAACGCAAACTGCGTACCTTCAGAACTCACCTGAATCAA
>OZ024865.1:35512937-35530437 GCA_964017155.1 Oasisia sp. SBJ-2009
AAAAGCAATGTTCAAACAAAATTACGTACAGTTCAAATAATAAAATATTATTTCATTAATGCAGTAACACGACACGTAATTGTGTTGAAAATAACATAAATGTAATTATAAGAAAATATAATTTTCTTTATATAGGTAAAATAACCCGGGGTTTAGAAGACTATTACTAAGACCATGTTGGTCGCTCTCGTGGCAGCCACCCCATTAATAATATCACATATAGCGGGTGATGTTGTTTGTTAACCTTAAAATAATTATCATGATAAACCGGTTAAAGTAAATTCATTATTGTAGTCAACTTAATTATTGTAATTAAGGTTTATAAACCGGATACATGGCGCTTTGTAATGTTTTCCAAATAAATAATAATGATAAGATGCCTTTTGTTGCATCTAAATCCTTGGAAACCAAGCTCATAGGCGGATAAACACTAAGGTGCTGATCAATAACAGAGTTTATAAAATAGTCCAGTTGTTGGCAGAGGTTCACAGTATTAACTTACATAACTATACTATATTGGTTGTGCCTAGTAATTGTGCACAAAGATCGTTAATAAACAATTACTTATAGTGTAATGGTATCAAATGCACGCTATCTTAGATTCAGTGCGCTGCCATCTTGAGATTTATGCGCCAATGACGTTAGCTAAATCGTTTACGTCACTGGCGCATTGTTGAAAAAGGCAAGGATTGGCGGAATCTTCGCTAATAATTGTGATAGTGACGTAAGCAATCTGGATACATCAAATACCATTGGACACACTACGATGTTCGAACGTGCATGCGCGAGTGACGTAAGCGGTTTACGTCAGTGGCGTATAAGTGGCAAGACGGCAGCGCCCTGAATCCAACATGCAGTGTTTCTGGTACAATTATACTATAATTAATTGTTTGTTAACGTTCTAATTGCAAAATTACTATGCACACCAAATATATTATACAGATGTAAGTAAATGACGTGGATTTCTCACTGACTGGAGTATCCCTTTAAAAAGGCACGTTTTTAAATGACGTCGGAACTGTACAACAGTTTCAATTGTTCGCACTGCAGGTACTGAAAACAAAACAGTTCCAGTGTCAATACTTAGTCTAAAAACAAATAGTAAATACCATTTTACAATGATTATTATGTTACTGTTTTTTCATTTATAAGCGCTGGGTAACTTTGCGTAATTGAGAGATGTAGATGCCGTTGGATTTCCACGACTTGCCTTCCATCAAAGCAAGACAACGGATGTCCCACAAAGAGTGTATGTATTCGAGGAAGTTACATTTGACAGCGAGTCAGTCACAAAGTCGTATTATAGGTGTCCATAAATATTACATTTAACTACGAAACGTCCCATAAAAACTACATAGCGAATTTGCACAAACTCAAAACAAATGTCTACACTAATGTTACGCTAAACTGAGAAATTCTCCTAAGAAATTGCATTGTGATTTTTCCACAAAGTCTTATTATAATTCTCCGTAGGTCCACGTGTTACTTTCCTTCCCAGATGAAACGTAAAATGGCTGTCTACTCACGAAGATACAGCGAGTTACTCGGAAAGTCGTATTATATGTTTGTGTTAACATTACATATTATAACTATGAAACCTTTCATAGAAGCTGCCTGCCAATTTTTCACAAAGTCGAAATACCTGTCTACATTAATGTTACGCTTAACTGCGAAATTCTCCTGCAAAATTCTCCAAAATAACTGCATTGTGAATTTCAAAGCATTTCTATGACTACGCACACGGTACTTTTATTCCAAGATGAAAAGAAAAATGGGTGCCTACTCATGGAAATACAGCGAGTCGTATTATATGTCTGTGTTAACATTACATATAACTATGAAACATTCCATAGACTTTGCCTGCGAATTTCTCACAAAGTCAATATACGTGTCTACATTAATGTTAAGCCTAACTGCGAAATTCTCCCAAAAAACTACATTGCGAATTTCCCACAAAGTCCTTTTATGACTCAGCGCACACAGTATTTTCATTCCAAGTTGAAAAGAAAAATGGCTGTCTACTCATGGAGATACAGCAAGTTACTCGCAAAGTCGTATTATATGTCTGTGTTAACATTAAATATATTATGACACTTTCCATAGACGCTGCTTGCGAATTTCTCACAAAATCGAAATACATGTCTACATTAATATTACGCCTAACTGAGAAATTCACCCAAACAATTACATAGCGAATTTCCCACAAAATCTTTTTATGACTCTATGGATTCTGTGCACATGATACTTTCATTCCAAGATGAAAAGAAAAATGGCTGTCTACTCACGAGGTCTTGACGGTGAGTGTGTGGCTCCGCTCCCAGAACAGCTGAAGGGCTCACAAATGGTCATCAGTCTTTTATACCATCGCGAGGGCAGAACCCCCGTGTCAATTGTCACGTTGACATACACTGCGAAAAGGTCAACACAGCTAGCTTTTTGTGTCACCGTTCCGCTGTCCCAAAATCGGTTCTAACCTGGATCAAGGTCACCCAGCTCCTTGTGCCTTGATTCCATTTGTGACACCATCTTGTCCTAGAATCCAGCCACGACAACCGTCGTGTACGGTTTTGTTTGTTGATTAACTTAATGCACATTTTAAATAAAATTGCTGACATTTTACTTACGTTTTGTAAATAATGTACGTTTTAGTGATCGTTCAAAACACGGCGAGCTCCATATGATTGACTTAAATAACAATATCGTCCACAACTTAATACTAGATTCTAGATACGATCATTTTAGATCACGGGAACAACATTGATGTAATTCTCCCACCATCATAGCTCATATGAACATTTTTACGCACGTCAAAATAATATTTATACACTGTGATGTCCGTGAGCGGTGCGTATTCCGCAAACTTGTCGTAGCCCTTGAACTCTGCGTACTCAGAACGAGGCTCGATCACTTTGTGTTGAGATTTTGGAAGTCGCGGAAAATTTCACACCATAAAGATGCAGGGTATAAGATACCTTTTGGTTAATTACTGAAATCATTCTGCAAAATGTATGCATCTTCTTATGGGTCATTCAGAATTAAAAATGATTTGTGTTATCTAGAAAGAGAAGGCTGCATCTAAGACTTAGTATGTTGGTGAAAAGCTGGACTAATTTTGCCAAATAAGTAAACAAATTAAATAAAGTCCGGAAATGTCTGAGCGAACGCGTGCGAAAATACACAAAAATCTAACAAGTTTAGTGCAGTATTTGTATATGCCTCAGAATGTCTTTTCGTCATTACAAACGTCGTAATAACACAGTTTGTATTTCTGTCATTTGCCATTTTTATGTTTTAAGGCAAATGTATGTTGCGTTTTTATAACGTGTTCCTTTCAAAACATTGCTTTTAAAAAACAATGTTTTTTTTATATATTATTACAACTATTAATCCTTGATGGACAATTTTAGATTTTACTCTTTACTTTATAACAATTAAAAAAAATTAAAACATGAGTGGTCAGAACAGTCAAACACCCGGTCAGAATGCCATTGTGGGCCATGGTACAGATGTCAAAGTCTCGAGGCACAATCGGGTCAGATCAGGTAAAGGATATTGTTGGTAAGCAGAGATCGCACGTGTTTGTGTGATGATTTCATACGCTTGGTTGTAAATATGTGTTTGGTAATATATATATATATATATATATATATATATATATATATATATATATATATATATATATATATATATATATATATATATATATATATACATACTGTATTCTTTCATCAGCTATGGTCGAATACAACATGCAAACAGCCCTGATGAACAGCACTTTTTGGTTAAAACTATCGAGTCTGGTTAGAAAAGTGACTCAAAGCTTTCATTCTTCGCGTTTACAAAAGTAGATTTAAGTGAATTATCATATTCTAGTCAGTTACAAATGTCGATAAATGTATCATTTAGTTTGAATGTTTGTAGAAAACTACCAGTATAGTATCATAATTATATTTCATTATATTACGAAACGATCTTTAAAAGTTACATAGCGAATTTCTCCCACACTCGAAACATATGTCTACATAAATGTTACGCTAAACTGAGAAATTCTCCCAAGAAACTGCATTGCGATTTTCCACAAAGTCTTATTTTAACGTTTCGTACGCCTGCATGTTACTTTCCTTCCCAAATGAGAGGGGAAATGGCTGTCTACTCATGGAGATACAGTGAGTTACTCACAAAGTCGAAATACACGTCAACATTAATGTCACGCTTAACTGTGAAATTCACCACCACCCCAAAAAAATTACTTTGCGAATTTCCCAACAGTCTCTGCGCACACGGTACTTTCTTTCCAAAAATGAACAGACAAATGGCTGACTACTCACGGAGATGTTGTCGGTGAGTGAGTGGCTTTTATTCGTCGGCGAGTGTGTGTGGCTTTTATTTGCTTATATAATGACGCCGTTCTGTGGCACAATGTTACACAGTGTTCTAAATACCTCGCAAACTGTAGGACATTAACTAATGTGAAACGCTGAGGTTGTACGTCTGTCTGCCACCTTATCGAGTGCAACATTCGTACGGCGTAAACAAATTCAGAATTGGGTCAAACACGTGTCTTGTTTACTATGGTAAAGAGTGAGTATATAGATCTGTGTCAATCACTCATTGTTGTCTTTTACGGGGTGACGATATCCAGGCACGCACACACGCATTTACAGTTGCACGCACGCCACACACATACAATATATATATATATATATATATATATATATATATATATATATATATATATGTGTGTGTGTGTGTGTGTGTGTGTGTGTGTGTGTGTGTGTGTGTGTGTGTGTGTGTGTGTGTGTGTGTGGCGTGCGAGCGTGCGTGCAACTATATATATATATATATATATATATATATATATATATATATATATATATATATATATATATATATATATATATATATATATTGTATGTTGTTGGTGGTGGTGGTGTAGCCGTCGTCGAGTTAATAACATTGTGCTAATTCCTTTACTATCACATAATGTCAGGCCAAATCTTGCAAAACCTAATGCAAATATTCATAAATATGCATGATTATTTAAAAAACAACTTGACGCGATGCATGTTGTTAAAAGCCATAACAATATACAAGCGTTTTTGTTTTTTTTACAATATAGATAATATTATATTACCTGTTAAAAGGGTAATTTCCAAAGTTGTAATACCGTTACCTAAAATATTCAGTAGAAGTGTATTTCCCAGCATAATATTATTTACAAACTTAATTCCTATAAACAAATCTCATAAGACATAACAAGGCGTTTTTACTAACAGTAGACCAGTGTCACTATCGCCATAATTTTCTGAAATTTAGACAAACGATTTAGTGCTACGCTAGTTCAACTTATTGCAAAGTATATTGTAAGCAGCAGTCGATATGGGTCTCACACAAATGTGTGTACTTCAGTGACCCTGATTGGAGTTCCCGTATCGGTCAGTAGCAAGTGAATGCACAACTGAGCAATTTATTGGTTCGAAGAAAACACCTAGACAACTATAGCTACATTGTATATACGTGTTTACTGTGACTGTGGCAGCCTTGTTTACACATTCAAATAACACGTGATATGGTTAGTATCCCCACAAGTGATTTTTATTTGTTTTAATAATGCGTGCGTGTATGCGTGCGTGCGTGCGTGCGTGCGTGCGTGCCTGCGTGCGTGCGTGCATGCATATCTTATCACAACAAAAGTAACAGTTTTGAAAACGCTAGTGCTCAACAACTGCCGTAGTACTATATTCGAAGATAAACAAACAACGTTCATTATTATCTTAATAACATATACTGAGTATACTTTGTACAGCCACGATGTCACATTTATAACGTCGATAGCGATAGAGATGAAATCTGTTTGCTTTAATTTTCTAGTGAAAATGAGATAATGTAATAAAAACCATGTTTTCCAGCAGAATAAATATGAACATGTGAATATAAACATATCATGTGATTACTTATGTAAACACTATGTTCAACACAAACCGAACAGTATTATGTTGATGATTACTGACAGTTCAAAAGCGTGTGCTTCCAATCCCGACGTTCCCGCATCAGTCAGCAGCAAATGTAAATGACGTGGTGTTGTGATTCGTCTCCGTGTCCGACAAGCGTGTCACCAGTTGAACTGTGACACGTGTCTCCATACACGTGTCTCGTCACAGGTCTGTCCCACGCGATGTGATATATTGGTTAACCATCAACATTACCCTTGCGTCCACCCTGTGAACCGTGTGTCGTCCTGACCCGAAGCACGTAGTATGACCACGCTCTGTGATTACTCTCTACTCCGTGTGTCACCGACGTCATTATGGTGAGACGTTACGTCATATTGTGGTGGAATGTCGTAATGCAATGTATTACTAGTGTAACTGGTGTGTTGTGTGTCAGCATTTGTGATTTGATTTATCAGAAAGAGTCAGGAGTTTGGAAATATGTTGCATATATGTTGATGTATACACATGCATGCATACACGACACACATACTCTCTCTAGCGCGCGCGCTAAACACACACACACACACACACACACACACACACACACACACACACACACACACACACACACACACATATATATATATATATATATATATATATATATAGAGAGAGAGAGAGAGAGAGATATATATATATACCCACACGTACTAACACAAACAACAAACACAAACTCATATACACCACACATATTTATACACACAATACTCACACATATAGACACACACACATACAATGGAAGAGAGACAGACAGACAGACAGACAGACAGACAGACAGACAGACAGACAGACAGACAGACAGACAGACAGACAGACAGACAGACAGACAGACAGACAGACAGACAGACAGACAGACAGACAGACAGACAGACAGACAGACAGACAGACAGACAGACAGACAGACAGACAGACAGACAGATAGAAGGAGAGTGTGAGAGAGAGAGCGACATAGAGAAAGAGAGAGCGACATAGAGAAAGAGAGAGCGAGAGAGAGAGAGCCAGAGCGAGAGAGAGCGAGAGAGACCGAGAGAGAGCGAGAGAGAGAGAGAGATCTAGACATATGTTGTAGTACTGACATAATCCATGTTATAATTTATAATTGTGGTGCACAATATTTCGTGTTAATTATTAATTAATTATCTAGGTTATTATTACTAGAGTATTAATGCATAACACGGCCTGTGATGACTATCATGAATTATAAGACATACATATATTCGCAATATATTGTACAGTTTTATAAACTATTTAAATCTAACTATTTAAAACATTACAATACGAACGTTGTATGAAATCCAGTGCACTCGGAGTCCGTGTACCTCTGGGTATCAAGGTCATTGACATTGTTTACCGGTGAACTGGGTTAGCCAATATAACGTGTCATGTAAGTAAATGTGCGTTGAGTAAACAACATTAAGAGTTGTTCTGAGTGACACAGTATCTCTTTAAAAAAAACATATATCAGTTCTATTTTTCCGACAATAAATACTTCGACAATATTTATCGATAATTTGTTTTATATAATAAATTGTAGTGTTTTATGTAATTAACACTGCGTCATTTTGCACGCCCACTCTCTCTCTCTCTCTCTCTCTCTGTCTGTCTGTCTGTCTCTCTCTCTCTCTCTCTCTCTCTCTCTCTCTCTCTCTCTCTCTCTCTCTCTCTCTCTCTATCCCTACCTCCCCATCTTCCTTGCTCTCTCGCTCCCTTCCTCTGTCTCTCTCTCTCTCTTCCCCTCCCTCTCTCTTCCTCCCTCTCTCCCTCTCTCTCTCCCTCCCTCCCTCTATGTCTCTCACACTCACTATATCTCTCCCTCCCTCCCTCCCTCCCTCCCTCCCTCCCTCCCTCCCTCCCTCCCTCCCTCCCTCCCTCCCTCCCTCCCTCCCTCCCTCTCGCCCTCTCTCTCTCTCTCTCTCTCTGTCTCTCTCTCTCTGTCTCTCTACCTATCTCTTACTCTCTCTTGTTTCTCCTTCAATGTATTTTCTCTTGGTCACACCCACGCATACGCGCAAACACGAGGGCCGATCATTCTTGCGGTTATTTCGACGATTTCGCTCGCTTTTCTCACTTTCTTCGAATATACTTAAATGTATGAACAAGTCATCACTGTCAACGATCCCTTGCAGCGAGTATGATCAGACCACGGGTTATGGCTATTGTTGGTTTGTTATACATAATCATTCCAATTACAATAACACAACATGTAGCATATAACTTGCTACTGTGCAACAGTCGCATATTTAAAATTATATATGATTTAACAGTTATTCCAAATATGTTGATACTTAGAGACATAGTCCCAGTCCACTGGTATGCAGTTATTGCAGTACGTCAGGTATTGCAATACCTCAGGGAGTTTGACGCCCCTGCCATGCAGAGTTGTAAACCACTGCCTTGTAGTATAGGTTCTTGTCAGAACCGAAGGCTAAGGGGGCAAACCCTAAACAGAAAACCATGTCACTGTGGCAGCATCAAGGGCGGTTGGTGTATGGAACTCCCAACATCTCTCGACCAGCCACTGCAGGGACAAATAGCTTGCGCCTGTCTTGACATGTTCTTGCCGGTGTGAGACCTCTATTTGATCCCCGAGAGAGTGTTGCTAGTAACTTGCAAAAGCCAGCGGCACTTCAACACTTTTTGCAAGCAGCTTCCATGAAGTGTACAACTGCACGAAACTCCATACCGGATCGGCCGTCGCCCGGGTTACCAAGGACCGCGCTACTCGACCTCATCATCCGTCGATAGTGGAAAATCAGGTAGGAAGAAGAAGACAAAGAAGACAACTACTGACTATTGGACAATGGAACGTCAGGACTCTCCTCGACCGAGAAGGAGCTAACCGACCAGAAAGACGTACGGCACTAGTAGCAATGGAACTTGCCAAATACAACATCGACATCGCCGCCCTATGTGAAACAAGGTTCTCAGAGTCTGGTAGTCTCAACGATTTGGAATACTCTTTCTTCTGGAATGGCAAACCCGAAGGAGAAAGAAGGGAGGCCGGAGTGGGCTTTGCTATCAAAAAGGATATCATCACAAAGCTGACAGAAATGCCACGGCCAGTAAGCGACAGAATCATGACGATGAGACTACCTCTGAGCAAGGACAACTTCGCTACAATTATCAGCGTGTATGCTCCGACAATGACAAACCCAGATGAAAAAAGGAGGCCTTCTACAACCAGCTGGCATGTGTGCTCAGTGGCATCCCTCGTACAGATAAGCTACTGCTGATAGGAGACTTCAATGCGAGCATAGGAAAAGACAATGACAAGTAGCCATTGGTATGGAGCGATGATCAAACAGTGTCATGTGAGAAATATTCGAAATGGCAACACTATGGAAACGTTATACGATACATCTTTATAAATGCTGCTCCTCTTGTAAATACTGGATACGTCAGCGCGCTATCGAGTTGTGCATTAATTAGGTGTAAAATAAAAGCCAAACATGATCACCACCAAACGATATATGTTCAAATTACCCTTCTGCTTAACAAATTATGTATAACATGGAATTGTAAATTAGTGTTTATAAGTATACCTTTATGAAGGGAACGTTGAACAAGTTCCATTTATAGCAGACCAGTTAAATATTTAAAAGGCCTCTAGAATTGTGTAAAAAAAATTGAGGAAAAAGATTATCGCCGATGCCATCATCGATTTTTTTTATTTGAAAGTCATGTTGAAGGTCACAGTGGAAAACAAAGACTGTGGGGCATGTTCTAACGGTGTTACAATTTGCCTCGAGATGAATGTTACAACTTGCCCCGACACCGTCCTATAAAACACGTGATTGCAAGATACGTACTTCAAATTTTGTTTAAAGATTTATGTAAGAGCTACAACACTATACTCGTAACTACATCCATCAATGGAAAAGCAGAAAAACATGAATTATGGATACACATTATACTTAACTTGAAGATACAAAGAAATGTGAGAATAGTGCCTCATTTCTTTAAAATGGCATAACTTAATGGCGTGTGCCCGGATTCATGTGATATTGCACATGTCATGCTCAAACATAGTGATGAACATGCTCTCGTCTTGCAGAATAATTCGCATTAGCCGTTTTGTTTGCAAGCCCTCTGTTACAACTTACCCTTGTTACAACTAGCCCCGGTCTCCCCTATTGGTCCCTTTTTACCCGACCGGACTTCGCACTGCGAGAATACTCACCACCAGAAATTGGATAAGCAACCTTCTCTAGTGACGAATGTGGTATGTGTTTTATTTCACTCTTTATAACCTATGTTGTTCCACGCAATGCACGTCTATTTCTATCGAACATCGTTGTCTTTTTTGAGTGATCGACCATGAATGGAGTGTCGTATTCATAGAGTTCAGCGCGTCTTCATATCGTTTAAGCCCGGCGCACACGAGAGCTATCAACTAACAGCTATGAGCTAACAGCCACGCGTGCCTGTTTGCTGAGGGGATAGCTCTCGTGTGCGCTGCGCTTTTCGTGAGCAAAGTGCCACGCGAGGCGGTGAGCAAAATATCTATCGTGTTTAATATTTTCCGCCTCGCGAGTGTGCTCAGCGGCAAAAATTTACTCACCAATGAAATTCCGTAGCGTTGACGGCATTTCAGAAATGGCAACTACACATGACATAGTGAATAGTGTCCATAGTGAATAGTGTCCTATTAGAATACAAACTGCTTTAAATGTGGCCGGATTATGCAGGCATGTGCGACACGTGGCAATGAAAGAAAAAGCGTCATTTGTAATAAATCACATGATTAAAACATAGGAGTAATCATGTGACTCGATGTAGCAAGTACGTTGCAGCTAACTTCATGATCCAAATTTTGCGGTGAGTTACATTTCGGCTTTGCCATGCTGACAATGCTGATAACGGTTATATATTAGAACCGCAGTATAAATATTGCATGACATCTCATAAATCAAGCAATCAGTTGTATAACTTTCGCATTTGTGAGTTGTTTTTGTCGTAAAGAAATACAATTTTAAGAAAACATTCTTTGGAATATTTGAGTATCCCACGTGTTTTTCTGACGATTTTGATGTAATTTGCTAGACATCCAGACCACGTGATGGATAAGTCACTTGATATGAAGCAGTTAGCTCAGCATCCTTCTCACGTTGTGCGCTGACACGCGGTGTGAGCTATGAGCTGAGCCAACGGGCACGCGTGCCTGCATGGCTCAGTTGATAGCTGTCGTGTGCGCCGGGCTTTAAGGTGTTTTTTTGGGGTCCCATATTTCCCATGACTCTGACCATACAACTTATTTGTGCAGTCTCACACCAGAAATGTGCACAACGTGGCCAAATGTTGTTGCATTGTTATTCTTTCGATGCTTAGCGTCGTGGGAAGTTGACATGATAGTCTCGTCTAGGGAAGAGGATATATTTGTTCATCTGTATATGAGGTTATGTCAAGGTTGATCTCCGTCAAGTCTGTGCTGGACGTATTACAATTGTCTAGACCCTAGTTTTGTATCTGGGATGTTTCCTCTGTCATCACTAACACCTGGTTGTACCTCAAACAGAGCTTGAATAGTTGGTGGTTACAGTTTATCAGTCTATCATTTTATTTATGAAAGTGTGTGTAATGCTACATGCTTGTTCATGTGTTTTGGGATATTAAACATACACAGGTCAACTTTACTAATTGATAAATGTGGATAACCCACATGCAGAGGCAGCCACTGAAATGTTCCATGTGAAAACAAATTTCTGCGTAATTAGTGTATGGTATTGCGATATTTGGATCCATACCCTTAACAGATCTTCTGGATCAAGAGCCGTGATGAACATTATGTACGGGAATCGTGATTGTATGTGCATACGCGTGTGTGTATATGCGTGTGTATGTGTGTGTTTGTGTAAGCGTGCGTGCTTGCGCCCGGCGTGCGTGCGTGCGTGTGTGTGTGTGTGTGTGTGTGTGCGTGCGTGCGTGCGTGTGTGTGTGTATTGTGTGCGTGCGTGCGTGCGTGCGTGCGTGCGTATGTATGTATGTATGTATGTAATGTTTTGGTATGTATGTATGCATGTGTGTCGCAAGTATGTCTACGAATATTAGCATTTAGCTAGGCGATTCAATATCATCTTCCAAAATATTCCGATTACATAATGTAAACAACGATGGTATAATGTTCAACGATACTGGTCTGTCTAATTCGACATTCGAAAACAAAGACATCTGTGAGATTTTGCATCATTTATTGTATTCTCAGTTGTGTCAGGGACGGTTTGCTGCAGTGAGATATTGTATGTTTCTATCTGACAATGGTATCACAGTCGACTGCCGACAGTAGAGTTTGTCTGTTCTTGAAGACGATGCGCTGACATACTGGCGCGGTGGTGGGGACCCGCTGTCCCTCGCCTTAGCGTCTGCCATTCCGTCGTCATAACAAACCGGGAGCCACTCGGGTTTGTTATGGCTGACGAACGTTAGTTTGAAACACAGCCGCATCGGCGCCACCTCCGGTTGGAACCATATATGTATTTGTAAAACTATGATCCTCTATGTACCACGATATGTGGTTAGAGTGAATAAAATTCTAATCTAATCAACCATCCGCCAGATGTCGCGCCGTTTGACGATGGCTGCTGCTAGGTGTGTGGACTATAGGACTGTTGTGTTGACGTTGTTATTGTTGTCTTTCTGGTGTCGAAGTGGTGTGCATGCGTCTATGCTGGCAGACCTGCGGACATTCCGTTAAGGATCGGAATAAGGCAGTTGCGCCAAGCGTCAGGGTTGAAGCCTTCCACCACCTGCGGCATGCTGGCCATCAGTACCTTCGCCATCACCTAGAACAGACATCGGTCCGTGTATGAGACGTACAAAAAGTAGCCATCGGTCCGTGTATGAGACGTACAAAAAGTAGCCATCGGTCCGTGTATGAGACGTAGACAAAGTAGCCATCGGTCCGTGTACAATGGACGCCAAATGTTGCGTCATATACGTTTACATAACGAGATGTACGCGACGACGGCATCATTCTACCTTCAAATGTCTTGAACATCGTTACAACATTGCAAAAGTATTGTCTTTTAGTAATTATAGTATCAAATAGGATATGACACGTTGGGACTATTTTGGCATTTACTGTATATATTTAAAATCATAGAACAATCTTCAATTTTTACGAATAAAACGTGTATTCTTCTTTCGCTACCATTATTTATCACTGGGTCACGTGTAGGAATGATGACGTCAGTCACAGTTGACTCCAGTTGTTTCTTTCTACTCTGGCCAGGCTGCCATGACAGCTTGTAATGTGTAATATAATGAGTGTATTTTAACCATAATTATAGATTTTTACATTATTTCACTACCTTACTTTATTATTAATTATTAAATTATTAATATATTATTCATTTATTATTTTATTTTACCTATTCCTTTATTGGTGATTACTTTATATATTACTTATGTATCATTTAACATATTGTTTTTATTAATCTTTACCGTGTAATATTTTATATAGCATATGTTACCAATGTTGTATTTTATGCGCCTCTGAGCGGAAATATATTATGGATATAAATATATAATATATATATATATTAATACATTTATTATTCTTATTTATGACAATGATACGGGAGGATTGAAGCTGTGAAATCATAGCTTCAATCCTCCTGTATCGCAGGTCCTAGGTACTTGAACTCTCTACGAGGGTCTACTATATTGACTCTGCAGTTGGCGCTCCTCTCAAACGGACTAGAAATTCTGTTTTCGGTGTGTTGATTCTGAGTGGATTGTGTACGTGTATCTTCATAATTTAGAAGCGTTTGAAACTATCCTATTTTTAACCGGCAGCGGTGTGATGCTATGTAGCTCCTGCTCTGCCCATCCCCATAGCCATTTATTTCCGACGACAGTGCGATGTTAATAACTGAAACAACATCCATACTAAAAGGACTATGTTCACCCAACATGTCCCTTGCATGCACCAAACGTGGACTGTATAATTGGCAGTGAATGGACTTCCCTATTTACATACGAACATTACTGGCTTTGAACTGTGAATCATGTTAGCTAGTTATTCAATTGACTATTTTATACAAGGAAGCGTTCTCTCGCCATATCTGTTTAACATTTTTATTAATCAACTTTTATTAGACTTGAATAACTGTGACGCAGGCGTCAGAATAGGTGATACACTGTACAATTATATGGCTTACGCCGACGATATTACCTTATTCTCAACAAATGTTCAAGATCTACAGAGCCTAATTGATGTATGTGATGCATATAGTAAAAGGTGGAAATTCAAATTTGGGGTTGAAAAATCGAAATTCATGATTATTGGAAAGTGTCCGTTATCCCAAGACCCAAAGTGGAGGCTTGGTGACAAATGTCTATGTAATGAAGAATCGCTTAATATACTTGGTAACGTGTTTAATCGGGGTGGTAACAATGCCAGCCATGTCACCAACAGACTAACAAAATGCAGACAGTCATTTTATGGGCTTGGTAATGCCGGTATGTTATACCCAGGAGTCACTCCTGATGTTCAAGCGTATCTTTATAAATGTATATGTCAACCAACGTTAACATACGGTTTAGAGTGTATGGGCAGCACCGCCATCCAAATGCGTCGACTTGAATCTGCACAGGGTAAATTAATTAAACAAAGTCTTGGATTAAGCAAACTATCCCACAACACAGCCTTACTTAAAGCACTAAATATTGAAAAGATCGTTGATATTGTAAATAGAAATGTTTTATCCTTGTATAATAGAATATTTAAAGTGGAAAGTCCAGCGCGTCGACTGATGCAGCACTTACTGTCTCGTTTCATATGTTACGGTGAAACGGTACCTGGAACCCTGTTGGATAGAGTAGTATCTATGGGCGAGTCACCCAGTAAACGAGCCTTTAATTATCAACATGTACCCGAAAGTAGTGCGACAAATGATGGTCTTGTTGACTCGATTAGAAACCTTTTATTTACTGATAATTTTACCAGGCCATATTCACATGAACATCTTTTAGTTCATCTCTTAACCACTGCACTCTAATAGATTACGCGCCTCTTTAGTTTAACTGATATACACAATATACACTGAATTTTATATATTATATATCATGCCACGGTATGTATTGTTGCAATTTATTTTATTTTATCAGGTTGTTATTCTCCACCGTGTGTCTTTTATATGTGATTGCACGTATGAATATGTATGTAATGTTTCTTCTCCGGCAACGGAGGCTGAATAAATAATAATAATACTATTTTAAGGAGTTGTAATTTTTAATCATGTTGTATGTTCCATTTATAATAATATATTTTGCTAAATATTTTGTATTTGTTTGTTTTTATGCTTTAATTCATATAAATGTATATATTCATATTAGAGAACATTTACAGTTTTACTATCCGACATTTTTATCGTTTTCATTTTATTAGTCATTCTAATTAGTAACACTGTCCTATATTGTTATGCTTTCATAAATAGTTTTGCTAATATGCATTAATAAATTTGTTATTAACCATAATGTTCTTATTGTACTATTCAGCCGCTTTGGCTGCCTGTGAAGTGAATAAACGTTATTATTATGTACGTATGCACAATGTGGCGCCTCTGTAAACAACGCAAGCTGTTCTTGTTATTTCTTAAATTTGATACTCACACTGAAGCCTCCCTTCGTGACGCCTTCGCGGACGACATGCTGGGCGGCGAGATGGCTGAGCATGGACTCCATCACTTGCGGGTTCTGCAGGTAGTTGACGAGCACGTCGAGACCTCCCATTACACGCATCACGTGAGCGTTGAACTCGGGGCTGTCGGTGTCGGCGACGTTGACCCGATTGAAGAGAGTCTTAGCGCCGGGCGCCATTTTGAAGAGCCTGCGTGAGACGCCAGAACGATAGTGGGAGTTGTTATTTAACAAGAGATTTAACAAGATTGCCACCTAGAGATCCAACTCTAGGTGGCAGGTGGACAAGGAAGCCCTTTGGCTTATCGAGAGTCCAACCTATCTAACTAAATGTACCCCGCCCGTCTTAGGTATATGTCGATTTTATTTTTAAATATTATTAACACTACTAGCACCTACATAAGCAGCTGAAAATCTCTTCCATTCGTTTACTGTTCTTTGTGAAAATGATTTTTTTTCTAATATTTAGTCTACACTGCTTCTTTGCTAATGTAACTCCATGTCCTCTAGTCCTTCTCTCTTCATTGACCGTGAAAAAAATATTTTTGTCAATATTTTCATACCCATTCAATTACAACGTAATCTCAGGATACCCCAGGACGGTGTTTTGCAAGATCTGTTTGGTTTCGACTTTCTCTTTCTGAAACTAATATTAAAGCGAAGGTGCCAGTTCCACCAAAGTAATATTTTATTCATTTAACATTACGGTTTTATGAATACAACATCCATGTTGAATGTTTACTGCATGCCAATTTGTGCTTAGTTACTTTATCCATGGTTCAGCAATTCGAAGAAGAAGTTATATTTCGCAGATTTTGTTATGTCTTAGGATGAATAATTTAAGAGAGTGTCTCCTGTTTCGTTATCTTAGTGACACCAAACCCGTCCCACGTACTTTGGTAGGTTTTAACATATTTACATGCATGTTGGATTCCCTGGCAACATTTAACAATTCGATGACATGCATACAAAACAAATCGCAAAAAGTAATGGTTAAACAAAGAAATGGGCCTCTCGTTCAGACTACGATGTAAGCGTCAGCCAAGAAAGATAATTTGTCACATAGATAACAAGTGTTTTATTCTTTATTAGCCGGATACTTCCTTGTCAGTATTTCTGTTAGCGTTCTCCTCTTTGTTATGACAGTTTGTTTAATGCAGAGTACCAGGAATCAGGGATTGCCCGCCTTATTTCGTAAGACGAGTTCATTAATTTCTGAAGAGAAATCGAAACCAGTATATAAGAATGCAGACGAAAACCATTTAGAAACATAGTGTAGTTAGTGGCATTGAATGACATTTTAAATTACCGTTGAGATTACCACTGAGTCCTGCTGAAATATCATCGATACTGAATGGTATTCAATGGTATACCATTGGCTCTTTTTTGTAAGGATATATATACGGCTATATTGAATGGTCACTTCCGTTGACGTCACAGGCGTATACAAACGACTGTCGATACACACAAACTGATCAGCATCATTAACAGTGTTACTCACCCGGCGAAGACGGCCTGTCCGCAGGAGAGCTTGGTCTGAGCGGCGGCGTCGGGACTGCTCACGTCCTGCCACTGGTTGATGACAATGTCGGCATCGGCCTTGGAACACATGCAGGTGTCGTCAGCGTGGACAGCCGCCAGCCCGCAGGCGACCAGCAGGGTGATGCCGAGTAGACGCATGATTCTGCCGACACGAACAAATTCGATGATATCCAGATTTACATGCATGCATTTACCAATTTTAGTACGTATTATTAATATTATTATATTGTGTCGTGGCAAAGAAACTTTAAAGATATATTATCTGCTTATTTATTTATTTAATATACTTATTTATTGTACTTATTTATATAGTTAATGTTTACCAA
>OZ024865.1:35535437-35597937 GCA_964017155.1 Oasisia sp. SBJ-2009
TCGGAACACGTCAGGGCCAAACCCAATTTAGACGACGTCTTGTCAAATACATCCCTCATCTGTGCTAAAGATACGGACGACATAACAAAGAGGTCGTCACCTTTGTAAGGCAAGGATACAGGTGTTGCCTGCACGGTTGAGGAAATATCTATTTGGCCGGATGGTAACAAGTATGCGCCGTGACATATCATAGATGAAAGTTCCTGTTTCGCACAAGTCGTTCGCGGCAAGACCGTCGCACAAATGCGGTAATTCTTTCTAATAACGTAATAATTATTATGAACAGCTGTGGCGTTTTGTCTTACAGCATAACTCATTGCTGTTTTCTTACAGACCTAAAATAATTATCTTTACATGTTCACATTCTATGATGAGATAGTGTCTTAAATGGAAGTAAAATCTCTATAATTATATTTAGGTCGCATTCTTATTTTTTCCGAATACTAGGTAACTTGACCATTTTATAACGAAGGCGCAGCGCAAATAATAAAATGATAAATAACAACATATTTGACCATTAAACTATATTAACAAAATGTGAATTAATTGTTAGATGTTATACAATTTTAACTCTATAACTAGGAGGCCCGCCTCCTGAACAACTCCAATTCAATGGCCTGTACCATTTCCAGTTTTCAAAAGATAAATCATTCTTCCCTGGAACAAGGCTGCAAAAACCTAAAGGTACGTATGAAGAAAAGAGTTACTAGATAAAAGCAACGATTTATAATCATACACAGTTTATTGCTAAATATATTGTACATTAGTATTAATCTAGAATTGAAATGACGTTGATCAAGTGTAACAAACGAGTTCGACGAACATTTCAATAACGCTGGAACTGTTTCGCCGGTCTCCTCGGTAATGTGTAATTTCGGTCTTATGTATTGTTGTTTGTGTAAAAATCGTTTTACGGTTAGTTTACACCAAGTAGTCTCACAGAGGTAAAACAGTGTATTTTATTTATCACAAGTCGTATTTTATAATATGGTAGATATGTCGGATGAAACATTTGTCAACTTGTTGGAGCATGTACAACAGTGTAAGTTATAATCCTCGTAAAAATAAGTACAAATTAATACTCCTCGTTTTGGTGATGTTGTATATTTTACTCTTTCTGTAGATATCATTAAACAAAATAAGGTTGCTTTTTTAAATGTATCCAAAAGACTGAAGCAGAATACTGAAGCATTGTTATGACAAGCTTTTGCGTTGTGGCATAGTATGCTATGCATACATTATAACAAGATTAGGTATGTTTAGGACATCTCCACTATTTCAACTTTGGATATGATGTGCGTAAACTATCATTTTGTTCGGAGAGAACAATATTTAGGCATACGTAATTTAATACAAATATTACATATAAATAATAAAGTATGCAAATCTCAAACAAGGTAACTATTTATTAATGGATACACTAAAACCCTGAAGCTTCCAATTTATAAGGACTGATGAACAGAAATTCATTATTTTGGAGGGGACATTATGACCATATTTTCGAAAGGTCTTCATATGTCGGTATTTTAGATACAAACTTGTGTGCCTATATTAAATTTAACAGTGGTAATCTGGTAATAATTTCGGAGAGGATATTTTACTTAGGAAAAGATTTCTACGACGTTTGACAGAAAACAAAATATTATTGTTTCTTTTTATCTAAATGAAACATATATACTTCTAGATTTTCAACATAGCTTGAACGGTTATAATATTTGAGCCAAGATATGTATTCATTATATTGATTCTGACAATTGAGACTGCCTTTATTGTCATAAAATGGTACATATTTGCTTAGTTTCCATAGAGATTATCCAATTGTAATAATTGTTCGGTATGTTAAATAGTGCCAACTGAGCCCATAATTTGGCAAGATAGTTTTTAATTGTTTGTTCATTCCAGCTTAAATCTCAACATTTATTCTTCAATAATCATAGACAACCCATATAGTTCCCACACTGAAGGATATTTTATTAACTTCTAACTAGTCCATACTAACATGTTTCATGGCGTTGTGAATATTTGTTCGTAGACTTCGTACATAGTACATTTAAAGATTGCAGATGATAAATAAGAAAGTTTGTGTTATTCACAACATTTATCTGTTGATCTTTTCAAGCATAGGAATCATTATTCTTCCAGATGTGATAGTTTTGACACTTTTCTAGATGGAAATATTTTGGTACATCCCTATACTGTATAAATGTTTTCAATTTCACCAAGAATACAACATTTCTAAATTTTCTATAATTCAAAATTACGCGCTGTGGCAATGATCATTTCTAAATATGCATATTTTGGCTCACTGTTGCGTGTTCCCAAAATATCCTGTATGTTCACTACATAATTTATTCCAGTTCTTTCTAAGACACACTTGCTACGGCGCATGCACTTCACTCCGGGCTCTGCTCAGCTAATGTTGTCGCCCTCCTTCTTGCCAGCAACTCCAAACGGTCAACGTCCAGTATTCCGTCACTCGTCCACGGTCCGTGTATATACCGTTTTTTCGTTTTCAAATTTGCGAACGAAAAACGGATAACGAATTCGTTTTTCGTTTTTCGTTTTCAAATTTGCAAACGAAAAACGAATTCGTTTTTCGTTTTCAAAAGTGAAGTAAGAAAAACGAAAAACGAATTCGTTTTCAAAAGTGAAGTAAGAAAAACGAAAAACGAAAAACGAATTCGTTTTTCGTTTTTGCATTTAGGATGCTTCGGTCGCACTGCCACTTCGTGTGGCCGGTAAACATTGGTAGTTTCGGCGGGATACTTCGGTCGCACTGGCAGCGTTTTGAAAACAAACTCGCAGAAATTGCATCGGCGAAGTGGTATACATCTAAGTACCTACAGGTGAATATTGGTCGTTTCGGCGCTGTTTTTTATGTTTCGACAATTTAATAAACTTTACTCAGCCTTATATATGATAGATCGAAAGATGGATAAATCGAGAGTAGATGTATTTATTCTGTAACTGCAACTATTTGATCAATAGTTATTTTAAATTTAGTTTGTAAAATATTTGACTCCTAAGTGGCCCCTATTATAACTAATAAATAGTCGCTATCTTAGGGGCCACTTTGGGTTTTTAAATTAGGGATTTGTTATGTAATTATTGAATTCCATTGACGGACCATTACGGATAGCCCAATTGTATTTAGGAGCTTGTATCTTTCTGAGTAATGTTTATTAACATTTGCTACATTACGCATATTGTAAGTAGAGGATATGTGGGAAAAATATAATACGTTTATGGCTTAATATGTTGCTAGAATTAGTGTTAATTCATTATTATTTTGCATATGTAGTAATTTACAACAGTAGAAGTATGTTTGCATCCGTGTGTAATATGCTGCTTTACATAATGTATCAGTCTTTTTAAAATTGTGATTGGTTATGTTTTGATTAAACAAATATAGGTATTATTTATTGTGTGAGGCATACTATTTTTAATACTCTTTTTTACAAGTGTATATTATGTCCTGAATGTATGTATTCTGCTGTGTGCTGGCGGGTAATGTTTTATGTTTAAATTTATAATACAATTATAATATAACTACACCAAGTTGGTATTCAACTTTTGCTTAAACATTAATTCTATGTGGGAGCTATATTTATTTGAAAATATTATTCTTATAAGTTTTTTTGCAATTTGTTTATTTAATTACATTTGTGTCCCTAGATCAGTAGATGGTAATTAGTGTGAGGCAATATTATAGAATTATACAGTGAAGTGACATTTGTATTCTAGTTTGAATCATATGTTTTAACCTAGTTATAGGTCCAATTGTTCGAGATATCTGTTTGCTATTTTATCAATATGTTTAATCCAGTTTAAATGCGAGATTAATGTAAAGCCCAGAATGTTAAACTAGTTAAATCTCTCAATATCTACACTGTCAATTGTTAATGTTACTTCATCAACCTATTTATTAGGCATTTGAAAAAAAAAATTGTTTTATTAATATTTTAATGATAATGTATAATAATAACACAAGTTTTATTGGCAACTCAACTGAGTTGGATTGACATTATACAATAAAATACAATGAACGCATCTGTATGTAGTTTTAGCTATATGTTTATTATAGGTCTTTATTAATCAAATATTCAATATTCACTGTGTTTCTGTCATCTGTGGAGGTTTCAATTGTACTTGTATCATCAAGTATCATGAGCATAAGTTATGCTGGCTGTTTTAAATCATTGATATAATTAGAATAAATAACAATGTCAGTGGCCCTAAAATTGAGTCTTGGGGGAAGTATCATTTTATAGCTCCATTCCAATGGCTCCTGGCTACCTCACTGATCCGTTCACGTTAAACAATAGTGTATATGATTGTCACACTTGCAACTGCACAAATATTCCTGTCAAGAAGTACAACTTGTCTTTAGGCCAGTATAAATTTGCTTACAAGTTTGGAAAACTTTGGGACACTATCCCGGAATGTATACAGAATGCAAGAAGTGCAGAGATCTTTAAAACACACATTTTAAAAGTTTCTCATGATACATGTACACACTTGCAAACATTTCATGATAGATATGGCTGAGAGATTGTTTGCATTTGGCTGGTAGATTGTTTAGATTAATAAATATTTTTGTGGTGGTGGTAGTGGTAGTCATAGTAAGCACTTTATCTCAGACAATCAGATTTTATTATTCTTATTACCATTATTGTTATGTAGAAGTGGATGTGTTTGAGCAGGTTGCCAGTCGAACGTGGACTGTCGTTTAGTCATGCCTTTTGGGATGTCTATGAAGTCCACATAATCTTATGTCATTATAATTAAAGATTTAACTGTAAGCCCAATGATTTTTTAAATTATTTGTAATCTTTTGTATTCATGTTTCCAATAGAATATGAAACAGTGTCACCTGACTGTTTATTAACAACTGAAATAGAGTATGTATGGAGTTGCAAGTGTGATAAACATGCATTCTATTTTTTGTAAGAATAATATTTTCAAATAAATATAGCTCCCACATAGAATTAATGTTTAAGCAAAAGTTGAATACCAACTTAGTGTAGTTATATTATAATTTTATTATAAATATAAACATAAAACATTACCCGCATACTTTCAAAACTGGCAGATAACACAAACCAGAAATATGCATAATCATTTCACACCAGCAAACAGCAGAATACATACATTCAGGACATAATATACATTTGTATAAAAAAAGTATTAAAAATAGTATGCCTCACACAATAAACAATACCTATATTTGTTTAATCAAAACATAACCAATCACAATTTTAAAAAGACTGATACATTATGTAAAGCAGCATATTACACATGGATGCAAACATACTTCTACTGTTGTAAATTACTACATATGCAAACTAATAATGAATTAACACTAACTCTAGCAACACATTGAGCCATAAACGTATTATATTTTTACCACATATCCTTACAATATGCGTAATGTAGCAAATGTTAATAAACATTACTCAGAAATATACAAGCTCCTAAATGCAATTGGGCTATCCGTAATGGTTCCGTCAATGGAATTCAATAATTACATAAAAAATACCTAATTTAAAAACCCAAAGTGGCCCCTAAGATAGCGACTATTTATTAGTCATAATAGGGGCCACTTAGGAGTCAAATTTGTTTACAAACTAAATTTAAAATAACTATTGCATCACAGTCATAGTTGCAGTTACAAAATAAATACATCTACTCTCGATTTATCCATCTTTCGATCTATCATATATAAGGTTGAGTAAAGTTTATTAAATTGTCGAAACATAACAAACAGCGCCGAAACGACCAATATTCACCTGTAGGTACTTAGATGTATACCACTTCGCCGATGCAATTTCTGCGAGTTTGTTTTCAAAACGCTGCCAGTGCGACCGAAGTATCCCGCCGAAACTACCAATTTTTACCGGCCACCCGAAGTGGCAGTTCGACCGAAGCATCCTAAATGCAAAAACGAAAAACGAATTCGTTTTTCGTTTTTCTTACTTCACTTTTGAAAACGAAAAACAAAAAAGGAATTCGTTTTTCGTTCGCAAATTTGAAAACGAAAAACGAATTCGTTATCCGTTTTTCGTTCGCAAATTTGAAAACGAAAAAGGAAAAAACGGTATATACACGGACCGTCCACCGGCTAGTCTATCAATAGCCGTTGTACTTGGCATATTGCGTAACAGGTTGGAGTAGACTGTCTTGTATGGAGCTTGCACTGGGTCTACATTTAAACTAAATAAACAAAATCGTCTCGTAACATGTGTATTAAACTTTGCAAACATTTTGTGAATTGTTCGTCGTAAAACCGATTATGATGAACCACAAATAAAAAACAATAAACGCATTTACAAACACTAGTAAATATGGACTTCACACGAAGACCGCTTATCGTTTGTTTATGTCTGTAAACTGATCAGTCAAAGAATTAGCTTATCTGAGACAAGTCAATGAAAAGACGAAAGAAAGCGAATCTATGTAAACATAATTTATACTGTCTTTATAATCAATTCAGTTCCACATATTCCATTCAGGCTATTGTTTCATATGTCGGCCAACAGTATGTCAACATCGGCAATAATTTCTTGATCAACCGAAAGATCTACATATCATGCTTATATATTCCAGACCTGTTTCTCTCGGGCATCAATCTCTGTTCATGTCAGCTGCTCTCCATTGCCCTTCTCCACACATCTTGGGTGTCACAGTGCATGGGTGCGTCTGTGCGTGCGTGCGTGCGTGCGTGAACGTGTTATGTGTGCCTGTGTATATGTTATATTTGCGTGTGTGTGTGTGTGTGTGTGTGTGTGTGTGTGTGTGTGTGTGTGTGTGTGTGTGTGTGTGTGTGTGTGTGTGTGTGTGTGTGTGTGTGTGTGTGTGTGTGAGTGAGAATGTGAATGAGTAAGTGAGTGAAAGAGTGCATATGTATGAGAGTATGTATACGTGTGTGTATGCGTGCGTGCTCGCGTGCGATCGAGCCCACGTGTGTCACACGATATTGTCTGCTTGGTTGGTAAAGTGACCGACAGTAACACCCATGCTATCCTACTGGAGTAACAATATTGGCTAAACCTGGGTGGTGGTTAACTATTTAATGAAACTGGATATATTTCACGGTAATTGAAAATTCTGACGAAGTGATTGGAGCATACGTATTTTCATACATTTTACTTAAATCGTGCGCTAAGCCTAGAATGGCAATGCAACTCATGTTCTTTATAGTTCTCTTTTGAGTTTCATGTTACGGACAGTAAGTAATTGCGTAACTTTAATAAGATTTCATGGAACCGGGCCCGTCTAAGAATAGACGAGGCGTTGACACAGTGAGTGAGAAATAGTCACAGTCGACGATTGGCACTCAACGTTGGACGGAGGCGGTGGGGAATTAAAGGGCGAGACTAGCAGAGGGAAGTAGAGTTGTCGCAGCCAGGATGTCTTAGGCGAATAAAACGTGTCGTCAAACTAACTACTGGGTGTGTGTGTGTGTGTGTGTGTGTGTGTGTGTGTGTGTGTGTGTGTGTGTGTGTGTGTGTGTGTGTGGGTGGGTGGGTGGGTGGGTATGGTCGTGTGGGTGTGTGTGCGTGTCTGTGTGTGTGTGTGCGTGCGTGCGTGCTTGCGTGCGAGGGTGTGTGTTTTTACGTGCAGCAGATAACAATTTAATATAACCCTGGTTGCATCACCTGTGGTAAGTGATTGAGCCGTAGTGGCTCCACCTGGGGTGTGACGACGCTCAGGAGGAAATTCACTTACAGTATTGCAATAACGGCGTATTATAAATAATAAATTCTGCCAAGTTGACCACCCAAATGTATTTTACTGAACCATATTTGTTATTTAAATATTCACGTGTTTATGAATTTTGACTACCAGTTAACAAGCAATGTAAACGTAATAGTCGAATAGAATATATAAATAAAACGATGAAATAATTCACAAATCCTGAACACCTGTGTGTGTGTGTGTGTGTGTGTGTGTGTGTGTGTGTGTGTGTGTGTGTGTGTGTGTGTGTGTGTGCGTGTGCGTGTGTGTGAGAGAGAGAGAGAGTTGGGTGATTAATATATTTCGATAACTTTAAAATATTTCCCTTTACAGTTTTAAATTTAAATTAACAAAATGCCAGTTGATTTCCAAAGTTGGACGGAAACAAGCAAATGAATAATATACACATACAAATATATATATTTTTGTATGTATATATTATATATATATTTGTATGTATATATTATTCTTATATATATATATATATATATAATGATCCAAAATTACCGTATTTATAATACTTTTTATAATAATTTATAATATTTATAATATATAAGGTGTAGCAATAAAGAAGTCTCATTAGTGTATGATATACCATGTGAATGGCATAAAATAATGATAATTAAAAACAAAACAAAACGTTAGTTTTATTTAAGAATGTTGATACCTTAATTAGGAAAACAAGCATTAGGTTAGAAAGTCGTCTGCAACATACGTGTAAACACATTGAGGTAAACTACCTCAACAATTAACCAATGTAAGGTTCAATCAAATATTCATTTCTTTACTAATCTCTTTATATAATATATATATATATATATAATATATATATATACATATATATTTAAAACGAAGTTTTTAAAGAAAGGAATATTGATTGCATGATTAATACTGCTTTATGACCTATTGAAAATTACATTAGTAAATGTTTGAGGTAATTTGCCTCAATGTGTTTTAAGGTGTCAACATTCTTAAATAAAATTAAGTTTTGTTGTGTTTTTTAATTATCATAATTTTTATTATTTTAATCATTATATAAATATACAATGATTAAAAAATATAATATTAACGATGGCGGTTCAGATTTGTATCAGATATTTATCAGATATTTGTCTGGCAGCTCTGGTCGTCTGATGGCATGTCGGAGAAACGGACTTTGTCGTGTGGTTACGTAAGTGTGTAATTAATGATATAAACAAGACGCTTATCTGAGTAACATCGTTCTTTTGCTGCAGTAACCGAAATAGCAGGGTTTGACACAGAAACCCTTCAAACATAGAAAACAAAGATGCACACAGGGTGCTTGGTCACATTCGATTTTTTATCTAGTCTAGCGTCGTGGCTTTCCGGGTTTGTGAACAAAACACGGGCCGTACGTAATACATTTGTTAAAGGCCGGATCGTTTTTGCGTGTTGACTTACTTTTGCTTTACATTACTTGTGTTTTACATTCATGTAATCAGTCATTTCACATTATTTTTACTAGATGAAAACATGCTCCGGCTGATGCTACATGCGCACAAACGGAAAGAATGTATACCAGGAGTATTTGTAAAGATGGTCTGGTATGACGTAACACCTTCTCTGGTTAACTTAAGTTACATAGACTTTCGACAACTGATAGGTGCACCTCAAACAGTCTTAGAAAAGCATAAATTCGTGCATCGTCAGGAACAACCAGCTGATGTGGTTCACATTATATGGGAGACCGGGGCTAGTTGTAACAAAAACAACACATTTAAGGATTGCGGGTGGGCTTCTCAACTGATCGAAACTTGTTCATACCAAAGTGCCTCCACATATCTCCCGCAACTAATTGGTGCATAATTAAAGGACTGGCTTATTACACATGTGTGGTATAATGAGTTGTATGAGGTGTCCTAAAGTGGTACAAGTTAGTCCGATACCGGGCAAGTTGTATCAGCCTACGGGGTAAATTGTAACGTATATGTTTTAGCACTGGGGCAAACAAAATGTATGCAGCTGCTCCCTATCTATAATGCCGACTATGAGTAGCTTGATATTTAACAGTAACGATATACCAAAGCACACACACACACACACACACACACACACACACACACACACACACACACACACACACACACACACACACACACACACACACACACACACACACACACACACACACACACACACACACACACACACACACACACACACACAATATATAACTTGTTACTGTGCAAGGAAAGAGTCGCATATGTAAACATTTAATCTGGTTTAACAGTTGTTGATAATATGTTGATAATTAGACATAGTCAAAGTTCGATTCGCAAAGGTGAACTGCATGAACCACTAGAACAGTGAAAACGTTCCACCAACGAGAAATTATAAAATTAATACAGCTTAATTGAGCTACTTTTTTTAGAGATGTCATGTACATTAATTCCAGAAATGTTGGCACCCAAGGCGCAAGCCATCGCCGCACCAACGCTGAACGTCCAACGCTGTGACTATCTCTCACTCACTGTGTCAACGCCTCGTCTATACTTATGCGGGCCCGGTTCAGTGAATCTTCTTAAAGTTACGCAATTACTTACAGTCCGTAACTTGAAACTGGAAAGATAATTATATACAACATGAGTTGCATTGCCTTTCTATGCTTAGCGCACGGTGTGAGTAAAATGTAGGGAAATACGTACGCTCCAATTAGTTCGTCAGAATTTTTAATTACAATGAAATATGACCAGTTTCATGAAAACTTGAATCATCCAGATTTGCCAATCTTGTTACTCCAGTAGGATAGCATGGGTGTTACTGTAGGTCACTTTACCTACGAAGCAGACAACATCGTGTGACACACGTGGGCTCGCTCGCACGCACGCACGCACGCACACACACACACACACACACACACACACACACACACACACACACACACACACACACACACACACACACCTCAGACTCATATACACGCGGACCATAAACACGCCCGTGTGCACGCGCACAAGCCATTGTATTACTAACTTACAAAATGACCGTTAATGCATGTTTGAACACATGAACCTTAACATAACTAGCTACATACAGTTCAATGAGTTCCTAATCTTGTGTTACTCTTTTATCACTGTCCTACTTGTCCGACTGGTGGCCATGACCGGAACGCAGCGCTCCGTCAAACACAAAGGACGCGATAAACTTGACTTTCCCGAACTACAGGGAAGAATAGGGTGACCTGGCCGCGGGCTCAACCCGGCCAAAGTCTACTGTTCCCAAACAATAACAGTCGACATGCTGGATGTGTCTTAGTGTGGGAATTTCGGCCCGGTTGCTGATAACTGTGTATTTCATTACTAAAACAAAACGTTGTTAAACACGTTTGGCTAATTTGCATTACTGTGGATGTGATATCTAGATAAATCGAAAAGGTAAAGGGTGTTAACCCGAAGACTGACAGTTGTAATAGTGCAATTGTTAGGGTCTAAGCATTATTTTTAATTATGATCTATGTGGCCTATGCACGTGTATGATATATTTGTTAATAGTTCTGGTTATCACCGAGGCAGTGTAGGTTTTCTTATAGGAATATATATCTTTCTAGATTTATATTTAAAGGAAGGTTCAATGTTCCGTTACCTAAAATTAATCCTGGTTAAAAATGATAATAATTGCGTTTACTGGGTCAGCTGCACTTCGTCCCACGTAGATGGGTGCGTGTGAAGAAAACAAATAGATTTTGGTGGTTAAACGATGAGTGCCTCTGTGTAATGAGGTCAACTCCAGGCAATGTCGGCATTCTTGTATTTGAATGTTATATTAAAAATGGACTAAGTTGTGTATACAACGTTCAAAGTGCGAACACAACAATTTATGTTTAAATTATTTGCCTTCGACTTGTTTATTAAATAAACGCTATAAAACAGGTATTTTCTTGAATGTACAGATCAGTACACACGGCGCCATTAGCAAGAAAATGGATACCAAATATATGCGTGTTGTTATTTTGTTGAAGTTCTGATATCAAGAAATTTTCTTTATTACAAAAACATAAGGGACATTTTTTTAAATGACAAATATATGCTGCATTGTTTGCTCTACGGGGTGTCAAACCGCAATAGTAATAATTCGCATGCATAACGATATCAACAGTGTTGGTAAAGGGAATGCGTACGGAAACCACGTATAGGTAAACCGCGATATCAGTTTTATACAGCCGAGTAAATCACGCGTAGACCCCTTGTTCACGTGCATGCACAGGCACGTGAAATAACCACGTTGTCACGTGACGTGCTTGCGACGTGGGTGGTCATCCACGTTGCTCTGCTCACAATGACTCGGTCACCTACTCGGTGTCCAAAGGATGCTGGCCAGATGCCAACGATTGGAGACAAACAAGTGATGCAACACGTCTCAGTCTACGTGTTGTGACGAAAGACAGCCGCTGGCACACTTGATGGCGAATCACAACAGGGAATACATTAACTTACTTTTTACTGTCTGGCTTGGAGAGTTATTTCCTAACTGGATGAAACGCTAAACAAAGTGTTGGTTTCCTTTGTCTTGCTGTGACAAAGATTTCGCAGAAACACCGTGAAAGATGCGTCTAACTACAGTGGGGAAACGCGCGTGTGCCTGATATTAAACGCACGCACAGACGACACACATACACACACACGCGCGCGCGCACACACACCCACACCGACTTGCACGCCCGCACATATCAATCAAATCCCGATATTGTCTTGAAAAGGATATTAATGCCTTTGTCTTACACACGAAATTTATGATCTCGTAAATCTCGTGTGTGTGTGTGTGTGTGTGTGTGTGTGTGTGTGTGTGTGTGTGTGTGTGTGTATGCCCTTATATTATGAATATATATATATATATATATATATATATATATATATATGTGCATACATACATGAATAGATACATGTATGATATTTACTGTAGTAACAACTGTAATTATAATTGTAATATTGCCTACAGATCGGGTGTCGAATTGTTATTCGTGTGTGTGTGTGTGTGTGTGTGTGTGTGTGTGTGTGTGCGCGCGTGCGTGTGTGTGTATGCCCTTATATTATGAATATATATATATATATGCATACATACATGAATAGATACATGTATGATATTTACTGTAGTAACAACTGTAATTATAATTGTAATATTGCCTACAGATCGGGTGTCGAATTTTTATTCGTGTGTGTGTGTGTGTGTGTGTGTGTGTGTGTGTGTGTGTGTGTGTGTGTGTATGCCCTTATATTATGAATATATATATATATGTATATATATGCATACATACATGAATAGATACATATATGATATTTACTGTAGGAACAACTGTAATTATAATTGTAATATAGCCTACAGATCGGGTTTCGAATTGCTATTCGTGCGCGCGCGTGCGTGCGTGTGTGTATATATATATATACATACATACACACATTTTATTTTGTACGAGCTGGAATGGGGTATGGTCCCACGTGGCAAAGGAACGTTGCGTTCCAATGCCACGTGTCTCTTACCGAATGTTAAAGGCAATGACAAGATCTAATACGTCGAAATTGACCCGTTTAACAGCTCGTAGTTTGCCGATAAACTACATGTATCTATCTATCTATAAATGTCGCTGTATGTTTGACGTCTATGTTATGTCTAAATAAACGTAGTTTCTAAGCAAGTCACGTGCGGTTAAACGGTCAATTTCGTTGGCTCCGACCTGGTGAATGCTTACGTAACATGCGATAACAGACACGTGGGCAGTCCCGTGGCTGGGCACCCAGTGTGACCCACCCCATTCTTCCCCGTAACCCGCGAAGGTCAAGCTGATCGCAAACGGATGTACTTTGTAGGCTCGCTGAATTCCGTTCATGCTCGCTAGGGGTCGCGCAACCTGTTACAAACATACCGTTACATACAATTTCCATGTTAGCTTTAAGTAAGTGACCTGGATGTTAGAGGAACCAGAAGCATGCTAAGGCACGCGTGTCATATCCGTGCAATGTGCTTTGTACCAGATAACATTTTACAACAACAGACCCATGTTTCTTCAGATTCGACTAGAAAGCACGATGTCGCGTTGTTTAATTTGTTCGGGCTTCATTCATGGTGACATCTAAAGAAACTCGTAATCGGCGATAATAACGCTACGCGCACCTTGCTGATGCAAACGTACGTGTATATTAATATACTACTAGTATTGTGTCCACGTGGGAACTGCTTCTGCTAGCAGCTTGACTTCCCGACTAGTTTAGCAATTTTTGGACGGTTTGAACAGTTTTCCAAGAGTATCAGGTTTTTGGTTGGTTCACTTTGCAAGCGTACAGCCACAGTGTATAAATCTTTGAATACTTTATTTATTGATCGTTGTACATGAATTACGCGTGCGTACAAGAACGGACACACAAACACGCACACACAAACACGCGCGCACGCACGCACGCACGTGCGCGCGCACCCACGCACGTGCGCGCGCACCCACACGCACGCACGCACGCACGCACGCACGCACACACACACACACACACACACACACACACACACACACACACACACACTTATTGAACACCGCCCAGGTAGAACGAATATGACGCTTTCACAACATAAAACCTGCCATAATTAACTGCAGGAAAACGTGTAGATGACCCGAGTCAGAACACGTCACATACACTTATACACCCTTCACCCTCCCCCTACGTCACTTCCTTATGGTGTTTGTCTTCTTTGCACCGACACGCCTCGCAGTCTCCCGTGCAGTCCCTCCCGTCTCCTCCCTTCCCAACGGGGTCGCTTGGGACACGCGTTGTTCGGGCATCTCGAGTCTTCTTCACCCTTGTCGGCCGGTGGCTCTCATGGTTCGGTGCCCACGGACCGAGGCTCGAGTAGGCGTAGAAATCCATCGGGTAGGGCGCCTGCCACTCGGCACTACGCAGGGCTATGCAGGCCTGGGGGAACAAAACAACAACAACAACAGCGGTGTTAAAGTAACTAACGGGCAATTCAAAAGCTCATGCAGACAATCGTATTCAAAGTTACAAACCAAAGCAACCAATACGGTGTATACAATATGGGCGCTACTCTCATAGACGATGGGAAACGTCTCACGAAATATTCGTAAAGGACGTAGTGGTTGTGGTGGTGGTGGTATTAGCAGCAGCAGCAGCAGCAGCAGCAGCAGCAGCAGCAGCAGCAGCAGCAGCAGCAGCAGCAGCAGCAGCAGCAGCAGCAGCAGCAGCAGCAGCAGCAGCAGCAGCAGCAGCAGCAGCAGCAGCAGCAGCAGCAGCAGCAGCAGCAGCAGCAGCAGCAGCAGCAGCAGCAGCAGCAGCAGCAGCAGCAGCAGCAGCAGCAGCAGCAGCAGCAGCAGCAGCAGCAGCAGCAGCAGCAGCAGCAGCAGCAGCAGCAGCAGCAGCAGCAGCAGCAGCAGCAGCAACAGCAGCAACAGTAACAGTAGTATTAGGAGTAGTAGTAGTAGTAGTTGCATAGTGGTAGTATTAATAGTAGTAGCAGTAGCAGAAGCAGTAGCAGTAGCAGTAGCAGTAGCAGTAGTAGTAGTAGTAACAATATAATATGGGCGATTCTGTGTCTGTTTCATCCTCCGTTCTTAGTTACGGTCCTTGGAATCAAGTGGTAATGAACGCCACATACTCAAAACTACACAAGGTACGCCCATAGCACGGCCAAAGATAGGCCTAAAGAACAATTCCTGTCAATAATACGACGGCACTGTATTCCGTCGGTTCTGGCTATACGGAAGTCTACGGCATTGTCCTTTGTCTGTTCTCAAGATTTCAAACCGGTCTGTTCTGCCTTGGGTGAAAAGTCTACGCAAGGTCACCGTGAGACTGCAGAATTGTGTCATGAGACAGTGTCAGGTTGCGGAATGCCCTGGGGCGCCGGTTCTTGGACAAAGCGGTCAAGACTGTTAGTGCTCAATGTATAACTGCGCTATCTTACCCGGTCAACGTCACTGTAAACAAAACCCCGCTGCAAGACATTCTATTTATTACGCTAAACTCGTTGGTGTATTGGTCTGTTTTGAGACGTCTCTCACTGGCGTATCTGAATGAAGTGGATCAGTCTGGAAAGTAGCTTATCACCTAAATAGACATGTCACCGTTCTGAAAGGAAACACAGTGCGCAAACACTTCTAAAGAGTTTATTTTACCATTTATGGCAGTGGTACTTTTCATTTAAAGCACGGAATAAAATTCGTACACAATCAGTTTTGTTGTCTATCTTGTCAATGTTATTAATAAAAAATTGTTTAAATTGTTACGTCAACGTCATTTCAGTAATACAACTTCATACACACTTACAAATACGTCACTATCAATGCTGCAGTCTTACTAACAATTCTTAATAGCACCATTAATGGTTTGTATCAGTAATGGTCTTCAATTTGAAAACAGCTTGATACCACTGCAACGCATTAAAAATGTCTTCCAACACAACGTAATCGGCGAAAAGAACAGCGAAGGAACAATACGCTGTTTGCTATAAACATATAAACGTGAAACCGCTTCACGTGTCTATTCTCATGCCCATCCGTACAACGCACTATTGAGATCAACAATGGCGTAACCCGGTAGATAACCGACTTTCTTTCTCCAACTTGTATATACTTCATTGTAAACTTTGGGCTAAACAAGTCGTCCGGAGACACCCGTGGAGGCGGACTTTACCACGGAGTGGGTGAAAACACGGCATACCTCGTAAGGGGTCAACAAAGGCTTGTCAAAGGCTGTCCCCCAGTCAATCGAGAGTCGAGGACAAGCAATCTGGACCCACCTGTCAACAATGCAAAACAGATAATTATATTACAGACTGGACATGAGTTTGTGTCAATAATCGGACTGGTTTCACAAAGAGATCGTGCGGGGCGATGGAAGTAAAGCGGATGTTTGGCGATGCTTACGTAATTCAGAGTAGTTGGTAATGCCATATTTACATGGACTATACTGTGTTCACGCAGAAAATCTAAATTTATTTTAAACCGATTTATGTTCGTAATTAAATACACGACCTTTCTACAATTGTTCCTAGCTGCGTAATAGTCACACATAAATGAAGTCAATCAGATTACGCTGTATGTGACCGTAACATTAATTTACCACGTGTAAATTATACCGTTTTGCCCCTATTTGTTTGCAATGTTTACTATGATTGTTCAAACCTACGTATTACTTTAAAAGTTATCTAGTTTATCCATCTATCCTTATATATATATTAATAATAACCTACCCACTTTATTCCGGTATAGTAAGTAATTTTTTTATAACATTTAGCCTCTTTTTTACGATAGTTACAAGCTGTGTATTTTTCAAATTACTTACTTATGTTCATTAATTAAAAATAACGATAAACGTCACATATAATTCGTATGACATGTTTGCAAACACACGTAAAAGAACGCTGCTGCTGCTACTGAAATGAATTGCATATTATATATTGTGTAATATTCAACTCACGCATCAACCTCCTTGAACAGTTTCAATTTTTCTGGGAAGATCTCGGAGAGGAACACGGTGATAAACCTGCGTCCAAGTTCAGTGAGACGCTTCTGGATATACTACAAAAGATGAACATTCCTTGTTTCACCTCTAATATAATACCAACAAATATAAAATGATTCAGTGCTACAAAAGGTGTCCCCAACTCCATCTGGTAAAATGTTGTATGAGTACAAATTTTCTAATTATTTTTTCAGAATATACTTTTTTTTATTTCCACAACATGTTAATTTAACATACGTCATTCATTGCGCCAAAACGAAAAACGTATATTACATAAAACGAACTAGACAGCTATGGGCACGACATTTGAGAAAACAAAAACTCATTATAACATATAACATAGGCAGTTATATACTAGCAATTTTTATTTTGACATATGTTAACAAAATCCTATGGAAGTGGTCTACCTCTGCATGTTGTATAAATATACCAACTACAGCTTGATAATATCTCATAATATTTTAGCTATCATAACGAATGGAACACTGGGTCAAAAGGATCATATGTCTACCTGTAATATCTTTGGCGATCCCTGTCGACCAAGGGTGCCGAGGATAATGCCAAACATCTGAGCATCAGCTGCAGTTGCAATTGCACTCCGGCGATTGGCGTGCATCTTTTCTATATCATAATATTCACGGGAAAACACTTTGCTGTAGGGGTCGTATCTAAACAGAGTAAGGTTAAATAGATAATTTACTGTTGGGTTGACTACATTTGATAGCTATTGCGCTTACATGAAAACTATCGTAATACAGTCAGGTGTATATATGCTCAAGTCCAAATTGACTTAACTTGTCTCATTATAAAAAGAGCTAGAGGCAATTTTGCCATGTTCTCTGGATATTTTTTATGATCACTAACATGACTGACCCCTTAATTACAAACTAATAGTTAGTCAAATGCAACAGACAAAAGCATTAATTAAGGATGTATCATTAATTGTAATCTTGAATCCGTGATGTAAAATGAATTATTATTAAAAATATTTTATCTGGGAAAATATAATATTAAATGTAGTCTCTCTGTATACGTACAAATGTAGCACAAATCCCAAAACAAATTACTTTAATTTCTAACAGTTTCTAAGTTTCAAAACCAAAAATTCGTAGCATAAAAACAAAAAGGTTGCGTTGCAAACAACGACAAAAAGTCATCACCTGTAAGCCGGAATATCTGGGTTTGCAATCATAATGGACTCCAGATGAAACCGACCGTCTCCCAAGTAACTGAACACAAACAAACACAGCACAACATGTCAGTCAAACATTGTCAAAGAAAATGTTCTAACAAATTAGTCACAACCCATATTACCACAGTGACAAGTATTCTTGTTCTATTGTGTGGCTGGACACTGCACTTTGCATCAGTAAGGTAGAATACATATCATATAATAACAAAACATATAAGACACACTCTGCCAATTAAACCAATTCTGGCATACTGGCTTTTATAAAATAATACTATTAAATTCACTGCCACCAAAATGAAACTAAATTAGAGCATCATACTATTGAAGTGTGTATTATTTTAATATTTATATATTTGTATTGCATATTTCATAGATAGTCTTAATGTGTGTATATTTTAGAGATGTTTTACAATTTACATATTTTACATATGACATTTAGGTTAAACTCTGCATAGTTTAAAAAATACTACTGTTCAAAGTTTTAGTATATATGACTAATTGTAATGATCTTGTATATTTGTCTGTTAGTATTTGTAGCATGTTTTAATGTTCAAACCTTTAATATAATATAATATAATATAATATAATATAATATAATATAATATAATATAATATAATATAATATAATATAATATAATATAATATAATATAATATAATATAAAATAATATAATAACTTTATTGTCCAATCAGAAGTGGAAATACATTTTGCACTTTGGAGGTTGCATAAAAACACAATATTTAAGCCACATAGTAATGCATGTATACTAAAATCAAGCATGTAAATATGTAAACGATAGCTAAAAATATATATAATATCTAGTGGACAGCGCCTTTGAGCAGTTTAGGCTGAAACGGGTGCTACATAAATTTTTATATAATTATTATTATTCAATGCAAACATTGGAGAGAAGACAAGAGAACGTACAGTGATAGTGATCACACTAGATGACAGTGAATCACTGTCTTGTGCACAATCAGACATGAGGGTAATAAACAGTTCAGTTACACAACGTTTCACAGCAGAGACTTTGAACTTTGGTCTTTGTAAAAACTAGCACCAATGACATTGTAATGTTCTACGCTGCGCAACAAAAAACAACTTGGAGCAGAGAGAATGTAAATATTACTCAGGCGTGATGTAAGCTTACATGACGGCGTGAGTGTCGTGGGAAAGTCGAGGAGAAGTACAACCAAGGATTTCGCCTGGGGAAAGGGGTTTGCACTGGGGTATTGTGACGTTGTACTCTGACAAATGCTGACTCAGACTCTACAAAGAAAATAAACAGTTTGGAACAGTAAATAAATGTATTCTTTTTCAAATGTGGGTGTGTGGGTTTTGGTGTTTTTTGTTGTTGTTGTGGTGTGTGTGTGTGTGTGTGTGTGTGTGTGTGTGTGTGTGTGTGTGTGTGTGTGTGTGTGTGTGTGAGAGTGTGTGTGCATGTATGTGTGTGCTCACTGCTCATTTATCCATTTAAAGTTTTTTTTATCATTTTCTTATTTCTTTTCTCAGATAACTGAAAAACCACACTGATCTTATAATAACATTATTGATTTCGTTCATTTGGTGATTCATACAAAACAATCACATTGTTTGTTGACATAAATACATCTCACCGAATAGCACTGTTTTTAGCGAATGCATTACACACTTAGGTCTAATTGTAGCTATAAAAATGTAGTCTCAAAGACAAACTGATAATGTGAATAAAATATGAAAATGTATGTCATTCATCAAGTTGGTATGCAGATTACTTGAGACAGCTTGAAAATCTGAATTCATTAATAACAATCATATTCTACCTCATATAAATTAGTTTTTAAAGTTAAAACTTAAATGCGTAATATGTAGAGAAAAACAACCTATTTAAAAGCAAGTGTTATATATATATACACGCTTATGGCACTAGATGCTGCAAAAATATATATTTTTTTATATAAAAAGAATATGAGTGTGGAAATCTAATAAATAATGTTGGTACCATGAGCTTCAACACATTGTGTATACATTGCAAATGTTGTAATATAATTTTATAACATTTGTAGATGAGTGTAAGATTAAGGGTAACTTTTGATTATATTTATTCTGACAGGTGGCGCCTCTGTACTAATGGATGCACCACCTGTTGACTAAGTTACATATTACATTTTATATGTTATTCAGTCTCTCAAACCGCTTCATGTGTGACTCGCTAGCAGACCAGTTGGGTAGATACCACCAATTGATTTCCCACAGGCGGCCATTGTAACGTTTCTTTGATTTCCCACTAGGTTTATTAATCCATGGTATTGAAAATTTCAGACATTAATTAGTCTCCATCGACACATGTCATGTATAAAATTTGTGAACATTACATATGTTTCTCCTACAATCAAGTCTCTAACCTGACACCCCTTCATTTTTGCTTCAATCAGTGGCCTATTGCCAATGTTGACACCTCTAGGCCAAATTACACCTCTAAGCATACGCACCTTTTCACTGTCTGACAAATATCATTATTTCGCAGCTGTGATATCACGCTATGCAGAAATATCATTTCCATTTAACCAGTTCTACATCTAGTGCTTCCAGAAATTTACAGAAAGTGCACCATGGAGTTCTTTTAAGCAGGACTACAATGGGCAATGGCTTGGGAATCCATTTGGCGGTATGTCCCCAGTTCAAATGAACGTCAACTTGACTTTACTGGAAAGCAGTCAGCCATGTTGCATTAAATGCACTATTCGTACACAAATATCTACCACTGGCTGGAATTCATTTGCACAGCTCAGTGAAACATAAAAACCAATACAAGTTTGTAGACAGAGTGACTTTGACTAGAGAACTCAAAGTATGAAAGAAATTATCTGGATTAGAAAAACAAAGGACAACATGAATACAGATGAAGGCTGGTACCAACTGTCACATATATATGCTGGGTCTGGGGGACACACATCAGACTACCAGGTAAGTCTGTGGGATGACTACTGTGTTAACTTCTACCAGGAGCCTCTGAGGAAGCCTGCTAAAAACAGCCAACATGTCACCAGAGAAAATGGCAAATTAGTGTGAAATAAATAAAAATATCACTTAGGTCTTAGGTGGATTGGCTCCAAACAGCCCAAACTTGGGTTAACGCAGGAGTTGTCCTTCTCTCTAGAATTAGTGAGTCCGCGAAAGGTTGCACATTTACCCCCTGTGTAGGATTTTGTACTTCCCCTGCCATAGACACCAGATAGAAGGGACCACTGGCTTTTTTGTGTCTCTTCCGAAAGACACAGGCAAATGTGGGGTGAACTAAACTGCCTAAGTTTCGAAATGGCGGTAGGTGGGATTGAACCACCGTCCCCTCGATTGACAGTCTGGCGCTCTACAGTGCGACCATCACTCCTCACTCATTATTCACTCACCTCACTATTGCATATCACAATATTTTAAAGTTGTTTATTGGTACGTCAAAATATGAAAATGCACTCTGTTTGATGTTCAATGCTGCCAGTAAGTTATTAGGAATATGGTGTATAGATTTATGTGTAGACTTGATAGCTCTGTTAACTATGTTTTAAATGACATTCTAAATAACTTCTAGCTTAAGATTCACTTCCAGCATCCGTAAACACTGGAACAAGCTTTTATATGTGAACACTTGACTGAATCAACTGTATACACTCTTCTTATATACATAGCATTGGATCAGAATGCATATTGTACATATTGCATTCAAGACGACATTCTGCGATCTCTGGATATGCATAAGCACGTAGTACTTGTACTGCTGGACCTCAGCGCTGCGTTTGACACAATCGACCATGACATACTGTTAATAGATCTACATCGAATCGGGGTACGAGGCGACGCACTCTGCTGGCTCACATCGTATCTTACCGACCGCACACAATACGTCAGTGTCGACGGTCACTCGTCTCACAGAACCCGACTGCGACACGGAGTTCCACAGGGCAGTGTGTTGGGCCCTCTACTTTTCACTGTTTACTGCACTGGCCTGTCATATATCTTCGAAACGCATGGTGTTCGTTACCATGTGTACGCTGACGACACACAACTCTATGTTGACTTTCCACCTAACGATTCGGTGTCTGCAGCCGACCAGATATCCCGGTGTGTCATCGACGTGAAAGCTTGGCTAGCGTCGCGCTACCTACTTTTGAACGAAGCAAAAACAGAGACCATTCTCTTTACCACACCGAACCACCGCACTCCGCAGCCACGTCCTCTTGTCATCGACATCTGTGGATGCAACATTACCACTTCGGCCAGCATTCGCGACCTTGGCGTGCACCTCGATTCAACTTTGTCGATGACCGCACACGTAAGCCGTACCTGCCGGACTGCCTACGCTCAACTTCGTCGTATAGCGCAAATACGATCTGCGCTAATTCTTCGAGCATGCAAGACACTTGTTCATGCGTTAGTCACGTCGCGACTTGACTTTGGTAATGCTGCCGTGTACGGCATTACTGGAACGCTGTTGTATAGACTTGAAATGGTCCAGCGTTCAGCAGCGCGCATCATCCTACGTTTACATCGCCGTGACCAACACAGCATGACGGAGGCTCTGCGAGGGTTGCACTGGCTACCCGTGACACAGCGTATTGATTTCAAACTGCTGACTTTTATGCACAGCGCCGTGCATGCTAACATTCCACGCTATCTGGCTGATCAAATCACGCCGTACATTCCCCATCGCAGTCTGCGTTCGGCTGACCAGGCTCTCGTCTGCGTTCCAAGGGTCAACCTAAAACGTTTCGGGCGACGAGCCTTTTCATGTGCGGGACGGGACCTACACTCTAGAACTTGCTTCCTTTTTATCTCAGGAAACAACAAGATTCCGAACATTTTAAGAAAGACCTAAAAACGTTTTTCTTTAAACAGGCATCTTCGTAATTTATTCTAGACATTTTAGAAAGAACATGAACACTTTATATTTTAAATGAGCGTATATTTACTTTTTTACTTTTTGTGTGCATTATTTTATCAAAATGTGTACTTATAATTTGCTGAACTGTTGTAATGTATTTATTTTTAAGCTATTTTACTTGTACACACCCCTGAATTTACTATGTAAAGAAATGAGGTGTTTAAATAAAATTATTATTATTATTATTATTGTATGCCTAATGTCAACATATGGACCTCAGAGTCACCTGTATTTAATGTATATGCCCTGTTGAGTCTGGAATAAAGTTATTGAATTGAATATCCATCAGTAGAGTGGTGCACGTACCTGTAGAGTTGGTACAAACTGGATTGTGCTGACCAGCACAAGCTGTGCTCCAGGCTCAAAGTTGAAGCGAACAGTGTCCAGGAAATGTAGAGTGTCAATTTTAATGTCGACAAAAACGTACAACATCTGAATGCCGCCAGTCACATCTATAGGAACTGCAAGGGGAAATAGACACTAACGTATGAATTGTCACATTAGTCGTATTTAGTTTCCACAATTCAACACATTCGATTTACTATCAAATATATATGCATCACAGTTATCTACCTTTAATGATGGATCCACGTAATTAAATAGCAAAACTACAAGATAATGGCTTCCACTCAGGTGTCCATGCATGCATGTACACTGTTCTTACAGTATTTCACATTCACTCCGATACACACTGTGCTCTTGCAAGAATGCTGAGAATACAAGTACATGGTTACCAAGGCAACTGTGCCCATAATGCACCAGGAGGTCTGCTCCCAGGGCCTTTGCGGTGTAGTCGTCCACACAGCAGGCTCCGTAGGTCACATCTCCCATGATCAGTGTGTCCGCATCAGTGAACCTGGACATAGGCCAGACACTCTCACAAATGCTACAAACTGATTTAGAACCATTCCAAACAAATTTCATAATTACACAACTAGCAATGTTCTACTTATTTCTACGTTTCGACCACCATTGGCGGCCTTCTTCAGGAACTGAATTTTCAGTGGTCGCGATCTAGCAAGCAGTAATCACTGAACATTCAGTTCCTGAAGAAGGCCGCCGATGGTGGTCGAAACGTAGAAGTAAGTAGAACATTGCTAGTTGTGTAATTATAAAATTTGTTTGGAATAATATACTACCAACTTGATGAACATTTTCACAAATTATTTTCTTACCATTGCACTAGACATCACATGCCACACAGTTCATTCATGAAATGTATTCACTACATTAAGATACTAATTAAACGATAGTATAAATATGATAAACGTTAATAAGTTATCCAATAAAACATCCCAATTTGCAGCTAAGAAACAGAATTAATAACAAATAGTAAATTTTAAAATAAAATAAATACAACATGAACATGAATACAAGCATTCATACAATTTTATATAAGTTGACAGGGAATGATTGACAACTTAATGTGTCCACTGTAAAAGTAAATAACTCTAAATAGCATTTTTTTAATATATCACCAGTTTGGCAGATCAAAGGGTATATAGTCAAATGAAGCAATGCGAGAGTAATAGGCAAGTGAACCCCAGCACTAGGGATAAGATTCAGTTACAATGCTTCAAAGTTAGCACTTTCATTGCAGGATATATTCCATCAAATATTGATCTTATGGATTTGATATTTGGTATTTTTGCATTTGGCCATATGTACAACATTAACAACTTCTGTCCACATTTAAACATGTCACTACAAGTACGTACTCTTTGAAGAAATGTCCGTTATGATATGTCAGGAAATGTTTTCCTGTGATGCCGAGAACATACGTTAATCATCTATAAACAGCTGGAAAGGATGAGCATTCCACTGTATACATACGTGAAAATGTACACACAAGGACATATATATGTGAAGAGATGCCAACACACATCATTGTACATACTTTTCTATGATGTCAGCAATTGTACAAGCAAACATCAACAGCCCTTCTGGAAACTGGAGAGCCACTGCAAAGTAACAGAAACCAGTGAATCATTTGTTGTTTAGAGTGGAGAGGACTAGATAAAGAAGAGAAATGAAATGTAAGTTCTGAATGGAGAACAGATGGAGAAATGGAAATCAGTTATTTGTTTGCAATGGAGTGTACCCCGGGATATGGAGAAGAAAAATCAGTGATTCTTTTGCAGTGGAGTGTATATATGGAGAAAAACAAAGTTACTTGACTGCAGTGGAGAGTAGATGCAGATGTGAAACCAATTAAATGTAGTATAGAGTAGATGAAAAAGAAGAAAACTGTGATGGTGACAAACATTAAGACGAGAAGTTTAGTGGGTACATTAAACATTTTATTAGATTACTTCTGGTTCTAATATTGCCATTTCTATTGGTCTAATATATTTTATGAAAAATGTAATCATGAGAAGTAATCGTGAGTACGATTACTTTGGTCATGTACTCGAGTATGAGTACGATTACTTTGCTTTGTACTCGAGTATGAGTATGATTACTCAAAAAGTACTTGTACTCGTACTATGAGTACAAGTACAGAGTACGATTACTCCATCTCTGGAACCCCCTTGAGAATCCAATCTCAGAGGCATGGCATACAAAATCATTATGCGTAAACATGAACGGATGCATTTATAGCGAAGTAATGATACAAAATTTCAAGTGCACCTCTCTTGGCATTGGTCGTTTTCACCCTCCACACTGTTTTGTAGATTTCAAAATTGTAATTCTCAGGCAGCTGAAAAAGAACACTCAATTTTAATAATGCACAAAGTCAACTTTTTTGATTTCAGGAAATATTATAACACCTATGTTCTGTGCTGACACAATATACTTTATCAAGTGTTTTGTTGCTTTGCTATTTACTTTAACCATGAATACAGTACATAGTGGGGTTAGTTTTACTATTGTGACAGTATTAAAAGTATCATACTGTAGGTGGAAATATTAGCTTTAAAGGACAAACAAAGTTAACTTTTACGTGGCATACACCTAATAGAGTTAATATAAAGTAACAATTTCCACATATACTCAATTTTTTAACGCCAGCGGTTTACCAGAAAAATATTTTTTAACACCCAGCCATCCAAATTCTATGCGCTACCCCATCTTAGACGAAGAATGACGTCACGACGGTGATCGATGCGCTCTTCACGTAGATTCCCTGCATAGGGTTTGGCTGTTGTCATGAAATGGCTGCAACACGGCAACGCGCGTAACATGCTGATGACGGTAAATATAAAGTTGTCTATTATTGTTATCGCTGAAATCATCCCATCAACTGATGATACATGTCTACATCAAAGCATTTATCCTCAAAATGGACCGAGCAAAGTGCCAAACAGTACGCCCGCAAATCACCAATGTGAATCCATTGCTTCAATACTACCGGTTGTTTCAACTATTATTGCAACCGTATGCCGAACACGAAGGCATAATTACTAAAGTTTACCATAGATTTAACCACAGATTTAGATATACGTCTATAAGCAGCTGCTAGATGTCACGCCAACTGAACGAACTGTCGAAGACTCGAAGTTGTTGACCCTTAACAGCGTCGCCGGAAGTTGACCGAGATATAGAATGCCGCGCACTGAATGGCCAAGCCAAATTAACCCTTCACCTATGGCGGCGTCTAGACCATCGTGGATTTCGTTAGAATTTTAGACTTTAAAGTCACATTCTGAGTAAACCGCTGACGTTAAAAAATTGAGTATTTGTGGAAATTGTTACTTTGTATAAACTCTATTAGGTGTATGACACGAAGCCGTAGCCTTTTTTTGTCCTTGAAACATACCTGCTTCACAGCAGTTTGAAGCTCGACATTGTTCAAGATGGAGTCTGGAATTTGATGAGCAACTCTCCGAACTGGAACATATTATATATAATTTTACCTCTACTAATGTGTTAAAACCTTGGGCAAGTTTTTTCACTCTACATTGCTCCAGTTCACTCAGCTGTTTAAATGAGTACCTGACTATAGACAGTGGTGGATATGTGTACGAGCAGCCTTCGCGCATGGTATTTGAGTGAACAGGTCTGTCAGGGAAGTAAAGTGTAAAGCACTTTGAGCGGTCCTGAGGACTGGATACTGCGCTATATAAGAACTGCCTTTACCTTTACTTATACCTCCATAAATCCAGTCAGCCTTTCCATTTTTTAAAGTGAGCTGTTTGAGAGCTTAACATTTAAACTATACTGTGATATCTATATTTCAAAAATTGACAACGGGAAGGATATATAAAGAAGCCATTCGTATTACGGACGTCCTTCATATTAAATTAAGAAAGACCATTAAGAAACAGTCAGTATTGACGTGGATAGGCATTTGGCATGTGTCAAAACGTCAACAGGCCCATGTAAAACACCATATTATCGCCCACATAACATCTGTCTTTTGATTTTTAAACACACAATCGTCAACTGTCACACTTTGCCTAAACATGTTCACATAAAATATCTAAAGAAACTGATAGTGTACCCCTTGGTTTATCGGCTGTGAAGATTTTTCTTTCGCTTTTTGCCTTCACCACGACCACCTCGCGTCCACCGACTCCGTCGCCTTCCATGTTTCAGGACTTTTTTACTTTTGGGTCGACAACAAACACGAAACGACCAATAAGGACTTGGTTGCGGGTACAGTTTTCTTGTGACTACACTACAAGGATACTGCTCTAGAAAACTTAAGGATTTTGCTTAAAACGATATTAAACAAAATGTGCTAGTACAAGAGCACTGATCTGGAATCGATTATGCGACCACACACCCCTGGACTGGGGTGGATGTCATTTTTGGTTGATTGGTCGGTTCTTTCCCAAGTGCAACAACTTCAGACAGTTTTGCGTCCTAGATGGTGTGATGTGGTATATAACTTAGGTCATTTCGGTGGCCCTTGACAGCGCTAGTATTTGGCGACGCAATGTTTGCCAGATATCTGTGTCTGGCGGCTAAGAAGAGGTAATTACCGGACTGAACTTATTTTAGGAAAGTTGTTGTTTATACGAAAAAGTTTGTCTAAAAACCCAGGTCCTAGCTGTCAGGCACACACTCAGGTACCCACACTGGCCACAGGCCACACTTAATGACAATGGTAGTGCGTGATAGTCAATGTTTATCACTCACGCCACGTGGACAGTGACTCAGCTAACATGAATATGTTGGCCTGAACCAGTGTCAGCAGTGAAACATCTAGACATCATACACACAAATCAATGACATACTTGCAGGAATTAACAATGATCTGAATTATTATACTTAAATCTTTATATTAATTATAACCTTCACTTCAGTCTGTTCAGATTTCCCCTTAAGGCTTAGGCTAACTTAGGGTTTATTTAGCAACTGAGTTGGCAGTGGTAACCCATAAAGGGTAGGGTATAGCATAGCTAGGCCTTTAAAATCACAGAGAAAATTATATGGGGCTAGCTGACATGCATCCACTTATTTATAGTTATTAGATGTTTTCATAAAGCATCAGAAGACAGTTTTGCAAAATAGGTTGTTACTAAAACTTAGTACCATGCTTATTTATTGCATATTGCAAACAGTTATTAAACAACTTTATTTTAGTTAAATACATGCACTTTCTGCATGAAAAAAACAATCCTGCATGTATCTACACTGCTAATAGCATGATGCATGCAAACTATTACCAATTAACCAGTGACAGACGACATGCCATAAAACACTTACAAATGTTGATGTAACTGCCATGAATATGTATGCATTGCACCAAGCTTTGTCATCACATGGATGATAGAAACTGACAGAACCGTCATGATCCATACAAGTGATTCAGTTACAAAAAGACACTATGTTTTTCAAAACGAATGGCAATTCACAACCGTCATCATAGTTGACATCTACCCAGATGAATATCTTGGCATTTTGATTGATGAAGACAGTGTAACAAATATCCCTGATTATTACAGTGTCTACAACACTTATTATATCCACTACAATAACATAAACACAACATTTTACAACAATCGCACATATTTAGGTGTGCATGTATATTTTGTTTATAAATGCGTGAGTCAGCACATAACAGTATTTTATTTGATCTTTAATTGGTTAGTATTTACACGTAGCCTCTAGAAAGAACAAATACTAATTATTAATTATTACTATTTTGTTCTCTAGAAAGAAAAAAATACTAAGCATCACTCTTGTTTGGTGATTCACATGAAATAAACGTATCTATAAATTATAATTACGCGACTATCATTTATGAATCGTTTCTCCTTTAAATACGACATGTTGCATTTACAGGATAATGTCGGAATCGATGTCAGGAAATTGGCCAGGTCGGCACACTTACTGGGTGCAGCGCATCATGCCATTGACTACTAGTGCCACCATGTGTCAAGATAGAACACCACACAGTCAACGACCAAAGGCCGTTATATTTGACATGGCCGGGGTGTTGTTCCCTTCACCAGCCCGTATTTTTTCTGGTAAGAGTTTTCTATTGGAACAATACTTATTACATATATAGTTTTTATCATATTTCATATAGCTAGGTTGTAACGTTAATGAATGTTAATTTCTTGAAATTTAGTATAAATTTAATATATCATGTGCAAAAAATCTGCTTAAATGTAGTCTTTCCAAATATTTCAACCAACTCGCTATACATTCATCGATCGTGTTTTTGATGTTGTGGGTTTTGAAATAAATTGATTGAACTTGAACATTCATTGATTGATAACGCTATGAAGAAATGACCCTGGTCATTTATCAATTGACATATCCACAGTGATATCACACTGCTGCTGACAGCTTAGTACAGTGTACTCGGGTCAAAATATTTGGAAAAAATAGTCTCTTTTTACAGTAAAATAAGTAATACTTTCCATGTAAGTATTTAGGAATGGCAATGTTTGATATTACCAGTGATTGGCATTATGAGAAGAATGTGGGACTAGGATACATGTGTGTGTATACATTATAGTGACAGAAAGAGTGCAATATGGGGAGGGAGGAGTAGGAAGTGAGAGACAAGGAGTGAGGGAAGAAGGAAGGGATGATGGGGGAATGACAATTTGTCAACTATTTTGACTGTCATGTTACACATGTTTTAGAATTTGAAGTGGAAGAGGAATGAGAGAGGGAGTGAAATAGGGTATGAGAGAGGGAATGAGATAGGGTGTAAGAGGAGCAAGACAGGGACTATGAGAGGGGGAGAAAGAGGGAACAGAGGAGAGGGAACAAGAGTGGGTGCCTGGGAGGGAGGGAGAGAGAATGGGGATTTGTTGACTCTTGCCATCATGTTTCAGAGTTTGAAGCACGATTCAATCTCCCCAATAGGCTGATCCTGAACTCCCTTGAGGCTAATGGGGAGACAGGAGCCTGGGCCCAGCTGGAACGAGGGGAGATATCAGAGGAAGAGTTCTTGAAACCTTTTTCAGAGGAATGCTCCAAACAGGTAGAGACCACACCAGGGACTGTTAAGAGACCACACTTGGGGTCTTTAAGAGACCACACTTGGGGTCTTTAAGAGACCACACCTGGGGCCTTTAATATACCACACCTGGAGGCTTTAATAGACCACACATGGAGGCTTTAATAGACCACACCTTGAGCCTTTAAGAGACCACACCTGGGGCTTTTAAGAGACCACATCTGGGGCCTTTAATAGACCACACCTGGAGCCTTTAATAGACCACACCTGGGGTCTTTAAGAGACCACACCTGGGGCTTTTAAGAGACCACTCCTGGAGCCTTTAAGAGACCACACCTGGGGTATTTAAGAGACCACACCTGGGGCCTTAAGAGACCACCCCTGGGGCCTTTAAGAGACCACACCTGGGGCCTTTAAGAGACCATACATGGCGCCTTTAAGAGACCACACTTGCAGGGGTCGAAATAGTGGTAGTCTAGGTCGGACTACCAAAGATGATGACAGCAGTAGTCCGATGGAGTACCAAACATATTGGGAATATTTGTCAAATTTTGTGTTTGTCATGTTATTTTACTTAAATCTAGGCCATATGACTACCAGTTATATCTGAGGACTACCAGATTTCCCAACTAAGTAGTCCTGCTGACTACCAGAAATTTTGGAGTTATTTCTACCCCTGACTTGGGGCCTTTAACTTAAAGCTGTTAATTATTAGCTTGAAACAGTGATTATTTAAAACACAATAAAATAGCAAGTTGTTTCAAGTCTAAGGATTTTTTATCTTAACAAAATTAAATAAATAGATAACAAACCAAAAACATAGACAATTGTTGCACTAGTCACATGTTTACTACATGTATTGTGAATATCAATTTATGTAAATGTGGGATCAGAAATGCTATTTTTTTACAATCATAACTAGAATTAATGTGCCTATGAACTATAATATCAATAGTACCATTAAAGTGAGTGACATGTACACAAGTGACATTTTCACAAGTGACATGTACACAAGTGACGCGTGCACAAGTGGCGCATGCACAAGTGACACGTACACAAGTGACGCGTACACAAGTGACACGTACACCAGTGACATGTACACAAGTGACACATACACCACTGACACGTACACAAGTGACACATACACAAGTGACGCGTGCACAAGTGACACGTACACAAGTGACACGTACACCAGTGACATGTACACAAGTGATACGTACACAAGTGATACGTACACAAGTGACATTTACACAAGTGACATGTACACGAGTGACATATGCACAAGTGACATTAACACAAGTGACATGTAACAAGCGACATGTACACAAGTGACATGTACACAAGTGACATGTACACTTGTAATGTATTCAGAAGCTGCAGTTTCGCTGGATTCTGGCTTTATACAATTGTTTAACATATTTTTATCGATGCATATATGTTTACTTTGTATAATGGTCATTGTTTTCTGAAATAAAACATTTATGTATTATTTATTTATTTAATTGCTTTATGTATTTTATGTTACCAGCTCGGAAAAAAGATAGACATGATGCCGTTCTGGTACAAAATCAACCACTACTTTGAGTCGTCGGCACCGTACCCCGAGATGCTGGACGCCATCCATTGTATCCGTGCCGAGGGCATTAAGACTGCCTTGTTGACAAACAACTGGAAGTTCTACCCCCACAACAGTTGCCCTCCTGTAGACTACGTCAGGGACTTGTTTGATGTCGTAAGTTATCACAGTTTTTCGCCCATTGTTGCCTCCAAAAAATGTTTATAATCGGTCTAAGCCGAGATGGTTTTTTGTCACATTGAATTTATTTTAACCGTAATTATAGTTTCCCAAACTATTTTAGTGTATTGTTTTAACATCTTATTAATATATATATATATATATATATATATATATATATATATATATATATATATATATGTGACGCCGGCTGACCAAATGAGTGACAAGTCGGGATTTGACATTTGCCGTGAGTGCCGTCTAAAGCCAGTTGGCATGATTTTGATGAATTTTAGGTTTTTACATAAATAAAATTTATAACATCCGTTTTAACACTTCCACCCATCCTACACTATTTATTCCAAATAAAATGTGTATTTTAACGTATTATAATGCGAGCCCTCTTGATCAACTAGTCCAAAATTACTAAAACAAAAGGATTTTGCTTCGATTCCTTCGATGAAATCCGCCATGTTGCTTTGGGGATACCCCCTTGTATCGGGTATCACCAGAGAGGACATCCTCTCTGACGTAGAGTAACCCATATCCGGGCCAAGTACACCAAAATAGCTCAAAACTAACCAATAGGCGGCTACCCTGAGAAGGCTTTTGCATACTAATGAGAGCTGTGTTCTGTAACGTGCGCGCTTCGGTGCTTGCAATTGGATGATCACCTACGCATATGCGCAGTACGGCAGTGCTAAACGTAAACAAGTAGCCATTTCGAAGGTGTCAAAACTAAGTTCGTTCGTATTCCGCCGTGTTTTTCTATCGTCGTTTCCCTGTTATTAAATCTTTTGCAACATAATGTCGGACGCGTTCCTACGTGTGCTGAATGCACCAACCGGCGATGACATTGCTGTTGCGCGGATGTGAGAGCAGTACGATTTCGACGCCTCGGAATGGGACGCTGACCTTGACAGCGAAACCGACAGCGAAGTTACGGTCGAATATACGACTGGGAAGCCGATCACGATGACAATGAAGACGGGAACATGTTAAGCAACGACAATAATGCTCCAATTGTCCTGAAATTGTTCATAGACCTAGAGATGGTGTATACTCATAATAATACTTTTTGGTCTGAAAAATCGACCATTTGTCAGCGCAACATTTCACAGCTCGCGCCGAAGGTTTGCGCCGGAGGCGAACGTAGCAGCGATCGGGCGGCCTAAAATGGCCTGCCCTGATGTTGAAAAACTCATAAAAATAAAAGTTCTCGATGGATTTGATTCATTTTTATATTATATAGCAGCTAAAACGTATGGCTACATTTGTCTCGCAGGAAGTAGGAAATTTATCCGTTCAGTAATTATTTGGGTGCAGGATACTGCGCTAAATTAGCCTAAAAACGGCTTTGTTTTAGGCTAATTAGCTGTGAAATTAATTAGGGCCGCATGCCGCGTCACATATAATGTGCCATAACTTCAGGAATTTTTGCAGCAGCTGGTTGTTATTTTCCCTCTATCATTCCACTATGATACCATAGCTGCATGCCAAATTTGAATGCAATACACATAATATTTATATGGTATCTAAGCCCATGCATAATGCAAAACTTTAACGGCCGTTTTCGCCAGTTTTACTTTTTGACCCCTACCATACCAAATGTCACATAACTTCCCCAATTTTTATAGTAGAGTGATAATTTTTTAATTACTGTAAAGTACTAAGCCTCTTCTTTCCAAATATGTCAATAAAGTACATACTTTGTTTTCCGACTTGTCACACATTTGGTCAGCCGGGGTCACATATATATATATTTTTATTAATTATTTATTTTATATACATATTTATTTATTGCTGATAAGTTTAGCTTATACACCATGAGTTTTAGAAACTATATTTAATTAATTATTTGTTATCATTTAAACAACTTGACTTTTTAATTGATTAGTCATATTTTATACATTATGTTACAAATGTTGTATGTACGCGCCTCTGAGCAGAAACGTTTTCTGGATGGATATACAGCGCTTTACAAATAAAAATTGTTATTAATTATTATTAAAAATATTTATAATCGCCATGGCTCAGGGGTAGAGCTTCGGACTCTTGACTACGAGAACCCGGGTTCGAATCCTGTGCTGTGGTGTTAAAACCTTGGGCAAGTCTTTTCACTCTACATTGCTCCAGTTCACTCAGCTGTATAAATGAGTACCTGGCTATAGACGGTGATGGATATGTGTATGTATGTGTATGTATGTGTATTTATTTTATCCTCTATACCTTGATTGATTGGTCTGTATCATCTTACAATCCACTGACTTTAGAAACTCAAATATGGCACAGGGGCCAGCATTGAGGGGATATCACACATGTTCCCTTTATCTTAGAAAATATAGTCCATTTGCACTGCAGGCATTTGTTGCATAGCTATATACTGGATATTTGAGAAAATATCAAACCAGTAATGTTTTGAAATAAATGTTATTTCTTGCAATGTTTGTTTTCAGCTGTTTGTGAATGTGGCTTTATTATTGACTGCTGGTCAGTTTCAGTGGTCTCCTGACCTAAGGGACATCTGCATAAAAGGACCAACTTTAAATTAGATCACCTTGTGAAACGATCAGGCAATAATCATTGCCTACCATATATGTCTGTTTGAGTTCTGGCTTTTACTATTTTCAGGAAGTTTACATAATCATTTAACCTCATGGATCCTGAACCCTGATGTATTGAGGTTTGACACTAGTGTGTACAATAATCGCTAGATGTCACTAGTTTTTCGCAGAAACTTCATCAAGTTATACCCGGATGTAAACAGGAGATTTACCGATAGTTTGACAACAAGTTTACAAATATCTCTCAAGAAAAACAGTACTTTCTAGCAAAATAAAATCAGCAGTCGATTCTAGATGTTTCACTATTCATACTAGCGATGTCCATAAGCAAGACTTGCATTTGTTTAGTTAGCATGTCTGATGATTTGGATGAAAATGTGAAAAGCAGCAGAGATGACAGCCGTGTTTGATATCGGCGATATTTCATTCGATTCTGAGCTGTCAATTAATTGCGCATTAGCCACAAAATAAAACTTATCGTCCATCTTGTTTCTTGTCTGGATTATTGACATAAATAATATTCTGATTATTTTCAATATGTTTTGTAGTCACGCGACAATAATTTTGTTGACACAGTGTAGGCAAATTTATTCTGATTTATACAATATAATTTTGCTATGTACTAGTATGTTATATTCCACTTAGCACTTGTGATGATAGTGTCATTTGCTGTATGTACTGTTTCAATCCAGAGTTGACAAAAACAGGACCAAATTCCTGAATGACATTAAATAGAACCGAGTTGATGTATGAATGTTAGTTTTAGTGTTACTTATAGAAGACACCTTGTATCTTGCAATGATTTAATAATTGATAAAATAATTGTTTATAATTATGGAGTAATCAACGAAAAGAAAACAAAAAGAAAACTGATTTTCATATATATTGTCGGCCATCTTAGATTTTTGATAAATGTAAATTATATATTAATTAATTTCAGTTAGTTATACAACAATGGTGTGTACATCAATGTATAAATAATTCCTTTTTGGTTCAGATTATATATACTTTTATATAATTGTGATGAAGTTTTTATGATACAGTTCATTATGTGAACCCAAGTCTAGTCAAAGTGTTAAGGCCCTCAGAAACTCAGGGCTTAAAAGGTTAAGCACTCAACACCACTCGGCATGTTCCTCAAGCACTCGTGAGAATGATTGAACATTCACCTGAAATTACCTGGCGTCCCTGGCTTAAGGGGCTTTGTCTTTGATGTGGGGGGCAGGTATGTGTACTCTTCTGAGTGTTCTCAAGATGGGTGTAGTTGCACTTGGCCAGAAATACACAGTGACTTAACTAAGTTCCATAGATTACTTAGGATAACTGCTGTGGCCAGGGTAGTTGACAACTATCAGGGGTTACAAAGAGGTGAGAGTTCATAGTTAGCCATGATATTTCCTGATGCATAAATCCCAGGAACATAGATGATGACCAATTCTTTTATTAAGATGCATCTGCTGAAAACCTGTTTGTTATGGGTCTCTAGGTGGTGGAGTCGTACAAAGTGAAGATGCGAAAGCCAAATAAAGACATCTTTCAGCATACACTTGGGCTGCTAGACGTGGCCCCTCAAGATGCGATCTTCCTTGACGACTTGGGGCCCAATTTAAAGGGCGCTAGTGAACTAGGGATTCGTACTATCAAGGTGAGTATTTGCTGAACAGACAGTAGACAAACTGAGATTGCTCAGTGGTGTTTATAGATACACATACAACACACACATGCACGCACGCACACACACACAACACGTGCACACACACACACATGTGCACACACACACACACAACACGTGCGCACACACACACACACACACACACAACACGTGCACACACACACACACACACACACACACACACACACACACACACACACACACACACACACAACACGTGCACACACAAACACACACACACACACACAACACGTGCACACACACACACACACACACACACACACACACCTATTAACAGGGTGGTCCAGAAAAAACTGACACCTTTAAGACTTTCCAGAGTAATTAATATTTACATTTTCATGCGAGTCAGAGAGTGTGGCTACACATTTCATCTGACACAAAGATAGACGATGAAAAACACTTTTCAGTTCAAGAGCCGACCAAAATTATTGAACTTTCCTTTGCAATAAAATCAGTCATTGTGGTATAAATGAAGTCATATATGTATTTATACATTAAATTATATTCTTATAAAATTATTACTATACATATTAAATGATAAACAATATTACCAGCAATACTGCAGTGATGTAATAAACATAATTTTGATTAATAATATGTATATAATATATATATATATATATATATATATATATATATATATATATATAATAATAATTTAAGCTAAAATATACTGTTCGTTGTGTAAAACTTAATGATTAAATGATAGTAATAATAATACAAAGTAGTGATATGCTATTGTATATATATATATATATATATATATATATATATATATATATATATATATATATATATGTATATATATATATATATATATAATAATAAATATAATAATAATAAATTAAGCTCAAATATACTGTTCATTGTGTAAAACTAGTTATGTAGAAAATAAAAAACTACATAAAACAAAGTTTCCCTGTAGAATTATAGTAAAGTTTGAAACAGTTAACGAAATATATAATAATAATATATTTATTTGGTATAGGGCCACATCAATAATCGTTCATGGTGCTTCACAACATATTACAATTTAAAAGACATTAAAAGATATATGTATACAATAAAACAAATACTACTGTTTTAAAATAAATGTAAAATAATATGTATATGTATATAAATAAATAAAATTAGTACGGTATTAAATAGCGTAGCACTTTTAAATAAATAAGTAAATTACGTATTACCAGGGGGGTAGTCATAAAAATACATAATATGAAACAGTTAAAGGAAACGTTTCCACGAACTATTTCTTGTCGCAGGTGAGAGACCAGAGTGAGGCTCTGCGGGAGCTCGAGGGACAGATCGGGTTCGGACTGAAGGGATATGCCCCAGGAACTGTGGCTGTCCCCGACAGACTGAAGATATCTGTAGACAGACTACACGACTACTTCAAGTCTGCACTCAATATTCACGCCAACGGTGGGTGATGGGAGGGCAGGGCAGGGCAGGGCAGGGCAGGGCAGGGCAGGGCAGGGCAGGGCAGGGCAGGGCAGGGCAGGGCAGGGCAGGGCAGGGCAGGGCAGGGCAGGGCAGGGCAGGGCAGGGCAGGGCAGGGCAGGGCAGGGCAGGGCAGGGCAGGGCAGGGTAGGGGTACATAAAATGGAACTGTGTGGGTTGGGAATAGTTGCATGACATATCCAGCAGTTGCATTTATTGTATGCAATTTGTTATGATATTATGCAGTTTTTAATGAAGTCCATTAAAACAATTTGCCAACGCCCTAAATTTAGCAAAATTCTATAGCTGCTTGATGTTGTCGATTTTGGTCTGTTGTGTCATTGACAACTTACCTAGCAAATAATCTATGAAAATAGAATAGTCGTTTTAGGAACACTGTTTTTAAAACAATAATGAACATTGAGTGTCATTTGAAATTGCCTTAGACTGCAATCAGTATTTATTGTGGAGCTGGTGAGAGGAATTCAAGAACACATTATCATTTGAATTTTTCTTTGTTAAAATCCAAAATTACTTTGAATATTGAACTACATAACTGTACTTTTTAGGGTGTGAGAGAAATAATTGAATATGTTCAGTGTTTCCCCAGCTATATGATGAGTGAGGTGGGTCACCTCGCTGTTTTTCTAAGCTCAAAATACTATAAACATGTTTATGTATTATTACCTTGTAGTTATGCATTTATTTCTCAGGGAATAGGTTAAAACACCCATTCAAAATACACCATTTTGAAGGTAGTTTTAAAATAGTTCTAGGTGACTATACCCCCAGACCCACATAGAGCACACGATGCATTCGGTGCTCACCCAGCCATCATTTTTATCAGGGAAAACACTGTGAGTTATAGGGACCTTTAAGTCCTTAGATTAATTGTGTCTGTTCAATCAAGAGAACTCGCAGTGACTCTGAACAAACTTTCGTGAATGCTGATATGGATATGTGTAAAATATTGTAAAGTCTTAATTTATTTTTAAATCTATTTGTTTTAATGTTTTAAACAATTTTTTTTATAATAAGTTAATCAAATAATCACTTAAAATATGTTTTAATGTCTTAAATTATTTTTATTAGTTTTATAGATACTTATATATTCTCTACATTATAATTTATATTTACGCTAATATCTTAAATTATATATTATTTGAATCTATTTTAACAAATATACTTTGCATGTTTTATGTACCCATTTCAATCTCTATGATTACCCAGAGTGAAATAAACTATTATTATATTATTAGTATTGATCTGTCGAGATGCCTATTTGTAGAAGCACCTACAGTGAGGTACTATGAACACGGCCAGTCCAATCCCACCTACTTCATCACATATGCCGGGAGAAATCTTGTACTCCGGAAGAAACCAGTAAGTTTCAATCTTATCAAAGTAACAGTCACCATGTGTAGTCGGCCTGTTTAGCCACCGTCAAGGCACGCCTAAAGACACATTTCTTCTGACTGTTCTCGCAGCTTAGTTTAATGTTTGTACTTTTATCGATATTTTATTTAACCTATTTATATATTTATTATACATATATACATTTATTCAGCTTAAATAATTTGTGTTATTATATTTATTTATTATTTATATTTGTTATTGTTTATGTTTGGTGTGTATTTGTATTTTAGGATTTTAATGTATGTAAGGTGCCACGAACAATTTGACATTGGATGTGGCGCTATATTAAATAAAATATATTATTATTATTATTACTAAAATAAGAGAAAATTACAGAAATTCTTTTTGATGAATGCTATCAGATTCATGGCGTTTAAACTTTTTGGTCTTAGATCTTAGGTAATTTATTCTAGACAGCCCAAACTTGAGCTAATGTGTAGACAGCTAATAGATTGTAGAGCGCAATAACTCAGGGTTAGAGCTTTGGACTCTCGACAACAAGAACCCGGGTTTGAATCCTGTGCTGTGGTGTTAAAACGTTGGGCAAGTCTTTTCACTCTACATTGCTCCAGTTCACTTAGCTGTATAAATGAGTACTTGGCTATAAGACAGTGGTGGATATGTGTATGAGAAGCCTGCTCGCATTAATTGTAGCAAATGGCTGGATGCTTCCCAAACAAGCCGAGATGGTGTCTGAGTGAACAGGTCTGTCAGGGAAGTTAAGTGTAAAGCGCCTCGAACGGTCCTGAGGACTGGATACTGCGCTATATAAGAACTTGCCTTTTTTGCCTAATAGTATGTGTAGCTTTTCATGTGCTGTCATTTTATAACAGTGCATCTTTATGTGTACACAGCCGGGAAAATTGCTGCCGTCAGCACATGCAGTAGAGAGAGAATACAGGATAATGGACACAGTGAGGGGATATGGAGTACCTGTGCCTCGAATGCTAGCCTTGTGCGAAGACGACAGGTAAATTCAATGGATTTACACTGTTTGGATAGGCATGTTCCTTGGACAGATTAAGCCAGTTTCGTCTTTCTTGAGCTATGGCGTCCTGGCCATCCTTGTAGACCAGGGGCTGTAGTCACAGTACCCCTGGCTGATCATCTCCACAAACATTGGGAGTGAGTGAGTTGAGCTGTACAAATATAGCAGTTGACTTTGCTAGTCCCTACTGTATCAGCCGTGGGAAGAATGCAAATTCCAATCCCAATTTGAAGACAGATACATGACTGGTGGGGACTCCCAACGTAATCACCCATTCACATTCAAAACATATTAGTATTAGTATTATAATATTTTGGGTCATTTCAGCCACTTGCTGCTCGTGTTACTTGTCATGTTTAGGATGTGAATGGGTCATTTTATTGTGGTTCCCACCAGTCGTATATATCCATCTTCAAATTGGTGTGGTTATTTGCGCTCTTCCCACGGCTGACACAGTAGCAACTGGCGATGTCAGTTGCTATAATTGTATAGTTCGACTGTACTCAATCACCAGCTTTACAGAGACGATCGGCCAGGGGTATAGTAACGTAACACAACGACCCCTGACTTGTGACGATGACTACCAGTAGATGCTCCAAGTTACAGCTGACTACTACTACTGCTACTGCTACTGCTACTAGGGTAGTAGTAGTAGTAGTACCACTGGTGTAGTAATGGTACTAGTATGCAGTGTGTTGTTTTGAGAGGTGATGCTAATGCCATGATAATGATAAAACTATTGTGCAGGTGTGATATCTGTATAACAACCTACTTCAATATTACCTTAAACGGTTTAATAACAAGCTAAAACGACCAATACAAACAAACAAACTGCATGCTCCCCACTCTTGCACTCTCTAGTTCTGGAGACCCGCGGGGTTGTCACAATCGCAGACGGGGGGTCACTATCATACAGGCATCCTTCAAATTGTTGATGGAATTATCAAACAAAAAACTTTAGTATTGTCCTGTTCATTGTTTCCTAAGTTCTATGCTCTGCCTAATAACATTAAGACGTCTGCCTGTTTAGCCACCTTTAAGGCACGCCTAAAGACACATTTTTTTGTGACTGTTTTCACGGCTTAGTTTAATGTTTGTGTACTTTTATCAATATTTTATTTAACCTATTTATATATTTATTATGCTTATATACATTTATTCAGCTTAAATAATTCATGTTATATTTATATTTCAAAACATTATTTTAATTGTTTATATATGTCACTTATATATTTATGTGTTTTTCTTCTTATGTGTATTTGTATTTTAAGATTTTAATGAACAATTTGAGATTGGATGTGGCGCTATATAAAATATATTATATTATTATTATTAGTTCTGACTTCTGTTGGCAGTGTACTGGGAACCCCATTTTACCTCATGGAGCACGTGGAAGGGAGGATATTCAAAGACTCAACACTGCCAGGGATGAGTCCTGATGAACGACGGCAAGTGTACGCCGCCATGGTGGAAGTTCTCGCTAAGATCCACCGAGTAGACTTTGAAGCCGCTGGTTTGGGTGACTTTGCGAAGCAAGGTACAGCTTGCAATCTCAAAATGCAGTTTCAGTTGTGAAATAAAATAAGCCAGTTTTATGACATAAGATTACTTGAGTGCAACAGTTGTTAAGATAATGAATAACCAACTGAAGATTTACTTAATAATAATATATATTGTATTTAATGTAGCACCACATCCAATTTCAAATTGTTCATGGCGTTTTACATACATTAAAATCCTAAAATACAAATACACACCAGAAGAAACGCACATAAATATACTAGTGACATATATAAACAATTAAAAAAAATTAAAATATAATAACACAAATTGCTTAAGCTGACTAAATGTATATATATAATAAATATATAAATAGGTTAAATAAAATATCGATAAAAGTACACAAACATTAAACCGCGAGAACAGTCAGAAGAAATGTGTCTTTAGGCGTGCCTTGAAGGTGGCTAAACAGGTCTTAATGTTGTTAGGTAGGGCGTGCCATAAGGTCGCTGCTGCGACCACAAATGAGTTATCTCCAGCTTTCACGTGTGTCCTCACAACTATTAATAAATTATTCTTTGCAGAACGCAATGCTCTCACAGGTTTGTACAGACACACAAGGTCTGATAGGTATTTAGGGGCATCGCCGTGCACAGCTTTGTAAGTAAATACAAGAAGTTTAAACTCGATCCTCTGTGGCAGCCAATGAAGAATACTTATCATAGGCCAAGTTTGGCCACTTAGATATACATCGCTTTAGTCCACTCCTAAAATTAGTTTGCTGTGTTCCACCAGGTGGCTACATGAGACGGAACTTTGAGCGTTGGACGAAGCAGTATGAGAAGAGCAAGATGACGGACATCCCCTCGATGGCCAGACTGCAGCAGTGGCTGCCAGGACGAGTGCCCCCACACGAGGCCTGCACGGTCGTCCATGGAGACTTCAGGTACGTCCATGGCTTCGTGCAGGATCAATATTTGCCACTCACATCTTTTGGTGGACATATAGATGTTAACTCGTATACCGTGTACATACAAGTCTATTGAGAGTGTTTTAGGACCTAGAAGGTTTATTGTACGGAAAACAAAAACAAGTTTCTTGGGATGTAAATTGAGTAAATAACATGAACCAAGAAACCATGTCACTAGATTTAAGGATATTGGTGTTGATTTTATTGTGAAATTTGATCTTAATATGATAATTTTTAATATCTTTTTTAAACATTTTCAATGGCATTTTAGATATATAATACTTATTTAATTATTAGCTCAACATAATTATTTTTAAATAGATAATTTTTCATTTTAAAGGACATCTTAGATGTGTTATTTATATCTTAGTTCAAAATCAAAGTAATAATGTTTTAATAGATAATGAAGCATTTTAAATATTGTATATAAAGAATATTTTTCAAAATAAAATTATGTATACACCTGTATATTATATATATATATATATATATTACATATATATGTATTTATTTATTATATTTGATTTGATTCCATCTAGACACTACGTGACTCAAATACCAGAACGCATGCTATTAGACATGAAATATACATTGTATGTTGAAAATGGTGAATCAACCTGTATTATCAATGTACCCAGGTTGGACAATTTAATCTTCCACCCACACAAGCTGGAGGTGGTGGCGGTCATTGACTGGGAAATGTCCACTCTGGGTGACCCCTTGGCTGACCTCGCGGCAAACTGCCTACCCCACTTCTACCCCCCACAATGCAGTATCGTTCCTGGTGAGTCAGGCCGGAGCACAAATCTCTAAGGTCATCTCTGTTAATCCAATTTTTGGTCAAATGTGTCAATGTTTCAACATTTGCGAACTGTAAATGTTACGACATTTTAACAATATATTTATTTTTCTAGGCATGTATCCAGTATATATTCATGTACATACCTAGTTTGCAATGCTTAACACATTCAGTAGGATGTATTTTGCTTTACATGTCTACGTTTCAAGTCATATGCCATTTCGTACAAAATCCCAGATTTGCACAAAAACACATTATACTAGTAAGGATTTTTGTCTAAAAAATACACACACAAAACTAGTCTTGTGCTTTTATGCAGTAAATGTATTTTTAATCACCCAAACGTTTACAGCACAAACTATGGCGGTCCACAGCATATTATATGACTCTGTTATTTGCAGTTCTACCTTCCTTCTTACCCTGAATGACATTGTATGACTTGTTGTGTTGCAGTCTTCACCCCTCTGTGTGGCGTGGATCTGAAGACATTGTATGACTTGTCTTGTTGCAGTCTTCACCCTTCTGTGTGGCGTGGATCTGAAGACATTGTATGACTTGTCTTGTTGCAGTCTTCACCCTTCTGTGTGGCGTTGATCTGAAGACATTGTATGACTTGTCGTGTTGCAGTCTTCACCCCTCTGTGTGGCGTTGATCTGAAGACATTGTATGACTTGTCGTGTTGCAGTCTTCACCCCTCTGTGTGGCGTTGATCTGAATACATTGTATGACTTGTGTTGCAGTCTTCACCCCTCTGTGTGGCGTGGATCTGAAGACATTGTATGACTTGTGTTACAGTCTTCACCCCTCTGTGTGGCGTGGATCTGAAGACATTGTATGACTTGTGTTACAGTCTTCACCCCTCTGTGTGGCGTGGATCTGAAGACATTGTATGACTTGTCGTGTTGCAGTCTTCACCCCTCTGTGTGGCGTGGATCTGAAGACATTGTATGACTTGTGTTACAGTCTTCACCCCTCTGTGTGGCGTGGATCTGAAGACATTGTATGACTTGTCGTGTTGCATTCTTCAACCCTCTGTGTGGCGTGGATCTGAAGACATTGTATGACTTGTGTTACAGTCTTCACCCCTCTGTGTGGCGTGGATCTGAAGACATTGTATGACTTTTCGTGTTGCAGTCTTCACCCCTCTGTGTGGCGTGGATCTGAAGACATTGTATGACTTGTCGTGTTGCAGTCTTCACCCCTCTGTGTGGCGTGGATCTGAAGACATTGTATGACTTGTGTTACAGTCTTCACCCCTCTGTGTGGCGTGGATCTGAAGACATTGTATGACTTTTCGTGTTGCAGTCTTCACCCCTCTGTGTGGCGTGGATCTGAAGACATTGTATGACTTTTCGTGTTGCAGTCTTCACCTCTCTGTGTGGTGTGGATCTGAAGACATTGTATGACTTGTGTTACAGACTTTACCCCTCTGTGTGGCGTGGATCTGAAGACATTGTATGACTTGTGTTGCAGCCTTCAACCCTCTGTGTGGTGTGGATCTGAAGACTCTTGGCATTCCTACACTACAAGAGTACACACTGATGTATCAGAGTCAAGTTGGTGACGTCAACCTTGTCAACTTTGACTTCTACGTGGCATTTTGTTTCTACCGTGCGGCCGCTGTCTTGCAGGGTGTAGCCAAACGATCACTGCAAGGTACAAATTATTTGATAAAGCAAACATACCAAGTGACAGTTTGTACTAACAGGGCTTGGGCAAGGAATCCATACATACATACGTACGTACGTACGTACGTACGTGACACACAGATGCAGCAAAGGTGCATACTAAGTAATTACCTGGTAGTCAATATTTACTCAGAAAATAAGTCAGGACTAGATGAGTGAAGCTGGGTAGGTTTTCTTACAGGGATAAGCAGTGAATGCAAATAAGAGGATTGCTTAGTTAGATTGAGAGTGTATCATAAATGCTTTGTTCTTTCGCTGCACGTTGGTGATTTTACATTTATCGCGCATGCGCAGAAACGTCACTCGGAACGTTTATAACGCCCGAAAAATGTAAGCGTTACACCGGTATGTAATAGTACAGATCTTGATATGTTACGGCAAGCCAATGCAGACATAAAAAGTGGTAAAAAGTGAGAAAAACAACTACCCATGCTAGACAACTTTGGACACGTTGAAGTTTTGTAATATCCTTGCTAGCAATATTATAAAGGAGGGAATTGCAATGGTCAAGTATGCTGCTAACAGGTGCTGTTGCAGCAGTTTAAGCAGTCGAAAATGACATACCCACAAATACAAAACTATATTTCACAACTTTGTTGTAGCAGTTTGTATGTAACAATAATCAAGACAACAAAACGGAAACATCCTGCATGTGCACCAAGCATTTGTACTTTTATGGGTGACAGTAATGACTCATCACGGAGTCTGGGTAAATTAGACAAAATGGAATGCTTTACCTAACAACATTAAGACGTCAGCCTGTTCAGCCACCTTCAAGGCACGTCTAAACTCTAAAGACACATTTCTTTCTGAATGTTCTCGCGGCTTAGTTTAATGTGTGTGTACTTTTATCGATATTTTATTTAACTTAATTTTATATTTATTATACATATATACATTTATTTAGCTTCTTTTTAATTGTTTATATATGTTACTAGTATATTTATGACTTTTTTCTTCTGATATGTATTTGTATTTTAGGATTTTAATGTATGTAAAGTGCCACGAACAATTTGAAATTAAATATAATATTATTATTATAACATCTACGTCTGCTTCAGGCCAAGCAAGCTCCAGCTCCGCTGAACAGATTGGGTCCCTGGCTAGTCTACTGGCTGACGTCGGTTGGAACATCGCTTCTGCCAGCAAAATCGCACCAACTGCAATGGCTGTAGGTGGCAGCACTGTAGAGACAGTGGCGGCAGCGGGCCAGTGTCAGGGAACCCGCTCGTATTCGACTTCGGGAAAAGTTCAGACGGTTGCTTCGACTGAGAGAGAGGATCGTGACATTCCTGGTGCGTTCTGGGATGTTTGATTTTTCTGGAAGATTTTTGTTTTAGAATTAGCACCTGCAAGAAGCAATATTATAATATTGAATTGTGCAAATAAATGTCAATATTGCATGAGATAATTCTTGTTAAACCTGTGCAAACTTAATACGAGATGTAATAACTTTATTTAACATCTAATAATACTGACTTATATCTTATTCCTTGTTCACAGCACAGCAAGACAGAATTGTTAATAATATAACAATTTCTGGTGCGTTCTGGGACATTTTATTTTTCTGGCAGAAGAAATTATAGAATCACCACCTGCAAGAAGCAATATTACAATATTAAATTGTGCAAATAAATGCCAATATTGCATGAGATAATTATTGTTAAACCTGTATAAAACTCATACGAGATGTAATTACTTTATTTAACATCGAATAACAGTGATGCTTCTGTTGTGCTTATATCTTATCCCATGTTCACACCGCAACAAGACATAATTGCTAATATTACATTATTGGCTTAGTTAACTTAACTTATTCCTTAAAAGGAAAAGGATTTATTTTGTTAACAAGATTTTTCATGTGTTTTACCTTGTGTTTTATATTTGTCATGTAGGTTCTCTGCCGTTGTCTGTGCGAGCTTTGCCACCCCATGCCCAAGACATTCATCAGAGGGTCGTGACCTTTGTACAGGATAGAATCATCCCCCTTGAGTCTGAGTTTGAGGAGTGGTGTGCAGACCCCAAAACAAAGTGGACTATTAACCCCAGGATTGAGGAATTGAAGGTAGCTGTTGTAACATTTTGCACAATATATTACTTAAAGGGCCCTCACCAATTAGACTGATATCATGGAAAATAAATTGAACAAACGTGGTGATCGATGAACCTTATTAACAATGGTTCAATTGATGGAATTTGAGAAGGCTTGTTTTATATAATGTTAATGCAAAGTAAGCATGTATAAAAGTACGTCAGGATATTAAAAAGTATTCATTTCCATTACTTTCATATTTAATAAACCTCTTAAAAGCATGAGTCTGTATGTACAGTTGCCTAGCTGCAAGTAAGCATTGCTCATCACCATTCTATCTGGTTTTGTTAAACATTCATGTGCCTGTTGCTGCATACACGCATGTGTTGTGTTCTGCTGAAATATGTGAATGTGAGACCCTCGTCCATTCACCCAGGCTGAGGCTAAGGCAGCTGGACTGTGGAATCTGTTTCTGCCGAGAGATTCTGACCCTGAAGTACAGTACGGGGCTGGGCTAACAAACGTTGAATATGCCTACATCTGCGAAGAGATGGGACAGAGCATCTTTGCTCCCGAGGTGGGTAATGACAAAGGAGTTGTGGTACAGTAATACAGTACAACATGCATACATGCTTGTAACAAATTCACGGATATAACAAACTCGTTCGCTAACAACAAAGTAGTTTGTTGTAAGTGCATTGTACTGTACATCTTGGAATAACTCTAGAAGTTATAACAAAACCTTTAGGATGTAATTTTATTTACCTGAACATTTGCCTGTTGATACTTGCAACTAATTTATCCATAGTTTACCCTTGTTTTGATCCTGTGTTCTTATGCTGAACCTTGCGAAAGTTTGTTCACTTTGTGACTCACCAGTTCAATCAGGTGATTGAATGAGTACCTGACTATAAACGGTGGTGGATTTTTGTGTGTTCATTAATTTCAGCATGGCTGAAACTGTCTCGGGAAGTTGAAATGGTGTTTGGTTGAACAGGTGTGCCAGGGAGTAAATTGTGAAGAGCTTCAAGCAGCTCTAAGGACTGGTTACTGTGCCATGTAAAATCTTAATTTTTACAACAATTTACAACCACAATCAGGTGTTCGTCCGCTATTACCTGACCAAAGAGTACCCTATAAAAACAGCATTATGCAGGTTGTCTGAATTTCTGTGAGCACACATGTAGTGTGGAGTGACCAGAAATGATGTTTTATGCAGCGTGGCATCAGAACTGTCAAATTATGACAGCTGTCGGTGCATTTCTGCATATTAATACAGTTGTCATTTTGCTTGATGATGTAATCAGGGGCAATCCATTGGTGGTTCAAGCAGAAATGGAGGGGTGTAAGGTTTGATAGAAGTTTGTGGGAGCCTGAGGTATGAGAATTTCATGAATTTGTCACAGAACTTCTGTCTATGGAGGGTAAATATGCTGTGAAATTGTCAATAACAGATCTCATCAAAATTAGTAGGAAATGAAGTAAACATTATAATGGTCGCCTATGGTAAATGCAAATGTGGTCTGACTCCAACTGCAATTTTGAATGCAAGTATTGTAAAGGTTGGTAACTTAATATTAACCACTGTCTACCATGGCTGCATTCAAAAATAAATCACCACGTTTTGTGGTTCTTGTTCCTGCCACCAGGTGTTCAACTGCGCTGCACCAGACACTGGTAACATGGAGGTTCTTATTCGCTACGGAACGGAGGAGCAGAAAGCAAGATGGCTGCCGTCTTTATTGGACGGAACCGGTCACTCCTGCTTTGGGATGACAGAGCCAGAAGTAGGCCACTACTAGTGTTGTTATAATAAAATATTATAATAATCATGTTAACGTGGCATCCTCAGGCATGAATTTCATGAATGAATTAATTACTAATAATAATAGTATATTTTAATTAATATAGCGCCTCATCCCATTTCAAATTGTTCGTGGTGCTTTACATACATTAAAATCCTAAAATACAAATACACACCAGAAGAAAAACACATAATATACTAGTGACATATATACCCAATTAAATATATATATATAATACAAATTATTTAAGTTGAATAAATGTATAATAAATATATAAATAGGTTAAATAAAATATCGATAAACGTACACAAACATTAAAGTAAGCCGCGAGAACAGTAAGAAGAAATGTCTTTAGGCGTGCCTTGAAGGTGGCTAAACAGGCAGACGTCTTAATGTTATTGGGTAGAGCGTTCCATAATTAATTTATGAACATTTTAATCTACAACAAGAACAAACATACATGCACATGAAGTGTGTTTTACTGCTGCTGAAAGGACATTGCTGAAGTCATAGACCTATATGTTGCCATGTCTTCAAACTAGAAACAAACAGAATGTAATACAAATTTAAACTAAATTGCAAAATAATAAACACAAAACATGCACAAATTGGTTCACACGGTGTATGTGTTACTAACGTGGCAGTTGCAATTAATGTTAAAGCGTGACACTCGGATATACCTTACAAATGTGAAGACAAAAATAATGAGCTTTATGTGATATATCTTAAACGTGTGATCATTATTTCTTTATTTTTTTGACTCAGATTAAGTCGAGCATATTCAGCGTGCGCTTGAAGTGCGAGACAGATGGAATTTTCTCCCTCTTTGTGTTAGACCAACTGAAAATATTGCTAAATTTGGCCAACCTTACCTTTACAAACTTACCACCTTAGCTCACTGGCCTGTGGGGAGTGGTGGTCGCGCGGTAGAGTGGTGGTCGCGCGGTAGAGTGGTGGTCGCGCGGTTGAGTGGTTCAATCCCACCTACCACCGTTTTGAAACTTAGGCAATTTCGTTCACCTCACATTTGCCTGTGTCTTTCGGAAGAGACACTAAAAGCCGGTGGTCCCTTCTATCTGGTGTCTATGCCAGGGGAAGTAAAAGATCCCACACAGGGGGTAAATGTGTAACCTGTAGTGGACTCACTAATTCTAGAGAAGAACTCCTGTGTTAGCCCAAGTTTGGGCTGTTTGGAGTAAACAACCTAAGAACCTAAGAATCTGACTACTGTGTACCTGAGAATTACTTGAATATTGATTATAAATTTTGAGATTGGCTAAATGTTTTATCGTCGTACATCTTTGAGCTTGGTTTCCAGGGATTTCGTTTATATTTTTATATGGATATAATGTTCCTGAATAAAGTTACTTAATTTAATTTAATTTTTTTTATTAATTTTTTATTTAATTTTTTAATTTTTTTTATTTAGTAAAATGAACTGTGACATATCTGTTTGTTATTATTTGTTTGATCACCAGGTGGCATCGTCTGATGCAACTAACATCAAGGCATCAATCGTTCGAGACGGCAGCGAGTACGTCATTAATGGCCACAAGTGGTGGTCTTCAGGTGAAACATTGGTTCATTTTATTGAATGAAGTGAATAATTTACTGTCTTGTTAATGTGGTCTTTACAATGGTTGAATATGGAGAGGTGTGTCTGTGTTAGGAAACTTGAATTAAAGTATTAGTAACTGAAGAACAGTGTAGACTGAACATAAGCAAGTTACATTTACCACAAACCTCCTTCCTTGGGCATTATGGGGCACTCTACATGGCACTAAGAGCATTACAGTCTCAGTTAAGAAAATCTGAATTCAAATTGTTGCAATTTCAAACTTTGGCCCACTTCATTCAGTTCGTAAGAATACAGTTCATGTATTTTACAAAACATGTCATTGTCTGTGTGTTTTTGCACCCATATCTCCATCAGTTTTGTATGTATTGAACTGAATTTTTTACCCGGCATCTAGCCTCTGTCTGGTGCTGGTTACGTGTGTGTGTGTGTGTGCGTGCGTGCGTGCGTGCGTGCGTGCGTGCGTGCGTGCGTGCGTGCGTGGCACCTGGCAAAAGGTTTTGGTAACAACTAGACCACAGACAGTTACACTTTATTCATGCGGAAACATTTGGTATGCATTTAAAGGGATACTCCAGTCAGTGAGAGATTCACAGTATTTACTCACACATGTATAACGTATTGGTTGTGCAGAGTAATTACGAATAAAGATCGTTAATAAACAATTCATTATAGTATAATTGTACAAAAAATTATGCTATCTTGCATTCAGGGCGCTGCCGATTTGAGGCACTGAACCAGTGACGTAACCCCAATTGTTTACGTCACTGGCGCATTGTTTGAAAAGGCAAAGCTTGGCAGAAGTCTCGCGCTTAGTTGTGATAGTGATGTAAGCAAACCGCGACGTGCTAGATACATCAAATACCATTGGACAAATGTAAGATGTTCGAACGTGTATGCACCAGTGACGTAAACCGCTTACGTCACTGGCGCATGCACGTGCTGTGCCTCAAGATGGCAGCGCCATGAATCCAAAACAGCATTTTATGGTAGAATTATACAGTGATTAATTGTTTATTAACGATCTTTGTGCACAATTACTATGCACAACCAATATATGTACGTAGATGCTGTGAACCTCTCACTGACTGGAGTATCCCTTTAAGGTGTCTAAATGAATATGACTACATTTTTCACCTAGGCAACTTCGGGTATCTCAACTGGTTCTTGCATAATAATTGGTACATGGCCCCTTGCATCTGGTTTCACGTGGATTGCCCTGTTTCAGGTGCTTGTGATCCCCGCTGTAAACTCTGCATCTTCATGGGCAAGACAGATCCTTCGGCAGCAAAACATAGGCAGCAGAGCATGATTCTTGTGCCTATGGACGCTCCAGGAGTGAAGATTATCCGGCCCCTGACTGTGCTTGGGTTTGATGACGCTCCTCGTAAGTTTGTTGTGATGTCATCAATTATGGCAGACAAGTAAAAGTTGTATTTTCTTGGCCACCATCTTTATTTCTAGTTCACGGTAGACATGTGTGAGTGTTAAATCACCTGGGGCCAGTTTCATAGCGGCTACTTACGACGTCGTAGCGGGCGATAACTCGTCGAAAATCTAAGACGTCGTAATGTTACACTGGTTGCGTTTCATGAGTCTGCTCCATAGTTGCACTTAGCTGCACCATGTATTTAGTAGGCGTAACTTTACGCTGGTTGAAATATTTACGGTATGCTCCCGAAGTTGAAAATGTACGGTATGCTCCCGACACGCCCACTCTCAACATTATTATTTTTAATGTATTCACTGGATATCCTTTACATTTATCATAGCTTCCCATTTGCTATACGAACGACAAAAGCACAGCTAGAAAGAAAAAAGGATGTTCAGATACAGCACAAATACAGGGATTCCCCACCGCGACGTAAGGGGGTCAATGCTAGTGGCACCAATGCTAAATTGGTCTCATGAAACCGGCCGCAAGCTGCATTGACTATTCGCTGTTAGCTGCGACCAGTAGACCGCGTAATTGCGCGTAAAGTTACACGGCTTCATGAAACTGGGCCCTGAACTGTTGATAATATGGTTAAATTACTTACTTAGACTTAGTTTCTCCTGCTTCAGTTGATTTCCATTTCTGCCAGATCTTCTTTATTTGTGCCAGGTCTTAGTTGTTCTTTGTGTTTCTATTGCCACCTTCAGACATTCACTGCATCGCAATATGTGCTATCTGATCTCTGGTTAAACGTAAGACAGGTAAAGATATTCCAAACTGGGTTACATGTTTCATGCCACTAAACTACAGTTATACTTCTTTATACAATACTTGCATTATCACAACATGACTGAAGGTGAAAAATGCACAGAATCATTTTTGATGACAACAAGTCCATGTTTTTACAAATTTCTAATGAATTAACTGTTAATGATGCTCTGAATCATTACGTTAATAAAGAAATGATTTTTTTTTTTACCATGATGTTTTAACAATCTTCTCTTCTCCTGAAATTTTAGCTTAACTTAACAATTGTATAAATATATATTTTTAAACAAAATTGGACGCATTCAACTGTAATTGTAAATATAATTTTAAATGATATTTTAGTCCTCTTATGATATATGTTTACTAATTTAAATTATGTTTTTAGAAGATAATTTATATATAGATATATATATTTTAAACAATTTAAAGGACATTTTATATATATTTATTTATTAACTAGTTTACACCACAATTATTGTTAAATAGATAATCTATTATTTTAATTTTGTCTTTATTTATTTATTATATAAAAATATTTTTTTTAAAGAACAAATTATGTACAATGTATACAGTGTATCTTATATCTATATCTTATATTTATTTGCCATATTTCATTTTATTGTATATATGGGCACTATATGAGTCAACGCCAGACTACATTCCAATTCATCATGTAATGCACGTTGAATATGGCAATAAAGCTTTATTATTATTATTTATTATTATGTGTACATCTTCCAGACGGACACCCCGAGATTGTGTTTGACAATGTCCGCGTGCCCGTGGACAACTTACTGCTGGGTGAAGGGCGTGGATTCGAGATTGCCCAAGGGCGGCTTGGCCCAGGTCGCATCCACCACTGCATGCGACTGATTGGGGCAATGGAAAGAACCATGACCCTGATGGCTCAGAGGGTAGGGTACAGTTCTAACCCCGACTCTCATTTGACAAGAATAAAACAACGATTCTCCTAAGTTTAACTACCATTTTGGCTGTTTTTAAGAATGTGTATATTATGCATTTTGATCATACTTGCTATTGTCTCTGATCGTACTTGCTAACATCTGTCTCTTTGGAATTTAATGTTGCTGGTTCCCATGTCTGTTCATCAAAAGAATATAAACGTATGGCCTGCAAATATGTATTGTTGGCATACATGTGTATATAGGCATTTGTGTCAGCAAATGTCTGCCAAATGCATCTGCAACTTTGTCACCAATCCACAATCTACATTTAGATACATCTTTGAAAAAAATATTGCTGGCTTATAGATTGAACTAACTACTTTGTAATATCCTTACTTTATCTGGTAGATTGAACTAACTACTTTGAAACATCCTTACTGTATCTGGTAGATTGAACTAACTACTTTGTAACATCCTTACTTTATCTGGTAGATTGAACTAACTACTTTGTAACATCCTTACTTTATCAGGTAGATTGAACTAACTACTTTGTAACATCCTTACTTTATCTGGTGGTTGCTGTTTGCACTACAGGTTCAGGAACGGGTGGCGTTTGGAAAACCACTGGCGGCGCAGAGCTCCATGGAGCAGCATGTGGCGCAGTCCCGCGCGGCGCTGGAGCAGAGTCGACTCCTTGTCCTTAAGACAGCACTCATGATGGACACCGTCGGCAACCGGGTACGTTCTGTGCTCAATTTGCATTATCGCACACTGCCCACTGTCTGTACAGTTTATTGTATTTTTAGTTTGTAATTTATTTCAATGTCTGATGATAATTGGGTGCCAGATTGTCAAAGTGATGGTGTGTTCCTGTGTTCAGATGATAATGAAACATATCCTCAAGAATTTGTGCTCACAATTGCCATGTAGAATAATCAGTAGGCGTAATCGTGCCTGGGAATGGATGGGCAAGAGTCATTAGCCCAAGGAACTGCCAAGGTTTAGAGTGGGAATACAATTTCAAATAAATAAGTCTTATTTGGAAAAGGTGGCCTCTGCAAGGACACATCATCTGTTGCTTTCTCTGGTACTACCACATTCAGTTAACAACCTGTCCCTGTTGGCATCATCACCGACTTATGTTGCTGACTCTCCACTGTTCATGATTAACTAGCAGGGCTTTATGAAGGATCAGGTTATTGCCAGTTCATGTTTTAGTGGACCCATGGATGTTAACTGTTATTGTCTGTTAAGCTAGTTTACACATTTTAATGTGTGTCTGATGACCTGAAAATGACTACAAACACACATGTGACACCATTTACACTCACTTTCAATGCATGACTAACAATATCTATGCCTTTGGAAGACCTTTTTTGGCTCCTTCATTTTTTTACCCGTCCACCCATATTTCTACCCGTCCACAACGGTTTTTACTCATCCAAATGACGGGTGGACGGGTCGCTGCATAAAGCTATGTTAAACAGTCTGTCTGTGATGGTGTCTGTGTTCTTGTCGGGTTCCTCAACATTTCTACCAACTGTCAAAGAACGCAATCAACCAAATTTGTAACCATACAATTCACAACGTGATGAACATTGTGAACTTGAAGTTTTTCAACATGACAAACATTTTCAGCTTGATCAACATTCCCAACATGATGACAATTTTTAACTTGATAAATTTTTCAAAATTGATGAACAATTCAACTTGTTGAATATATCCATCCATGTGACTGTGTTTGTAGGTGGCAGCACCAGAGATTGCCATGATCAAGATGGTGGTTCCCCGAGTAGCTCAGGAGGTCATCGACAACGCAATACAGGTAGGTGGTCAATTACAGTAGTCACTTGTTTCATCAAAGTTAACCCAACATTTATGGAGGTCATTCATTCTCACCACAGTTAATACTCGTGAAAACTGTATCACTTACATGCACGCACGCAAACGAACCATGTTGCTGCTTTGGGTGAGATTATAGCTACACTGTGCTGCCATCTACCCTAGCGCAGCTAGAGCAACTGAGGTTAATTAAGGTGTGCCACGCGGAGCTAACTGGTGCATCAGAACAGGCCTCATACAGCTCACTTAGTGCTCAATCCATCTCCTCATTCAGGTCCATCTTGCAGATATTTTGTTTGAGCAAGTCTTATATGCCAGCAGGGCTTTATGCCAGTCACACATGTTTTGGTGGACACATGGATGTTAACTGTTAAGCCAGTTTACAAACTTTAAATGTGTCTGATGACCTGAAATGGACTTCAGACACACATGCCTATCACCAAACACATATTTACAAAACTGGATGACCAGAGGCAATGAACGAAAGTGTCCTAGCTTCATATCTATTAAGAACCTGGTATTATAACCATGATGCTATATTGTTCTATATTGTTTTCTTGTCTTCGTTGCAGGCATTTGGGGGCATGGGAGTAAGCGGGGACATTCCCTTGGCTCGGTTCTACTCCCAAGCAAGGATCCTGCGGCTGGCCGATGGGCCGGATGAGGTCCATATGAGGTCCGTGGCCCGCTTCGAGTACCGCAAACATAAATCAAAACTGTAAGATTAGGTACCAGAAGTGGGGCCACAACTGAAAGATTGCTAGGCACTGAGTTATCATGATTGGTGCTATAGGGGTTGGGGGATTTGTACAATTTGTAGCATGTGGCCAGTTTGATGTCACTGGGCTGACAATCTGTGTCATGTGACTGGACAAAATGGTGCCTTCAGATGCAAAGAATGTGCAATGACATTCATTAGCCGGTGTAAGTAAACAGTTTGACTTGTAATCGCTTGTACTTTTATTTAATGAAAATCAACGCACATTTCAATTAAAGACATGGGTTGTTCTTCCTCTGTAATTTCTTTGTCGTGAAAATATAGAAGCTATGGATGGACACACTGGACATTGTGACCATGTCCACATATGCCCTAGAAGTGGTGAATTGGGGGTTACTCAGTTTCTACTAAGCGGGCATTCTATAAGTATGAAACATGATATGATGAACAAGTAATAATTAATTCTGCCACTAGGGTAGATGAATATTAGCAAAATGCATTTGACAAAGAAATGTACACAGTTTCTTTCATTTGCATTTATATTGGATAGATGAATGTATCTGTATAATGAAACCATGAGTGAATGTAAATATTGATACATGATATGCCTTCTGAATGATCCATGTCATGATACTTGTAGACAACCAACAAGGACAAATGTGTAATATTAAAATAATGTTGTGTTATACAAACAAGTGGAGTGGACTGTTTCATTTCATATCTCAAAGCCATTACGACAAAACCACAATCGACAAAATGTTGGCAGAAGAACACAAACATGGAACAGCAACAATATAATTGTCGTGGCACATCAAAATTTACAGCATGTGTCTAGGATCCGGACACATCTCGTATTCATCATTGTTATACACATGTACCATATTTGGGCAAGAAGTTGCCACGAGGCAATTGCACATGCGAGTACAATGTTACCCCTACAACTAGATAAACTTATCAAGTCACGCAAATAAATGTCTACAATATCAATAAAAGCATTCAATAAGTAATTGTTCAATGTCATGGTTGAAATGACAACGCTATACAGAATGCAAGCATGGATCCAATTACGTAACAGTATCGGGAATGAATTACAAAAGTTATATAGGAAGAAGCAAAAATTTAAATTCTGAATGTTGTACATAACTAGTGCTGGTTGATAACAGCGTCTACGTCTACCTGAATAATCTGCATAGTCCATCAGTCTGGATTTTGCGCTCGTACAATAAAGTGTCATTGTATTTAAATTAGTCAATACACGAGTATATATTATATATATGTATATATATATATATATATATATATATATATATATATATATTGCTCCTAAATAGTTTACTTCAGCGCTCCTAGCTAAGAATGTTAACTTCGTAGCCTGCTTCAGCTCTGTACGGGTTTTAGAGATGACCAACGTCACGTCCTAATACCGATTTCTTTCAAATACACAATCGTAACAAAGTAATTGTTTGGATTATTGAAACAACCGTGCGCGTATTCCAAGAACACCAAATGGTTTTGTTCTTTCGCGCATGTCGCGCATGTTCTGTGTGACGTTCAAAACGAGACTTCCGGTGCGCTACAGCAGACTTCCGGTGCGCTACAGCAGACCGCGCACCCTGGCCTTGCTGCGCCAGTCGTCGCGAGGCAGGTAACACCCGCACATGTCCCGACGGCCCTTGAAGGCGGCGCGGCCGTGCATGACCCGCCAGTTGTCGACGATGAGCACGGTGCCGGGCCTCAGTTTCAACCAGTGCTCACTCTCGGGCCGCTCCACGATGGCACTCAGTCGGGCGATCGCCTCGTAGAACCTTATGACAATCAAGTCAAAATACCCGTATTTATCCCTCTATGTATGTATGTGAGTGTGTATATATGTATATATATATATATATATATACATGAATATATATACATGAATATATATATATATATATACATGAATATATATATATATATATATATATATATATATGAATATATATATATATTATGAATAATATTATGAATAATATTAAGTCTTGAAGATGAACTGGTACAATATTTATTCATTAACTTCCGTATATAGAAAATGTACGTTATTTAATAATATATATATATTAAATAATGTACAATTACATTATTTAATATATATATATATATATATACATAATATTACATATACACACACATACACATATACATGTGTTAAATAATGTACAATTTCTACATACATAAATATATATATTAAATAATGTACAATTTCTACATACATAAATATATATATATTAAATAATGTACAATTTCTACATAAAGAAATATGTATTAAATAATGTACAATTTCTACATACAGAAGTTAATGAATAAATATTGTATAGAATTATATATATGTGTGTGTGTATGATATAATATTTATTCATTAACTTTTGTATGTAGAAATTGTACATTGTTTAATATATATATTTATATATTAAATAATGTACAATTTCTACATACAGAAGTTAATGAATAAATATTGTATATATATATATATATATATATATATATATGTTATATATATATTGTATATATACATGTAAATATAGTTATATGTGTGTGTGTGTGATTAATAAAAATAACTTAGTAAGTAAAACAGTTAACATAAAATAGTATAATATGCCCTAACCTGCCGACGTGTTTGGTGGCGGTGAGTGGGGCGCGGTCGTAGTGGTTGTACCGGATGGCGGTCACCTCCCCCGTCAGTGGCTGCGTCGTCAGCACGGGAGCCAGACTCAGCATGTGGTGGCTGGGCTCCAGGTACTCGTGGTAGACGGCCGTGTCGCATAGGAACCGGAAGTCGGCCGGATGCTGCGCGCGCAGCTGCTCGGCGGCGTGGAAGCCGTCGACGAGGAGTGTCTCGCCGCCTGTGCCATTGTGGTGCAGGCATTGGAACACCTGAGGAGCGATCACGCGTAGGAGTAAACCGCTAATTCCCATATGGAAACAAAATTCTGGGGCCCAGAATTGAGGTAAATCCCATGATGTCATTTAGAGTGAAACGCCCTTTTTGGTGGAGTTGAAAAAGTCTAACCATTGGTGTAATGCTGCAGTGTCAGAAAACAGATTTGCTAAAAGATCGTCGTTACATTGTTACGAATGAAGACATGGCGTGCCAATAACATTCATGAAGAATTGTATGTAGTTTTTAAACCAAAACTAGATATTAAATTCATAAAGTTATGTAAACACACTTGTACAAATGTGAGTGTGGGTTAGTTTATTTGGTAAAACATTATAATACATATAAATATAATATTTACCGAGGATAGACACATTAAAGCACACAATAGCACACTTGTTTCCAATGTGTTCCTCCAGAATGTGAACGAAATAACTAGATACGCGTCGGAAACGTCGCTTGCAGCTCGCTTATTCATCATCACACGACGATGAAAGAAACACCACCAACTGACGACCCGGATATCCCTGCCTCATCCCGGATAACAGGACAGGAGTGGAGACCAACTGGACCCACCTGTAGCCCTGCCGGCGCCTGTAGGTAGGTGTTGTCCGTGTGCGCTCCCAGTTCGATGGTCGTGTAGGCGGTGTCAGCCCGCGCCATGTCGGACGTGAAGGCCCACATCCGACCAAACAACGTCTCCTGGACGTGACTGACTCTCTCGGCGGCCTGGCGAGTTGCCTCGATGTCCGCCGGCGTGTCGCCGACCAGGGCAAAGCCGTAAGTGACGAGGGACGAGAGCAGCTCGGTGATGGCCGAGTCATCGCGTATGAGTCGGTCGAAGTCGACGGGTGAGACCGCGTTGGCCACCGTCGTCGCGTCCCACAGCACCTTAATAATTGTATAAATATTTTTTAAACAAAATTGGACGCATTCAATTGTAATTCAATTGTAATTATAATATAATTTTTAATGACATTTTAGTCCTCTTATAATGTATGTCTACTAATTTAAATTATATTTTTAGAAGATAATTATATATATATATATATATGTTAAACAATTTTAAAGGACATATATATATATATATATATATATATATATATATATATATATATATATTTATTTACTTATTAACTAGTTTACACCACAATTATTGTTAAATAGATAATCTATTATTTTTATTTTTTCTTTATTTATTTATTACATTAAAATATCTTTTTCATTTTAAAGAACAAATTATGTACAATGCATATATTATATCTATATCTTATACTTATTTGCCATATTTAATTTTATTGTATATATAGGCACTATATGAGTCAACGCCAGACTACATTCCAATTCATTATGTAATGCACGTTGAATATGGCAATAAAGCTTTATTATTATTATTATTAAAGGGATACACCAATCAGTGAGAGATTCACGCCATTTACTTACATCTGTATAATATATTGGTTGTGCATAGTAATTGTGCACAAAGATCGCTAATAAACAATTAATTATAGTATAATTGTACCAGAAACAGTCTATGTTGGATTCAGGGCGCTGCCATCTTGAGACTTATGCGCCAGTGACGTAAATCGCTTACGTCACTGGCGCATGCACGTTCAAACATCTTACGTCTGTCCAATGGTATTAATGTATTCAGTACGTCGCGGATTGCTTACGTCACAATCACAGTTATTAGCGAAGATTCCGCCAATCATAGTAAATATATTGGTCATGGTTCCAATAATGGTTTATTGTAGTGTGAAATGTCGTACTCGCTTCGACAAAAATGCTCCAAAGTAAGTAAATCATACTAAAATACTTCCGCCAATCCTTCCCTTTTCAACAATGCGCCAGTAACGTAAACAATTTGGCTTACGTCACTAGCGCATAAGTTTCAAGATGGCAGCGCCCTGAATCTTAGATAGCATGTTTTTGATACCATGAAATTATAAGTAATTGTTTATTAACGTCTTTGTGCACAGTTACCCAAGCACAACCGATATAGTATAGGCTTACGTAAGTTAATACTATGAACCTCTCACTGACTGGAGTATCCCTTTAAGACGTACGTACGGTCTGCTATCAACTGTACATTCTAACATATACAACTGCGTATGAATTAATGACAGTTTTTAAGTATTACTAAACATTTCTCAGGATAGTTCTTTTCAAATCAATTGTTTTCCTATCCAAATTTAAGATATTAAATTTCTTTTTACCCGTAGAGGTTTTCGTCTGAACGTTTCACGTTGACTCCTTTAGGAAGGATGATGGATGACGTCATCAAGTTGCTGGATGACGTCATCAAGTTTCAACAAGGTAACACTGGATTCGAACAAGATTCTGTCGATTGCGCCTACAATCTGACAATAATCAGATTTGGGGAATTACAGAGACAAAGACAAGTGCACGAGACCAGTTTGTGTAGGTGATTACCACTGCTAGTTGTACGTGTACATGACGTGTACGTGACGTGTATGTGACGTGTACGTGACGTGTACATGACGTGTACGTACTTGGGCCGTGGGACTGACGGGAGCTGGGGGCTGGACGCTGCGTAGCCACTCGACGTCGTACTGGGAGCGATGACCGTCCTGCCAGGTGACCACTAGTTGACCACCATCGCAGTCCACGGAGTCCGGTCGCAATGCCGCAACCGGAAGTTGATGCGGAAGTATGTTGCGCTGCAGCGAGGCGGCGTTGTAGCAACTCTCGCAGCGGCAGTTCTCGCGAAGCCACGTCGCGTTCACGTCGCCGACTGCGTCCACGTGAACGATGTCGTCATCACGGTCACCTGAAGACAGATCACGTAACGTTGTCGATACTCTGGCTACAAATGTTTGTGTTTACGACAAGAACACAGAGCAAAATTGACTGGGCGGGAACTATAAACAAGTATAATGTATATATGTATATATGTATATATGTGTATATATGTATATATATATATATATATATATATATATATATATGTATATATATATATATATATATATAATTATATATATATATATATATATATG
>OZ024865.1:35600437-35720437 GCA_964017155.1 Oasisia sp. SBJ-2009
AACCCCGCCATTGCTCACTCTCTCTCTCTCTCTCTCTCTCTCTCTCTCTCTCTCTCTCTCTCTCTCTCTCTCTCTCTCTCTCTCTCTCTCTCTCTATCTCTCTCTCTCTCTCTCTCTCTCCCTCTCCCTCTCCCTCTCTCTCTCTCTCTCTCTCTCTCTCTCTACGTCGTGAAACAGGGGTTCGATTCTCAGTTTAGCGGGCAACTAAAACACCAATACAACACATTATTAAATATTAGCAAAAGGCAAGTATTTGGAGTAATACTGTTGGTTTCCTATTTCATATTAATTAATAAATTGTTAAAAGTGGGCGCGATGTCTCATTATAAGCTAATTAGCTTGAAGTACATCCATTTCCACTTTTGCGTATAAATGAATAATTACTTACACATGCAAATTTATTATGAAAGTTGTAATTGGTGCAGATGGTGTCACAACAATCTCCCAATACGTAGATAATAGAAAAGCAACGTAGCGCTTACTGGTCGACCTGATAACATTCCAGTGTCGTGGTCCCAGATTCGGTCTGTCCCAGATTCGGCCGGGCCTAGATTCGGCCCGAGTCTGCCGAATATGGGAGCGCAACGGTAGCGGGCCAGGATTTTCCGTTGTTACTAACATTGTTTCCGTTAAAGGGGAAGTGAAACACAGCTGTAACATTCCATATACCTAAGTGTACACTATATAAGTATACACTAATGGTGACAGAAGCATATTCACTTATCAGACAAACTGAAAAAAGTTCAGTCCCTAAATTCGGTTTTCTTTATTACTAGACATTTCTACGCAAAAACATAGATATTGTGCTTTATTATACACGATAGGTGTCCGATATGTGTCCTATGTATCAACAAATAATATTTATTTACATTCGAAATAAAAAGGTGAAATTAAGTGGCAACTATTAATAATAACCAATTAAAATGTTCGAATCGTCACACTTCCCGAGAGCAGATTTTGACAGGCTTCAAGGGGGGGGCTTCCGAACGGAAGGTCTATCCGGACTATTTTTTTCTTTTGTTTATAAAGATGTCGGAAGTGGTTTGCGTTAGATAAGACGCTAGTTGCTAGTGGTCTTGGATAAATCACAGTAGAAATGGATCCAACAGAGAAAGCATATGTAGCACAAGTGAGAGGTTGACATACGTAAAGCCATTCATGCTTCACCCAGCGTGCGAGGCGTCAAACCCCGCCGAGACGGCGAGAGAGGGTCGCCATTTTTATGGAATCGAGGATCTTTTACTTTGGGATCAACGTGCTGAACAATGTGAGTGTGGCATGATGTGTGTATGAATATTGCGTCCCAATGTTGACGCACATCGAATTGGAATGTTGTCGGGAGATAGCTGGCTTGCCCGACCGTGCTGACAAATGCCTGCATGAGCCATGACTGACCACGACAGCTGTCAATGTTGGAAGTATCGGACTGTTGTCGATGTGCGATTTGCCTGCAGACTCGTTCGTTCGACCAATAGCTGATATAGTGGGGCGGATATGTGGAAAATATCAGAGGGATTGTGGGTTTGGTGGTAAAAGCACCAAAATTGGCATAGTTTATGTTAAAGAGGTATTAAGCGATTTTAGATATAGTGCCAAGCTCAATTATTCCCCTGGTGTACATAAAATGACAAAATCCAAGATGGCCGCCAATCGAAGTGTGAAAATTGAGAAAAGGTTTTATCTTCATTAATAATTGACATAAAAAGATTAATGAAGTGTCTATTTCTATGTTTTCAGGTATGGGGATTCCAACGGAACCATCATTTGAATGGTAAAATGTAAAAACAATTAACATTTACAAGAAAAATGTGTAACATATGGTCGTAAAAATGCAAAACGACAAGAAAATTTGGGTGCAATAAATGGATTTTTTTGTATTGCCAATAATGTTGGTACAATAGCATGGAATCATATTTTCAACTGTTCATACATATTTATATTGAATATAATTCAAAACGTTAGCATCGATATTTAATAATGATAATTGCTTTCATTTTATACAGCTTGACAAGATGAAACAAAAATAAATAAATAAAATAAAGCACCATTCAAAACAAAATGTTGAACATAAGACTGGACTCATCACTTTGGCAAAAAAGCAACAATACAAAATAAAACAAATATACAACTGAGTGACATAATTAATACTGCAATCACTCCTGTATTATTACAACATTATTCAATTGAAGACTTGACACTTTACACAATGCCATACAATGACTGACAAACTGATATAAAATGGACTAGACACATTAACAAACAAATTTGGTAATTCCAAACGCATACAGTTGTGAACAAAAACAATAAATCTGATAGACACTGAACTGCTGCGCGACATCACATCTTAATAGTGATCACTGTGTTCACAGTTGCGAATACGCAACTGCTGCTAGACATCCCATCTTAAACAAAATGGTGAAAATACACAGACTCGACTCACTGCTAAAAGCCATCAATATATATATAATATACAACTGAGTGACATAATTAATACTACACAAAGTACCATCATTCGTGTATGATTACTATGTTATCTGATTGAAGCCTTCACAGTTGGCAAATGTGATACAATGGCAGATATATAGATGTAAAATGGACTAGAAACATTAACAAAACAATTTGGTAATTCCAAACACATACAGTTCTGAACAAAACAATAACTCTGATAGACACTGAACAGCTGCTAGACAGTAGACATCACATCTTAATAGTGATCACTGTGTTCACAGTTGCCACAGCAGTGGCACAGTGACGTGCACTTCAGATTAGCTTTAACACATTTGCACAGCCCTCTGCATCCCTTCTTGCAGCCGCATCTTAACAACTCTGAGCAGGACACGGCCGATTCTGGGAGTAACGTCCACGTCGGTTCCCATCCTCGCGTCGGATTCTTGCTCAATCCCCAGGACTCTGGAGAAGGAAGATCTGGATTTCGGACCTGGGCCTGACTCCATACATGGCCAACCTGGTATGTTGCTCGTCTTGCATGCTGCAGCAGTGCAGCTTTGGTTGGTGGAATGGCGTCGATAGATCTGGCTTTTGACGTGAACATGTGCTTCCTGGTTGAGTCCACAGTAGTTTCGTCACTCCCCCGATCATACATAAGCTCCACGTATGACTCGAGTACAGACATGCAGACATTGTCCAAACTTGTCGGTCGTGTGACAAGTCTAGCGAAGACATCCGTTGCAGCATTGAATGACATCCACGTGTCGAAGGCTGTCTTTTTGCCTTTCCCAGCAAACAACGAGACTGTGTCACAACCGGTGAAGGCGTGGAACATGGGAAGAGCTTGTGCTTTCTCTGCACCCAAAGACGTGGCAATTTCATGAGCTGGTATGTACCTCAGGTGTTTACCCGTGCCAAACGCTATCCACATCTGTGTGTTCTCCATTGACACAACAGTGGAGACAGCCAGGACGACAACGTCTGTATCCACTGTTCGCAGCATGATCCGCCGATGACCTTTTTCGGCCGCATCCTTGGCGTGCAGGAACATGCGCGTATCCGCCTCTTCGTGAGAGCATGGTGCCAAGGCCGAGACATCTTGATAGACACGTGAGCACAGCACATGCTTCCCACAGGTTGAGAAGACTTCTTTCTCTGTAGACAGATTTTCCACGACTTCATGTGCTAGGAAGTTGAATAGTTCTGTCTTGTTCTCGTCCACTCGCAGGAACTCCTGCCAGTTTCCCGGGATGGAGTTGGCTGCTGCAACACGTCGTCTGACGCCCTTTACACGATTTTCTCTTGCTGTGGACTTCAGGCTATCTGGTATGTAGACATCCCAGATGATGTCCACCCTTGTGACTCTAGCCAACTGTGCTTTGATGTTTGGACGGGGACGGGAGAGGACGGTGGGGACGGTCGGAAGGAGGTGGGCGGGGGGGGGGGGAGGCTTGTCTCCTTACTTTATCTCGAGTCTCAAACGTGTTTTAGCTGCGAAGCATTTACCCTGTAGTAGTCCCACTCCCATTCATATTACCCCAGTCCTGCTTCATCCTTGAAGCATTTACCCACTAGTATATATATACACTCATCAACGTAGTTTCGATTTGTCTGACAGCACCAGTGGGAGGTGATGAAAGGTAAATGTGGCGTGTGTGGAGACTCGTATGACGGCAACCGCACCCACGAGGCAGGCGGCGAGTACGCCAAAGGCACCATAGTGCGCCACTACAAGAAGAGGTCGGTCATCACAGTCAAGATAATATACTACTCACATTTTGCTAGGGATCACTATTTAGGGCGGTATTATATTTTACGGCATGTGTATCACACAAAAACCACTTCTCAGACCATCTGGTCAACTTATTCTGATCACCTTAAAGTGGATGGATAATGGGGCTCCGAAGACTCTACCAATAATTTCCGGCAAGTCTATCCTACTGAATGAATATATAACTAATGTACGGGATTCGGACACTGAATCTCCTCAATCGTAAGACATTTTGTATCAATGCTATCCACTGAATGACACAGTCTAATTGAAAAACGATGTATTTTGGCGGCTAAATAATATATTTTAATAGTCATCAGCCCGATTCTTGCGCATAATATATCTATAGCGTCTACATCCTTGAAAATGTCAAGCTAAAACAAACAAGATCATTAGACGTATTCATTATTGGGGACAGGCAAGAATCATCACCGCAGCACAGGGCCGTCTTCAATTTAGGGTGGAAAACCAATTCAAACAAATGTTTTATTCGGTTTTTCAGATGGCTGAATTGTAATAACAGTATTGCCCAGTTACAGACAAAGCATATTCAGCTTCGTGTTAGGAAGGGTCCAGGGGTACCAGAGATTTGCAGCAGTTTAACTAATAAGTTGTTTGTTGGTTATGTAGCGTTTGCGGGATAACACCCCGCCACCAAATCGTATCGTTTGGCGCGAGCGGTCGGCACGGAGGCGTCTAGTGGCGGACTCGGGCACACGTTCACTCACTCAGTCTAACCAGTCTAACACCAACAATATATATAAGGTTTCTACAGTTTATTACATCAAAATCCTACCAGTACAAATCTAAGACACTCACTAAAATACTTCACTAACTAAACCAATATAAACACAATACAAATGTGACGGTACTGACAGCGTGTTTGACACGCGATCAAGCAAAGAACTCACCCACAGGTGTGGTGTGGTTCCTCAATCAGAGCACAATATGCCTCGTACGGCACAACTTCTTTCGGCACAATGGACTGTGACAGTATCTTTGTCACAGGGCGCTCTGGAGCGGCGTGTTCGGGGTGAACAGCGTATGTGTGTGTTCCCCGACAAATGGCCCCAGTAGTCAACCTCGAATCATTAAAATACTCCCTATTTATACTAGTGGTACTGTAGCCCGAGGACAGACGCTAGACGCCTTACCTAATATTTTGTCCAGCGCGTCTACCCCTAGAAATCTTGGCAGGGTGCCAGCGGACTCTGCACCCTGTGGTTTTCCCCAACAACAATAAAGTGGAGCATTTTCTTAAACCAGATGGCCCTAGAAATTAGCATAGACGAGCCTGCAGTGCTAGTGAACTTTCCCTCCCCTGGTAGCGTCCCAAAATACCAGGGTTGGTCCTCTGCCTCAGCCAGATGGCCCTAAAATTACCATATAAATTGCATAGGAAACCTTCCATACTGGTTATAGTCTCTTAACTGGGTAAACACCCTCCTTGTAAAATTATATAAGTATTTGCATGGCTTTAGTAGCCCTAAATAGTGGTAGATATATATAAACAGTGGTACATAGATAATATATATATATATATTACATATATATAGATATATATCATAATATGCACATACATACATGCATACATATATATATATATACTTATAATTATAATCGTTATCGCTGAAAAATCCCTACATTACCCCCGCCCCACTAAAATTTCGTCCCGAAATTATAACAGGTAACATGCATGCAACATTATAATAATCAATACAATGCTGAAAAAGAAAGCATACAATTTATACTCAAATGTTCACTTTTCACAAATGTTCATGTCCGGTTGATATGTCTTCCATCACGCGATCGTCAGTCGCATATGTTGAGCCGATGATATCCTCCGTCGTAACCCACTTCCTGGACGCACGGTAGACGCACGTCAGTTCACCGCTAGTAGTGGACGCTCAGCTCAATCTCGCCTGCGTCTTCTTCCATCTTCTATCTTCTTTGCAGATAACGCTGCAGGTTGTGACCAGAATGAATTCTGGTTCCTGCGTCTTCTTCCATCTTCTTTGCAGATAACGCTGCAGGTTGTGACCAGAATGAATTCTGGTTCCTGCGTCTTCTTCCATCTTCTTTGCAGATAACGCTGCAGGTTGTGACCAGAATGAATTCTGGTTCCTGCGTCTTCTTCCATCTTCTTTGCAGATAACGCTGCAGGTTGTGACCAGAATGAATTCTGGTTCCTGCATTTTTGTGTGTACGTATCTCGTACGCAGCACTGTTATGGTGTTTGCCATAATTAGTGTCATATGACCGTCGTGGTCATACATCGTTCGCCATTGCTTGACATGTCACAGCACTGACATGTACCAGGAGAATAACGGACAACCATTGTCACCTCCACAAAGATAGAACTTCATCATATCCTTGCCCTCAGACACATAATGTGCCAATTAAGGTCGCCTGGCCTGACCAGGGTAATCGCTATCTCTGCCATCAGACAGTGTCTGCACCTTAGGGACTTGAAGCTGCCCTGTGATACAGATTCCTTGTGGCCAACTACGGCTGAGATACTGTTCTCAGGCCTATGCACTACTAACTCTTCTAGTATAGTTTCTCTGTGTATGTAACAGTATAATCTTCCAAGATATCTATATATATGACCAACAAGAGCTAACACATGAAAACTAACTCTAATCAACTTCATCCTATTCTGTTTAGCAGAACACACCCTGTGCCAATTAAATATCTATTAAGCCAGAAGCTGCCCTGAACAGAACTGTGTTGATACTCGTTAACTTCTCTCATTACACCACTGGGCCAGTCATTGACCCCTAGACTGCAGCCATGCTGTGTGTTGACATAATCTAACCAGATGGTCTCACAGCCTGAAACAGCCACAATGACCAGTTCACTGGCTGGCTGGTCAAATTACTTCTGTTTGACCAAGACTACTCTCTATAATTGAAATAAATGCATGAACTATGCTTCAAGACCTAGCTGGCAAAAATCAGGATGAGAAGATGAACAATTCGAAGTGATGATGACATAAAACGCAGAAAGTTGAAAGCTGTATATGGCATCATAGCAATGAGGATGGTGATGATGATGATGATGATAAAATAAATATAGCTGTCCATGTCAGCAAGTGATTCTGTCCACTTTGACTGTGCAGATATGTGCAGGAACTTTTTGTTGGAAAGTGCTTGAACGAAAACAATCACTTATTTTTAAACAATCTTTGAAACCAAACTTTCATGTGTTGAAAATAATTGGTTACAACGACATAGGGTAGACACGATTACACCGTAACATTTGTCATGTTCGGTTCTGTTTGTCACAGACCTCGTGTTTTGTGATGTTCGGTTCTACAAACTGTAGACCTCGCGTTTTGTGACTAGCTCACAAACCATATGAACGATTACACCGTGACATTTGTCATGTCCGGTTCTGCACGGGGCAGACCTCGCGTTTTGTGACTATTTCACAAACCATATGAACGATTACACCGACTTATATGTATTGTCCGGTTCTGCTTGTAGCGCAGACCTCGCGTTTTGTGACTATCTCACAAATCATATGAACGATTACACCGTGACATTTGTCATGTCCGGTTCTGCATCTAACAGACCTCGCGTTTTGTGACTATTTCACAAACCATATGAACGATTACACCGAAATATTTGTCAGGTCCGGCTCTGCATCTAGCAGACCTCCTGTTTTGTGAATCTCACAAATCATCTGAACGATTACACCGTGACATTTGTCATGTCCGGCTCTGCGTTTAGCAGACCTCGTGTTTTGTGAATCTCACAAATTATATGAACGATTACACCGTGACATTTGTCATGTCCGGCTCTGCATCTAGCAGACCTCGCGTTTTGTGAATCTCTCTTTGGCAATAAAACATACCATTGCCGACTATCATTCTCAGTTGGGTGTGACATATCCTGATGATAATATGTGTTAGCGCTGTCTATCACCGACAGCGAATCAAGCCGTTATTTCTATATGACCATACATCAAATCCAGAATCCGCCAAACATTCTACTGTATACCCTAATTCGATGAAAATATAACTAAGCAAACACCTATAATAGTAACTTGACATTATAGCAGATATAACATCTCTTCAACAGATCCAGCTATCCATTGAAGAAACCTTTCTCAGGTCACCCCACCATGATCCTTTTACTGTTGTGACATTTCAAACTGTGTTGCCAGTGTCCAGAATCACCGCAACTGTAGCATTTCCTCCAGTTATGCCACTCCGCACGACGGTCATTCTCTCCCGACATTTGTGGGCGATCTATCTTGGTTTCCACCAAAGATAATCTTTCAGCCATACGTTGCAATAGCGTTGCAACGTCTTGACTGCCGACATTACTGCCTTCAGTCTTAGTGTGGCTGATGGACCGCAAAGCATACCTTGGGCCGGCTCTCCGAGATCGGCCCATTTGAAATGCTTCATATTCAAGCGCCAGTCTTAATGCGTCATCCACCCCCTTCGGTTTTCCTTGGAATATGTTCCACTCCATGTCAGGGTCTCCCACGGCATCTGTAAAAGCGTCGCAGGCAAGCGCCTCTTTAACATCAACGCTGGCCTCAGGATAAGCCTTTCGCACAAGTCGTTTGATATCTTGCGCTAGTTCCGCCAGGGGTTCGCCGCGCCGGCGCTGTCTCGCCTTCATTTGCGCACGAAACGCCTCGGATTGGTATTCCGGCTCGAAGCGATTCAACAGAGCCCGGACTAACTTGGGATAGTTAGCCCTGTCTGCTGCCTCGAGATCACTTAAGACACCCTGTGCCTGACCACGCAAACTCGTAGCCAGTTCAAGCGCGCGAGTGTCTGCGGTCCATCGGTTTAATTCTGATACCATCTCGAATTGTACCAGGTAGTCTCGGCAACTACTTTTTCCATCGTACAACGCAGGACTTTTTGGTCTTGGGGCATTGATCTGAGTTGCTGGCACTGAGAACACCCCTTGACCTGCGGTGTTGTTACTGGCGTCATTAGGTCTACGGCCCCAACGGTCATTAACGAGACCGCTATCTGGGTGACTTGGGTTGACCCACTGACCATCTCGGTCACCAGCGTCATACACTGGCCGACAAGATGTAAACATTGGCTGCCGTCGCAGACTATCAACACCCCGGGGGGGTTGGTACTGACGAGGGTAACTCGACGCCGGTGCCCGTGTCTGAGACTGAGGTCCAACTGCCCAGTCGTAGTTACGCATACGAGATGGAACATCAATGTCGCGTTCTGTAACGTGTACAGGTTCAACATTCGATCTGCCAACATAATCTGGCAGATTTGTAGCCGGCACCCTCGCATAGGAGGCCGTAAACAAAGGGGACGGAACACGATTGGTGTCATCTCTGCTTGGATCAGAAATAACGTTATCTGGCGCTTTACACGCCTGGAATTTCTGTGCAACCGCTACAGGTTGTAGGATGGTAGCAACGGTATCACGAATCATCGGAGTAGATTTGTCCTGGGGACTGGGCAAAACTTGGACAGTTTCTGTCCTGTTCTCAAACAGCGATTGCGCCCGGTTTCCTGCACTCAAACCAGCGCAAGTTTCTGGGAACAAATTTAGTACTGACCGTTCCAGCTCTGATCTACTAATTTCATTTAGCAGCAAATCTTCTTCAGAGGCTAATTGATTATTTTCTACCATCAACTGCTCCTCTTGAAATTTCAATTGCTGCTCTTCTAATTTCAGCATTTCTTTCTGCTGTCTCAGTTTGGACAACCTCTCACCTAGCTCAGCCTTTCTATCCCTTAGAAACTGTAATGACCTCTCCCTATCTGTTCTGTCTATTCCTATAGACCTGTCTAACCTGACAGTGGATTGCATAACGTCGGCCATCCTACCAGGTAGCCTTAGCAAAACTTCACTATCCTCGTCCTCGATCACTGGGGAATTATCACCCACAGTTGACATGTTATATAATATTTTGCTGCCACCAGAGAAGTAACTTCTCACTAAACTATTCTACTTTAATCTATCTGAAGCGAGTAAACGTGCGGCCCGTGTGAGTTCTTTCAAGTGAGATTTTCAAGATAGATTAACCAAAAACCGTTACTACGGAACGTAGAGGAATACGGTCAGGTTTATCTACCGAAATCCCACCGCTGCCACCAAATTGTAGCGTTTGCGGGATAACACCCCGCCACCAAATCGTATCGTTTGGCGCGAGCGGTCGGCACGGAGGCGTCTAGTGGCGGACTCGGGCACACGTTCACTCACTCAGTCTAACCAGTCTAACACCAACAATATATATAAGGTTTCTACAGTTTATTACATCAAAATCCTACCAGTACAAATCTAAGACACTCACTAAAATACTTCACTAACTAAACCAATATAAACACAATACAAATGTGACGGTACTGACAGCGTGTTTGACACGCGATCAAGCAAAGAACTCACCCACAGGTGTGGTGTGGTTCCTCAATCAGAGCACAATATGCCTCGTACGGCACAACTTCTTTCGGCACAATGGACTGTGACAGTATCTTTGTCACAGGGCGCTCTGGAGCGGCGTGTTCGGGGTGAACAGCGTATGTGTGTGTTCCCCGACAAATGGCCCCAGTAGTCAACCTCGAATCATTAAAATACTCCCTATTTATACTAGTGGTACTGTAGCCCGAGGACAGACGCTAGACGCCTTACCTAATATTTTGTCCAGCGCGTCTACCCCTAGAAATCTTGGCAGGGTGCCAGCGGACTCTGCACCCTGTGGTTTTCCCCAACAACAATAAAGTGGAGCATTTTCTTAAACCAGATGGCCCTAGAAATTAGCATAGACGAGCCTGCAGTGCTAGTGAACTTTCCCTCCCCTGGTAGCGTCCCAAAATACCAGGGTTGGTCCTCTGCCTCAGCCAGATGGCCCTAAAATTACCATATAAATTGCATAGGAAACCTTCCATACTGGTTATAGTCTCTTAACTGGGTAAACACCCTCCTTGTAAAATTATATAAGTATTTGCATGGCTTTAGTAGCCCTAAATAGTGGTAGATATATATAAACAGTGGTACATAGATAATATATATATATATATTACATATATATAGATATATATCATAATATGCACATACATACATGCATACATATATATATATATACTTATAATTATAATCGTTATCGCTGAAAAATCCCTACAGTTAGACAGAACACGGTATATAATAGTAGCCATTTTAGTCTTGATTCGATATACAGCTGGCATATATGCACGTCTGCAGAACGTGATGAATGTACTGGACTTCAATTAACTGACACTTGAAAAGAAAAATTGACTGTTTAGCAATATGTTTAACGATCAAACGTGATAGACAGGTGTTTGAGGTTGCATATGCCAATATTAGTATAACACCTTAGGCTTTATCTATAAAAAAAAATCATTATTTGCAATATGTTGCAGATGCGTCAGCCCGGGTTCTGGCAGCAAAGTGCTACGGGACAAGCGAAGGCCAGCACGACTAGAAGCAAGAACAAGAACAAGAACAAGAACAAGAACAAGAACAAGAACAAGAACAAGAACAAGAACAAGAACAAGAACAAGAACAAGAACAGATGTTTATTTTGACCCCAGAACAATTACATTAAATAATAGCAAATAGTATGCACATGAACAAATGTCACCATAAGTAATTAAGAGTACATATGAAATTGGGGTCAGTGACTCCTGCTAAGACTAAACAGTCGCTATCACAGGAGCCACTCGGATTATTACACGTTATCGTATTTGTATTAATTCAATACGATGTTTGTCTCTATATGTGTTAATCTATCCATAACACATGTGTACACAATGAAATAATGAAATGACAATATTTACAATACATAAGAACATATGACATCAGTTTGTGTCTAACCATCAATATGTATATTTGAAATTCTAATGATTTTGAAGATTTATCTGACATACGTAACAATCAGATATTGTACATGCGTTGTGATATCTTTGCAAAATAGTTTTTTTAAGTAATACGCAAACCCATGTAAACTGTGGGTATTAATTTTTTCCCAAACTAATTCTGGAGTATCGTTTATACAGCTTCTATACAAGATCCTTGGTCTAATCACTCGACTGACCGATGCAGTACAAATGGATAAAGCAGTTTATGTCCATTGCGCGCACGCAGTCGCGGGTCGGTCAAATTTTGCCGTTTCGCGTGGAAGGTTCAATCCCATACAGTGCCCCTTTAACGCCACATATTTGTGACCCAATTTTGGGTCGCGACCGTGGCGTGTGTGCGGGAACCGCAGACCTAGGCTACTCTAAGTCTAACGCCACTGAACGACTCAGCAGACACCACATTAATAACACCTGTACACACAAACGATAAATACTCACCCAAACCAAAGGATCTGCAATACGCACAGCCCTTCAGAATAACGACGCGTCTGGCATTTTGACCGACACTTGAGTAGATCAACAAATGAAACACGTTCGGCGTTATGCTATTTATAGGTCGGCAGTGACATTGTGCGAGTTTACGGACAGTTGCAATATAATAAACATAATTATCCTAAATCCAGTGCGTTGGATATTCATGGATGACACATTATTTTCATACTATATTTGCTAGGGTATAGTTAATAGCTATGCCTACGTTATCCCCATTTGAGAAAACATTCCAGATGCATTTGTCACAATATTACAACGTTTACAATTATACGTAGTGAGGGCTAAAATGCAAATTAATGCATTTGGAAATGTTGCATTAAATGCAATTTTGCACTTTCATAAAAAACACTTAAATCTAATTTGGCTTTAGGGGAAGTAAAGGATCCCGTGGACGCTGGAAAACCCGAATTCTGAGGCTGATTGAAACTATACAGCTAGGCCAGTCTCAGCCTCAGGGGCAGGGCATCGCAACTTAGACTTTGGATGGCGTGACGCGACTGACCAAGCCGTGAATTCATCGTGTGTATGTAATGTGTATACAAAGGTCTACTGGAGTCAGACCACATTTGCATTTTCTATAGGCGACCATTATAACGTTTCCTTCATTTCCAACTAATCTTGATGAGATCTGTTATTGATAATTTACCCTCCATATGCAGAAGTTCAGAGAACAAAATCGTGAATTTTTCATACCCCAGGCTCCCACAAACTTCTTTCAAACCTTACACCCGTCCATTTCTGCACCCACGGATTGCCCCTGATTACATCACCAAGCAAAATGATAACTGTATTAATACGCAGAAATGCACCGAATGACACCTGTCATAATTTGACAGCTCTGATGCCAAGCTGCACAAAAACATCATTTCTACTCACTCCACACTACATATGTGCTCACAGAAATTCAGACACCAGCATAATGCTGTTTTAGACGGCATAATGGTACATAAGGAACAATGACAGTGTATAATATGTTTATTATTAATAATACAATAGCAATGCCCATGTTCGATACAGTCACAGATTATAGTAACAGGCCCAGTTTTTATTATATTTGCAATTTTAATCCTGGAAATCTGGCTAGATGGATGATTTTCTTATAAGTTAAAACTAATTAGAGAGAGAGAGAGAGAGAGAGAGAGAGAGAGAGAGAGAGAGAGAGAGAGAGAGAGAGAGAGAGAGAGAGAGAGAGAGAGAGAGAGAGAGAGAGAGAGAGAGAGAGAGAGAGAGAGAGAGAGAGAGAGAGAGAGAGAGAGAGAGAGAGAGAGAGAGAGAGAGAGAGAGAGAGAGAGAGAGAGAGAGAGAGAGAGAGAGAGAGAGAAGAGAGAGAGAGAGAGAGAGAGAGAGAGAGAGAGAGAGAGAGAGAGAGAGAGAGAGAGAGAGAGAGAGAGAGAGAGAGAGAGAGAGAGAGAGAGAGAGAGAGAGAGAGAGAGAGAGAGAGAGAGAGAGAGAGAGAGAGAGAGAGAGAGAGAGAGAGAGAGAGAGAGAGAGAGAGACATTTATGTATATAGATCCCAAATATGTGCATATAGCATAGTGCATATAGGTCCGTGTATATACCGTTTTTTCCTTTTTCGTTTTCAAATTTGCGAACGAAAAACGGATAACGAATTCGTTTTCAAATTTGCGAACGAAAAACGAATTCGTTTTTCGTTTTCAAAAGTGAAGTAAGAAAAACGAAAAACTAATTCGTTTTTCGTTTTCAAAAGTGAAGTAAGAAAAACGAAAAACGAATTCGTTTTTGCATTTAGGATGCTTCGGTCGCACTGCCACTTCGGGTGGCCGGTAGTTTCGGCGGGATACTCCGGTCGCACTGGCACGTTTTGAAAACAAACTCGCAGAAATTGCATCGGCGAAGTGGTATGTCTAAGTACCTACATGTGAATATTGGTCGTTTCGGCGCTGTTTTGTATGTTTCGACAATTTAATAAACTTTACTCAACCTTTATATAATAGATCGAAAGATGGATAAATCGAGAGTAGATGTATTTATTTTGTAACTGCAACTATGTGATGCAACAGTTATTTTAAAGTTAGTTTGTAAAATATTTGACTTAGGAGGCCCCTATTATGACTAATAAATAGTCACTATCTTAGGGGCCACTTTGGGTTTTTTAATTAGCTATTTTGTTTATGTAATTATTGAATTACACTGATGGACCAATTGTGTTTAGGAGCATGTATATTCCTGAGTATTGTTTATTAACATTTGCTACTTTACGCATATTGTAAGTAGAGGATATGTGGTAAAAATATAATACGTTTATGGCTTAATGTTTTGCTAGAGTTAGTGTTAATTCATTATTATTTTGCATATGCAGTAATTTACAACAGTAGAAGTATCTTTGCATCCGTGTGTAATATGCTGCTTTACATGATGTATCAGTCTTTTTTAAATTGTGATTGGTTATGTTTTGAGTAAACAAATATAGGTATTGTTTATTGTGTGAGGCATACTATTTGTAATACTCTTTTTTTACAAATGTATATTATGTCCTGAATGTATGTATTCTGCTGTGTGCTGATGTGAAATGATTATGCATATTTCTGGTTTGTGTTATCTGCCAATTTTGAAAGTATGCGGGTAATGTTTTATGTTTATATTTATAGTAAAATTATAATATAATTACAATAAGTTGGTATACAACTTTTGCTTAAACATTAATTCTATGTGGGAGCTATATTTATTTGAAAATATTATTCTTACAATTTGTTTTGCAATTTGTTTATTCAATTACATTTGTGTCCCTAGATCAGTAGATGGTAACTAGTGTGAGGCAATGTTATAGAATAAAAGAGTGAAATTTTCATTCTAGTTTGAATAATATGCTTTAACCTAGTTATAGGTCCAACTGTTCGAGAACATCTGTTTGCTATTTTATCAATATGTTTAATCCAGTTTAAATCCGAGATTAAAGTAAAGCCCAGAATTTTAAACTCGTTAAATCTCTCAATATCTACATTGTCAATTGTTAATGTTACTTCATCAACCTATTTATTAGGCATTTGAAAAAAAACTTTGTTTTATTAATATTTTAATGATAATGTATAATATTAACACAAGTTTTATTGGCAACTCAACTGAGTTGGATTGACATTATACAATATAATATCTTTATTAATCAAATATTCAATATTCACTGTGTTTCTGTCATATGTGAAGGTTTTAATTGTACTTGTATCATCAAGTATCATGAGCATATGTTATGCTGGCTTTTGGAAATCATTGATATAATTAAAGTAAATAACAATGTCAGTGGCCCTAAAACTGATCCTTGGGGGACGCCTCGTTTTATAGGTAAAGTATATCATTGTACCTCTTCTAGTCTTACAGACTGCTTACAGTTAGCTGCATATTATTGTGTTAGATGTATTGCTATGAGCTCCATTCCAATGACTCCTGGCTACCTCACTGATCCGTTCACGTTAAACAATAGTGTATATGATTGTCACCCTTGCAACTGCACAAAATTATTCCTGTCAAGAAGTAGAACTTGTCTTTAGGCCAGTGTAAATTTGCTAACAAGTTTGGAAAACTTTCGGACACTATCCCGGAATGTATACAGAATGCAAGCAGTGCAGAGATCTTTAAAACACACATTTTAACAGTTTCTCATGATAGATGTACACATTTGCAAACATTTCATTATAGATATGGCTGAGGGATTGTTTGCATTTGGCTTGTTTAGATTAATAAATATTTGTGTGGTGGTGGTAGTGGTAGTCATAGTAAGGACTTTATCTCAGACAATCATATTTTTATTATTGTTATTACTATTATTGTTATGTAGAAGTGGATGAGTTTGGGCAGTTTGCCAGTCGAATGTGGACTGTCATTTAGTCATGCCTTTTGGGATGTCTATGTGTGCACATAATCTTATGTCATTATAATTAAAGATTTAACTGTAAGCCTAATGATTTCTAAAATTATTTGTAATCTTTTTTATTCATGTTTCCAGTAGAATATGAAACAGTGTCACCTGACTGTTTATTAACAACTGAAATGGAATATTTATGGATATGCAAGTGTGACAAACATGCATTCAATTTTTAACGCAAACCGATCAGTGAGATAGTCAGGAGGCATTGAATGGAGCTTACAGCAATAATATTCAACTAACTGTAAACAGTCTGTAAGACTAGAAGAGGTACAATGATATACTTTACCTATAAAAAGAGGCATCCCCCAATGATCAATATTAGGGCTACTGACATTGTTATTTACTGTAATTATATCAATGATTTCCAAAAGCCAGCATAACTATAACATAATTAGAGACCTCATTGAACAAGTTCTGCGGCGGGCAACACGACTTGTGCCGGAAACAAAGGGACTACCATACAACAACAGACTAATAGAATTACGGCTTCCTACATTGAACTTCAGAAGACAGAGAACAAACATAATCCAGACATTCAAAATTATCAAAAGAATAGACTCGGTCAAACAGGATTGCAGATGTCCACAGTGCCCATCAAAGCTGGTGTTAAAAAAAGCCAGTGGTACAACAAGAGGGCACAGCGAAAAACTCCAAACACAGAGAGCAACTGGCTACAGGCACCACTTCTTCTCGACTAGAGTGGTTAAAATGTGGAACTCCCTTTCAGAAGACACAGTCCAGGCCAGAACAGTAAACGAACAGAAGTCACGCCTCCGAAGAGATTGGAGAGGTCACCCAGACCTGTATACACCTGTAATTAAAAAATTTCAAATTAACCAGCCTTGACAAACCGGATATAAAACACAATACATGAAAATAAAATACATCAATAGAGAACTACAACATCAGAAAACAAATCTTGAGACGTTCTCAATGCTCAGTTTGGGCAACTACTGACCGGTCTTGAGGTAAGATCTTGAGGTAAGATAACTTATGCCCATGATACTTCATGATACAAGTACAATTAAGACCTTCACAGATGACAGAAACACAGTGAATATTGAATATTTGATTAATAAAGATCTATAATAAACATATAGCTAAAACTACATACATATGTGTTAATTGTATTTTATTGTATAATGTCAATCCAACTCAGTTGAGTTGCCAATAAGACTTGTGTTATTATTATACATCATCATTAAAATATTTATAAAACATAATTTTTTTTTCAAATGCCTAATAAATAGGTTGATGAAGTAACATTAACAATTGACAATGTAGATATTGAGAAATTTAACCAGTTTAACATTCTGGGCTTTACATTAATCTCGCATTTAAACTGGATTAAACATATTGATAAAATAGCAAACAGATGTTCTCGAACAATTGGACCTATAACTAGGTTAAAGCATATTATTCAAACTAGAATAAAAATGTCACTCTTTAATTCTATAATATTGCCTCACACTAGTTACCATCTACTGATCTAGGGACACAAATGTAATTGAATAAACAAATTGCAAAACAAATTGTAAGAATAATATTTTCAAATAAATATAGCTCCCACATAGAATTAATATTTAAGCAAAAGTTGAATACCAACTTATTGTAATTATATTATAATTTTACTATAAATATAAACATAAAACATTACCAGCATACTTTCAAAATTGGCAGATAACACAAACCAGAAATATGCACAATCATTTCACACCAGCACACAGCAGAATACATACATTCAGGACATAATATACATGTGATGCAACAACTGTTGCATCACATAGTTGCAGTTACAAAATAAATACATCTACTCTCGATTTATCCATCTTTCAATCTATTATATATAAGGTTGAGTAAAGTTTATTAAATTGTCGAAACATACAAAACAGCGCCGAAACGACCAATATTCACATGTAGGTACTTAGACATACCACTTCGCCGATGCAATTTCTGCGAGTTTGTTTTCAAAACGCTGCCAGTGCGACCGAAGTATCCCGCCAAAACTACCAATTTTACCGGCCACCCGAAGTGGCAGTGCGACCGAAGCATCCTAAATGCAAAAAAAACGAATTGGTTTTTCGTTTTTCTTACTTCACTTTTGAAAACGAAAAACGAATTCGTTTTTCTTACTTCACTTTTGAAAACGAAAAACGAATTCGTGTTTCGTTTTCAAATTTGAAAACGAAAAAGGAATTCGTTATCCGTTTTTCGTTCGCAAATTTGAAAACGAAAAAGGAAAAAACGGTATATACACGGACCCATATAGCATAGCATAGTGATACAACTCCATGCGTCTGCTTCCAGGCACCCCACATACACGGCGCACGTTACACAAAACGCCGTACACAAAAAAGGCTTTGCCATCAGTATTTGACTGGGTCATCGTAGGTGATCATTTTGATGGTTTTTTCGAGGTGCGGGCCTAAACTGCAAAAGTACCGAAATAATACCGTAAAACGTGGGATAACCGCGTGAGGCCTAGTGCCAGCACGGTAGTGGCGCCGCGTAGCGGGAGACAGTGCTCGGCTCCTTATTCGCATAGCAGTGACGTCACTGTCCTCCGAATAGCCTGGTCAAGCGCAGGCCACATTTTACGAAACAAATAATATAGCATTTGAGTTTTATTCATTAAGAATTTAGCTAAACAAACAGGTTAGGTATACACCAACTCTCGCGCAGCACAGTGACAATACAGAAAATGTTTACAAACCCCATGCCGTAATGATCGGCGATTTGTTGTCCGCGTTGCTGCACTTGAAGACAATACACGTATCGCCCCAGGGCGGATAACTATCCGATAGGTGGCGCCTCAAACGCACGCCGCACTTCGTGACCCATTGCCTATCAACAAGCCTCAAGGTCCGTCAAACCATCAAAATGGACGTCGCACTTGTAAAGTAAAACTTTACAAGTAGCTTTAGAATTAGCTTTTTATATTAAGTTTATACATGCACCGCTGTCTCAACGACTATACATCTAGAGAAGCGGGCTGTGTGTCAGAAATGCTAAACCAATTAAAACTACATCAATTAAAAACCAGACGAACAAACAGACGCCTCACCATACTCCACAAAGCCATCTATGGACACCTATCCTTGCCTGTCAATAACCTCCTCCAGCCCGTACAACGCCTATCAAGACATTTAAACAATAAAGCTTTCAACACCATCCATGCCAGCAAGAACTGCTATAAATATTCATATTTCCCTAGAACAATAAGAGACTGGAATTCCCTGCCAGATGCAATAGTTAACATTTCTAAACCACAACATTTCAAACAAGCTTTAATACACGACTAACAACCCAACAGCATGCGCACCCAACCCTGACCGTTTGACTCCACCAGGAGTGTTGGCCAGTACACCTACAAGACAAGCTGTCTCAACCCCGTAAACGGCTTAACCACCACAACGGCATCGGTGCTGCGTAGTTATGCTCTGTGTAATCCAAACAGAAATGTCTGCAGATCTATAGTTTTCATTAAAACATTAAGTAGTCTTGTATCTCTGTGTTATGTCTCTGTTTTGTATCCTATAAAGTTATGTTCCATTGAATCCTTATTTACCATTAATAGTATGTATGTATGTATATATATATATATATCAGCTTCATTGATTATGGGTACAAATCATAATAATCTTTGTTAATAAAGATGCAAGATCCTTAATCTGATATATATATATATATATATATATATATATATATATATATATACACACTGTATATATAATATTATATTATCATATTAATGATCTTGCATCTTTATTAACATAAAGATTATTATGATTTGTACCCATAATCAATGAAGACGCTGACACTGTTTGTGCACATTTCTCAAAATTTCACAGAGGCAATGGAGACAAACAAGAGTTGATTACAGAAGACAATGTCAGCAACACCTTGACTCCTTGAGACAGACACGAATGTTTATTAATGTTACAAGGTCAACTTCTAATTTAAATTTGCATAACATGTCACTGTATACCATCTCGAACATAAATAATCTGTCTGCAACCAAATGTGTATAATCAATTCTGAATAGACGTCATGATTGCACATACGTATGAATAAATGCATCTAATAATTGACTGATCAGCAGCTTTCTTATGCCACTATACATAACTGAAACAGGCAACTGAAAACATTGTTTATGCCTAGTATATGAAATTGTACATGTCAATATGCAATAAACACATGATTATAAAATATAAATGTAACATGTTTACAGGCTCTTTTCCACAGCAATGGAAGACCAGTTTTACAATACTTCTGCACAAAATAACATCATGAAATACACTCATTGGTTGCATGACACATACAAAGTCATACTCTTATTAGTTTAATAAATGATTATAGATGCTTTTGTCACTAGCAAACCCTAAAAGAACTGAAAATAGTAAAACAGAAAAACATACTTACATGTATCACATTACATTAACAATCAGAAATATAGTTTTAAGTTTGTTCAAATAATAACTTCTTCAGCTAATATAACATAACACTAATATGTCACTTATAAAAATCAAACTTACCCTTATTAATTTTACTAATAATGTATGTGTGAACATATATATTCGACATCACATGATCTTAAGCAGATAAGTAATCTAATATTACTTATTTTTATGCACACCTGAACAATGTCAGCTTGAAACTGACATGTTTGTAAACTGTAGTTGTAGACTACTAAATCATGTCAACAAATGTCATGAATATCCAGACAATTAATGTTTGGCACTCACTATAGAGTGGACTTCAGCAGCCATGCATGACGAAATACACCAGTCATGCATGAAATAGCACAAAGACCAATATTCACAAGAATATGTTTCATTCTTGGTGGACAAGAGTTCAACTTGCACGGACAGAGCAAAGCAATATATGGCCAACTGTTGCTGTTGGGACATCTCAACTCAGACCCCAAAAGCTGTGATTCACTATGCAGTCAGTGTACACAATACTAACATAGTACAACTAGGCATGTATTTTAAAGGCTTACTAATGTATAAGTCACGTTTTACACATATATGGCGACGTAACAGTTCAGGAACTCACTCATGGAATATACGGGTAAATATTATCCAAGACGGTAAACACTTGAGTTACACATTCATTTGAAAATACTGGCATTGGTGTTTCTAGTAAACACTATGTGTATTTAAACAGAGTATTTTATTCTGTGCAGGATTTGCTGAAGGCAACAGTTTTACAGTTAGCCACACCGCAAGCAACTATAGCAAATGATTAAATGATACCACGTTACATAATATTTTACGATACATACAGTTGATAGGAATCTCTTAGGAAAATTAAACAAAAGTTGAAAGGCACATACAATGCAGTGGGAGTATATCTGTAGTTCAAAAACGAATACGTTAACTCTATCACATAGCAAAATGTTATGGTTTACTGGGTTGTCATGTCGTTTGGTCCACTTAATAACTAACATGGACACATAAATATCCACTACATAATCACCAGTTGTTGGAAATGTTTGAAACTGCCAGCTACGTAGCTATCATGAAGCTCAGCGTAGCATTCTGTAGCACAGGAATAGCGTACAAACAACATTTCATTGGTCGAACGCAACAAAACCACATGTCAGTGGTAAGGACGACCAGTTCCTGTGTTGCTGGCAGGCAAGACGAGTACGTTACGCCGATTGCCAAGCCGAAGCATGTTTAGTAGCTCCATCTAGTGAATACTTGACAAAGCTGAAATAAAAATTAAACCTTGTCAGAAACGTAACTCCAATTTACATCGCAACTTGATCTATTTGCTAACTGAATGGCACGGCATAAGTATTCATAATGATGTTCTCAAACATGAACTGCATACATATATCTACCAAAACAGTGTGTGTGCGTGTGTGCGTGTGTGCGTGTGTGCGTGTGTGCGTGTGTGCGTGTGTGCGTGTGTGCCTGTGTGCCTGTGTGTGAGTGCATGTGTGTGTGTGTGTGAGTGAGTGCGTGCACGTGTGCTTGAGTGCATGCATCTGGGTGTGAGTGCGATTGTGTGTGTGCACGTGTGTGACCATGTGCATGCGTGTGTGTGTGCGGGTGTGTGTGTAACTGTGTGTGTGTGCCAGTGTGCATGTACACTTGTCAGTGCATGTTTGTACACTACACATGTTTACATATTTAAACATGCATACATAGACATACATGAATCTGGAGTTTCACAGACATATGAACATAAACAAACACAAATAAAACACATAACAAATTAATTTTACACATATAATAATTCTGCCAATATTGTTATGCATACAACAATACAACTAAAACTTATAGATACTTATACTCATATAGCACAACCTCTACAAAAATCTCACAGCTGACAAACCTAAATGATACCACATTCAAAGTGTACATACCTCCACAACAGACACAGGGCAAACTAAGAATTGTGTGAGCGTGACGCGCGACCATTGGTGGCGGGGGGATTTGTGGGGAGGGGTGGCGCCCCAGAGCTGTTAGCCAGGTTTCCCGGCAGGGGAGGGCGTGACGACCCGACTGTCTTCGTCATCTGCATCTGGGCCTGCATCTTGGACAGCATTTGCTGCATCCGCTTCAGCTGTCACACAAGACATGTCACATTGTCACACAAGACATCGTCACATTGTCACACAAGACATTGTCACATTGTCACACAAGACATCGTCACATTGTCACACAAGACATCATCACATTGTCGCACAAGACATCATCACATTGTCACTCAAGACATCGGCACATTGTCACAGAAGACATTGTCACATTGTCACTCAAGACATCATCACATTGTCACTCAAGACATCGTCACATTGTCATTCAAGACATCGTCACAGAAGACATTGTCACATTGTCACTCAAGACATCGTCACATTGTCACTCAAGACATCGTCACATTGTCACAGAAAACATCGTCACATTGTCACACAAGACATCGTCACATTGTCACACAAGACATCGATTTCCAGTTTGAAACCTCCCCATCAACTACCACTCTTTGTCTTCTATCAATGAGCCATTTTTCTATCCAGTTAATCATACCATTGCCTATGCCATGGGCCTTTAGTTTAAGTAGTAATCTTTGATGTGGCACTTTGTCAAAGGCTTTTTTAAAATCTAAGTATATTATATCTACTAGTGATCCCTCGTCTACCCACTTTGTGACATCTTCCAAAAAACATAAGATATTTGTTAAGCATGACCTTGCTTTTAGAAACCCATGTTGAGATGGGTTAATCAAGTTATTTTTAACAAGAAAATCAACCACGTGATCTTTAATTAGTCTTTCTAATAGTTTGCAAACCACCGATGTTAAACTAACTGGTCTATAGTTATCTGACTTGCTTCTTGATCCTTTTTTAAATAATGGTATGATATTTGCTTCTTTCCATTCTAATGGAACTACTCCTTCCTCTATTGACAAATTGAACACTGTTGCAAGTGGTATGCTGATTTGTTCTACAATTTCCAGTAGTAATTTGGGAGGAATCCCATCCACTCCAGGTGACTTATTTTCCTTCATATCCCTTATTTTCTTAGCTACCATTTTTGGTGTTACAATTAGTTGTCCTAAATAGTCTGACTCTCTCCCTTCAAATTTAGTCTCTGGTACTGGTAATGCACTAGTATCTTCCCTGGTGAACACCGAACTAAAGTATTCATTTAGGTTTTCTGCCATTAAGAATCCCTCTGTTATTATGTTTCCATCACTACCTTCTAGAGGTCCTACCTTATCCTGAACTTTCTGTTTACTTCGAACATACGCATAAAAACTCTTGCTGTCATGTTTTATATTAAAAGCTAATTTTTGTTTATAGCTTCTCTTTGAATTTCTAATTTCAGCTGTGGCTTGGTTAAGTGCTTCTTTATAAATGGCATAGTCTTCTTCACTTCCATTATGTCTATATGTCTTCCACATCATTTGCTTGTATTTGATTTTTCTAATGGCTTCTTTTGATAAGTGTTTCTTTTTTGACTGTTTCCCCTGTTTTTTCAAGGGGACAAATTGTTCGACAATGCAGTCAATTTCCCTCTTTAAGATATTCCAACATTCTGTTGCTGTCTTATTCTCCAATGTGTTATTCCAGTCTATCTTTGCTAAATGTTTCCTCATGTCCTTATATCTTCCTTTGTGAAAAAATGTCATCACATTGTCACAGAAGACATCGTCACATTGTCACAGAAGACATCGTCACATTGTCACAGAAGACATCGTCACACTGTCACTCAAGACATCGTCACATTGTCACAGAAGACATCGTCACATTGTCACTCAAGACATCGTCACATACAGTCTTTGTTCAAGAAGGACGGCTACACTTCAGAAACTGATATGCCTGAATAACTGTTCATATTTTAAATAGGAAATTGTTTAAATCAATAAATTTTGATTATATATATACCTGAATAACTGTTGACATTTTAAATAGGAAATTGTTTTAATGAATTAATTTTGATTATATATGCCTGAATAACTGTTCACATTTTAAATAGGAAATCGTTTAAATTAATTCATTTTGATTATATATGTCTGAATAACTGTTCACATTTTAAATCGGAATTTTTTTAATTCATTCATTTTGATTATATTTAATACTTGTTATTGATTTTTATCTTTGACTTAATTAATTAATTAAGATTATATATGCCTGCATAACTGTTCACATTTTAAATAGGAAATTGTTTTAATTCATTCATTTGATTATATTTAATATTTTTATTGATTTTAATCTTTGTCTAGAATTGGTAAACTGATTAGTGATGGTTTCATGATGTAATGTCACATGGTCTATAGATGTACTTTTAAATATATGCGATAAATAGTTACTAGACAACATGATTTTCTAACTGTCGAAACAATACTATTGAACATGTTTTGCATATTCATGAAAATGTTCATCAAGTTGGCAGATATTATTCGAAAAAAAATTGTAATTACACAACTAGACCACTGAACATTCAGTTCGTGAAGAAGGCCGCCGATGGTGTTCGAAACGTAGAAGTAAGTTGAACATTGCTAGTTGTGTAATTATGAAATTTGTTTTGAATGTTTTGCATAGTTTTCACACCATATGTAGCTCTCTATAAGGTGACTGTTGTTTTACTCGAAAAGATCTAATTTTGTCAAGGCATCATAATGATGTTGTATGTAACAGTTTAACAAATAAAATAACTACCAGGTATAACTTGACTGCCAAGTTTAACGTAGTTTTAGTCAGTAATTCTTTAAATATTTGTTACCTCAGCCTCTTTCTCAGCCAGTTCCTTCTCTTTGTCCGACAACTTGCCGTCTTCTACATCTACTGAGCCTCGGTTTAACCTACAACAGAAAGTATTTTTAATCACACACAGTGTATCATCACCAGTGTATGTTCAACTACAATACAATTTCTATCAAGCTAAAACCTACCAGAACATTGAGGCACATAGGCTGGCTCAAATCGGCCTATTACAGTGTCATATTTTGTTTAAAAACAAAGGTGACAAATATCTCAGTACGTGGGACACACCATCCTTGCAAGCCAAGGTTGAAACTACCCCTGGCCGATCATCTCTGTAAAGCTGGGGGGTGTGTGGCGTCGAACTACACAATTATAACAACTAACTTCGGCAGTTGCTATTCTAGACAAAACATCCAATGGAATGTGTCATATGGACTAAATACTCTGGTTGACAATCTGGTTGAACCTTGTAAAATCTGATTAAACAGAATGAGGATTAATACACTGAATAGCTACAGGGAATAAACAATGATAAATGGTGTTCAGGTTTACTGATGAGCAAACGCCGACTGACTGCAAGTTCTAAACAGCAGGTGCATCAACAGACAAAGCCCAATTCCAAGGTTTGTTTCAACCCAGGGACTCACATAGACTGATAAATTCAGTTTGCCGGAGTGAATAATGAATGGAGTAAACTTTTCGGTTGCTAATTTGAAAAGAGTTTGTCAGAGACGTAGTTCTACAAATCTTGAAAATAACATTGCTATTGACCGGAAACTTTCAATTGCCATCAAAAATGAGTAAAATTATATACATGTCTTTGTAGGATGAGTTTACATAATGATGTATAATGTTAATGTCACCTGTAATCAGGAAACTTCACAATCTTGGCCAATTCTGGATATGGCCGAATATTATATAACCTTTATACAACTGAACATGATTCAGTCAACAATATAAACCCTTAGCAACGGCTTCTATTAATATTATTATCATATCCCAAATATTTTGACACTGAACGACAGGGCTTTGTAAACAGTTTCCATGGTGATGCACAATGCCACCTGCTGACAAACGAGACATTTCTATATGCTGCACATTTCTGTTAGGGGACGCCACTGACCTGAGTTTGCGTATCGCTGTGCCACCACTTTCGGCGAGTTTCTCTGAGCGGAAGTTCTCATAGTGAATCTCCTGGGTCACCTCTTGAAGGTCTTGCATGTGTGTGCTGTCCGCAGTAACAATATGTATTACAGACTCCATCCACAATACACAAGCCCTGTTTACGGTAGCCGTGGGTCCAACATTTATTTTTTTATTGACATTTTGGGATTTCAGCATTTCTTGATACAGTAGTTTAACATGTTATGCATTCACAATAAGTAGCATTTTACAAAATTCATCCCACAAATACCTTTAACCCAATGATATATAACATGCCCCTACTGCTTGTAAAACAAGGAATCCATTTTTAATAACATGGTTCATTGACATTATGTAACTACTACGAAATAGTGCAAGATGCGTTATAATCAGAGAAAGCCTTTACTTGAAATGGGGCTTTGTTGACATTTAACACATTCACAATCTGTTCATCTAGCAATTTTTTCAGCAGCAGGCCTGTTACACAATGTTGAAATGGATGACGTTACAAACATAAGCATTATTAACTAATCTGCCAACATTTAGATTTTTAGTGAAATATTGATAATAATCGAACAATACAAAACACACCACTTTCATTGTGGAAACGTGCCATAAAATACGTTTCACAAATCGGTATATTACATTTTGCGATCTCAAATTCACACTAGTGGTACTTTGCAGTGCTCACACGATAACAACATCCTGCATCAACAGACCAGGAGGACCACTAAATGGAGTAGCGCAAACAATTGGACCCAGCTTATTCCCATTACTTCTACTACTCTGCCACCTTCACATAATAAATAAATAAATAAATAAATAACAGAATTTGTCAACGCCATATCTCTAGCAATAAAACCATTACACACTACACTTTACATGAATATACAGATAATAAATTAAAAAATAGAGACGTAGTTGTAAAATAAATAGAACAGTAAAACATGTTCACTATAAATAAATAATATTAGTCTTAATAATACTAAAATACTAATACTGATAAATAATAGTTAATTATATTACAAATTAAAACATAAATAAATAAATAATAAAATAGCTGATAAATAGTAGATATTAAAAATGTTCGGATATTATGAAATTGTTCTTTTAAAGTGAAAATGTTCTTTTAAACAGAAATGTCTTCAGTTGCTTCTTAAACAAACTGAGGCAGTCTGTGGCACATATGGCAAGTGGCAGATTGTTTATTGCATGTACACTTTTACATAAGAACAAGGCCAGTGTACATCACGTGTACACAGTCAGCATCTGTCAAAATATTGACAGCAATGGCCGAGTCGGAATGCTACTCACATGAGCATCGTGCGAAGTTTGATGAAGTCGGAATGTTCCGGATTCTCCACTTCCACTACGCCCCAAGGGTACATTCGACCCCTGACCTTGCGACCTCTCACCTCAATCACCTGGGTCGAGCCAACAACGGCGAATGGTACGGCAGCCTACAAAGTAGAACACAAATACTGCATACTGGCACTGTGCAAACATTTAAAGTTAAAAACAGATTTACCTGAAAATCAGATTTACCTGTAGACCAATGGCAGATGCTGTGAAAAGGGGAGTATGATAATTAGGGCATAGAGATGGACAAAGTCATAGGGTCATGACGTACTTTAATGCAGTACAGTGACACTTTGCTAGAGAAACAGATTCTCAATTGAGAGAACCAAAATTTGAATCCTGAGTGTCGAACCCAATGAGGGTCCATTTACTCCATACGACTCCAGTTCATTTGTGAATGAAGAGTTTTTGTGCATTATTGCAGCGTGGCTGAATGCTTCCCAGAGAAGTCAAGATGGTGGTTGACTGAACAGGTCTGTCAACAGCCAAGGAGTAGTTATAAAGCACTTTGGACAGTGAGTGTTAAGGAGAGGATATTGTGCCTTAGATGTAATACTTCTTTTTCTGCTTCTTCTTATGGTTAGCTCATCACTCTGTGTTAGCCACATGTTTGTGACTATAGTATTGTTGAGCTTGGTTTTTCAGAGTTGTCCTTCTCTAGAATTAGTGAGTCCACTACAGGTTACACATTTACCCCCTGTGTGGGATCTTTTACTTCCCCTGATATAGACACCAGATAGAAGGGACCACCGGCTTTTAGTGTCTCTTCCGAAAGACACAGGCAATGTGAGGTGAATGAAATTGCCTAAGTTTCGAAACGGCGGTAGGTGGGATTGAACCACCGTCCCCTCGACTGAGAGTCCGGCACTCTACCGCGCGACCACCGCTCCTCACAGTTCATATAACAAGAGAGAATGACGATACCTTGAGCTGGGCACACTGTTCCTTGTAGTCATCATCTTCATCCTCGTCACAGTCCGGAAGAGTGTACATCTGGATGCCATGCTGCTCTATCTCCGCCAACACCTGCACACAGCACCTCACTATAACGACCAGTCCTCTCTATCTCTCTGTATCTCTGTATCTCTCTGTCTCTCTCTGTCTCTCTATGTCTCTCTCTCTATGTCTCTCTGTGTCTCTCTGTGTTTGTCTGTCTGTCTGCCTGTCTTGTACACACGCACGCACGCACGCACGCACGCACACACACACACAAATCTATATTTCTGGCTTCTGCCAACGGTTGCTGATTACACCATGCCTAAAACGAACTGACATTACAAATGTGAGCATTATGAGCAGTTATGTTTTACATTTTACATAAATCTAATGGATTACCAGATTTCTAGATGGATTACTGAATTAGACAGACACCACCTCACTACAATGAGCAATTCTGCCTCTCATGTACACACCTCTATCTCTGCCAACTCCAGTAGTGGACACCACCTGACTAGAATGACAGCTCACACCTTTCTCACACATACATGCTTCTAGGTCAGCCATCTATTTCCATTAACACCTGTCACAGATACCACACTGCTTACACAAAACACCTTTCTTTTACGCACATACAACTTTATCTCATCAGTCACCATTTCACTTCACTTCATCACCCAAATGAGTAGCTCCATGAGGTGGCAGCACTTTTGAGCCCATCAAATCTGCCTGGTAGATCTTTACTTTGTCCAATGGTGATGTTGCCACCAGGGCGGCCTTAGAATAGGCCAAATTTGAAATAACAAGTTAAATAGGGATAATCTTGTTATTCAGATATATTATATTAAAAAATACATATTCAAAATTAAACTTATATTGACATAAAATTAACAGAAATACAAATTTGCGGTTGTTTATGAAGCAGGAATTATGGCAAGATTTGCCTCGATTACCCAGGCTCTGTGAGGTGGCAGCACTTTACACGGATAACATTCAAAAGCCTGCTAGGCGACCAGAATATCTTCTCGGCGAAGATACACAGCTGAGTGACAGTTGGTAAGCGAGATTAACACACGTCTGTGTATGAGACTAACCCTTTTCTTGAGGCGCATACACTCTGCCTTGGTGAGCGTGTCGGCCTTGGCTATGACAGGCACAATGTTCACTTTGTGGTGCACCGCCTTCATGAACGCAATGTCCAACATCTTCAATCTGCAAGCACACATTAACCATTTATCCATCTACAAAACATCCAGACGTCCAGTTCTCTCAAGGTACATCGCATTTTACTCCTCTGCAGAGCTACTCAACCAAACATGTTGACTTCCATGGGAAGCATCCAGCCATCCTGTCATTAAACGTGAAAACCCTGTACACAAATATCCACCACTGTTTATAGCCAGGTCATACACTGTATAGGGCTTTGTAGATATTTTTGAAAATATCAACTGACTTTTGGCCAAACAATTTCATGTTTTAATTTATGGGCAGCTGTTATAAGAATTTTGTTAACACTATGTGACAGTTCCAGTCTAAGTTTATGTAAATATACATGTTTGACAAGACATTTGCCCCTGACCCCGTTCAAAATAATAAGGAAAGAGACCAAAAACTCCAGCAACATTACTGTGCTTAATGCTAAGAGTTTCCCATAAAGCCAAATTTTTGAATGATATCAATGCTGACAACAGTGTCTTTTTCAAGAAACCAAAATAGCTCACTCAGGTATTTGTGTGCGCATGTGTGTGTATATATTTCATCAAAACCAAGCATTTTAATAACTAAAAAAATGAAAATACTGCAATTTATTGGAACTATGAATTAACCAATCAGTGACAGAAACAAAACATCAGTGTCTGGGCAAATCATGTTATAGTACCCAGGGTTCGAATTTAGCAGGGGCCCGGGGGGGGGGGGGGGCTGGCCCCCACATTTACTGTCGGGCCCCCAGATGTTCAACTCTGAGGGCCCTACTGGCCCCAGAGATAAGAAAATGTCATTATTCACTTTACCAGTAAATGATGCTGGCTGAGCCTGGTGTGTGTGTGGGGGGGGGGGGGGGCTGGCCCCCACATTTACTGTCGGGCCCCCAGATGTTCAACTCTGAGGGCCCTACTGGCCCCAGAGATAAGAAAATGTCATTATTCACTTTACCAGTAAATGATGCTGGCTGAGCCTGGTGTGTGTGTGTGTGTGTGTGTGGGGGGGGGGGGGGCAGAAGGTTGCTGCCCTTGTCTGGGTGAAAATTGATTAACAAGGGGTTGCTGAGGTGGACAAACCTGTCAACTAGGCCAGTGAAAAGAATTAATGACCTAGGATTGTGTTACTAGTAGTAGACCAGATCTGTAGTAGACAGGTTTTAGACATAATCTACTATGAAGTCATACGATGTCAGTAAACTGTCATTCTTCGTAATGCTGTGGCCGTAGGTATATACGCATCAATCTTTTGTTTAAACAATTTATGGCCAATACTGTTTTAAAGTACATAAATGGCAGTAAAAATGTAAAAGATGAATGAAGAAGACAATAAAACACAGTCAAAACAGCCTGGAGAGTCTAGCCAGGATTGTCACTAAGTACTCAGCGTTGCGCTTCGACAGTCCACAATATATTTTTGATATGTCAGTGACGTAAGAGACCACACAGTGTAACGAGTTATTCAGTACCAATAAGGCAATTATCAAAAATAGTAAACGTGGTTAAAAAGAGAAATATTAAGATAACTATGATATTGTGTTACATTTCATGATGAGCTAACATGCTTTACTTCCAACCAGTGGAAAAATTCAATGTTGTTTGTGGCATGTGAATTGTGTGGAATAAAGTTATAGTTACAATATGACTTAAACATGCATTTGTTGCATGGCCCCCACGTTTTGTGTCGGGCCCCTAGATTTGGAAAAGTGGGGGCCCGGCTGGCCCCCACTAATTTTAGGCTAAATTCTAACCCTGGTACCCATGAACACAATAACACCATAGCTTTTTCTGGAGAGTTGTCCAACCATCATTTGGATCCGAGTTTGTTTTGGGTAGCTGGAAACGTTTGGATCAAAAAACGTTACACACGTTTTTTTTAAATAAGTTTTTAAATAATATTTTTTTAATTAGTTACACACGTTTTTTAAAAATAAGTTCCTAAAGTCCTAAATAAGACGACTGACCCGTGACAGGCCGGGTTGATGAAGTAGAAACAGCAGTGGACACGGTTGTCCACTATGTTCCTGCGGTTGAGTCCACTCTCGTCATTCAGGTACTTCTCAAACTGACAGTCTATGTAGCCAATGATGGACTTGAAGCTGTGCCAAGGAAGACAGCACATCAATACTTTATTGTTTTAAAGATATAAACGAAATAGTAAAATTTGCACAAACTAGCATGATATAGTAGTATATACTAAATATGTCTGATTTTTTGCAATGTGATTTTAACGTGAAATTACATTTTTTATTTATTTTTAAACGGATACCTATTGTGTGTGTGTGTGTGTGTGTGTGTGTGTGTGTGTGTGTGTGTGTGTGTGTGTGTGTGTGTGTGTGTTTGTGGTGTGTATGTGTCATGTATGTATATCACTGTATGTGTGCATGGATGGAAGCAATGCACCTTCTTGATCACGTCTACTACTCTACCAACATCAACCAAAATCAAAACAAAGAGAAACAGAAAGTAAACTGATATGTCAGACATGAGTTAACACTTCAATAATGATAATGCAAGTGCAGACATTAACGAACCAGTCTGTGTTTTTGATGGAGTCCCCGAAGCCTGGTGTGTCAACTACAGTCAGTCTGAGTTTAACCCCTCGCTCCTCAATCTCCACGGTTGACGTCTCAATGGACAATGTCTGCTCTATCTTGTCTGAAACAGTCATAATTTGTTTGTTGCAATAAAACATCATTACATTGCAGTGCTCAAAAAGGTTTTTAATAACACTGAACTGAGCTGTAAGTAGATCATGACAAGATGTTGTTCTCATTTATATATTCTTCCTGTGACTTCTTGTTTTATTAAAAATAAAAAAACAATTGCCAAATGCAATACAACTGAAGTCTAATAAGTGCATAGCTTTTGTCTTTGAACTTACTATTAAATTCACATTAAAAAAACTGCTGAAAGTTTAGAACTACCACAGAGGAATCAAACACACTGTGCGTAGTAACATCATTGTTTGATGAGTAATTTTATGTATGTTATGACTTTGACAAATTATTGCCAACTTACTGCTGTGTTCATTACAGTTCTTCTAACTTTAATTATCACAAAGATAAATTGTTTAAAAACAAAAGTATTGAGAGATAATAATTTTGAGGTGATTACATATATATTATTACATTTAGATTAGAATCATCTAGTTGTCTGATGCCTCTATATGTTGTGGTTACTAGACTTTATTCTGATGATGCCTCATTCAACTAGTTAGCCTTCATTTAGACTACAATCACTACACTGACCTAAGATGACCTTTCTACTGGCACTGAAGTGGTCACAGCCACTGTGACTGTGTTCTAAAGGACACAAGTCATCCTCGATGATTCATGCACATCCCTAATTAATGAGACAAGACAGACATTAACGCGATCTCGAAGTCACAAGCGACTATGTGCAGACCTCGCTACTGAGAGCCTGGGGGACTGTTTCATTGAGATTGATCTTATGAGCTCACTACAACGAGCTCACCGGGACAATTCATCACTAACACCAATAGTGTAATTTTTTTTCAAAATGCAAAAAGCAGCCGCCATATCACAGAGGACATTATTTCTGTGACACACTGACAGAAGTATCCGATGAGAGGTCCGGCTGATGACAGTTGTCACCAGACAAAATTACTGTTAAAAGCAAAACAAAGCAAAACTGTGTTCATGAGTCTATAAGGATGTTCCTGAAATGGCAATTTAACAAAAAAAGGATGTGCTGTCACTACACTGTTGTGACCCAATGACTCTACAGACACCTTTATATTGAGACTTGTCCACACATCCTTTGAACATGTAGAAAAATCAGGCACAAAAAAGGTCTACAGAAATCATATATAAATATTATTGTCAATTATGCTTGCAAATGGATGTAAAGCATACATGTGTGTTTCTTGTTTATTTCATGACACAACACACATTTTGACTGGCTTAGATATGTGAGTTAACATGCACAGGTTGACTACAACATATGTGAACAAGCAACATTTTTATACAGCATAAAGGCGTCATTACAGAAAGACAGATGGCTGGGCGGAGATACACAGGGCGATAGATAGACATAGAGACAGACACAGAGACAGACCAGACACAGACACAGACACAGACACAGAGACAGACACAGAGACAGACACAGACACAGACACAGAGACAGAGACAGAGAGAGACACAGAGACAGACACAGACACAGACACAGAGACAGAGACAGAGACAGAGACAGAGACAGAGACAGAGACAGAGACAGAGACAGACACAGACACAGACACAGACACAGACACAGACACAGAGACAGACCAGACACAGAGACAGACCAGACACAGAGACAGACCAGACACAGAGACAGACCAGACACAGACACAGACACAGACACAGACACAGAGACAGAGACAGACACAGAGACAGACCAGACACAGAGACAGAGACAGAGACAGACACAGAGACAGAGACAGAGACAGAGACAGAGACAGAGACAGAGACAGAGACAGAGACAGAGACAGAGACAGAGACAGAGACAGAGACAGACACAGACATAGAAACAGACAGGCAGGCGGGCAGACAGACAGGGAGACACAGAGACAGACAAACCAAGTTTTTTACTTATCCAACTGCATATTGCAGTGCATATTAACAACATAAAATGTTGTCAAAGACAAAGACCACGGATGCTGCCACTGGACCCACCTGCAGCATCAGGAACCTTCCTGTTTGGGTAGAGGTTGGTCAGGAAGATACTGTTGACCAGCGTTGTCTTCCCCAACCCACTTTCACCTGTAGGCAGAGAACAGTGTTTGTTACTGTTAGAAACAGTAATGAACTGACCACGCCCATCACAATCAGCATGCAATGCGAACATGACATAGGGATGAAATTTTAGAAAACAACAGTACTAAACACAAACAAATAAAACATACATGCAATAGAATGAATAAGTTATAAGAGTTATACGAAATTATACGTACGTAAAAATAGGGCATAAAGTCACACATTTTAAATGCTTCACGTTTGGCATGTAGCAAGATTATACTGGCTACCGCTGCACAAAACATATCATTCTATACCTCTATCACTTCGAACACAGGCAGAGTGTGCTACATTTACATTCCATTTCTTTTGCAGTCTTGTATAATTTCACGCTCAATAATACCCCATAAACACAAGACACCCTCACAATATACCCCCTACAACACACTGCCTGAAACAGGCTGCTGAACCCAATCATTTGTTTTGCAAACTTGACAGACATTAGGCTGGAAGTCATGTCATTTGGTGTATGTGGTGATATGTAAAGTGAACACTTAGTAATGGATTGGGTGTGGCTGTCTAGCAGTTAGTGCACTTGATCACCACGACTCTAGCCCGAGTCTAGATCTGCCATTTTGAAAATTTACGGAATTTTTAATGTTATGAAATATATTTAATACTTTATTAATATTGATGTTTTTGCGCACTGTTGTTTGGATTTGGTTGTTAGCTTTGTGAAGTAGAATTGTTCGTATTTGTGTTTAGTTCTATATGATTGGTCAACCAATCGGCAGTGACTGCGGCCATTATTGTAGTTAGTTTGAATTGCGCAGCGGCGCTAGCAGCTCCCACCCACCATTCTTGCTTTGGGATTTTGTATTTGTAGATAGTACTGGAATATGTATTTTTATGTGTGGTTTTTACCTAATATGTTTTACATTATTACATCACATGTTATTGGCACTATGTAATAAAAATGCATGTCGGTTTCACTCACTACCCTGGTGTTCATGTTGTTTCAGTAGTTAGTTTTAGTTTATAATACGGATAAGATTAATGTGAGAATAAATTTGCCCCTCTTTGTCTTTGTCTTTTGAAAGATATGATTGCTGCTGGTTCCGTTCTCCGGGTGTTTGTCCCAGGGGAGTAAATATATGACCTCACATATGTCTGTTTACTTTTCTCTAAACAAATAAACTAATAGTCTAAATAAATCACATGCACTGGCATTTAACATGTCAAAAATAAGAAGAAAAAAAGGAATAATATGTGTTAATAGTCTAGATGTAAATGTAAATAGTCAAAATTTTATAAATTCGTTTGTTGTAGTATTTATTAAACATGCAACCATAGCCTTAGCTGCCTTACAGGGCCTGACATTCCGCTTGTTCGCTAGCCCATATGGGATAACTGGTTTGACAAGTGAAATTGTTGCTACAAAGGTATTTGGTGTCTGTGGGATAACTTGGATGTTTACAGACAGGACTTGTAATCATTACTTAATTGTCCGTTCTCTACAACATTTCACACAATTATAGTAAATTCCTTCAGTAAATGTATTTCTCTCGGTAGGTAAACACAAAAATAAACAGAAAGTGATTATATTGGCAGTTTGACACAAGTATGTGTTCTCTGATTTTCTTCACAATATCATTTCCACATCTCCACCTACATAATTACGTTCCAGCATCAACATTGTCTAACCATCCCATTTTGTGAAGACTTGGTATTCCAAGGAAATTTTGATAATTATATGTCTCACTGCGCTGCTTATAGTAGAAACACACAGGATCCTCAAAAGTCATGTCACGATTTAAATATAGTTGAACATGGCAGCACCATTCTGTTCTGCTAAACAACTACAGTTTAACACCCATTGATTTTAACAGGATTATCAGCACACACTATTCAACTGTAAATGCTTTTTTGCCCTATATGGAAATACTAACGCATACTGGCTACATATGTGAGTGTTACAAAAATTATTTAAATTGGCACACATAAATTTACTTAAAGAGAGTAGGTTTTGAAATTTATTTGTTCATGGGACAAGTCAATTGTTGCACAGACAAGTCAACTTTGCGTCTACTTTTTCCGCTGGACAAGTAGATGCTCTGACGAATTTAGAGCCCTGCCTTAACACAAATGGTTTGTAAAAACAATAGTAGTGGTACGTGCTATTAGAATAACTAATTATGTCCTATATCATTCAGAACTGACAACTTGTTTGTTACACTAACACTACACACGTATGGAAACATTCCTAGTTAGTTCAAGTTGATCACGGATACAGCTGTAAATAGAAATAGTCCATAGTTTTTCTTGAAATCTGTGCCACTGAGATAGTCTGACCCCAGAACACATGGGTAGGCCTGGCCAGGGTAACAGATGCTGGAGCAGCTGGGAGGCTGATATCAAGTGTGACTGATGTTTACAGGGGACAGGATCTAGGCTTCTGTGTTCAGGGAAATTCTCTCTGATGTAATACACTGGAACTGACCGTCTGGTCCAGCTGCTTCTGGGCTTGAGCCAAACAGTCTGACACTTAGGGGACCATCTCAAATAATGTAGTTATTGTATAATGTGTGTGTGTGTGTGTGTGTGTGTGTGTGTGTGTTTGTGTGTGTGTGTGTGTGTGTGTGTGTGTGTGTGTGTGTGTGTGTGTGTGTGTATATATATATACACACACATATATAATAAAATAATTATGTGAATAAATATATATATACAGTATATACATATATATTATATATACATATATATTATATATACATATCTATTATATATACATATATATATATATATATATATATATATATATATATATATACATGTATATACATGTATATATATACATATTATAATATATATATATATATATATATATATATATATATATATATATATATATATATTTATTCACATAATTCTTTTATTATATATGCATTAACCTAATTAATTACAATTATGTTTTTTTGTTAACTACATAGTATGTGGTACTATATTTAGAATGTTTTTGTTTTTTAATATATCATCCAATCTTAAGTCTTAACTAATATTTGTACATGCATGTAAAGCGACTGGAAACAATGCTGCTGAATCGGGCTCTACACAAATGAATAGTATTATTATTGTAATTATTACTGGGTAGTAGTATATTTATTCATCATACACAAAGGGCATGTGCTATTTTGTACCTGTATTTTTTAATAAATAATTTTTTTACAAGTGACAAAATTAAATAAATATTATTACTCTTGTGCACCTAATAATCGTCCAGGTATGCCTATTTATTTAACGAAAAACACCACACTATGTGTACCTTAATTAGCAATATACAGGTGCCCTGCAGTTATTAAATTTAGACATAGTTTCACCGCCACAACTTAAATTGAAAGTTTGTATCATCTTCCTATGGCCATAGATTTTCACCCCAATGTGTCAGACCATAATTCTGGGGAATTCAATTTGGCATAGTATTAGCTAAAATCCATTACTGCCACATATAAATGTAATCATGACAACTCAGAGTTCAAACTAGTCCCAGCTGCCAGACAGTGTTTCCAGTTTTTCTATTTGCCACTGTGTGCTACCATTCGGAAATGTGTGATTAATTTTTTTAGTACTACCATATGTTACATCTACAATGAATACACTTTCCATTATGACAACTGAACTACCATACAGTTGACACCATTTAGATGTTATCAAAGTAAGTTTACTTTCCCATAGCTGGGAAGGAGGCACACATTTAGATCATGTTGGTTTCAGGTAGTGTTGTACGTTTTGAGATGATCCATGCAGTAATTACTTCCTGCATTCCACCCTCCCTGGATGAACCCACATTCAGACAGCTGCAATTAGAGCTTCAGAATTCCATGGTAGCTCCTTGTCAAGGCTTTAAATTTAACAAACTAAGTTATATATTTTAAAAGTGACAAATTAGTAGAGCATTAACCGCCACAATTATGTGTTGGCAAAACTCCAATTTTAAAGAAATGAGATATTTTTGGCCACATTGACCAATGACAATACAATGGAGTGAAAAGAATAATTGGGTGTGAACCGTGTGACAAATGGTCATGTTAATACAAATTTACCGAAAACTGTTCATGCAAAACTGTTCGAGACCTGTGTAAAACTGAGTTTGTCGGTTCCAGAATGCGCCAACGCTTGTAAACAGGAAGTTAGCTAAGTCTGCCATTGTTTCATGTTTACAGATCTGTTTAACATTTACATATTTAGTTTCTACAATTCGGTGTCATAGTCTGGTCTTCTGGATGCCTTTGCACCTACAGTCTTCTGTGGGGACTGCCACAAATGCTTTGTCACTGAAATCAGACTCGCCTATCACCAAAAGACAAGGACACAACTCTACACTAATGTCATCATTGAGAACCATTGACAGCAAAGGGTGTGTGAGTTTGGTGACTTACCTACAACCATGAGGGTGAATTCAAAACCCTTCTTCACTGACTTCCTGTGTACCTGGTTGGGCAGGTTGGCAAACCCCACGTACCCGGGCATCTCAGGGTTGACAAACTGAAGCACAAGAGTATAGGGTCTACAGGGGGTGTACAGTGGAGGGGTGAAACGGAAACAAGCATGACTAAGGACTGACATTACTGCTGCTGCGAAACCAGTTTCGCTACCATTTGTGTATTTGTGCGTCTGCATGCTCACATATGCACTTACACACCACACCACACACACCACACACATCACAGCACATCTCACGCGCATGCACGCACGTCGCACGCACCCACACACATACACGCAGCATCATTGCATCATTGCACGCACACAAGTATAATCTTATGTACAGTGAAAGCTCACATAAAGGTCACTGTTATGACTGTGCTGTTATAGACCACATAAAGGTCACTGTCATAGGCCATAACAGAGTTTCACAACTTGGATACTCACTAAAAGGAAGTCATTTACTAAGTGACTTTCAAAAGTGACCATTATACAGCCAGGTCATATTATATACAGGTGACTGCTAAGGCAGGTTTTACAAAATTACTCTACTCACTAGTAGCTCTCTAGCACATTTATCCATCTGTTTGCATGTTTAACACTGTAAACTGGTGTCTAGAAATTGCTTAATAGATTTGCATACAACTGCAGGCTTTTGGGTTGAGACACGACAGCCAGAGACTGATTATTGCAGAAGTCTCCAAACACTGTCCCAACAATCACCAAGGCAACAGATGAGTGAGTCTTGTTTCAAATAATTTAACAAATTGTCTCATAAACTACACTGCCAAGTACATGCACTTTGTCTTAGTAACTTAACAGATGACTTGATCAAGCCTATGACAAACATATTGCATGACAAGAACGTCCTTGTGACTGTCAAGTTATACATTTCAATGACACTCTTGTGACTGTCAAGTTATACATTTCAATGACACCTTTAGTACACTGTATTAATGATGTCATACGTCATCAACACTCCCAGTGTGAATGACATGAACACTTGACAAGAAACTGACATGTATCTGAGCAGGGAGGTTCCCTCCTAATACCTGATAGTACAGGGCCTAGCAGCCACATGATACCTGGCTCAGCCCATTTGTATAAACACCATCCATAACTAGTGTAAACAAGTGCAGTTTCTGATGAAACCAGATCCTGTTGGAAATCATCACAACTGCACAATCGCTGGATTGTGTTCCATGTTGACCAGTAAACAGTCTGTTCCACACTGATGCATGATGTAGCAATATATGGCCTGCCAAGTGCCATGTCACTGGCTAGTTCTACAGCAATACCAAGGTCTCTATTATCCTTATACTGACCTATATATATATATATATATATATATATATATATATATATATATATATATATACATACAGCTGTATATACATATATATTATATGTTTAAATACACATACATGTATATAATACACACACATACAAGTAAACAATATATCTAATCCACCTCTACACTACACTAATACTGTAATTTCCTGTTCTCAGGCATGACACTGACCAGTTTTAGTTCCTTTCCTTGATTTTATTTTTATTTTTTCTCCTATCCTTTGCTCTCACCAATCTTGTAAGTACTACTTTCCCTACTCCCTTCATTATAATCTTTCTTTGTGATCTTGTTCCCCAGTCCACCCCTAATCCTTCCATATCTCTTCATACAATCTTCCATTGTGCTATAAATTAATTCCTCACAAAATTGTGTATAGTAATTGCAGTGTGGCTTAGTGCTTCCAGATAAGATTAACTGTTGTATGAATGAACTTATCTGTAAGGAGAAGTGTAACACACTCTGCACAGTCCAGTGGACTTGACACTCTGGTAGACAAGAACTTACCAATAACAAGTTTAAAATGTGATAACGTTTTTGACAAAAAGAGGAAAGACTGCCTTGCTCATTTGTCACTGTAGCATTTTCCTTTGAACATAACAACTCTTTAAATCAATCAATATTAAAGATATCAACATACAAACGGGGCTGACATTGTGTACTCCAGTCTCAGAAGACCCTATGTAGAAATTATTGTTTATAACTCATAAACTTGAATTTGTATCAGTTGTTCCACTGATTGACACCCATGGATGTATGTACAGTATTTAATGTCATTTTGAAATGATTAAAATAATGGCATTCATTTTTATTTTTGCATAGTTTTATGTGTACAAATTATGCAAAGAACACCAGCAGTGCTTCACTACTGCTAAAATATTTCTGGGATCCTGACATTACACAAGTGGATACACATCTAACCCACATGTCACAAGTCACATGATGTACCATCCACACAGTTGCCATGACAACCCAATGCTCAAAGACAGCTGGCCTTAAAAGGGCATGCATTTGGACCCCCCTTTGCAACAACTTCCCAGAGGTAATAATTACAGAGAGAAGCTTTCAAGAAAGAAGTCAACATCTTCCTTGGGTGTCTGGTGTCAGCACCCCCTGGACCCCCTGGGAGTGGAGGGGAAAACTCCTAAATCAAGGCCAAACCCCTACAGAAAACACTTTATTAGTTTCTAAACATACTTGGTCAGGAAAAAAATCCAGGTCAGCCAAAGTGGGTGAGAAAGTAACCCTTCAGTGCCCTCTGGGGCTGATGGCAGGAACACTACCACCCCCATAACACCACATCCTGTACTGGACATTGTCAAAACAAGAGCTCTGTGATTGTAAGTCTCACACACTCACTACCCAGACTGTGTAGGTGAACCCCAACTGTGCCTTCCTGGCAGAGTATATTGAATCTGGTGCACATATTTACAGATATAACACCGATATAATTATAATTATATATATATATGTATATATATATATATATATATATATATATATATATATATATATATCCACAATTCAGGCAGTGGCACTAGACCCCACTAGTGCAATTACTCCAAGTACATGCATTCCATATGCAGTTCTATTTAAGTCGGCTTCTAAACACACCCCAAACTCCGCCATTTCTCGTGTTACCCTTATTTCAACAGTACACCCAGAACTGATCCTAGAAATCACCAAACCTGTGGGTCGGCTTCATCCTCCACATTCACGTGGTAATGGATCACGTTTTCGTCCATGGATGCTGAAGACGCTCGAACACTACCACCACTCAATCGTACGTTTTATCTCCAATGAACCCAGACTTAGTAGCCGGTAATGTACTGGCAGGCAGATACAAGATAAAGAACACAGAACATGTACACTTCCACCTCGCTGTTGCTCACTCGAGCACAATTCATAGAGCCTGAGCCTGTGACCTGATCATACTATCATGCGATCACTTCAATCATCCCATCAGCTGGTAGTTCCTGGATCCACAAAGTGCCCATAATGACAGCATCACAAAGGTGATGCTATCCTGTGTTGCCCTCATTATGTAATCTGACCCGACATACTTTTACCGAATCAAAATGAGGCAGTATGACCTGATATACTTTTTACCCAATAAAAAATGACATTTTAAAAGTATTTTAAATGGACTGTACTCAGTGCTACTCACCAATAAAATGTCGACTCAATTAAAGGTCAACATATTCCACACACTTGAGCAATGTGGGATAATAATCTAATTATATAACTGAGTTATTTATGTATAAATGCTAATATTGTCCTCATCACTTAAAGTAGACAAGCTGTTGATCATAGCAATACAGTGTAGTATTTTACTAGTTTATATGTAAACAGTACATGTACCCAGTACCCTATATATCTAAAGTATTTATATCTGTACATGTACACCACTGTACCCACCCTCCTTCCAAAAACATAAAATAGTTAACACTGCATACAATGTTGTATTTGTAGATGTACGCTATTGTACCCGCCCTCCTATCAAAAACACATAAAATAGTTAACACTGCATACAATGTTGTATTTGAAGATGTACACTATTGTACCCGCCCTCCTATCAAAAACACATAAAATAGTCAACACTGCATACAATGTTGTATTTGAAGATGTACACTATTGTACCCGCCCTCCTATCAAAACACATAAAATAGTTAACACTGCATACAATGTTGTATTTGAAGATGTACACTATTGTACCCGCCTTCCTATCAAAAACACATAAAATAGTTAACACTGCATACAATGTTGTATTTGTAGATGTACGCTATTGTACCAGCCCTCCTATCAAAAACACATAAAATAGTTAACACTGCATACAATGTTGTATTTGTAGATGTACGCTATTGTACCAGCCCTCCTATCAAAAACACATAAAATAGTTAACACGGCATACAATGTTGTATTTGAAGATGTACACTATTGTACCCGCCCTCCTATCAAAAACACATAATAGTTAACAACTTAAAACTGCATGCTGTATTTGTTGAGGTACAACATTGTACACAACCTATAAATAACACTGGTACCAGTGTACATCATAATATGTCAGCATAGCCTACACAATTACACTATAACACTTGTACAATACTCTACATAACCTGTCAACACCTGAAGTACAACATTGCACACATCTTGTCAACACTTTCCTATCAGGTGACCCTAGTTGCCCCCAACCCAGGGAGTCTGTGTGGGTTCTGGGAACAGCTGCTGCACAACATCAATCCATTTCCAGCTACAGCTGTTGAACATCTTCCCAGGAAGTCCTGTCTATCCCTTCCCAAAACATTTCTCACTTCCGGAGATGCTGGCATCTAATACGACCACTGTACAGATTACGTAAGGGCATAGCTTTCTGTAGAGACCCGTCCACCTGTCATTCATCATTTGGAAGGCTAAAAACAAATATGGACGGGTAGAAATATGGCTGGCCTGGTACAAAAACGAAGGAGCAAAAAAATGTCTTCCAAAACCATAGATATTGTTAGTTATGCCTTGAAAGCAAGCGTAAATGGTGTCACATGTGGGTTTGCAGTACTTTTCAGGTCAAAAAATACATTTAAACTTTGTGAATTGGCTTAACAGTTAACATCCACATGTCCACCAAAACATGTGTGACTGGCAATAATTTGATCCTGCATAAGGCCCTGCGTAAGGGTGGCCTTACTTAAGGTCTACCTGGCCTGTGACTGTAAATCCACAACACACATAACACTCACCATGAATGTAGACTGAACTCCCCACTAGGTAGACCTTGTGGCTCACTACACAGCTTCAGTCTGGTTGAATAATATTCTCAGAACGATGTAGTTTCTGTTCCACTGACTCAGCACTGATAGTAATCTAGTCATGTACACAAGAGTTGAGACAGCCAGTGTAAACACAGACACATGCTCACAGCTCACCGCATTCTTCACCCAGTAAACTTGAAGTAAATGCTACGCTATGCAAACATGAATGACCCAGAAATAGCATGAAGGAATGAGAAGTAATATTGACCAAACACTTCAATTCAGTAGATCGAGATGTATTCTTCAATGCTAATAACCAGACATGGGGGCAGATACATTGAAATGTATTAATTTAAAAATGATGAATGACGCCCAATCTATCCTGAATTATTGATCTTTGACATATGAATAAATACACACAGGAGACATCTTTTTTGGTGGTCGGGAACGTGGTCGTATAAAAATTATGCATGGATCCACGTACTTGGAATAGGTCCAGTAGTACGGGAAGACCATTTATTTATAACATAATATCATGCAGTTATTTCATGTAACATCATGGCGTGCATCTGCACACATTTTACGTCACTTAATCGTAATGACAATACAGTTAAAACTGAATTGCACTAATTTGGGCATGAGCAACTAAACCAAATGTAAACACTCACAATAACATCATAATACTAAACATGTTTTCATTAAATGATTAACTATGATCATAAACATGTTTTACTTTATGACGAGTATACATAAACATGTATCAACTGTCATATACATGTAAATGACAAAAAAAAAAATGTAATCATCATTTAATTTATTACATGTAACTTGTAATTTCAGTTTGCTTACAGGATAGTCATGGGTTTCAAACTCAAATAGTTGTCAACCAAATACATGTCCCCAACCCTGACATCCAGAAACCGATGACAAGACAACAGTGCGAAGCAATTACTCATCAGAGCCACGCATTTATCACAAGAGAATTCAGTACACAGACAGCCATACAATGCGGTCTATTACTCCAGCCTAGGTCCTGCAAACTTTGTAATTATAGTGCTCAATCACTTCTGATAATTGCAGTTATTGGGTTGCCCCCATTCAACATTCCACAGCTCTAGATTATTTACCGATATTGCCTGCTGCAGTTGAAACTTGTTTTATGCCCAGTGTACACAGTCAACTAGTAGTTCACCAGTTTTGGGTAATTTTACTGTCACAAGACACTAAGAATTAGTTAGTTAAAAAAGTTAGTTATGCCTTTGAAAGTGAGTGTAAATTGTGTCATAATTGTTATGTGTGTTTGTAGCACATTTCAGGTCAACAGGCACATTTGAAAGTTTGTAAACTAGCTTACAGTTAACATCCATGTGTCCACCAAAACATGTGCGACTGGCAATAATTTTATCCTGCATAAAGCCCTGTTGGTAATGATTGGATAACTTGTTACGATGGCATCATATGTATTTAGTATATTGACAACTGTAAGATTTGAACACCAATACCACGACTGATAACGACTCATGCATTTCTGTAAAACATTTGGATTCATACACGCGTCTGTGCAGCAGTCACGACATATTATAAATGTTATCTTATTCTTTTTCGTTAACTTAATATACTTTTCAAAAATAAATTTTAATAGAAGTTGTATATTAAAAAGTATACTTTTGGTGATATTCCTAAATTCCAGTTGACAGCTATATGCTATGTGACAGGTAAAACATGTGTCTGTATTGACCTAAATATTTTTAAATAGCCAGCACTTAACTAGCTTCACTGTTTGTTTACATATTTAGTTAGTTACGACGACACAATCTGTGTTTACTATAACTGACCCATTTTAACACTGCAGGTGTAAAGTATTGCCATAAGAAATTACCAGAGGATGTGCATGCATGTCAAGTATGCAATTTAAAAACTACGGTTTTAGTAATGCGAGGGTAGTGGACATGCCTACTATGTAGCATGTACGATGTGATTATTGCAAGTGTACACTGTGACTTGCGTGGTGAACTAATTGCTAGTGTATGCCAGGCATAAGTGTAATCATTGAGCTATGATACACGTCAATGGATACTCAGGCTGAAGCACAACTTTGCAACGGCTCAATTGTTTTTGCCTCATTAAAATGTCCACTATTTCTTATACCTAACATATATGGCCTCCATGACTCATATTGCAGCAGGGAATCAATTATCTTTGACAGACAGCTTTGTGGAAAATAAGGGATGTTCTCAAAACACTTTTTTAAACATAATTTTTGTTTTTAAATCACACGGGTGGTAACTTTGAGCTACGCATAAATTAGTGTCTTATATGAATGACATATTATATGATTACTGTTTGAAAGATAATGAATATTACTTAGTGGTATCTAATGTAATTTAAAGTTTCATGTAGTTGGGGAAAAGGGGGTGTAGGGTTAAAGGACATCAGCGTTTTGACACTATCCCTAACAAAAAAGACTTGTCTGGCTAGCTTTGTGATGCGTGACAATGAATGCTGTCATCTACGCAAATTCGTCACAGAAATGACCTCAAAATGAAACAGTGATGTGGTAAGCTTTACTAAATTACATGCAGAAGAGTAGACAGATGGACATTACATAGAGCTTCACGGTGGATTCTGTGTACATTGTGTTTTGCATTGCATAGAATGGCTGAGGAAACCCTGCCCTGAAATGGCTGAGGAAACCAGCAACTATCCCCTAAATAGGGCACGTTTACTTCTTTAGATTCTGAATATTTAATTAACCAATAAAACTGTATATTTATGCATTCGTAATGACACAAATCAGTTTAGAAGCTTTTCATTTCAATGGGAAACAGCCTTATCATGCTAGACATGTTTTAGTTGAATGACAAGTGTGGGGGGGGGGGGGGGGGGAGACGTACTAAGTGTATCTAATCTGACTACACTACTTGCCTGATAAGTGTAGTTTTCCTACAGATGTATTCACAAGCTAAGTGCAAGCAAAAAACCTGAAAAAACATCGGTAAACACACTCCACACAGCTACTAGTAGACCCCACAATCAGCCCACTATCGGGCCTGTCAACCTGCATAAGCCATCAGCACAGATCGCATATCAACCCACCCTGTTCAGATAACAAATTAATAAAACCAACACAAGGGCTGGCCACTCACCATCTTCATGGCGCAGTTGTGAATCAGAGCTGCGTTGAACTGATTGTTCCGATGCATCTCTCACTCTTTTCGCGGTAGCCGCATATAATCCATCGGCGGCAGAAGTGTGCGTGCCCGTGCCGGCCGCACTTAAAGGCTGTACCTGGTCTTTGATAACACCTGGCCAACGTTTCACCCTGGGCCAAATGTGCCCCGCGAGTTAGTCCCCGCCTCGACTGTCAAGATCTATTCTACGTGATACGCTACCAGCTGTGTCCTGGTCGACAATGCACGGGAGCGTGGCACTTCGACACCACGACTGACTGTCCCTCCCACTGTCACTAGCGTGTCACCAAATGCGACGGGAACACCGACTACGATACAACGTCTACACACCTGATTCAAAGCGCAACTGATGGCGGAATGTTCACGCAACTATTGATGTGGACAATACGGTGTCATTTACGATCACAGACGGCTGTCAGGCGTATGTGTATGTGGCTTTGAAACCAGCCACCACTGGCTGTAGCAGTGTGTCTGTCTGTACACAGTGACCCAGTAAAGGCACACACACAGCCAGGGACAGACAACCTTGCCACACAATGCAGCTGGACACACAATGGGAGTGATGTCACTTACTGGAGTTGACAAACTTGAAAAGACATGTAAATCATATCTGATGGCAGCGGTGTGACCTTTAGTGATCGTGTCTGACACCTGGTAGTACATCAAAGAGTTCTTAAGTGGTTTAAATCCAGGGCCGTTATGTTTAATGCATTCGAACAAATTTAATCTTGTAAGACTTAAAAAGTAATGCAATGTATGTTAAAGAAAGAATTATGTTTAATCATATTTTTAATCTGGTCATGAATTAAAACTGGTAGAAAGAAATAACAACAAAACTCTCGCTGTAGATGAATTGCCAGGTGTACAAAATGGACTACAGGGTAACATTATGAAGAATTTATGTTTCAGGTAAAATGTTAATTTCTTACACTAAAAAAACTCTAAATAGAAACATGTAATAAGGTAAAAGATATTACGGCTGGTAACTTTTCACACATGACGATGAAATGCCAGTAACATGTTCTGGATTTCACTGCCCATTTACTTGAAATAAGTAAAATGATTATTCTAAAAAAGCACAAGTCTACAGAATTTTTTAAAGTGGATATAGTACACAGAAGCCTTGTTAGTTCAGGGTCTGAATAATACAACTTATTCCTGTGTAACTGTTTTTACCCACAGAAGAGAAGCTTGGACTTCGCTCTGACTTATGACATCCCTGAGCATGTAACTGTAAATGCCTTATACATTTACAGACCCATAAACCGTCTCAAAATTGGCGAAGGCGAAATCTTTAAATTGTTTGACCAACGAAAGGGCCCATACGCCTGAGTGAGGGTACAATAAATTCATACATAAATTTGGTCTGCGGTGGATAGCACAATTGATCCAGACAGCAGGAGAAAGCCAGCCTATAAACCAGTCGGTGGAACACAAAGGGTTAAGGAGAGCCACATTGACATGTATGTATAGGGTCAGTGTTATGGGATGGTCTCGTGGAATGCGACGTGTCATAAAGTGGAAGAATGTTGTGTATATGTAAGCCAATAAAAACATTGCTATAGTGATACAAATAACTAAACTGAAGACAAGTTCTCAAAATATTTATCTGTACAACTGAAGTCAAAGTGACTTATAGTAAAAAAAAGTTATACGTAAAAACCTCCACCAGTACAAATATTTTTTCTATTTTTCATTAAAAAATATATCAATACATTCATATGTATTTTACAGTAACATACATATCAATAAATTCTTATGTATTTAATATAAAATAGATTTTAGAGCTGTGCACCACCAGGGCTCTATAGGATATTTGGTATATTGCCATATGGTATACCACACATTTTACATGGTACCTGGCACATTTACACATTTTCTGGTGCATATAAAGCATACTAGTGAAATACAATGAGCACTACGATTTTCGTTATAATTATTAACTTGTAAGTTGTATAAGACACCAAATTTTGTCTAACTAAAAGGTGAGAAGTGCGCTTGAAATTAGGCTGATTCTCGAATCATTCCCTAAGGACATACTGCAGGTAATGGTTACAAAACGTGTGGTTATGTAACAATGGCGCCACACTGTGACTGGATGGAACAACACCATTGGTGACTGACTTGTGCCATCTGTGCTTCTGGTTAGGTGCATTTCAGATGTAAGCAGTGACACTGTGACACCAGGATGTTTTAATGCAAAATTGTCTTTCCGTTATTGAAGTTTTATGGGTTATGTGGTATGTACATTGGCAATATAATATATCGTATGGAATAACAGCTTTGATGATTATAAATGATTTCAAAATATTTAAAACTACTGGTTCAGTGGTATACATCTGAAGAAAGTGTTTTATGACATTGTACTTAAAACAGTGCGATGTATACAAGTATTTTTAAATTAACAAATGCTTTGAAGTCTAATCTATTGTTACAGAGTGAAGATCACACAGGATGGCAACATGCACACACTGATGGAGTGTTGACATCATAGTCCACATTAACACTGGAACTTTTAAAATTCGGAGTAACATAGACATAGACCCGTCCACCCATCATTTAGACAGGTAAAACCCACTGTGGATGGGAAGAAATATGGGAAGATGGATAAAAAAATGAAGGAGCAAAAAGGTGTTCCAAAATAGATATTGTCAGTTATGCCACAAAAGCTAAACATTAACTCCTTGTAAAGGTGTCACGTGTGCATTTGTAGTCCATTTCAGGTCATCAGACACATTTAAAGTTTGTAAACTGGCTTAACAATTAACATCCATGTGTCCACCAAAATGTGTAACTGGCAAACATTTTGTCCTGCATAAAGCCCTCTAGAGGGAGTAACATGGACTTCTACCAAGGGCCACTACAAGCAGTCTGTAGATTAAATAAGGAGTCTCAGACTCCCATAACAATCCAGTTTGTCCAGTTAAATGCCCAAGGAAGTCACTACACTACCATCAAGTACATTTCACCCAAGCTACAGGATTGCCACTTATCTCAGTAGAGGTAGGGTAAACAATTGCACTGGACAGACACTGACCCCCATTGAGAACTAACTGCATACACCAACATTCACTTGACCATGACAATTGGTCAACTGTGGTCACTCATTACTGAGATAAGTGGTCAATCCCTAGAGTACTGAGCTGTCCAAACGTTGCACCCAATCCAAGTGATCAATGACATTCCTAGACAGTCTGACTAGACAGTCTTGGTTGGACTGCTCTAAAGGACCTGCTTGGCTATAGATAAGACATATCTCTCACAACTGTATCTGACAACATGAACCAGGTTTATCATTATCAGACTGACCAGGAGATAAGGCAATTCTCTCATAGGGGAACCCTGGTTTATATCTGATCACATTAGTTATATATTCAGTATTCATGTCAGACACTGTGCCCTCTGGCATGATTACAATTTACAATACTGGAACATGATGGTTTGCTAATTAAAAGATAAAGTTAATTATATTAACTAAGTTAAACTAATGTAACACTACTTTAGAATATCTTGTTAGTGTTATACATGTTTTAATCAGTGTTTATGTTTTAGATTAATGTATAGATAATTTACATACACAGATTTAGTAAAGGTGTTAAGTTTATATTAATTTATATAATTTACACACAAAGGTTTAATACGATACGTGTTTAAAACAGTGTTTAATTTATTTTAAATTAATTTATATAATTTACATACAAAGGTTTACTAGTGTACATTTTAAAACAATTTTTTTTATTTGATTTATATTAATTTATATAATTTACATTTCTATTTATTAATACATTTATTATATTTCTTGTACAGCGCATCGATTCACCATGCGGGAATTAGCGCTATAGAAAAACATTATTAGTAGTAATATTTTTAATAAGCATAACATTATTATTCATCACCAGAATGTGGACCGACAAGGATTTAATATTCATGAATTTTTCGAGTTATTTTGGAGAAAAAAGAAGATTGATTTAAACTTAAGTTATATGAAGTCAACGTGAAAATATCTGACCCGTCCTGAACGTAGTTTTCCAGCATTTGTTTAGTCAACAGAGTCAGGACAGAAATATATCACTGGCTCTTAGTGCTGCCAAACCCAGTTACAAATATGTCCATGTGAAGGGATGGGCAATGATCTCAATGAGCTGTGATTAATTGTCTTCCTGATGAGTGAGTTCCAAATGTGACAATAAGCAAAGACACAATGAAGTCCATACATCAAGTTAATGACCAGCTGTGCTATTTGGCTCAATATCAGGAGTAGGGTCAGTTAAGACAATGTTTCAGATGATCGGTTAGAACTCTGTCTTGAGACACACTCTGCGGAAAACTGGCTGTTTGGGGTTTAGTATGTCCAGAACAGGGCAAACAGTTGGTATTTGATGTTAAAATTATCTGATTTTTTCTCCCTGTAAAAATTACTATTATTACCCTAGATACTGGCCTATTTGGTATTAAAATTAACTCCTTGTAAAAAGTATGTTACCTGGGTGACAAATAATACAATACTCCTTATAATTGTTCCACCAATTTCTGTAATGTCATTGCCAAGATAAGTTTGTAGAGTTGCTGATACAAACTGTGATAGGTGTGGTTTGTGATTTTTGTGACACCTAAAGTTTGTTTATCGAGTGGCCATGGTCTCAAGCCCACAGGGCTACTGATTTTTTTTATTTGGGCAAATGTTTCCACCCTACATTGACTGTCTTTTGGAATAGACACATAAAGGCTAAAGCAGCTCTTGTCTGTAACAGGCAGAGCTTAACCACTCAATATTGTAATCTGTAGTGAACTTGCCCATGTAAGATGTTGTAACACCCCAGAGTGGGATATGTACAGAACTATACAGTTCTCAATACAGAAATAACACCAGCAAGGCTTTCAATACAGTGAAGACACCTTAAAGTGTCAAACTGTCAACTGGTGTGTGAATCTATATACCAAACAATACTGGATACCTTTCTTTATTCATTGATACTGTTCAGTGAATACTTTATTCTTCTAAACTGAGCTACACTTAAACACAGAAAGTTACCATGTTTAGTTGTATCCTTAAAACAACAACTACCTGTTTTGCAGGATGCACTGAACTATGTAAACATGCATCTTAATTCAAACACATGGCAACATGGAGTTGTACTGAGCAGATGCCAACTTGGCCCAGCTCACCATGGGGTAAAGCAGACAGAAAAAATATTGTTCTAGTTTAACCCTTTCCAATGAACTAGACCATACAAGAGCTTCCATCACATATCCTGTTTAGGTTTCTTGGAAGGCCAACTTTATGTATAGATCTGGTTAATACAAATTCAATCAATAAGGGTATTGTCAACTAACTGTCAAGAGACACGTATGGCCTTACTTGTGAAATCTACAAATTTATGTCAGTATATTTTTTTACTTTCTCCATTTAAGTTGATATTTGTTCTTGTGACTACAGTAATAACTATTCAAGTCACTTTTAAAATGTCAGTATCACAATCTATTGTGAGAAAACACAGAACAAAATAGCACAAAAAGTCACACTTTTCTGCTATTTATTAGAAACAAATCCATTTGATGTGCCTGTGTTGAATGCGATAACAGGCTATTGAGCCAACCGACTTCTCGCATGGGAATTGATCGCATCTTTATCAGGGTTGATAGTATACAAATTACTTGCCTGTAGTTTTGACCTTTTGGCAATATCTTGCTCTTTAAGAAAATGTGTACAAAAGACATAATGTATCGAAACAAGGTCATTTTCTCATGACTCATTTAAGTACTTTTTCTGCACTAATAAATGTCTTGCATACTTAGCCATAATTGTTGTGTTATCTGTGTGACACAACAGTAGCTATTATAAATTATGTACGTTTTCGGGTAACAAATTAAGTGGTTATCCATTCACCAGGGGTCATCACTGTATAGCTGTTGAACTTATCGTTAAATTATTATCTGCTGTGTACATTGTTGTAACGGATGACAGCACAGATGAAGAGTTTGCAGGAATCAGTGTAAGGTCAAAATACACATTTACAACAACACTAATATATGTCTGGATGTAAGCTAATACTAACATATTACCGTAGATTCCACAGCAGTAACACAATTTACTCATTTCATAGAGTGAGTTCTAAATTCCTAACTACTCAGAACTTCATAAGCAGAACCAAAATTATTGCCAGTCACACATGTTTTGCTGGATACATGGTTGTTAACTGTTAAGCCAGTTTACAAACTTTAAAATGTGTCTGATGACCTGAAATTACAAACACACATGTGACACCATTTACACTCACTTCTAAGGCATAGCTAACAATTGATATCTATGGTTTTGGAAGACCTTTTTTATGCTCCTTCATTGTTTACCCGTCCACCCATATTTCTACGAGTCCACAATGGTTTTTACCCTTCCAATGACAGGTGGATGGGTGTCTGCATAAAGCTATGTGACAACTCAACTAAATGAAGCTACAAAATATGACGCATAATCACCAAGTCACAAATACACTCATAAAAGATCCAACTGAAAAACTTGGCATGTATCTGGACTTTGCTTGCTGACATGCAACTTAATATTATGTAGGCGATAATGTAGCAGTGGGGAGAAACAGCTGCAGGTAGAGTCTGAGATATGGTAGCCACACCTACAAGCTGCTGAAACAACATAAGCCACACCTACAAGCTGCTGAAACAACATAAGCCACACCTACAAGCTGCTGAAACAACATAAGCCACACCTACAAGCTGCTGAAACAACATAAGCCACACCTACAAGCTGCTGAAACAACATAAGCCACACCTACAAGCTGCTGAAACAACATAAGCCACACCTACAAGCTGCTGAAACAACATATAAGTTTGCACGATTTTGTCATATCACAGCAGGACTGTCTGTGGTAAATGTGACATTACGCTTGAATGTGGGGAGAATGTGACTTTGTGAATGTGTTGCGTCAATACTTGTTTATATAATGTTGTCTATGAATGTACTAAATATTAGCAACATTGATGGAAATCCTAAATAAATATTAAAACAAACTACCAGGACAACCCTGACACAAGAGAGACTATTTAAAGCAAAACATCAGGATAGAAATTAGGAGAATTCTAAGAGACATGTTGAAGAGAGTTGTGTTTTTTTAATGTGCTTGTCAAGGGGCTTGGATTGAACATGTTATTAATTACTAGAAAAAGTGACGAAAAAGCGCACATTAAAAAAAATGTTTTTCACAGTAAAAACTAATAGCAGTATCCCGCCCCTAGCAGAAAAATCTTGGGAAAACTGCAACATCTATAGAAAATATGACGAAATAAAATGTCAGGGTTTTTTTCTGGACCATCCTGTAATGTGGTCAATATGTTAGAATAAGATTTTATTATAAAAACAATCAGATTTATTCTACAAGTCTACTGTCTTCAAGACAAAGTATTAAAAATACATTATATCAATAGGCCAGTGCTACACAAACTTTCATGCCTAATTACATGCATAAACCTATTTAGCATCTTGACTTTGAATAATGTAAGTTATCACCAAGTGACACCAACAGATGCTGGAGAGAAGAGTGACAACTGTCATTATCATGTCTAATGTATGCTCCATGGAGTGGGTAATTTACAGTGAGACACATCCTAGCCAGCAAGCTATTAACCCCACAAACCCAGACAGGAATATCCTGTTCTGTGGGCACTTAGATACTGCCCTCAAAAAGCAGGGTACTCCACTGTTCAGAGTTCAGACTAATGGTCACATCACCCACTGTCAGACCTCACATATGCATACAAATGTTTGGAAGGAATATGGCCATGACCCACATTCAGGAACCTTTTAGAATGTATATGTTTCTATTTGATAAGCAAGTTTAAAATGTATCAACAGATCTGTTGGTTGAAAAGCAAACATTATGAAGCCAGGCATATTTCTGAGAAAACCAGAAACGTTTGTCTAGTGCAGATGGAACTATTTGTTGCAGATTTATTATTATTTATGCAAAATGTTATTAAATTAGTTTTTATTATGAAAATTATATCTCTCGCCATTCACTGAGTGCCGCTGCACCAGCCTGCATGTGTGAAACATGGTTCTCATTGTCTGAAAATATAATTACGTCTTGATTTAAAAGGCTGATGGCACTTTTAAAACCAACATTTTATCAATGTTTGAGCACTTTTTTTGGGGTCATATTTTGACCCTTCAGGTGTATGCATAAAAGATAGTGCTGCCGCCTTGTGATGAGTGAACACAATAACGGCGTCGCATGCCCATATGGCATTAATTTAGAAAAAAAAAAATTCCAACAAAATATGTAAGGTAATTAAAAATAAATATTGCCAACAATTTCAACAAAAGTACAATTCGATTTCGAATCAAATTCCAAACAGATATGGAAGATAATCTGAATGCTCAAAAACGCGAATCTGAGTCCTTCGTTAGGCCTAATCAGTTTATAGAACAACAACCAATAGGTAGCCAACAGAGACGCACCACCAACTTCGGGGCACGATTAACCAATGTGACCATTTAACCCCAGATTAATGGGTGATTGAAAGGACCCCGGCATTCGAAGAACGCCCTCCGTCGCCTCGATGTGTCATTACTTACGAACGCCCAAATAAGCCAGATTAACTCACCTGTCTTGGTTCCGTAGACATGGCAGCAAGGTCAAAGTAACAGGAGCGAAATGAGAAAATTACAACACTCTACGCGTAAGAATTATGACGATATGTTGAACGGAGCAAGTTTAGAAGGCCGGAACCATGTTTAGACCTGCCGCCATTTTGAGATGTTGCCGCCCGGAAATGAGTGAACATGTTGTTTACCCACCGTAGGGTGGCGCCACTTTTATGAAAACGATTGACTGGACGTCTAAACTAAAGGAATAATGTTATTATAATTTATTATTAATTACAGTAGATATAGTAAAAATAAATACCCCCTGTTATTCATGAGATAGCGTAGTGGTTAATCCGTCTCCCACGCTGTTGACCCGAGTACAATACCCGGTCACAGCAGACATGTTATATAGTTAAAATCTGGCTCTCAACATTGGGGATATTGACTTATTGTATCCTTGAAAAAGATTAGTTCAATTAGACCTTATAATATCATAACGTTGTAACCACAATACATGGAGACTAGTCAGATAATAGAACCCTTCCGAGTTCTGGAAACAACTAGAACTATTGAGATGTCTTCTGCACATATCAAACAAAAAACAGAATAAATGGTAAAATTTCTAGTCAAAAACATACCTATATTAGGCTTATAGCATACAGAATATCAATCTATTTATTTTTTACTGCATAACATTAACAACTTAAAATTTAACATTTGTTCATATAAATATAAAACATGAATATCATCAATGTGTACATGAAACTGGAACAATGTGTATGTAATTCTACATCTGGTTTTACAGTGTGTATATAATTCTACATTATATACATGAGCACAACCATAGGACGATACTCAACCCGGAAAGGGCTCCATAACCTACAATTGCACCCCCCTGAAGCTCGCCAAAAATCTACATTGATGCCAGAAGGAAATGAATAGAAGATAGGAGTGTGACATTAGATATTTTTCATGGGCAACATATAAAATATTTGAAGCTCACAAATGGCTCTAAATGCAGCACTGTCCTTCCCCGTGATAACGCTTTATTACTAGTAAATGGAAACAGTGACAATGTGTAGTATTTGAACAATGTTTTAATACACAAACAATTAAGAATCACTGTATTTTACAACAAATTATCGTCATGTGAACATAGTATGCATGTAAAAATATGAACGAAAGCACGCAGTAGTCTTCTACCTTCAGATATGCTGTTGTGTATCATGTGCTAGGTTTCGACGACTTCTTAAATTCAATAAATGCAATCTAAAGATCGCAGCGCCCATTCTGCTGAACAGGTACCTGCGATGTATTGAACAGTGTCTCATAATCAAGACTACAGTCATTGTTATGCTGCGTAAATATCAATGTAGTGGCTTCGAGAATACACACCACACGTCCAAGTAAATATACAGCTTGTTCGCGACACATGCCACCACATGGAAAGAAATGCACCCCTGGACAATTTTGACACTTGAATGTTGCGATACTGGCTTTATGTAGACTAATAGACACCAGGGGCGCCACCTATAGGACAACTCTATTTATATCCATGAACAAAGCCTGCTCACTAGTCTAATTACAGTGCAGATGTATCACATGAATGTCGAGGCTGGTCGTAGTAAAACAGTAACCAAACAAAACAGAACGACAGATACAGTAATAGCAAGCAGCATCATACAAACCATTAGAGATTGAAGGGAATAGCAAACGCCCAAAACGACTTACAACACAGAAATATGTACAACAAAGGTCATGTTTTTATATTTTACACAAGCATGAACATGCTACTCAGATTACTGATGACATGTGGAAATAAGTAACAGTTAAATAGCTTTTATCCATGTAAACACTTGTGTTCAAGATGTTCACATACATGCAGATAAAGTTATACAATCGGGTCTCTCTAAAAATTCTCCAACATGGTAAAGACCCAAGTGGAAAGGTGTCATGTCAACATAGCAACATAGTAGTTATGGTGGTTTAAATATTGTAATATCAGCTCGGTGAAACCAAATATACAATACTGTCACGGACCTAGACTAAGGCAGTTTTAGTTTAATTTATCAGGAACATAACTATTTATTGTCACATGCACACATTTAATGCTAAATACACATATTTATTGATACACTAAAATACATTTTAAAAATAGTTCTGTAACTATGAGAATGTCTAAGATTACAACTTCTGAAAATATGTTTCAACTGATTTTGGTAATGATAAAAAATGTGACCTCATGACATTTAGTAAAGTAGGTCAAATGGCAAACAAAAGTAATACACCTTTTTTGTAGAAATCTTATATTTTGAAAATAATGTTCTACAATAGCAACAGAAGAAACAGGTGTCTGCCAGGGTGAGTAACTGTCTAAAATATTAATGTAGCATTTAACAAATAGAAACAACTGACCAACTACTTCGTTGAATGCTGAAAATCTGTTTCTTTTTCTAAATAAAAACATGTTAATATCATTGTTTTCCAATTGCTCGTTCGAAACGTAAAATAAAAAACAAAATCTGCAGTATATAAATAAACAATGTAACTGAGTTAACAAAATATAACAAGTAACCAGTATAGGCTAGTTAACAACATAATAATATGCCATAGAACAATGAATTTGCAAATGCCAACTCTCTAGTACGACATGAAAACAATCCAGAACTGTCACTTACAATGTCTCTATTAAATAAGAGTGTGTCCGCAGAATAACATATTTTCAATGGGTACATACATACATACATACACAGTTGTACACACATACATTCACATACACATAGATAAATACATACACACATGTATTATGCATAATTGTATATGCATCAATTGCTCATTTCTTGTGACGAAAGGGAAGATAACATTTATTTCATCCATTTAAAAATTACACACGTTTGACCAGTATTCTTTCAAGGATTGCTCACATATATTGTTTTTTTAACTGTAACTTTGATGACTTTTTTAAATAACCAATGTTAGTGCTGAGCAAAAAGGTGCCAAATCTGACCAAATATATTGAGTGAAATGTTAAGAAGTCAACAACAGCCTGCAATATTTGAATGCTAAGGCTTAGAGAGATTTCCAAGGGCTTTTAGATCTACAATACATTCAACTTTTCACATATGATGGTACTGTAACCATATTTGATGCTGAGAACAGAAAAAAGATAATGATTCCATGAAAAGTTGTATTTTTTCTTCGAGATAATAGATGATGAAGGAAGGGTAAAAATGGTGATGACAGGGTAGCGTTAAACTGATATTCAGTGAACGTACACTGAATTTACCATAACATACTAACATGCCGGGGTAAACAATACAATAAACACAACCGCACGGCAGAACAACTATGGCAAATGCACAATGTTGCGTGTGATAAAAAAGCCGGCAAATATAACGTCATAAATATAAAAACAATATCATAAGACATTGGTGTCTATCATAAATAAATGTTAGCAGTAGAAGTATGCTTCTTCACTGAAGATTTCAACCATGTCAAGTTATACTCTTTACACAGTAAACTAGGAACCACAACGGTCACAACAGACACACATAGCACCTGAGATTAAACAAAATGGATTAATCTATGAAACTGCAATTTGTTTTCTACAAACACCATACACGCACCTTGCTCAAATATCACATATTCCGATTTTCGTTACATTTACACACGTAGAGTATGAATTGGAAAATACTAAATTTTGCACTAAACATGTTTTTTAGTTGTTACACTGGTGAAACACTTGACATTTGGGCTAAAAACCAACATATTTACAATATCACCATGTGAACTTTAAAACACTAAACATTACTGGCCTGTGCTGCCACCTGGCTTATTATGCACAAACTGTTACCACATCCCTCTTTATGACTCGTCTATCACCGAACAAACAGTTGGCTTACTAATGCATTATATATTTATTATCATTTTGTTCTAACATCTGTTTGTAAAATACTATATATACAGTTCATCTAAGTATTGTATATCACATCTAACATTGATAACAATTTGTCATATTATACTGCACCATGAGTGTTGTTTTTTCTAGGCTTTTAATTATAAAAAAAAATTCAAGGCAAACTAGATCCATGTTTTTTCTTCAGAATGTAAGATTATAATTATAGCATTATAGCATTTAACATACGATGACTATTATTTAAAGCAAGGATGCCTGTCCTCCATTTATTATTGTATAGTAATATATACTAGGACACATGCTTGATTTAACCTAGGAAAAAGACACATGCTTAACCGTTAAAAAGTGTACAAAAAAGTCAACTCATTGATAGTGCAAATAATCTTTTTTTGAAACCAAATATTTATATATATGCTCTCATGGCTATATAATTAAAAGTGCAATGTTTTAACTTATTAAAGTAGCTAAATATAACGGATTGTTTTAATAATTTTACCCCACTAATACTACTAATAATTTTATAAAGAATTGCTATAAAAGAGTATGCATTGTTGATGTGTGTGATTTTAGCTATAGAAATAGTTTAACTTATTATACCTGTGATTATAGTGTTTTATAAATATGTTACTATTATGCCACTGTATAGCACTCTTGAATCGATACTCATCTGGGTCCTGTGAATCTACTAGTAAGTAATTTTGAACAGCACACAACACAGACTGCGTTTCTCAACAATTTCCAGACCCTGTACAAATCCTGCGAGGCCACGAGGAAGGTGACAACTGCATCAGACAAAGGAATAGGGGTTTTCAATGGCTCTCCCACTTCCACTCCCGTTGCTACTCCCAGTGGTGTGGGTGATGTTCTCCAGGGATTCTGTCCTCGTTCGAACCGATCCGCTGTTTGTGATGACGACTTCGCCGACGAGAGGGAAATCAGAGAGCGAGCGAACCCCAGGACTCGCAATTGTCTGATGTTGGAACGCATGTTGACTTGGTGACGTGTGTGACCGTTGAAGTCTTGTCACGTCCATCGACACAACATAGTCGCTGAGTGTGACGTCAGAAGATCCGCCGGATTCGAGCGGTATCGGATGTGTGCGGAAATGTTCGAGCATGTCAAAGACAGTCTGAAACCACAGGTGCTGCACGCGGCATTGTCCCTCGCTGTTGATGGTCATCCGCAGGTGCTACAAGAAGACACAAGGTTTGTCATTAATATTATTTGGAAACATAAAGCGCCACGTATCTGGGTTAAAAATTAGAAAGAAGGACGAACAGATTCTCAAGAAAACATAGATGAGGAGTTGAGAAGAATTAAAGGACTAACACTGAGAGACAAAGTAAACAGTGTGGACATCAGAAGGGAGCTAGGAGTGAACAGCATACAAGAGAAAGTCAGAGAAATGAGACTACGCTGGAATGGACACATGCAGAGAATGGAAAAAAACAGTGAAGTGAGAGCAATTGTTGATATGATGGTGCCAGGAAAAAGACCAAGAGGGAAGTCAAGAGGGGATGGATGGATTGCGTCTGAAAGGACATGCAGGAACTGCGGATCACCCCAAAAGAATGCCCAGGACAGAACATTCTGGAAAACAAAAATTCGGGCCGCTGATCCCACCTAGTGGGAAAAGGTGAAGAAGAAGAAGTATCTGGGTTAAAATCATATAAAATAACAATATAAAATAACTAAATACACATATAGATATGTGCTAAATAATTTGCTAAATACACAGATTAAATAAATATGTTAAAATAAGTTAAATAAATTAGTTCATTAAAATAAATAAGTTGAATACAATGCTAAATTTACCTTGTAAAATTAGACTTGCATAAAGACAAACAAAAATATATTATTATTAACGTAATTAAAAATGTGTTCTAACAACAGTGTTCTAAAAACATTTCAATATTTCACCTGCCACAGTATGCAGCTGTAGTTGTAAAACAGAATCTCTGAATCCAATACAATCGATATCGGATACAATTTCACACGAGGACGACATCTTTTCTAAATACTTTTCAGAGTATTTCCACAGTATATTATATTTTAAATCCTTGAACCACTAGGAATGGCATACATAGAATATAACATGTTGTCGAAATTACATGCATTAAAATAATTTTTTATATGATGGAGTTTGGCTCCTTTTGAATTTACCGATTCAATTGTAAAATTGTACTAGTGCCTTTTTGGTGTCCACATATATGTAACTATAAAATATTACCTCAGTTGATGAAATATTTGGCACAAATTTAAAAAACAACTTTTTGAGACACAACATCATTCATATTCATATTGTCCAGTGTTATTCATTAAATATATACATGCTCATACATGCAATATATTTTACCAGTTTTAGATTGCTTGTTAGTGTTACATTACTTCTTTAAATAAAGTGGACATTGAAAGATGAGATTATAAGGCAGGTAATTCTAACAAACTAAAAAGATTTATGATGTAATCAGCTTTTTGGATCCGTTGCACAATAAGCCAGTGCAATTTAATACCTGGTTCGAAGTAACATGATGCTTTAGGTCAGACACAAGTCATGCTTGACTGATCTTAGAAAAAAACTATGTCTGCATGAAAATGTATACACAATGGTGTTCATGCACAGGTATAATTTTCATTTATAAGTAGTTGCTTTAAAAACAAATAATAAAACATATGTTCAATTCATTTTTATGAGGCAAACGCCAAACAATTGAGCCATTAGTGAAGGTTTTAGAAGTCATTATGAGATCAGGTGGATAGGGGATGATGGATAGTACATTAGGGTTGTCCTTCTCACGAACTAGTGAGTCCACTACAGGTTATACCCCCCCCCCCCTGCATGGGATCGTTTACTTCCTCTGGCATAGACACCAAATAGTGAACGAACCTGTCTAAGTTTTGAAACAACGGCAGGTGGGATTGAACCCCCATCCCCTCGATTGATAGTCCGATGCTCTACCACGCTCCCTGCTTAAAGCCTGCTTAAAGCCTGCTATCTGTTGTGTGTTTTAGGCTGTACATTCTCCATGTATTTGTATCTAAATTACGGACTTCAATTGACCAGTATTGATTTACACGAAACAGTTATTAGGATACAGTTCAAGACGAGAGATGACATTCGCCATTTCTACAGTAGAAACTTACATAATAAATACATTTATCAAACAGATCTACACACTGGACGATATTGTACCTTTGCCCGACCCTGAAAGTTGAACGTCAGCACATATTCTCCCTTGCGCGTCTCACTCTGCCGAACGAGAAACACCCCATGTCCCAGGGTGCTTTGCTCCAGAACGAGCTGTGCGGCGTCCATGCGAGACAGTGTCCCGTGGAACCATGGGTACTCTCGAAGATGCTGACTGACAAAGCTCTCCATGGGAAACGTCTCTCGGTGCATGTCTGTCGGGGCTGTAAGAGACAGTCTCATGTTACTGCAAGTTGCTGGATAAGCAAACTCAGTGATTTGGCATTTGGCGCAGCAGCACCACAACTATGGACTGACTTACCTGTGAACATTCGTGCATCTGGAACATTATCTATGCTTAGAAACTGCTTAAAAACATTTCTTTTTATTAGACATTTTATTTCATTAAAATTGTTGTAAAATGACGGACACTGCTTTATAAAAAAAATTATACTCGTTTTAATCAGTGTTTATGTTTTAGATTAATGTATAGATAATTTACATACACATATTTAGTAAACGTTTTAATTTAATATAAATATATTAATTTATATAATTTACAGTGGCTTAGTACTATATATCTTAAAAACAGTGTTTACTTTATTTTAAATTGATTTATATGCTTTATATAATTTACATACAAACGTTTAATTTATTTACTTTACATTTATATTTATTAATACATTTATTATATGTCTTGTACAGCGCATCGATCCACCATGCGGGAATTAGCGCTATAGAAAAACAGTTTTATTATTATTATTTGATCGTGTGCTTTGCCTGTCCTTTGGGCACCAAAATAATGAAAGATTATTTACAAAATTAGAATACAACAAGCAAGATTTATAGACCATATAATGAGAAAAGAAGAACTTAAACTACCTAAAGTACCTATGCGCTGTTTGTGTCATCCTGTGGCCATCTATAGCACATGGTAGCCATTGGCCATATACAGCTTTGTTATGAGGTAAACAGTAGACAAGAAGATGTCTATGGATTTTTGGGGATAACTGCTGGTAGAATATTAATTAGAAAGCAGAGTTGCACTATGACAAACACAATCAAAGCCAAGACATCTTCAACAGGATATATACACTGAAGGAGATAACGGAATAAACTAGGAAAATATACCATGTTTACCGAGCAAGCAACTGCCGAGATACCTAACGTGTTTTTAGTTCCCAAGTTGCACCCCATTGTCATGACAGACCTAATAGCCACCCTTGGATGGCCCACTCTTGAGCGACGAAGGATTATTAAACAAACCATGACATTTTACAAAATTTTAAATAACATAATCAACATCACACCACCAACAGGCCTATTAAAACCATAAAAAGGTGCCACATCAACACTGCAGTGTTCTCCTTTTACCCCCGAGCAATTCGCATCTGGAATATGATCCCACAACACATTACTGAAATAAATAACCCAATAGCTTTTCGAGCAGCAATCACGAACCTCCCCTTCACAACACCCAATCATCTAAATTGCCTGTATAACAAACAAACAAGCTCAAACAAACAAACAAACAAGCTCAAACAAACAAACAAACAAACAAACAAACAAGCTCAAACAAACAAACAAGCTCAAACAAACAAACAAACAAGCTCAAACAAACAAACAAACAAACAAACAAGCTCAAACAAACAAACAAACAAGCTCAAACAAACAAACAAACAAACAAACAAACAAGCTCAAACAAACAAACAAACAAACAAGCTCAAACAAACTCAAACAAAAACATAATACCTAACGCATGCGCACAAGAATCACTACAAACTCCTGCGTTAGCCCAAGTTTGGGCTGTTTGGAGTATACAACCTGAGACCTGAGACAACGCACCGATGTTGAATGGGGGCTCATGACGATGACGCGGGGAGCCTGATGGAATGGAGGAGGCTGGAGACTGGAATGGATAGATGACGCTACCATTGGCTGCGCTCGAGGCTCTGATGCTGGCCCTAGGTGGCAGCTCCGGTGGTACATCGACGCTGTCAGAACTGTTGGAGATCTGATGGAGGTGAACAATTGGCTCGCTGCCTTCGTCTAGATACAAACACAAATAAACATAAAGTTCATGGGGTGTGGGAAGGATATAATGGGAAGGCTATAACATCTTATCCTTTTTATTGAAATGTTGTGTCAGGGTAGACATTATATCTTTTAATGTCTTGATTGAATAATAAATGCGTTAATGTAACTATAATAGAGCATGTGTGTGTGTGTGTGTGTGTGTGTGCGGTGCGTGCGGTGCGTGCGGTGCGTGCGGTGCGTGCGGTGCGTGCGGTGCGTGCGGTGCGTGCGGTGCGTGCGGTGCGTGCGGTGCGTGCGGTGCGTGCGGTGCGTGCGGTGCGTGCGGTGCGTGCGGTGCGTGCGGTGTGGTGTGGTGTGGTGTGGTGTGGTGTGGTGTGGTGTGGTGTGGTGTGGTGTGGTGTGGTGTGGTGTGGTGTGGTGTGGGTGTGTGTTCGTGTGTCTAATATGTATGTAACTTGTGTGTGTACGTGTGTGTGTTTGTATGCATGCATGTATACAATGAATATATTTATTGTCATATTCACGTATGTTCATGTGTTCGTGTGTTCGTGTGGCAGTAGGGGAGTGTTGACATTGACCTCCTACACTGCCACCATCATAGATGCCAACCTTCCATGGAATAATATACGAAGCATCTGAAGAAGTAATGACTTCTGTTTCACCATTGCTTATGAACTCTTACAGTCATACAGATTTTGACTGGTTGAAACATTGAAGTACGGCCGGTATCCTAGCAACAGTTGCTATGGCAACGGGACTGACCTGAGACTGGAGGCATGGACCGGGGTCGTTCATGGGTCACACTTGGAGTACCAATCGGCGAATCACGATCCCTGGAAAGAAGTCACATGACACTAGTAATTTTTTGTTTTTTTAAACTTACAAATTTCAATGTAAGTTTCACCTGACTGGCCCAAATTTAAACTGAACAAACAGAACCTGGTAATGTGTCATGTTTTTTTTCTTCAAATAAATCAACCATGAGTTAGAGTTGACCCAAACGGTGATGAGATCAAGGTGTGTGGCTTGACCTCATCGATATTTTATTTAACCTATTTATATATTTATTATACATAAATCTTATATACATTTATTCAGCTTCAAGAATTTGTGTTATTATATTTATATTTTTTATTTTAACTTTTTTAATTGTTTATATATGTCACTAGTATATTTGTGTTTTTTTTCTTCTGATGTGTATTTGTATTTTAGGATTTTAATGTATGTATTAAAGTGCCATGAACAATTTGAAATTGGATGTGGCGCTATATTAAATAAAATATATTATTATCATTATTATTAAATCAATATTTTATATTTACAGAGTTCAACTGTATTTCCATTTGATTCTTATCGATTTATCAGGTTTTTTGCTATACATTCTAACTGATATCAGGAGGTTATTTACTATATTCTAATTGATGTGGGAAGGTTATTTACTATATATTCTGACTGATGTCGGGGGCGGGGGGGGGGGGGGGAGGCTATTTACTACATTTTGACTGATCTGAGCAACTCATTTATTGTACGTTCTGATATATGTGGCAAGTTATTTACTCTATATTTTGACTTATATGGACAGATTATTGACTATACATTCTGACTAGTGTGACAGGTTATTGACTATACATTCTGACTAGTGTGACAGGTTATTAATTACACATTCTGACTAGTGTAACAGGTTATTCATTAAACATTCTGACTAGTGTGACAGGTTATTTACTACACATTCTGACTAGTGTGACAAGTTATTTACTATACATTCTGACAAGTGTGACAGGTTATTTACTATACAATCTGACTAGTGTGACAGGTTATTTATTATACATTCTGACTAGTGTGACAGGTTATTTACTATACATTCTGACTTATATGGACAGGTTATTTACTATACCTTCTGATTAGTGTGACAGGTAATTTACTATACATTCTGACTAGTGTGACATGTTATTCATTACACATGTTGACTGAAGTTAGATCTTATATACAATACAGCTATTTACGAAAGTGTTCTTCTGATACAGCATCACAGACAGATAATTTAACACACACCACAACACCATTGAACTCTCCCATTTTGACTGCTGTTGGCAGGTTATTTACTAACTTACTAAGACAGATTATTTACTAACTTACAAAGACAGATTATTTACTAAATATTCTGACAGAAACTGTCTTACTACAGTCAGGAGTGAGCAGACTGACACAGACAGCTTATTTACTACACAACCAGGTCAACATCAACCGAACTCAGTCTGCCAAGGTAGGTCTGAACTGTTTCTTACACTAAAACTGTGATGCTGTTTGCTAATTGGCTTGGCTTAGTGCTCCTAGTGCTTAGTGGCTTTGTTCCAATTCTCCGACATCTGTTCCCAGTAATTGGTGAGGCGGATGTCTGTGGGGATCTAGAGAGCTGTTGGCGTAGACATGTTGGACGAGAACAATGTGGCATCAGAAGGTCAACAGGAAGTTGTGTTCATCAGACGGCTATTACCAATGGCTTCTGCCCACATAAATGAGTCACCAATACAAAATGAAAACAAAACCGGCTTTTTGTAGGTGTTTTAATGTGCAGATGTTTTGCTAGACGATTTATACTTTTATCTATATGTGTGTGGGGGGTGGGGGTGGGGTGTGGTGTGTATGTGTGTGTGTGTGTGTGTGTGTGTGTGTGTGTGTGTGTGTGTGTGTGTGTGTGTGTGTGTGTGTGTGTGTGTGTGTGTGTGTATGTGTTGGTGTTTGTATGTGGGTATGTACTGTACTGTATACATGTATGCATGCATGCATGCCAGCCAGCCCGTTCACATGCATGCCTGCATGCCTGCCTGCACGCCTAATTTTTTGCCTATATACATGTATGCCTGTTTGTCTGTATGCAAGTACAAAAACACACTTTTGCATGATTAATTATGTACAACCATACATGTACAAAAGTGTGTTTTTGTTATTAATATAGAGGCCATTGTACCGTAATTTCTTTCAACTGACATTCTACAGTGTATTTGCAATTAGTTCTCATATTTATGCTACAAGTTTTAATGCTATTATATTTGTATAGTGCTTTGAACATCTTAATGGACATTATGCTTGAGGAAATGTTTTTACTTTACTGTGTTGGAATTATAAATGGCTCGCTACAATTTAATATTAATTTTTCAACTAAACAGGAATACAGAAATATGAATATGGCATTATAGTTCATATACATGTTGTTAAAAGGATATAAATTGGAAAAATATTTAAACAATGTCAGAACATTTAAAATTTAACACATTTTGTGAGAGAAGTATCATCTGAAGACAATTGTACTTTGTTTATCCACGGAAAATCATGATTCAGTTTTCTGGTTGTGTTCACAAATGTGACGAAAATGCAATCACAATTTGTCTGTCAGAGTGAATCTAATTTACAGAAGTAATGACAACAAAATTATCATCCTCATCACCATAATAACCACCATCATTACCACTACTGATTCTTAGAAGCGGATTTGCTAACACTATTACTATTAATGGATACAATCTGACATTAGATATATTCTCTCTCTCTTCACCAATTATGCACATAGACACCTATAAAACTGCCGGGCCAGAGATCTGCCAGAACATAAAAAAGAATCCAGAGTATTGTCTAATATCCGTTGGTTTGTTCCCAGTGTTCAAAACAAGGCCACCGTGCAAACTGGAATGTATTGATTGAGCCTTGGTCCAGGTAATCGCGCGTGCAGGTAAAATATTCACGAGACAGAGTCCCTCCTTAGACACAGGCTTGTTTTGATGTGATAATCTGTTATTTGCATGTCATCTGACAAATACTGGCTGTATTCCATAATCTAAAAGTCTTATTAAAATGCGTCAAAGCAATAATGGAATATCTTATTTGATAAGATTGTGAAAGTACTTCGGAGAAACCTTAGTTCTGCTCTTTGGAACTATTGAGACTTCCCATAGCCTTTATCAGGGTTATTGTGTACTGCTCTTTGTTGTCATGTAACACTTTTTTGTCATGTGACACTTTGTTGTCATGTGACACTTTGTTGTCATGTGACACTTTTTGGTCATGTGACACTGTTGTCATTCATGTGACACTATTGTCATTCATGTGACACTGTTGCCGTTCATGTGACATTGTTAATAATTGCCACATGACAAAAATTCTTAGATGAATCACGAAATGACCTGGATCGTCTTAAAAACTACAGAGTGTAGTGTTGGATAAATTAACAACCTTATAAGAAATGAACATAACAGACCCTGGAATGCTGAAATTAATTAAATAAATTCTGTGAATTTATGAAATACAACATTCGTCATATAGGTAAACTGTTGGAATGTACTCTATGAAGTGGATCATTTAGTATTTTGCACCCCTCATGAAAAATCCCAAACTATGGACTGTAATTCCAGCCCGAATCCTGGCAATGGATATTGTCATGAACATGCTCGTATTCATAACAACAGAGGCTTGTCATCACGTTACCTCTGACACCAGATAGCCACAGTATGTACTCTTTATCCTGTTCTGTGGCAAAACATACATATATAATTACTACCTGAATAATTACATTGCAAAAATACCCTACAGATAAGATCAGCAGCAGCTCTTTTTGAAATCTAGCTACATATTTACTTATCTTTAATATTGTTTTAACACAAATTATATGGTTCATAGTGTCTAGTATCTTAGCAACTGTTGTGGTAAGTATATACACAAATGTATAAACTTACGGAACGTGGCTGTTTTTTTCCAAGATAAAATTTGTGTTGTAAAAACCTGGGAGATTGCTGTCAGTGGCTTGGCATTTGGTTGCGATGGTTCATGAACTGGACTTGCTAGGAAAGATGTGTGAAAATTAACAAAGACATAACATTTCCCACATAGATTTGAAACCGCTTTTTGCCCACAAATGACACAACTCAAGATCAGCACAGTCACAGCATGGATGACCTGAATAATGTGCCTTACTGGACCACTGCTTTGGACTGAGGGTGCACGCACACTGACATGGTTTTTTATTAACTCAATGCAATTTAGCTATAAAACATATACATAAATGTTTTAATAAAACATAATGTTAACTTACATAAGTAAAACTCACTGAAAAATACACAATAAATGACAGATAAATCAGCTTCGTCTTTCAGCCCTACTGACACCCTGGATTAAACTAGTACAGTTATGTTAACTGTACTAGTTATGTTAACTGTACTAGTTTAATCCAGGGTGTCAGTAGGGCTGGAAGATGAAGCTGATTTATTGTTTATTTTTCAGTGTGTTTTATGTTTGACTTACGTTAGTTGGTGTGCACCACCACTGGTGTCGCCACTGTTGGTGCGGGCGTTATGTAATGACTCCTGAATGGCAGCCAGCCATGTCTTCATGTCGGCGGCGTCCTGAGTCTCTAACACATACTCCAGTTCACTGTCGGCCTACAAACACAGTACACTCACGTCAGTATCTATGGTTACACACCAGTCCTTTCTGCCTTCGTTTGTTTTTAGTTTCTACAATTTTGGGGCATTTTGGAATTTGCAACTGCAATGTGTTCAGGGTATGCTGGATGTTTTGGTGAATGTTGTGAGTGTTTATGATTTTGCACATTATTGTGTACTACCTTGGAAATGCCAAAACTCAGGTGTATTTTTAGAATCTGTAGACATGTCTGAAAAGTAATGAATTCCAGTGATGAATTTAAAAAAAAATTATGTGTAGACATGTCTGAAAAGTAATGACTTTTTCATTTTTTAGAATAGGTAGCAAGGCCGAAAAGTGATGATTTTATAAATATTTTTTGAATCTGTAGACATGGCTGAAAAGTGATCTGTGTGCATTTCCTCTGGTTGAAATGTAGATATTTTACTTCAAATGGCACTACAAAAGAATAACCTGGAAAAGGACCAAAAAACAACAGATCCATCATGTCATTTATTGCCTGCCAGCCAGGTCTGTGAAGCTTACAAAATGTCTGCTATATTATGATAATCATGTTTTGTGCTGTCAGAATGTAATATAAGAAAATCTGACTCCACAAATTTTCTTTCAGACAAAAATATAAGTTTGTAAGGAAAATGCTGATGGAGGTATGGGTTACAATTGTGAAATGCTGTATGGTGTAATACCATGCAACATTTCAAATGCATGCAATGTTTGACACATTTTTTCTCACAAACATGTGATACATGATTTTGGAGTAAGGCTATAATTAGTGTTATTGGGTTTCTTCAAAACATTCAAATTGTCATTTAATACAAACTGTATGATTGTTTGCATCTAGTAATAAGTGTTGTGATAAGAATGTGTGTAAACTTGCAGAATATGACATTACAGATGACACAAATTCAATGCAATCCACAAGCAACTGCTCAGGAATATGCAGTACTAGAAATACCAATTCCATTCCATTTTAAGGATATGAAGTTTGAATCAGAACCAATTAAATGATACACCAGTACACACGTGTACATTAAAAATCTTTTTCATTATTCCAAAAATGAACTGAGAATAAACTGACCTGAGCAATGTTCTCGATTCATTTAGAATTAAATTACTCCCTGGTTCTAGACTGAAAACTGGATTACCAGAACCACTTACATGATAAACAAGTAAATTACAAAAAAATTCCATTATAAAAAAAAAAATTGATATCAACTGCAATTTTTCCCATTCATTTATGGTTAAATTAATCCGTAGACGGAAAACTAGATCACAGGGTCAGTTTGACCAGGTTATCAAATGTCTCCTGTGACTGTCCAAATGTTCCCAATTCCTTCGGTGTCCCTCTTGACCATACCAAAAGCATGCCAGGTGAATAATTTATGCCAAATGTTTCATAAATTTGAAATATTATGAGATGTGTCTACCATTGATTTAGAGTCAGATATTTAAAAATATTTGTATATATGTATGTACGTATGTGAGTATATGTGTGTATGTATGTATGTATGTATGTATGTATGTATGTATGTATGTATGTATGTATGTATGTATGTATGTATGTATGTATGTATGTATGTATGTATGTATGTATGTATGTATGTATGTATGTATGTATGTATGTATGTATGTATGTATGTATGTATGTATGTATGTATGTATGTATGTATGTATGTATGTATGTATGTATGTATGTATGTATGTATGTATGTATGTATGTATGTATGTATGTATGTATGTATGTATGTATGTATGTATGTATAGAAATATGTATATGTATATGTATATGTATATGTATATGTATATGTATATGTATATGTATATGTATATGTATATGTATATGTATATGTATATGTATATGTATATGTATATGTATATGTATATATATATATATATATATATTATATACAGTGTATCTACATACAGTTACCTATATATATATATATATATATATATATATATATATATATATATATATATATATATATATATATGTATATATATATATATATATATATATATATTTATATATATATATACATATATATATATATGTGTGTGTGCTCTACGAAAATGGACAAAACTCTACTAAAGATGGTAGTGACAGTATGAATAGTACTTATCATTAAAAACCAATGAACACGTTTTTCAACAGTATATTTTGCCAACTCAGCCATCTGGTTAATCAGGGTTGGTCTTTACAGGTTCACATGTCTTTGTTGGGTTCATTTTGTAAAAACACGTCCCTGTCAGGTGTTGGTTCACCCTGACAACAACGCCTGTTTTTTCAAGGTGTTTTACCACGTGATGGAAAAACCTGCCAGTCCTGATATATTATATTTATATTTATTTCTAATATTACATTATTATAACTACAACATGCATGTTGAAGCTTTACTGCCTGAAAATATGTGTTTAGATACTTTATCAAACTCGGAACAATGTTCACAGTTTGAAAGATTCCACCTCGAACATGGTAAAATGGTAAACAAAACATCTAGTTTAAAAACTTGATTGGCAATAATGCATAAATGAGTAGAGTTAACCTCAATACCCTTTAATGTTTAACTTTCCCACGTTCGTTCTTTTTTCTTTCTTTTTCTCAGACACTGGACGGGGCCCTTTGCAGGGCATTTAAAGTCCAACAAGAATTTGTGGGTCCACTACTGGTTACACATTTACGCCCTGTGTGGGATCTTTTACTTCCCCTGGCATAGACACCAGATAGAAGGGACCACTGGCTTTTAGTGTCTCTTCCAAAAGACACAGGCAGATGTGGGGTGAACGAAATTACTTAAGTTTCGAAATGGCGGTAGGTGGGATTGAACTATTGTCCCCTCAACTGACAGTCCGGTGCTCTACCATGTGACCACCTCTCCTCAATAGACAGTTCTTGACAGCAGACTTCTCATTACAATTCTGGGCATTAAATATGCTTCTTTTGCCCTAGTAATGAGGGAACTTATTTAATTGGGGGGGGGGGGCTGAGAACCACCAAAACTTCAGCACCAATCCATCTTCCCGGCTGTCTCTCTTGCACTGTGGCATACCAAAATTGGGCTTCTTGTGTCATTGCATCTGCTCATCTCCCTCATGTCAGACTTCAAAACATAGCGGGGGTGTTGTTGGAAAATGTTCATCGCTGTATAACATAGCACCAAACATTTGCCATGCTATGTTTACTGGGGGGGGGGGGGCACAACCATATGTCTGCCCCCCAAACAAAATTCCTGCATTTACTTTGCACGTATTTACCTGTGTTTTCACAAGCTTTGGTGTGTAAGTCCATATTCTTGACAGATTTTATAATTTTACCACCCGTCTCAGCTATACTTTGGATTTACTGATGGGGCAGAACCATATGTCTGCCCCATAGCATTATGTAGAGACCCGTCCACCCGCCATTTGGATGGGTAAAAACGAATATGGACGGGTAGAAATATGACTGGACGGGTGGTAGACGGGTAAAAAAAGGAAGGAGCAAAAAAGGTCTTCCAAAATCATAGATATTGTTAGTTATGCCTTGAAAGTGAGTGTAATAAGTGTGTTTGTAGTCCATTTCAGGTTATCAGGCACATTTGAAAGTTTGTAAACATGCTGAACAGTTAACATCCATATGTCCACCAAAATGTGTGACTGGCAAAAATGTTATCCTGCATAAAGCCCTGGTATGCCCCAAACAAAATTCCTGGGGGTGTCTCCCCCATTTCCACAACTATTTTTGCTTCTCAAATATCCAGCCATATAACCATACAATTTCACTCATCGAAAAACGAACCCTGCCTATTCAAATAATGGATAAACAGTTCTCTAGATTAAAGCTGTTACTGAGTATAACAATCTCAATCTTCTTCATCAACATCATTACAGGTGATCATCACGTTATCAATACAGAGTCAATATTTTATCAATCCCTGAACTTAATGCAATGATATAACCGCTTCATTTATTATTCATATTCTGAGTGAAACCAGAATATGTAATGGTCACCTTAAAGTTAAATGGCATCAGTAACAACACGGTCTCAGTTCATGGTGTACTTTTCTAGCTGTTCACTTGTGCCACATTTTATTTATTTAAATGTGTATTACAATACAATACAATACAATACAATACAATAAAACTTTATTGTCCCGAACCGGGAAATTCATTTTGCAGCGTTCGTCGTCATAAAAATATAAAATACAGAGTAGAGAAATAAAAAAAATGCTAATAAATTCATTATTAAAACAGTAAGTGAACATCAATCATAATAAAATACAAGATAAATTCTATAATAAAATTTTAAAATTAAAGTTAAATTGTAATTGTGGTCTTCCTTTTACAAATAAAAAAAAAAAAAAATTACAGACTGTATTGCCTTAAGACTATGCATAAATCTGTAAAAATGTTGATCATGTTTCAAGAGTTAATCAACCTATACCGTTGCTTGATTTGCTTCCTGCTATCACCACCTGGCTGTCTACTTGTATTTTATCTAGTTAAAAAACTAAACAAATATAAAATCAAATGAGAACATTTTAGTAAATACCTAGTATGCAGCTTTTAAATAGTGACAAAAACAGTTTTTAATTTCAAAGCTCCATCCTAGTTATTTACTAAAAATGTACTGACATTTCTCACTCGATTTTATACTGTTGTTGTTAACATAAGAAAGACTAGATTTGAACATTTGCATATGGCTTTTACCTAAAATAAATGTAGTCGTATTCGGACTTTTTCAATTTGAGGCAGACCTCGAAGGAATACTCCTTATTCCTTACAACAACTAAATTGTGTGTAGGAAAAATCTATAATGTAATGTGGCGCATGACGCGCATCTAACATACAATAGGAATGGTATCAAAAACTATCAATGCATGTATAAATAAGAATTCATACAGTGGAAGGTGCTACCAGATTTTACATACAACTACAAGTCTACAAGGCAGTGATTTTTATGCGAAATAGGTGACACCTACTCTGCTCACATTTGGTATGAACTCGGAGAAAATACAGCCTGTGTGTATATGTTTTGCACTGAAATGTTAACCAATCAGAAGTGAACACCTCCATGTAACCCATAAACCAAGATGGCTGCCCCCATGGCAAATGGGTGATGTGCCACAACTACAAGTATTTTCAAACTACTATATATATATGTATATATATATGTACGATTGCTTATTGCAAACCAAAAACAATACAAGATGACAGCCATAGCTTTATGCAGCGACCCACACATCCATCCTTTGAACATGTAAACCCTGTTGTGGACAGATAATATAATGAAGGACAATAAAAGTCTTCAAAAATAATAGATATTGCCAGTTATGCCTTGAAAATGGATACAAATGGGTGTGTTTGTAGTTTGTAGTAGGTCATAAAACACATATCAACTAGCTTTTATGTATATGAGTTAACATCCATATCTACCATCAATAAAATGTATGACCACCTGTTATCCTGCATATAGCCCTAACGGTGGCATACCATTGACTATTTCAATACAAAAGTCTTGGACTCACACAATCCCTAAACAAAATGATCCCTGCATACTGCCCTCAAGATCCAGTCATTATCTACACCGACAAGGATATAATTTATCTCTCTATAAATTGCAAGTGTTGCCTGGGATGGCCTGCACATGTGCTACTGCGTTACCTGGAACTGATGTGTGATGCTTGCATGCCAAAGACATTAACTAATACCAGATACTCTGTGAATACACCAGCTGGGATTACCAGCAACGGTTAATTAATTTCTTCTTCTGGGTGTTTTACAAACTAACATTCCATTCCTGCTTTTTCCAGCTTTTACAAATTGCCAGTTTTTGCTGATGTCATTTATAATGTCAGTTAGGTACTGCAGGATTATCAAAGTGCTTTACATTTTGCTTTGATCTGTTTAATCATACGCCATCATGATTTCTCTGGGAAGCATTCAGCCACTCTGTAATACTGCATGAAGACTATTCATTCACAAATTAATTACCCACCACTGCCTACAACCAGATAGGCAGATACTCTTGATACAGAGTCCACTGGAGCAACATAGGATGAATGTACCTGCACAAGTTTTGAAACGGCATCACAGAATTCAAACCTGGTTTTTTGAAGTCACAACTCTAGCTAATACATTCCTCTGATTTGGGATTAAACAATTACGAGCTACTATAAAATAATTTAACAGTTATTTATTATCTAAAATTATCCGTGTTCTCACTAGACATGCCGCACAATTAACCAAGTGTTGCGACATCTTCCATAGACACAAGTTTACCGATGCGACATGTCACAGAATCCACCATCGAGGCACTTTAGACCTGGCTGCAGATTAGCAACATTTCCATGTTTGGTAGCCCCAGGCATTAAGACATTCCCAGACAAGACTCCAATTAGTGACTTTTGTGGATACATTTAGTGAGCATCATTAGTGTGTAACACTGTATCTAGCACATACGGCCAGCATTCTACATCTTAACAACCAAGCCGCCTCACTGCCATGAGACATGTGTATTTGTGTTTCAGCCATACATGATCTAGAGATCCAAAGAAAACATGTTAGATTTTTTTTAAATCCTTTAAATAGCTAATAAATAATGTTATAAATATAAAAAAAATAGGAGAATTTTTATTTTGCAACATTAGTGATTATTCCAATACCCTCCAGTTCCTTTAGCTAATAAATAAAGTTATAAGTACAGTGTATATAAAAAAAATATTAGGAGAATTTTTATTTTGCAACATCAGTGATTCCAATAGCCTTTAGTTACAATGTTTATGCCTGATTAAAGGATCAGATTATTATCGTTTGCATTTTTAAATCTCATGAAACAATATCAGGTGTACATAATTAGTTATGAGTCGGTGTTGCCAAATTTATTATAATATCATGCATTAATTTTAACAGACATAATTTTAGTACCATTATAATAAGAATTATTGTTTTATGTCAGTGCCTGTATTCGGACCGGACCCATTTCGATGCATTAGTCAAACATGTCAAGGCTAAACCCACCAATCCACTGGGATCTAAATAGCGCTGTCGTTTTAGCAATATCTGATGTGGGCTGATGGTATATCTTAATTGCCTGATTAGCTCGTGTGTCATTAGTTGTTTAGTACATACAAGTACATGTACATGTACATGCAGACATACACGAACACGTACACGTACACGTACACGTACACGTACACGTACACGTACACGTACACGTACACGTACACGTACACGTACACGCAGTGCTTTATTCAGGACCAAATTTTTGCCAGTCGCACATGTTTTCGTGGAAATTCGTGCACACATGGATGTTAACTGTTAAGGCAGTTTACAAACTTTAAATGTGTCTGATGACCAGAAATGGACTACAAAAACACGTGACACCATTTACAGTCATTTGTGAGGCATAACTGAAAAATATATAACGGTTTTGGAAGAACTTTCTTTTTTGCTCATTCATTTTTTTACCTGTCCACCCATATTTCTACCCGTCCATATTCGTTTTTACCCGTCCAAATGACGGATGGACGGGTCTCTGCATAAAGCTATGTGTACACATACATGTACATGTAGTACTTGGCCATTCTTGCAGAGCAGCATTTATACACATACAGATCAACCACGCACTTGGCGTCTGAAAGTTTGTAAAAACAAATGGGTTCGGAGAATTCCAGCCCGTGCAAAGAAGTGGGATACAGGCAGGATAAATGACCTGAGGGAAGAGACTTGGCAGCAGTTGGGTTTGACAGGGAGAATGGTAGGAGGGGAGAGGTGGGCGGATGGATGCGGGCCAGGAAGCATCTGCAGTCAAGGTGGTGAAACAGTACGACCTGGTGAAAAACTCAGGAAATGAGGCAGGCCACATGGGAAGTGTGGATTAGGGGGAGGAGGGGAGGGAGCAGAACAGCAGAAGGGGAAGTGGCTGAGATCTGGATCAGTGGATGGGAAAAGGGGAACTGGCTGAGATCTAGATCAGTGGAAGAGTATGATAGCTAAATAAAGGAGACAGGAGCAATATATGACAAGATTGCAACCCAGAGATTTAACACTGAATGTGGACACCCTCTATCAAGGCATAGCTGACAAGTGTCTTACTTTTTATCCACCTCCATTGCCTACCCAGCAAACAACGACCCATGATTTCACATGTTCTGTAAGTGAATTCACGAGTTCAACTGGCTCAATTCACGTGTTTTCGTATGTGAGTTTTTCACGTGATGACACGTACCAGTGAAACCGTACCAGTTCTGACCCAGTACAAACTCGTCGTTCAAAACTTGTGACAACAGGCAGAACACATGTATTCACATGAATACACATCAAAACACATATTGGTAGAGGGGTGCGAATTATGAACCAGTACATATATATATGACACATGCCAACTGGTTCAGAAATGGTTCCTTGTTTGCAGGATAACCCTAGTCCTCCTTTGGAGGTATTTATCCGTAGATTTTATCTTTCTGTACATTCAAGCTGCTAGCTCTGACACAATCAGCAGGCAATCTTTTCACTCCATTTATACTAGTCCTCTTTGGGAATAAATACTTTCTCGTATCTAATCTATAATACCATTCCTTCCCTAACTTGCCAAGTACTTGATGCCGTATAGATACACAACTAATCTGCCCTCCACTTGAATATTGGCCATTTCAAAGTGATAGGTTTACACCAATCTCAGTTTATATGTTCTAGCAATTGCATAATATGCTTACATAACTTTTTCATCATATCTTTATGAAAGTCAACAGCCATATATGTTTCGATCAAATAATATTTTTGGTCAATTACTCATTAATTTTCTTAGTTTTCTTAGGTTGTTTCCTCCAAACAGCCCAAACTTGGGCTAACGCAGGAGTTCTTCTGTAGAATTAATGAGTCCACTACAGGTTACACATTTACCCCCTGTGTGGCATCTTTTACTTCCACTGGCATAGAAACCAGATAGAAGGGACCACCGGCTATTAGTGTCTCTTCCAAAAGACACATGCAAATGTGGGGTAAACGAAATTGCCTAAGTTTCGAAACGGCGGTAGGTGGAATTGAACCACCGTTCCCTCGATTGACAGTCCGGCGCTCTACCACACGACCACCGCTCCCCACATTGAAATTAACAAGATAATATATAACTTAACTGGCATGACTCACATGACAGGCCATGAAAAAACGCTGCTATCTTTGGCTCATTTTCAAAGTAACTGTACTGATTGCAGCCCCCGCTATATAATCCAAACCAGGAGTCCAGGACTCGTACATTACAAACGTCATAAATAAATGTTGTGTAATCCATAAATAATCATTAGTATGTAGATGCATGAAGGAGGAATTGTATATGCAACCGAAGAACAGACAAATATTACTCCAGACTTTGTCTTACCTTAAGAACAAATGTATTCTCCCGGTCCGGCATCTCTAGTGCAGTCGTTTCCCTCGCTTCGTTGATAAGAAAACAAAACACACCACTTTTCGGTGTCAATGACTGAAACAAAGAGAAACAAACCTTTCAATCAACCGCAAAACAAATAACAAAATGCATTCATTCATTAACAGCAAACTGCTTTATATCAATAAAAATCAAACAATCAAAATTTCTATAGAATCCAATCAACTGCTCCAGTCTGGCCACCCACCCGTCAGACAAACTCAGTGAGTGCTGAGTAGAAGGCTAAATCATAAATGTCAGATTGGCAAGTGGCTTAGGTCTTTGGCAAGTAAGCATATATATAACGACTACAGTGAATTATTTTGACCAAGTGCTATATTTTATTAAGGTGATTTAAAGTTACTGTAGATTTTATCATTAGATCTATTCACAAATACACATTTTGGACATCAAAGTATTGGATTCAGTATAAAAAATAACTGACTTTCATCCATCTAGGTCAGATGTCATGTGAAAATATAAACAGTGACCAAGAATACAAACATTCGTGAACTATCATTAGTGTTAGTTATTAACATAGTACAGGTAATTTGTAAAATCGATAAATTTTAAGTATTATTTGTTTTAGCAGCAAAGTGAGATCTGTAATGACCACAGCTCAAGTGGTACTTGTCAGGACGACAGCTGTCATTCAGATAAATAACTGTTCAGTAGTTGTCCCTGTTAGCATAACTGTTGAACCTACAGTGCTAACTGAATGCATTCTAGTTGTTTGACATTTGTTGATATTATTGTTAAGCTCGTAAATTAGCCAAACTACAAAATGTTGTCGAAAACGAATGTTTAGGAAGACTGTTTATTTCTGTAGCACTCCCATACAAGTAGTCTATCTAATCTGTTTGTCCACTATCATTACTCTCAGCAGTTCAGTGCAGTGGTTCCCCTCAGGGATAAAATGATGGGTGAGTTGGTAGGGTGAGCTGAGCAACCTCTGAAGGGGCTATGCGATGACATGGGTGTATGAGGGCATTTTTAAAAGTAGCTTCAAAATGGTGCATTAATTATGATGTGTGTTTTAATCTATTCCATGGCATATTAAACTGGAGAAATAAATAAATCCAGCATGTAAACGGATTAAAAAAAGTTAGCATTAACCGTTTTTTTAGTAGTATTTGTTAATATTCAGCAGGGTGGGACATAGGAGTTAGCTAAGGTGACAAGTTTGGCATATCGTGGATGATGTGGCTTAGAAAAACCGCGAAGGCTGCACACCTTGGTTATCACATAACTAGGGAAACACTGCAATACACTGTTGTCTATATTGACAATTAAATGTACCACTGATAGACACATTGTCATCGAATATTGTGATCTATGCACAATTATTGCTACATCCCAGCAAACAATTTTAAGGAACCATTTCTGAACCAGTTGGAACATGTCATACTGGTTCATAATTGGTACCGCTCCACCAGTATGTGTTTTCATATATGTATTCACGTGAATACATGTGTTCTGCCTGTTGTCACGAGTTGTGAACGAGTTTGACACAAGTCGTATTGGGTCAATACTGGTACGGTTCCACTGGTACGTGATATCACATAATTTCACACTAAACACGTGTCGACACACCTAATTTGTTCACAGAATCTGATGAATTCACGTACGGAAACACATGAATGAATCACGGATCGTTGTTTGCTGGGATCAGCACTGTTTTGAGAAGATGGGACAGTTTGTTTTCCTATAAATTTAGAAGTATGGCTCACCTTTGGTGGAATGTAGAATTCAAGCATGTCACCACCCGTTGTTTTTACTAGCATAAGTCGGCACTTCTCCCATTTTGATTTGCCGTTCCTGTCTTCCCCCGTTAACTGGTGTACAATGCCCTCTTTGCGGCACTCGACAATGATCTTTGTGAATTTGTTTTTGTCACCGACATGCCTGTTTCTGTTCTCATACGCGTGAGCACAGCTTGGCGGAGACGTGGTCGGGAGAATGTGTGAGTCGTGGGAACGCTGCTTGAACAGGTGACGCAAGGGTTTAACGCCATCACGCAGCACCTTAAAGGAGAAACGACGTATGAATGACTTGTTATGTTTTGGATCCAGTAGAGCGTGACCGGTGTAATCCCCCGCGTCAATAGCGTATGAAGATGTGCCGTTGTACGGAAACATCGCATCTGTCGTGTCCCCTTTCGTCCAGTGTTCCCGGTCCCGTTCCGAACGAACACATTTGGGCGGGGCACGCCTCGGTGACGAGTCGCTGCCGCTCGATCCTGGTCGCAACAGCGGGGGTTTGGACGACGTGGGTTTGGACGACGATGACGACGACGACGGGCTGCCGTGATCGGCGGTGAAGGCAGCCTGATGCGCGGCGTTCGACAAATGTTTCAGTGAAGTCTGCGCTTCGAAATGCTCGCGAAAATAGTCGACATAGGTGTCGGCGAAATCCTGCCACACACCCGAGTGGCTGTATTCCGGGTGTTCCTGCAGGTACAGCCGGCAGCTCCGGGCGAATTCATCGGCGGAGATCGCCGCTTGCAGCTCGCAGAAGGCGGTGTATCCCGTCGGCTGGGTTGCAGCGCCGTCGGCGTCCCCATTCATCGCCGCCGCCATACAGCCTTGCGTTCACGCCGCCTGTTTCCGATATGACGGATCTGAAGCATGATTAGCTTTTCAACGTCGCCTTTTTCTCAAAAAACGCTATTTTTCACCTTCCTACAGACGAGTTACCCAGCTGTCGTATCAAAACATGGTGGATGACAGTCAGCGCAGTCGTATTTCGCGCATAATGTCCCGGATGTGCGAACCAGGAAATGAACTGAAAGCGCATTTATTTTCTCTCCTGTGCGTTCCGCGGGTGGCGCTACTCGCCGAGATCAGATTATCTTGGCGCAGTGAGACGAGGTGGCAGCACTTTATCGCCTCACTCTTGCATGCTTCACGAATGTGAGCTAGACTAGCAGCTCAGCCTAAATGAATCGGCGGATGGGCGGCCCGCGAACGGGCGGACAGACAGACGCATTACTAGTGACATTGATTTGTTTTCAGTTTTCTCATGATCATCGACGTAGTTTCTTTGGCAGCGTTTTTATGGATGGAGATTTCGATGCCTAGGTATAGTAGGTATAGGAAACCGAGTATGAATCTATTTTCTCTTCTAGTTCTGCCTCTCCTTTAATATGAGTAATGTAGGCGGCTACGTCATATTGAGTGCTAAAGTCAATGAAAACGATTTTTTTTAAGAGTCAACATTAGCATTGTTACACTGCATATGGAGAGACACCCTACAATTGCAGACTTGCACATACACGAACGCACACTAGGGAAACGCCCTACACATATGACACGTGCGTATATTGGCCTGTAATTGTACCCACAATATAGGTAGAAATCCCAGAAATTATAACCTGTGATAGTCGCATTTACTGCGGCATATGGCGTGAATTCACACTTGTCATATCATTGTTATTATATATCTTCAAAACCTTTTAGTGTTTTAATTATGTGGTGTCACGTGGTACATTAATACTATATCGTCATCGGTTTGCTATTATATTACATTCAAATGTATTATTACCTATTTATTCGTCCACAGAATAGATAAGAGGTGCATGCTAGTCCCACCGTTTCGAAGCGTTTTTCGTCAAGCAATGCAAAAAGTGCCTATATACACGCTTACTCTGAAGATGACGTACGTAATATGAGCAGCGATATTGCTCGAATAACTTGAGCTTTACATAATATTTATATACTAACACCTATTTTGTTCGTGATTGTAGGTAGCAACATGATAGCCCTGGTGTATAATATATCTTGTGGGTAGTATCACTAAACACAGTTCTGTTGTCGGATGACCACTAAAATTAAATATCTACTCTTAAATGAGTACCGTTTACATTTACATTGTATCTTTTAGCATATTTTTTGCGTATCTATAATATACATATCGATTAACATATTGAGTCCAGATCTTGTGGTTGTTAGCAAAGTTAAATTATATAAATAACTATCGTATTATTAAAATCGTTCACTATTTTCGAATATACTTATTAGTATAGAAACTATGCACTCTCATTCCGTCTCCCTCTCCTGAATTATTCCATTAAAATATCGAAATGTTTCCAGATTGAAGATCATATGTAGATATGGAACGAGATTATGCGACGGTTGAAGTAAAGGTCGTACAATCGCATCTATCGTGATAATGTTTCTACACAATTAATTACAGTCACAGTGGTTATGCAATGACGGCCCATAGGATCGATTTGTTTTGATAATTAGTGACTGGGCCTCGATACGTTCCAAACTCTCTGCTCTTGTTTATAACACCGAAAAAGGAAAACGGTATGTTCTCGAAACGACGATATCATGACACGCCATGCACGACGCAAAACTTGCGATTGTCAAAATAAAAAAGGGTTGCGTTTCTTTCAAACTAACACCTATTTTGTTCGTGATTGTAGGTAGCATTTAAAGCGGCTGCACCACGAGACGAAAGCACGTCGATAACGGCTTCACAGAGCGCGCTTCATTCATTGTGTTTCGATCGCTTAACCGACTTTCGCTCGGCTGCGAAACATCGCCAAGTAGATAATATGATGAAACGTAATGCTTTGCTTATGTAATCCTTATGTAATGTCACTGCTCGAAGCCGTCAGACGACGTCACTGTTTGGATTAATTTATAGGTTTACATGTATAATAATAATATATGTTTATAATAGTACAGTATTGTGTATGCTTTGGTAACTTTTTTAATATAGCATGTTTCTCTATCCTATTCGCCCGGTCGATCACAATTTTTCCAGGCAATAGTGAGGGCCGGGCTCAAAAGTGCTGCCACCTCGCGGAACTTGGCTAATCGAGACTGTGCTTCTTTCCGTTATCACTGCGTTGATATGTAGACTATTTCATTCCTTCACCAACACAATGTATCTCATGGGACAGGTGTCAATGATACGTTAGATTTTCAGTCTGTCGTCGTGGGTGGGTGGGTGTGTATGGTTGTAGCGTACTCATCACGTGATTCCACAAAGAAACGGACTGCGAAACGTAGGGGTCTACAATGTATAGATGGTCTTTTAGTCGTTTGCTGTGGTTCAGTACACCAAAGTCAACAGGGTACATACTTCGATCTAAGAAATGTCAATGTCTTAATCGGGTTCCACAAATCCACGTTAGTCGCTAGAGGCGCCAATACGCAATTAAAACCTAGTTGCGTATCAGCGCCTCTAGCGACTAACGTGGATTTGTTTGTATGTTTTGCTGAATACATCCTCAATTAGCCATTGACCGTGGAGACGCATAGCCAGCCTGGGCATGCCGTATGTGTTGTCAATAGACAGAACAGCACGCCGTATGTGTGGTCAATAGACAGAACAGAACGCCGTATGTGTGGTCAATAGACAGAACAGCCAAAACAACGCCATCTTTGCACTAAATTCAATCGAACTGTCCGCGACATTTCACCTACTGTAAATGTACATTAATGTAGACATTATATGCTTTCATATTGACGGACATATTATACGATATCAATATTTAACTATGTGTGAAGACGTAGCAGTCTCGTGTGGTGCATACGCCGAGCTGTAGAAGATTTTAAACACCCTTTCCGGCTTCGAGCCAGCACACCTGTCGTCGGGCCACCAGTCGACGTTCCATCGGCTGTAAATGTACATACATATTATACCTTCACATTGACGGATATGTCAGACTGTATCCATATTTAGCTATGTGTGAGGCTTCGGATTCATGCGAGTTCAACAGCTGATTGTAGGATGATTTAAACAAGCGTACCGGAAAACGGTGCCGCGTTTTACACACGTCCAAAATACTAAAAGACGGCACAAAGACCCTAGTTGCGTCAGAGCGCCTTCTGTCGGATTAGTTATTGTGGTACCTCATTATGACGTGTCACGCGTATCCAGAGGAAGCCATCGGGCGTCTGTCGGAACGGAACGATTCCTCGAAGCCGAGTACCCACACACACCACCGAGAACTGGCTTCCAGAGACGAACCATTTGTCCTGGGCAGACGGAACCAGCAGTGGTAAGCCGATCTCGTCATCCTTGCACGCCAGCCCGGCCGCACATTTCGACTCAGGTAGGTTCCGCAACATGGCATTTTTAGACCAGTGAGTAACGAGCATGTGTCCACGTGGACAGCCTCTGCTTACACGGTACACGGACAATGTTTCCACGTGGTTCTGATTGTGTTTATATTGTACACGTGACCATGACTAATAAATATGGTTGATCTGTAATACATGATTGTAGAAGTTTTATCGTAAGCAATTGAATACTTCAGGAGTTATGAATTTTAAAAACATTGTTGGCACCGCATTGATGCTGAAATATAGGCCAATAAGTAGTCATAATGCTCTGTTAAACCAAATGGTGGCTGCTCGTGGTACATGCAATGTTTGGAACATAGAAACGAACTATATTCGAATACACACATCCGTTTAGCTGCTCTTGCAATTGGGGATGGTCGTTATACTGGAATTCCCAGACACCCGTCTTCAAAATGGGGCGGGATATCAGCGCTGTTCTCAGGGGTGAAGCGTCACGATTGGCAACATCAGTAAATTAGTTCAATCCTACTAAATTACGCACTTCTCGTAGGGCATTTGCCAGGGCTAGTTTTTCATGGTAAACAGCTCGGGCTTGCGATGACGGATCTCATCGCCGTGTCCAGTCTGAAGAGACAACGACGACGCGATGTCTCTACTGATGACGATCGACGTCTTCTCGTAAGTCGCTGGTGCGTTCCGCTAAAAAACAAGTCGACTGTCTTATTGGTGAGGCGGTTTGAAGGAGCGTTCACAGATAAGAACTTAGACGATGAAGACAGATGGAAGTTCCTTAAATTAAAATTCCTTAATAATAACTAATTTGGCGGACAAAATTGCGGGCGTGTGATGCGCTGCTCCGGGGAATCTAAGAGCGCGTTCCTGGTGTACCTCTGGAACACATTGACACATTACAATGACCGTTTCTTTCTGTTACGACTGTGACACACTACCTATCCTCCTTAGCTTCTTAGCACCATCATCCATCCGTCGACGACTCGCGCATTTTTATACGATTACGAGACTGCTAAATCCTTTGGTTTTGTTAGTCCACCGAGCTTGATCTTGGCGCATAAAGTAATTATTATTAAGATGGCCACCACTCTTCAATATGGAGAATAGTGTAATGTCACTCAATTGGGGCGTTCAACGAACGCTATGTGCCGAGACTGCCGCTAGGACAAGACTTTTCAGCGACGCCACTACCATACAAATTGGCGGAAATGGCCTGCATTTGATCAAGCGCGCACCAAAGTACGATTTCATGCAAAAACAACGAACACTTTATTTTTCACTCTCCGTTGCCCTTAAAGCGCTAGCCAAATACCAATATTGCTTCGTTCGTCTTCCAAGATGGCTACTCGCCAATGGACGTGTGCGCCGTAACTGTAGAGAAGAGCCGGTACTGACGTAATAAGCCGCAACGACTCCAGACAAGCGAGGATGAATCAAACCAGTCGCAGTTTTACACGAGTTGTCCTCTATTTAATACCGTTTTCAGTGACTGAGGGTGAGCCATGTCTCTATTTTGATGATCGTCTTGATAACAAATGAGAAAAACGACGCAACGTACCTAAATGCTATGCACTTGGCGTTTATTCCTCAACAACCGAATAAAACCACATGACCACTTCTGAAAAATCTCAAAACGCACTAAAATGCTCATGACAACAATGCTATAACTTTGCTGCAACATAACTTAGCAAATGTGTTTACAACGAATTTGTTCAGGAACAGTGAACGGGTGTAGATAACGGATGACAAATATATTTGCAATAGTTATTTACATCTTCATTATATTAGACATAAAAGCATGCGTCTGGGAAAATATTTTGGAATAACAATACTTAAGTTTCGTGATATAACGCTATTATTAATGGCACATTAAATCAAGGTAATCATGTTTAAATAAAACCCACTCATAATATGAAGTGGGTTACATCATTAATTTATTCAAACAAATGCAACTGGAATATGTATGTATGTTTGTATGTCGTCTGACAACTATGACCCTGATTGTGTATAATTTGCTGGTAGCAAAGCTATCACAAATCAACACAATTATTCTACATTCATTGTAATACTGCAGGCTAGAAAAATCTACACGTTGGCACACTTCATACTCAAATACAGCCATGAAAACAAGATCATTTACATTCTATAGCCAAACAGGTACATTAAATCATTACCGATGTAGGACCTACACGTTTAAATGCTAACAGTGATATGCAATTCTTGCAAGCTTTCCCGGTCATGACAACCCTCCATTCCACTCGATAAAACCCACAAAAACGAACCTTGAAACACTACTTTCTTCATAGTTCCCGACACATTTGGGCACTATAATTCTGACGACATCCACAATACTGATGCAAATCAGCTGTTGTAACTACGCCCAAAGTGGTCCCGTGATACCACTGAGACGGCACAAGAACATAAGGTAATTGTACTGGCAATGCTTGTCATTAACGATGTCACAAAACACGCCACATCTCACATGGTGACTACACTGGCTTGCTGAATCCGGCAGTCGAATGAATGCGTCTCCAGTCTAAGATGTAGCAAGCAGCGATGTCTTTCACACGACAATGTACATGAAGTCGCAGGCCTACAACAAAGACGGGCAATATAAGCAATGGAACAAGGAAACAGTGGCCACATTTTATCACTAAGTTAACTAAACACAAACCAGAATACGGGATCCATTATAAAGCCATATTTTTAATACGCCTAAATATATATGCTAGGTTTGCAATTACTGTAGCAATAGGGAACATTTCCTGTTTTTGTCTACACATGTATAGAAATATTTGCATATTCATTGTATTTCTGCAACAGCAAAATATAATTTTATTCTAGTAAGCCATTCCAATTTTTTATTTGACTCAAAACAAAATCAATACCACTCAAATCGGAAGTGTTTACTGATCCCAAAGTTATACATAATACAATATTCAACAAATTATATACAGCCCAGTTACGATATAATATGGAATTAAAAAATAAAAGGAATTATGATTCTACTACTTTCACTTTAACCGAATTTTGAGCTGGATTCACCCTTCAATTACAATTCCAGAATTTCAACTATCTGGATGGCAGATAAAGTGGCTCGGCCCACAAAGGATATTTGAATGCGGCAGGGTCAAATAAATATTGTATAATCTGCCATGAAAGATACCAGTTGAAAAGAACATCCGTCCGTAATGACTGGACAACCATCTGGTTATGTTAATACCACCCTTGGCTTCTAATTTCTACCAAAACGATCACACATCTGGGTTATGTCCTGGAAGTTTCCACCAAAATACGAACACATAAACAGTGAATTACATTTAGTTAAATAAACATTTGTAGGTTTGATATTTATATACAACTGTAGCAGGATTCTAATATCCCTTTCACTCTACAAACGAGTTTCAAGCCAGATTAGTTAATGCGCATTAGCTAACATGACATAGTTCTTGACAACTAATGTGGTTCTTTTAATTAATGACCACATCATGATGCGAAATCCCCTCAAGTTGGTGGACTACTTTAATCTTATTTATCTCTCTGATTCTGTGTACATTTTATAGTGGGGATGTTTCACGGGAGTGAACCCGGCTTCGCACCAGATTAAAACTGCTAGTGTCAATGGGGTTATACCCTCACAGGGCACATACCTGACATGTCATCACAAGGGTATCTACCCCCATTTGACTGATGACAGCGAAGGTAGGTATGTGTTGACAGCCCTGACTGTGGAGACAGGTGCCCTCGTGCAGGTTCTGCTGGATGTACGGCAGTGTGACACAGTCCTGCTGTAAACACACGAACACCTGGGGCATTTCATATTTATCTACAAATACTTATTAATATCAGTCTACTATTAAAGTTGAATCAAATGACAGACACAGCCACAGAATAAAACACTTTTGAAGACACCTTTTTAGATTAGCGCTTCTGTGACGTGATCATGTGGACTTTAGTTACATGCATTTACCCATAAGTTATACAATTTATATCATATAATTATTATGCAATTAGTATCATTATTAGCATTTTAATATATGATAGATAGAGAGATTAGCTATGTTATTTTATTTTAGCATACTGAGGAATAATAAGTAATGTAATGACTGTGTTATTCTATTTTACTATTTCATGTATAGACTTATATTTACAATGTTTATATAGATATATTTATTTTAATAATAATTGATCATTCACACATATATATATATATATATATATATATATATATATATATATATATATATATATATATATATATACACACCTGAATATATATTTCTTATTTATCAGGGTCCATATACATATGGGCATTTGAAATTCAAGGCTATTCAAGACTTTCCAAGGCCATTTGAAAAATTAATTCAAGACTGTTTTAACGACATCTGTACTTTTAATCGCAGTATATTAACATTGAACACATCAATCCAAATGAATCACATCACACTCTACCAACTTATTTTACTCGACAAAGAATAAAACGGCGCGACTATGATGAAATGCTGATTGCCCAATGAGCATATGAGTTATTTTTGTGCGTCAGCTTTCCCTTCCGCCTGACTGCTCCTGGCCCTTGTCAGTTAATTCGTCACGACAACTGACCCAAAAAATATTTTATTGATCGCAGTTAAATTCAAGACTTTTCAAGACTACTTTATAAAATTCAAGGATTTCAAGGCCTTTAATTTAGTCCAATCAAATTCAAAGCGTTTCAAGACTTTTAAGGCCTCATATGGACTCTGATTTATCTACAAATACATATCAATATCAGTTTCCTATTAAAGTTCAATCAAATCCACCAATTGTTATTTCAGAATAAATCTGAGATTGTTATGGTTAGTTATGACATGCAATAAATGTAACCTTCTTGAAAATGCAAAATGGTATCCAAAATGCAAATGACAGACCTGTATGAACTGGCAGATGCACTAAAAGATTGCAGCATCATTGAATAATTACACTAATTTCCAGTTTAGTTCAACAGCACAGCACATTTCTGACAAATACTATATCTTAGTTTAATATTGAAGTTTAATCAACTGAAACAAATGTAATTTTTATAAACCTGTAAAATGTGTGATCCCATTCCCCAAATCTAGTGTCCTGGTGTTCAGAGCGTTAATCAGCAATAGGTACCAAATAGACACGTCAACTCAATACATACCTCTGTGTCAATCCTTGCTCCACACTGGCAGTATATGACACCCCTGTCTATAGACAGGGCATTCCTGAAACAATAGGAAACAGTATACAATGCAAGTTATGCGACCCAAAAACAAAAGTATGCTGAACAATGTGAAGAATGCCATCTGACGGCATGGTTCAAATGGCTGTTGTTTTAATTTTTGCAGTTAATTAACTTGTCTTCTGTGATGTTTCGACAGATTCAACATGTAGCCTCAAATGCACCTAATACAGTTCTACTTCTTGTACAAAGAGAGACACAGTTGATATTATTCCGCATGCTTACTGTGGGACAGGAAACCTCACATTATGGGACATGGTCACATGTTAAAGAGGATTTCTGTACCTAAATACTACTTATTATACACAGAATTAGCCACCACAGTATTTTACAAGAAGTCTGTTGTGCTTAATGTAATCAAATGTGACACCATTGAAAATGAAAGGTACTGCAGTTAACCCAGCCAGCCTCAGCAGTATTGCCGGTAAATTTTGTTTTGGTACGGAACATATTTTGTGATAGAATCTTTCAAAGTACAAACATTGTTACAGGGAATAGTAACAACACAATTTGCCAGGCACTGTACACCAACCACATTTATTGTAGTCTTAAGAACATTACATTAAATAATAAATAAAAATGTACAAACGACCATCCTCCTTTTAAATGCAAGTATCGTTGGGTGATGGTTTTGATTACAACAAACTGGCAAACATTTTTATCAATTGTAATACATTTTCGTCAATTGTAATACTTTTTACATTGATCGCCACCAATAGATCACACTAGTGTCGCCACATAGCAGTGAAACGTTCTTGGAATGACTACTTACCAACCACATATACAACAGATCATAAAAATTGGTTAAGTTAACCTGATGATTGATTGTGAAAATTAAACCAGTTCCCAGGTGTACCTTTGACACAGTGGACAGATGACCTGTGGTGTCTGGACACTGTCCAGCGTAGCAGAGAGTGATGCCTGGTCAAAGTTCATCCCTGCCTCGTACTCGGCGAGAATCAGTCGCTCTGGAAAAATGGAACGAGGGGCTGGAAGTGGGCCCACAAAAACAACCTACATTAAACCTGTGCTTGTTTCAATAAAATCACACTGGTGTCCTCACAGGATCACTTTGTTTAAACATCAAACTGTTACCCATCCAGTTCATTATTCAGTCTAATAGATGTTTCCTCAGGGATTCCTTCCTTCGCTTTCAAACATGTTATATTTAACTAGAATCTTATACTTGCAAAGCAAGCTGTGATGATGAAGAAAACTGATGGGAATGAGAGGTGGGCTTACGATCACCAAGATATTGATTTTTAGGTTGCTTCATGCAGAGCACTAACTTTTGCGTGTTGTGACTTTCTTTCCTGACCTTTTTTTATTTAAATAATTGTCCAATAACTACTTACATCTAAATCGAATCATCCTTACATTGTAACTTGGCGATTAGGTCAACCATAAAGTAAATACTGTGATGGAAGCCAAAAAAAATCAGTAATATGGATAATAGCAGGCCAAGCTTGCTACGAAAGAGCATGTCTGATTGGCTCACATGTTCGTGTGGCGACATCTAGCGACCATTTTCATTACTAATTCACGTGGTGTCATCTACTGAATCGTGTTACTGCCATGTTATATTTGCAAGATTTTAATTCATCACTTTTTTTTTAATATATTTCATTGACGATTCGTCACTAATGTGCTTGATATTCGTGAAACTCTTTCAAGAACATTCAGTGAAATTCAGGACCATTTGAAAGTAAACGAACTAAGAATTCAAATTCAAGAAGATTCATGACCTTCGGTGACCTGTATGAACAGACAACTGTCTTATCTTGGCGCAGTGAGACGAGGTGGCAGCACTTTATCGCCTCACTCTTGCATGCTTCACGAATGTGAGCTAGACTAGCAGCTCAGCCTAAATGAATCGGCGGATGGGCGGCCCGCGAACGGGCGGACAGACAGACGCATTACTAGTGACATTGATTTGTTTTCAGTTTTCTCATGATCATCGACGTAGTTTCTTTGGCAGCGTTTTTATGGATGGAGATTTCGATGCCTAGGTATAGTAGGTATAGGAAACCGAGTATGAATCTATTTTCTCTTCTAGTTCTGCCTCTCCTTTAATATGAGTAATGTAGGCGGCTACGTCATATTGAGTGCTAAAGTCAATGAAAACGATTTTTTTTAAGAGTCAACATTAGCATTGTTACACTGCATATGGAGAGACACCCTACAATTGCAGACTTGCACATACACGAACGCACACTAGGGAAACGCCCTACACATATGACACGTGCGTATATTGGCCTGTAATTGTACCCACAATATAGGTAGAAATCCCAGAAATTATAACCTGTGATAGTCGCATTTACTGCGGCATATGGCGTGAATTCACACTTGTCATATCATTGTTATTATATATCTTCAAAACCTTTTAGTGTTTTAATTATGTGGTGTCACGTGGTACATTAATACTATATCGTCATCGGTTTGCTATTATATTACATTCAAATGTATTATTACCTATTTATTCGTCCACAGAATAGATAAGAGGTGCATGCTAGTCCCACCGTTTCGAAGCGTTTTTCGTCAAGCAATGCAAAAAGTGCCTATATACACGCTTACTCTGAAGATGACGTACGTAATATGAGCAGCGATATTGCTCGAATAACTTGAGCTTTACATAATATTTATATACTAACACCTATTTTGTTCGTGATTGTAGGTAGCAACATGATAGCCCTGGTGTATAATATATCTTGTGGGTAGTATCACTAAACACAGTTCTGTTGTCGGATGACCACTAAAATTAAATATCTACTCTTAAATGAGTACCGTTTACATTTACATTGTATCTTTTAGCATATTTTTTGCGTATCTATAATATACATATCGATTAACATATTGAGTCCAGATCTTGTGGTTGTTAGCAAAGTTAAATTATATAAATAACTATCGTATTATTAAAATCGTTCACTATTTTCGAATATACTTATTAGTATAGAAACTATGCACTCTCATTCCGTCTCCCTCTCCTGAATTATTCCATTAAAATATCGAAATGTTTCCAGATTGAAGATCATATGTAGATATGGAACGAGATTATGCGACGGTTGAAGTAAAGGTCGTACAATCGCATCTATCGTGATAATGTTTCTACACAATTAATTACAGTCACAGTGGTTATGCAATGACGGCCCATAGGATCGATTTGTTTTGATAATTAGTGACTGGGCCTCGATACGTTCCAAACTCTCTGCTCTTGTTTATAACACCGAAAAAGGAAAACGGTATGTTCTCGAAACGACGATATCATGACACGCCATGCACGACGCAAAACTTGCGATTGTCAAAATAAAAAAGGGTTGCGTTTCTTTCAAACTAACACCTATTTTGTTCGTGATTGTAGGTAGCATTTAAAGCGGCTGCACCACGAGACGAAAGCACGTCGATAACGGCTTCACAGAGCGCGCTTCATTCATTGTGTTTCGATCGCTTAACCGACTTTCGCTCGGCTGCGAAACATCGCCAAGTAGATAATATGATGAAACGTAATGCTTTGCTTATGTAATCCTTATGTAATGTCACTGCTCGAAGCCGTCAGACGACGTCACTGTTTGGATTAATTTATAGGTTTACATGTATAATAATAATATATGTTTATAATAGTACAGTATTGTGTATGCTTTGGTAACTTTTTTAATATAGCATGTTTCTCTATCCTATTCGCCCGGTCGATCACAATTTTTCCAGGCAATAGTGAGGGCCGGGCTCAAAAGTGCTGCCACCTCGCGGAACTTGGCTAATCGAGACTGTGCTTCTTTCCGTTATCACTGCGTTGATATGTAGACTATTTCATTCCTTCACCAACACAATGTATCTCATGGGACAGGTGTCAATGATACGTTAGATTTTCAGTCTGTCGTCGTGGGTGGGTGGGTGTGTATGGTTGTAGCGTACTCATCACGTGATTCCACAAAGAAACGGACTGCGAAACGTAGGGGTCTACAATGTATAGATGGTCTTTTAGTCGTTTGCTGTGGTTCAGTACACCAAAGTCAACAGGGTACATACTTCGATCTAAGAAATGTCAATGTCTTAATCGGGTTCCACAAATCCACGTTAGTCGCTAGAGGCGCCAATACGCAATTAAAACCTAGTTGCGTATCAGCGCCTCTAGCGACTAACGTGGATTTGTTTGTATGTTTTGCTGAATACATCCTCAATTAGCCATTGACCGTGGAGACGCATAGCCAGCCTGGGCATGCCGTATGTGTTGTCAATAGACAGAACAGCACGCCGTATGTGTGGTCAATAGACAGAACAGAACGCCGTATGTGTGGTCAATAGACAGAACAGCCAAAACAACGCCATCTTTGCACTAAATTCAATCGAACTGTCCGCGACATTTCACCTACTGTAAATGTACATTAATGTAGACATTATATGCTTTCATATTGACGGACATATTATACGATATCAATATTTAACTATGTGTGAAGACGTAGCAGTCTCGTGTGGTGCATACGCCGAGCTGTAGAAGATTTTAAACACCCTTTCCGGCTTCGAGCCAGCACACCTGTCGTCGGGCCACCAGTCGACGTTCCATCGGCTGTAAATGTACATACATATTATACCTTCACATTGACGGATATGTCAGACTGTATCCATATTTAGCTATGTGTGAGGCTTCGGATTCATGCGAGTTCAACAGCTGATTGTAGGATGATTTAAACAAGCGTACCGGAAAACGGTGCCGCGTTTTACACACGTCCAAAATACTAAAAGACGGCACAAAGACCCTAGTTGCGTCAGAGCGCCTTCTGTCGGATTAGTTATTATGGTACCTCATTATGACGTGTCACGCGTATCCAGAGGAAGCCATCGGGCGTCTGTCGGAACGGAACGATTCCTCGAAGCCGAGTACCCACACACACCACCGAGAACTGGCTTCCAGAGACGAACCATTTGTCCTGGGCAGACGGAACCAGCAGTGGTAAGCCGATCTCGTCATCCTTGCACGCCAGCCCGGCCGCACATTTCGACTCAGGTAGGTTCCGCAACATGGCATTTTTAGACCAGTGAGTAACGAGCATGTGTCCACGTGGACAGCCTCTGCTTACACGGTACACGGACAATGTTTCCACGTGGTTCTGATTGTGTTTATATTGTACACGTGACCATGACTAATAAATATGGTTGATCTGTAATACATGATTGTAGAAGTTTTATCGTAAGCAATTGAATACTTCAGGAGTTATGAATTTTAAAAACATTGTTGGCACCGCATTGATGCTGAAATATAGGCCAATAAGTAGTCATAATGCTCTGTTAAACCAAATGGTGGCTGCTCGTGGTACATGCAATGTTTGGAACATAGAAACGAACTATATTCGAATACACACATCCGTTTAGCTGCTCTTGCAATTGGGGATGGTCGTTATACTGGAATTCCCAGACACCCGTCTTCAAAATGGGGCGGGATATCAGCGCTGTTCTCAGGGGTGAAGCGTCACGATTGGCAACATCAGTAAATTAGTTCAATCCTACTAAATTACGCACTTCTCGTAGGGCATTTGCCAGGGCTAGTTTTTCATGGTAAACAGCTCGGGCTTGCGATGACGGATCTCATCGCCGTGTCCAGTCTGAAGAGACAACGACGACGCGATGTCTCTACTGATGACGATCGACGTCTTCTCGTAAGTCGCTGGTGCGTTCCGCTAAAAAACAAGTCGACTGTCTTATTGGTGAGGCGGTTTGAAGGAGCGTTCACAGATAAGAACTTAGACGATGAAGACAGATGGAAGTTCCTTAAATTAAAATTCCTTAATAATAACTAATTTGGCGGACAAAATTGCGGGCGTGTGATGCGCTGCTCCGGGGAATCTAAGAGCGCGTTCCTGGTGTACCTCTGGAACACATTGACACATTACAATGACCGTTTCTTTCTGTTACGACTGTGACACACTACCTATCCTCCTTAGCTTCTTAGCACCATCATCCATCCGTCGACGACTCGCGCATTTTTATACGATTACGAGACTGCTAAATCCTTTGGTTTTGTTAGTCCACCGAGCTTGATCTTGGCGCATAAAGTAATTATTATTAAGATGGCCACCACTCTTCAATATGGAGAATAGTGTAATGTCACTCAATTGGGGCGTTCAACGAACGCTATGTGCCGAGACTGCCGCTAGGACAAGACTTTTCAGCGACGCCACTACCATACAAATTGGCGGAAATGGCCTGCATTTGATCAAGCGCGCACCAAAGTACGATTTCATGCAAAAACAACGAACACTTTATTTTTCACTCTCCGTTGCCCTTAAAGCGCTAGCCAAATACCAATATTGCTTCGTTCGTCTTCCAAGATGGCTACTCGCCAATGGACGTGTGCGCCGTAACTGTAGAGAAGAGCCGGTACTGACGTAATAAGCCGCAACGACTCCAGACAAGCGAGGATGAATCAAACCAGTCGCAGTTTTACACGAGTTGTCCTCTATTTAATACCGTTTTCAGTGACTGAGGGTGAGCCATGTCTCTATTTTGATGATCGTCTTGATAACAAATGAGAAAAACGACGCAACGTACCTAAATGCTATGCACTTGGCGTTTATTCCTCAACAACCGAATAAAACCACATGACCACTTCTGAAAAATCTCAAAACGCACTAAAATGCTCATGACAACAATGCTATAACTTTGCTGCAACATAACTTAGCAAATGTGTTTACAACGAATTTGTTCAGGAACAGTGAACGGGTGTAGATAACGGATGACAAATATATTTGCAATAGTTATTTACATCTTCATTATATTAGACATAAAAGCATGCGTCTGGGAAAATATTTTGGAATAACAATACTTAAGTTTCGTGATATAACGCTATTATTAATGGCACATTAAATCAAGGTAATCATGTTTAAATAAAACCCACTCATAATATGAAGTGGGTTACATCATTAATTTATTCAAACAAATGCAACTGGAATATGTATGTATGTTTGTATGTCGTCTGACAACTATGACCCTGATTGTGTATAATTTGCTGGTAGCAAAGCTATCACAAATCAACACAATTATTCTACATTCATTGTAATACTGCAGGCTAGAAAAATCTACACGTTGGCACACTTCATACTCAAATACAGCCATGAAAACAAGATCATTTACATTCTATAGCCAAACAGGTACATTAAATCATTACCGATGTAGGACCTACACGTTTAAATGCTAACAGTGATATGCAATTCTTGCAAGCTTTCCCGGTCATGACAACCCTCCATTCCACTCGATAAAACCCACAAAAACGAACCTTGAAACACTACTTTCTTCATAGTTCCCGACACATTTGGGCACTATAATTCTGACGACATCCACAATACTGATGCAAATCAGCTGTTGTAACTACGCCCAAAGTGGTCCCGTGATACCACTGAGACGGCACAAGAACATAAGGTAATTGTACTGGCAATGCTTGTCATTAACGATGTCACAAAACACGCCACATCTCACATGGTGACTACACTGGCTTGCTGAATCCGGCAGTCGAATGAATGCGTCTCCAGTCTAAGATGTAGCAAGCAGCGATGTCTTTCACACGACAATGTACATGAAGTCGCAGGCCTACAACAAAGACGGGCAATATAAGCAATGGAACAAGGAAACAGTGGCCACATTTTATCACTAAGTTAACTAAACACAAACCAGAATACGGGATCCATTATAAAGCCATATTTTTAATACGCCTAAATATATATGCTAGGTTTGCAATTACTGTAGCAATAGGGAACATTTCCTGTTTTTGTCTACACATGTATAGAAATATTTGCATATTCATTGTATTTCTGCAACAGCAAAATATAATTTTATTCTAGTAAGCCATTCCAATTTTTTATTTGACTCAAAACAAAATCAATACCACTCAAATCGGAAGTGTTTACTGATCCCAAAGTTATACATAATACAATATTCAACAAATTATATACAGCCCAGTTACGATATAATATGGAATTAAAAAATAAAAGGAATTATGATTCTACTACTTTCACTTTAACCGAATTTTGAGCTGGATTCACCCTTCAATTACAATTCCAGAATTTCAACTATCTGGATGGCAGATAAAGTGGCTCGGCCCACAAAGGATATTTGAATGCGGCAGGGTCAAATAAATATTGTATAATCTGCCATGAAAGATACCAGTTGAAAAGAACATCCGTCCGTAATGACTGGACAACCATCTGGTTATGTTAATACCACCCTTGGCTTCTAATTTCTAACAAAACGATTACACATCTGGGTTATGTCCTGGAAGTTTCCACCAAAATACGAACACATAAACAGTGAATTACATTTAGTTAAATAAACATTTGTAGGTTTGATATTTATATACAACTGTAGCAGGATTCTAATATCCCTTTCACTCTACAAACAAGTTTCAAGCCAGATTAGTTAATGCGCATTAGCTAACATGGCATAGTTCTTGACAACTAATGTGGTTCTTTTAATTAATGACCACATCATGATGCGAAATCCCCTCAAGTTGGTGGACTACTTTAATCTTATTTATCTCTCTGATTCTGTGTACATTTTATAGTGGGGATGTTTCACGGGAGTGAACCCGGCTTCGCACCGGATTAAAACTGCTAGTGTCAATGGGGTTATACCCTCACAGGGCACATACCTGACATGTCATCACAAGGGTATCTACGCCCATTTGACTGATGACAGCGAAGGTAGGTATGTGTTGACAGCCCTGACTGTGGAGACAGGTGCCCTCGTGCAGGTTCTGCTGGATGTACGGCAGTGTGACACAGTCCTGCTGTAAACACACGAACACCTGGGGCATTTCACATTTATCTACAAATACTTATTAATATCAGTCTACTATTAAAGTTGAATCAAATGACAGACACAGCCACAGAATAAAACACTTTTGAAGACACCTTTTTAGATTAGCGCTTCTGTGACGTGATCATGTGGACTTTAATTACATGCATTTACCAATAAGTTATACAATTTATATCACATAATTATTATGCAATTAGTATCATTATTAGCATTTTAATATGATAGATAGAGAGATTATTATTTTAGCATACAGAGGAATAATAAGTAATGTAATGACTGTGTTATTCTATTTTACTATTTCATGTATAGACTTATATTTACAATGTTTATATAGATATATTTATTTTAATAATAATTGATCATTCATATATATATATATATATATATATATATATATATATACACACGTGTATATATATTTCTTATTTATCAGGGTCCATATACATATGGGCATTTTAAATTCAAGGCTATTCAAGACTTTCCAAGGCCATTTGAAAAATTAATTCAAGACTGTTTTAACGACATCTGTACTTTTAATCGCAGTATATTAACATTGAACACATCAATCCAAATGAATCACATCACACTCTACCAACTTATTTTACTCGACTAAGAATAAAATGGCGCGACTATGATGAAATGCTGATTGCCCAATGAGCATACAAGTTATTTTTGTGCATCAGCTTTCCCTTCCGCCTGACTGCTCCTGGCCGTTGTCAGTTAATTCGTCACGACAACTGACCCCAAAAATATTTCATTGATCGCACTTAAATTCAAGACTTTTCAAGACTACTTAAAAAAATTCAAGGATTTCAAGGCCTTTAATTTAGTCCAATCAAATTCAAAGCTTTTCAAGACTTTTAAGGCCCCATATGGACTCTGATTTATCTACAAATACTTATCAATATCAGTTTCCTATTAAAGTTCAATCAAATCCACCAATTGTTATTTCAGAATAAATCTGAGATTGTTATGGTTAATTATGACATGCCATAAATGTAACCTTCTTGAAAATGCAAAATGGTATCCAAAATGCAAATGACAGACCTGTATGAACTGGCAGATGCACTAAAAGATTGCAGCATCATTGAATAATTACACTAATTTCCAGTTTAGTTCAACAGCACAGCACATTTCTGACAAATACTATATCTTAGTTTAATATTGAAGTTTAATCAACTGAAACAAATGTAATTTTTATAAACCTGTAAAATGTGTGATCCCATTCCCCAAATCTAGTGTCCTGGTGTTCAGAGCGTTAATCAGCAATAGGTACCAAATAGACATGTCAACTCAATACATACCTCTGTGTCAATCCTTGCTCCACACTGGCAGTATATGACACCCCTGTCTATAGACAGGGCATTCCTGAAACAATAGGAAACAGTATACAATGCAAAAGTATGCTGAACAATGTGAAGAATGCCATCTGACGGCATGGTTCAAATGGCTGTTGTTTTAATTTTTGCAGTTAATTAACTTGTCTTCTGTGATGTTTTGACAGATTCAACATGTAGCCTCAAATGCACCTAATACAGTTCTACTTCTTGTACAAAGAGAGACACAGTTGATATTATTCCGCATGCTTACTGTGGGACAGGAAACCTCACATTATGGGACATGGTCACATGTTAAAGAGGATTTCTGTACCTAAATACTACTTATTATACACAGAATTAGCCACCACAGTCCGTTGTGCTTAATGTAATCAAATGTGACACCATTGAAAATGAAAGGTACTGCAGTTAACCCAGCCAGCCTCAGCAGTATTGCCGGTAAATTTTGTTTTGGTACGGAACATATTTTGTGATAGAATCTTTCAAAGTACAAACATTGTTACAGGGAATAGTAACAACACAATTTGCCAGGCACTGTACACCAACCACATTTATTGTAGTCTTAAGAACATTACATTAAATAATAAATAAAAATGTACAAACGACCATCCTCCTTTTAAATGCAAGTATCGTTGGGTGATAGTTTTGATTACAACAAACTGGCAAACATTTTTATCAATTGTAATACATTTTCGTCAATTGTAATACTTTTTACATTGATCGCCACCAATAGATCACACCAGTGTCGCCACATAGCAGTGAAACGTTCTTGGAATGACTACTTACCAACCACATATACAACAGATCATAAAAATTGGTTAAGTTAACCTGATGATTGATTGTGAAAATTAAACCAGTTCCCAGGTGTACCTTTGACACAGTGGACAGATGACCTGTGGTGTCTGGACACTGTCCAGCGTAGCAGAGAGTGATGCCTGGTCAAAGTTCATCCCTGCCTCGTACTCGGCGAGAATCAGTCGCTCTGGAAAAATGGAACGAGGGGCTGGAAGTGGGCCCACAAAAACAACCTACATTAAACCTGTGTCTGTTTCAATAAAATCACACTGGTGTCCTCACAGGATCACTTTGTTTAAACATCAAACTGTTACCCATCCAGTTCATTATTCAGTCTAATAGATGTTTCCTCAGGGATTCCTTCCTTCGCTTTCAAACATGTTATATTTAACTAGAATCTTATGCTTGCAAAGCAAGCTGTGATGATGAAGAAAACTGATGGGAATGAGAGGTGGGCTTACGATCACCAAGATATTGATTTTTAGGTTGCTTCATGCAGAGCACTAACTTTTGCGTGGTGACTTTCTTTCCTGACCTTTTTTTTTAAATAATTGTCCAATAACTACTTACATCTAAATCGAATCATCCTTACATTGTAACTTGGCGATTAGGTCAACCATAAAGTAAATACTGTGATGGAAGCAAAAAAAATCAATAATATGGATAATAGCAGGCCAAGCATGCTACGAAAGAGCATGTCTGATTGGCTCACATGTTAGTGTGGCGACATCTAGCGACCATGTTCATTACTAATTCACGTGGTGTCATCTACTGAATCGTGTTACTGCCATGTTATATTTGCAAGATTTTAATTCATCACTTTTTTTTTTATATATTTCATTGACGATTCGTCACTAATGTGCTTGATATTCGTGAAACTCTTTCAAGAACATTCAGTGAAATTCAGGACCATTTGAAAGTAAACGAACTAAGAATTCAAATTCAAGAAGATTCATGACCTTTGGTGACCTGTATGAACAGACAACTCACCTTCCCGTATTAGTTCAGCACGAATCTCCTCAAACACAGATATTACTTCATCTATATTTTCGTTGCCGATCTTTTCAAACTGAAATGAAAAACAAGACACAATTCGGTAAGTAATAACGTTAAATCACTAGTTCTCATGGACTGGCTGTAGTACCACTGTTATGATAGTATTCTGTAAAATCAAAAAATACTTTGCAGTCAGTGTCATCACTACCCTTTGCATTTTTTACATTCCAATTGGGAGTAATTTTATTACCAGATCTAGACTTGACAGTAATGCTAGTCCACTTTTTCGGGACAAATAATTACCCAACTGGCAAGTCGGACAAGTCATAATATATATATATATATATATATATATATATATATATATATATATATATATATATAATAATATATACATATATAAAATATATAATATATATATTATATATATTTTTATATACATATATAATATATTGTGATTGTTATAATAAAATTATTTAAATATTTGACTTGTGAATATACTGAAGCTACCCTGCAGTTCAATCTTACACCCGTGGGTCTCATGGGTTCATTTTCACTTCACCAGTAGAGTAATGCACACATTGTCACCAGATGGTGCCAGTAATACTTTTTGTATGCCTATTAATCACTAGGTGGCGCAACTATATTAGGCTAAAAACAGAATTTTTGTTTTTACCGTTTTTTGTTAAACAAAAACACACAGTGTGATCACAGTAAACAATATAATTTTTTAGTAGAATTAAGAATTATATGTATGCAGCTTAAGCTAAGTAGTCACACATATGTTTCATACATGTAATTCCTAACTGCTGTAGCCTATTAACATAATTTCTTTCGTGGAACAAGTCGGTTCCTTGTGAAACAAATAAATATGAATTAGTACAGTTTAGTACTCCCAGACAAGTGCTTTCTGGGAGTAGGTAATTAGGCATAGGTAAAACTGGTGCATATTTATATTCTCTGGATGTGTCTGTTTGAACAAGAATTACATGACGCAATATAAATTATTTACGCGTCCTTGCTAAGGGAAATATCTGAGTAGCCTAAGCAATTTTACACAGAAAAACACTCACATTTAGTTCTTCGCTGGTGTTGGGTAATGTAGGCAGGTCTGCCTGCTCCATGTGGAGGGTTTGCCATTCCTCCAACATCAGTGAGTTCACGAGGTCATTGCTGGGGTCAGAGGTCGCTGCCAGTGATGGCCTGTACCGGCCAAGGAATGTGTCCCGACTCTTCTTCAGTCTCTCACGACAACGCTGACAGATGAAACAAAGTGTGTTTTACTGACTGCATAGCACTTATACTACAGTGGAACTACAGGCACAATTACTAAACTTTACATGGCAATTGTTCATTTGGCCATTTGTTATGTGAAATGTAGAATCAGGTCACTACAGAAAACACTTAAAAAAGTAATTTACAACAGACCATGACAAGTTGACACTTGACAATAAAGTTTGGTATCCAATGGTCCGGTGCCACAGTCATATAAATAGTGTACCCCACACACACAGATTGATTCAACATGCCCTAACAAAATGTAACATTACATAATAAATATGCAAACATCTTTAATTGTTCAAAAGTGTGTCCCATTGGCACCATTGCACTGTTCTGCAAATGCAAACAGTGGAATTTGCTGTGTATGAAAACCAGTAATTAAACTCATGATTCCGTGTGAATGTGTTTGGTGCTCACAGTTAGACCAAACTTGTCTGCAAGGAAAGTTGCTCGCTCATGAACAACATGCCAAGTTATATGGCAAAACTTGCTTATATTTTGGAAATGTTATACTAAAAATATTGGTATTAAGTTTTGTGTACATACCTCACAAATTGAAATAAAGGCAGTTAAATTCAAAAATATGATAAAACAAAAAATTACAATGTAATAACATGTACATAGACAGGTATGTACTTGACACTGTACATATCAAGGCATACCTTTCATATTTAATATTGTCCTAACTATTTTGACCAGTGGCAGTTTTATTTAGGGCTGAAACTTGTTTAACTGGTTGACTTCAGCACATCAAAAGCATTTCTGGTTTTGACTGTGCCTGTCCCTGAGCCTCAATGAGAAGCCAACGTTTTACACTGCCAGGATCAGGCATACAATGTTTATGATACCATGATTAATTTCCATCTAACCCCTGATAGAAGTGTATCACATTATGACTAGCTATGACAGCTTAATGTAAACTACACACCTTCCGTGTGCCACAATGTGAATGCTAGCCAGGTCACTGCTCTCACTCTGCTAAGACTGTATCACTGTAAATCCATTGTGATGGCATTAGTCTTTTGCAACACTCAAAATCTGGGCAAAACAATAAACTGCCTTTTAAGATGCTTTTTTCTTGTTAAAGAATTATGCACTAATATTTTATCATGCAGAAATATGTTGAGATTGCCTGTCTCCCTAGCCAACAAGTTCTAATACTGCTTTTTGGTGACTAATTAAAGAGTGAACACAAAACATGAGCAGGGTTTGAAATTAACAATGTCAGTCCATTAGGCCAAGGCTACCAGATTTGGACCCGGACTAGTAAACATTTCTACTAGCTAGTCATGTGGCCTATCAGTTTTCATTGGCACCAGAACAAACAAATTCTACCTAATTTACTCAACTGGGTGTGGATAAGTAATGCAATCCGTTCACATGTATACAAGTAATGTCCATCCATACATCTACCATGTATGTGCATGTTTGTAAATGTATGTATGTTTGCTAAGTATTAAAATTTGAGTGCATTAGATATATATAAATGAAAAAAAACCATTATCTTCTAAAGCATGTTTATTTATGTCCCTGGTGATTTGTGAACTGTTAGTGAAAATAACAGATTTTGCTAGTAGTCAATGCAATTTATTAATTTTAATTTCACTTTATCGTCATAAAGCCAAGACCCTATACGTTACGTATAAGTCAAACATTTTTAGACATTAAACATTTGGCCTAGTCAGTATAAAAACATGGCTTTTATAGCCTGAAAAAACTACAAACAACAACGATTTCTACATGTCAACAATGGGTTTTGTGTGTCCAAATGATGGGTGGATGGGTCTCTGGAACTGAAACCTGTGAAAGGACCTAGCAGCTTTGCAAAAGTTGCTGGGTCAATGTTAATGCTTGTATACCCTAGGAAATTTGTTAATAACTAGAAAGACTGATTACCAATACAAATAATTTGGCCAAACCAGATTTTGTGATTTGTTAGATTTATAGTAAAACATCTTAAAGGTGAAATGAACATGCTAGATTAAAGGCTGTGGTTAATAGAATATATATAACATAATATAACCGTGTAGTATGAATACTTGAAAACAAATATATTTTATAAAATCATGCAAATAAGAATACTTCCTCACACACCGCCTATGAAATTTTGCCTTCGGGTGTTTCCGTGAGTGTGACGTCATATGTACCATAGACGCTAGCAGCAGGTTAAGGATTTCAATGGTAGACTTGGTGTATGGTGTCTTGCGGTGTTCTTCTTCATCGAATAAAACATTGTATTCTGTGTGGCTTTTGGATGCAGCAACGGGGATAATTCCGGAAAGAGCTTCTTTAGTTTTAGATAGAGAAAGAGCCAAGACGACGAAGGCAGTGGATCAAACAAGTCGGTCGAGTCAACTGGACACCGACTCGGTGTCGGTGTTCTCGCTTATGTATGCCAAGATAATTTTGACAGTTCGTGTTTCGTCACAGATCCAGCTTACCAGTCTGTGTGTTTTAAGCCAGGTCGACAACATTTGAAGAAATCAACACTAACATGCCCAATAATCCCAACAATTTTTAAGCGAATCCGGCAGATAGAAACGAAGGAAAGGAGAAGCTTGCCTTTCCAGAAACGGCGGAACTTGGAGATAAGTCGTTCCGATTCTAACACAAATGGTGGCAAGAATATGTGTCAAATGTTGGCAAATATAAGGTTATAATTGTACAATTGAGGTTGGTCCAAATTCTGCATAAGTGCCCTATTTACGAATGGTTGCTATAATGTCCAACTGAAAAATCAGTTTATTATTTAATTTTTAGGGAGCGCACGTTTGTCAATGTCAACAATGATTAGCCTCAGGTCAAGGACCATTTCATGTTCATGTCGTCGTTCGATTCAACCATCATTGAAGAGTTTATTGTAACATTAATATTTGCTATCTACAAACGCATTATATATTATTAGGGCTTGATAATCAAATTGAATATTTCTATTTATTTAATTATTAAGTTCACTTATATACTGGTATTCCACGACATCCAGGCATAACCAGTCCAAACACATTTGCTTACAGACATCGTCCAAATTGCATTGACACTTTTAGTGATCGACACATTTTATCTAAACTCCAAGCCTAAAAGTGTTTTCTGCGTCGTTACTTTTGCCTGGCTAGACGTGAAACTCAACAGTAATAGAATAATCAACCACAGGATTATTATTACTGAATGGAAGAAATAAAGTCTGAAGTTTATGCATTACAATAGCGAAATTCCGTGGCAATACGATACCGTTGGTATTAATAAAACTACTATTACTTTTCTGTCTTTGAAAATGTAATATTCCTATCACAACAATTAATACAGTCATAAATGCGCATACAATATACCATCAACCATCCTGGTGTTTCATCGACACTATCCACTTCGATGTTTTGTTCCACCGTAGGAATGTTTGGGTCTTCGAACAGTAGTCCACCGACGGCAGCGGCCCCTGATAACTCACCCTCTCCGTTTCTCTTGTGATCAATGTCGCTTTCCTGCTTGTTTTGTGTGACTACTAAAGCCAGTGGTTCACCACTGTATGCTTTCACCGACCAACAAGTTCTTACAGTAGCCGGATAACTGTTCAAATCTGACTCGCCAGATTCTACCTTCATGTGGCAAAATTTTCTATGGTACATATTACGTCATCAGTACTTTCCAAGCGGCAGCCACTGACACTATTCACTTCGGTATTTCACTCGGAAATCGATCAGATGGGCTGATTTTTAGACAGTAAACTGCGTGTATATATAAACTACAACAGTTGTCAGGGGTTAAACCTGTATAAATAGCATCATATTAGTATGTTATTTACTTGGTTTAATTATAATTTTTATGTTCATTTCACCTTTAAATGTTTAGTCACCAGGAAAAAACATTTATCTAGTCATGGTTGCAAAATATTCCCATTCAGAATTCAAATTTTTAGTTTCTTATGCACATTAGGCGATTATATTGGCACACAACAATATAATTAATATATGTGCCAAAAATGTGTGAATTGTGTTCATGTTTTTGGAGGCCTAACAAATAGCAAAATACTTATAATACTGAAATAACACTGTATGTTAATAATGAGTAAATGGTGGCTAAATAGTAAATTATGAGCTATCTCTGATGGGTGATGCTGTGTCAGAGTTAGTCATACTGGGGTCAAAATGTACTGAAATGACAGACGTCAGACGGTCAGAACTAGGTCCGAGCTTTGTCTGCATTGCCATTTTGTTCATTTCTGGGCAATCTAGTTTCCAAACGAAATAAATTCATGGAACAGCACGTATGAACAAATAAGATCGAGCCAGTTAAACCAAAGGAATGCGGCCGATTAATGTGCCGTGTTTATCAGTAACTACTCTTAATCTAATCCAGACACACGAATGTTCGGCCGCGACGCAGAAAAACCGCGGGCAAACTCAGTCTCATTGAATCAGCAATTTAACGCCAACGTAAAATTAATGGCCGACTATGATACATCGTATTAAGATTTGTGAACATTGTTCTTATAAATTTGCCAACCTTTCTGTACACGTCCTTCCACGGCGTTACGTGTCCTTTGTATAAACGCTGATGCTTTACCAAACTTTCGTTAGCGTCCATTCTGGCTTGTGTTTTGACACAGGATGCGCTTTTATCTAACCGGAAACGAAATGTCAAGGCCATACCTTTAGTACAATTTAGTACACGGGGGGCGCCATTGTACCTAAATATTATAATATTAACCACTAGATGGCGCAATGAAAGTAGACCTTAGCGCGTTGGATACCCGCAGTGAATATCTGGTATTATTTTTACTTCAGTCTTTCACTAATATCTCCAATTACAATTCCAGTATGTTTACTTTTTGATGCTGTCGTTTTTGTAAGTGTCTATCAATACAGTTGTGAAGGGTGTTTAATATCTGGTAAGTTTTGTTTCACGCTCAAATAAAAAATGTAAAGGGCCACATATAAAATAAGGTTCATCAACAAAATAAAAATACAACAAGCAGGATTTTAGGCCATAATGAAAATAGCCATATAATGAAACCGACAGAACACCAGTAATAACGACAGGAAATTTGCAGAACACGAGACCATAAACTTAATGGATTACATGTAACAGAGGAGTGCAAAAGAACTTCTAGGAAAGACAAACAACCGTGCTGTGGTGACGGTCATTATACCGCCAACGCCAGTGGTAAACACGGCACTTAGCCTTAGGAAAAAGATACAGTGTTCGAAATCTAGACCTTTCTCTTAGAATTGTTAGATAGCAGGTGTTGCGGACGAGAGCCTGTATATGTTAATTACGGCTATTTCAGTCGGGCGTATAGGACTGTATTTTATGAAGTATAATACTACAGTTATAGCGGATGTTAATTGAACTGAGAGTATCGGCTAACACAGCTGTAGGCCTGTACATGCATGCAGTAGAAGTTCTCTAAATAGAGGACATTCTCCATAATTAACCAGACACGCATTGGTTATTTTTCGCTAAGTTAGTCGAACAAGGAAAATACTACCTGACACGAAGCAGGCTTCGAGAAAAAACTTGATCTGAAATGTGACATGTCAGCGTCCTACATTTTCACCGCTTTCTACTGATTAACGCATCATGATGTATCCGGCGCTAACAGGCACGCAATCGTAAACCGCATGGCGAGCAGAGGAAGACATCAATCGCGACAACGTATATGTTGCTCTGGGTCAACGACTTTAGTCCTCGTAGCACATGACCAATTCTTGTGGCGCATTACCTTAAGGGCGAATTGGTCACGTGTCCCAATGCCCCAGGTTCACTAGTTACCATAAAACGCAACGGTACATCAACTAAGTTGTTGTTCTCCTTTTGGCATCCCTGTCGTTAAGGGTAAGGTTGGCCATGGTTTCTGCGTTTCCGTCGACTTATTCTTCCTTTTCTATTTGCTCACTACGTTCTCTAGCAACAGTTTCCAATTTCTGACTACGGCATTCACATATGTCGATCGAACTGACGTCTTAATGCCGTAGTAGTTGAACCTCTGCGGTGGAGATACTAAACTATAACAGACCACCATGCATGTTTCGAGTTTCGCTAAGTCGTTTTAGGTCGATGCGTGTCTTGTATTTCTCAAAATCGTCGTGCACATAGTTTATTAATAAGAGACGAAGCGACGAAATATCGTATGGCTGACGCTCTGACGGCATATATATTCTTCGTATTCAACTAGCTGAAATGTTTTAGTTTACAATAAGAAACGGTTTTCATGCCGAAGAATCATAGCAAACCACGGGTCGTTGCTCTGTGCTACTGTTCCCCTGGGTGATTGTTCTCGCAAACTGTGGAAGTGATACGATAAGATCAAATTATAGCAATTGACTTGACTTCGCAAGAGCAGAAACCTGCCCAATTTGAAGACGGATACAAGACTGGTGGGAATCCCAATATAAGTATTGAACCGTATCGTAACATTATTGAAACATTGACCAATGCTAACCGGAAATGTTATGATAACATTATACATTATGCTAGTTGGAAAGCGTACGCAATATTCCACATATTTAGTTTCGAAATATAAATAATATTTGAAAAATATAGTAAAATTACTTCTTCAGTTATACTTAGTGAAATAATTATCTTAATGTCATAAATGGCGGTCATATTCGACGTAGTGTCACATGACACGTAGCCAATCTTGATTAGCCACTATTCATTTCTAGTCTTATTACTTGATAATATTAACAAATTGGAAAAAGAAAATTTATAATGGCAATAAGCAGTGGCTATTCTAGCTATGTTATTATTAATCTGAAAAAAGGAATTTGGTACCGCAGGCAATATAACCTATATTTAACATCCAATTTTAACACGGGCATGCGGAGTCCACGGGAAAGATGTTTTGAATTGCGTATTTATAGACGATGACGATATAATACCTCCTTTTAGCTACTTGCCCAAGAGTTGTGATTGCGCACAAATCATATATTGCAGTGTCGCATTTGTTTGCGGTGTACAGTTAATATATTTCTATTTTGATTACACGAGGAATCCGCAGTTGTTCTTGCCATAATCAGATACCTGGACGTCATGACATTCCACACAAATACTTTTTTTTATATAAATGTACAGGTACAATACTGAAAACAACATGTAGTCTCACTTGTTAGCAATGCAATATGTTTCCTTAATTTAGATTAACGCTCGTTGCTATGATATATAAAGGAAAAACTAGAGTTGATGGCGACAACAGCACGTAAATGAAAATAAAATATTAATTATTGGTTTATTTTTCTGCATGGTGATTGGTACGGATAACATTATGTTTTACGTGTATAAACTGCAGCACATTGTAGCAAATGTCGCACATCATTTGAAAATGTGATTGCAAACCCGCGTCCAAACTCATAGAATAATGGAACACCAGCGCTGTGCGGAAAAGTAGGCCTACCTACAATGATTAAAGACGTAGCCTAAATTAGTATGCTTTGAACGAGGTAATTTACGCTTAGCGAGACCATACACAGCTGTTGTCTAATTGCCTGTAAGCGTGTTCAAAGTACCGCAATACGCAATCTATTTGAAAAAAGTAACTTATCTACTTATCACATTCAAAGTTAATTTTTGTTGGGTGGAACCTGCAAAACTTAAACGGTGTTTCTGCTGGGCCATTTACGCTCGTATGCGAAAGAACACAGCACGTTCAAATTGGTGGGGGCCGGATCATGGATGAAAATGGCAAAATGGCATACAACCGATATGGTGGCAGACGAGACGTGCAAGTCGTGTTGTCTAGTTTCGATAATAAAATACTACAAAACCTTTTGATCTCTTTTACCCATGCAAACAAACAAGGAATAAATGTGCCACATATGGTAGTTCCATATAGCTGGTGATTTTTCTTATATATATATATATATATATATATATATATATATATATATATATATATATATATATATATATATATATATATAACCTCACTGCAACTGTGAAGTTTTTCTCGCCAATGCCATTATTTTATATTAAACTGCAGATTGAAGAATGGTGAATTCGAAAACGGAGTGAATGGGTAGCCGCGAGAATACGCTAGCACCATTATTCGGATAATGTACGCACTGACAACAAATTCTGATCAGCAAGCAAAGTTAGTTTATCATATAACTTTGCTTTCACTACTTTATTTTACATACTTCACTTTTAGTTTATCTCAAGAGAAAGCAATCATGTTTCGTTGCTTATATTCGGGAAATGAACTCGGGAGAGTGTGGCCTCTAACGCGAATTCGTAATTTTTATGAAGCGATGTGGTAATGTGACGAAAACGAAATTTACCGATATAACAATAATTATAGTCACGTCAGTTGTAGCTTCTATCGCGTCACAGCTTTGATTGATCAATTATCAAAAGCGTGTCACACTAGTTATATGACATCAGACTGGAAGTGTGATACTTTACCAAAATATATTATTCTGAGAACACACTTTGAGGTGATAATGTTCATCGTAGTTGCAAAAGGATGGTTTGTGTTAACTTTTTAAACTCTACATGCACAAACATGGTTTTCCAAAGACACATATGTTTAAGATTGTTGACGATTTGTATTACATACAATTGAAATTGATTATTGCTATTTGTTCGTTTCAAGTTTAATTAGTTAATATCGCAAAATACCTATTGGCATTAGTAAATCGCCTGTAGTACGTACACCTCTACCAAATTATTATTTATAAATTATTAATTAAAAAAGTAAGCAATGTTCAAGTAGTATTCGACGGGGTGGGAAACTAAAAGATTTTAATAGTGAACAATAAAAACAGTCCTGTTTTGTACACATATTCCGATGACGTTATTCCAATAGTTAGTCCGCAAACAGCCTACACAGGTTAAACATGAAAAACATGAACTTAAACCATGAACCAGATATGGAGCTTTTTTATCATATATTTGAGTATGTTATACCGCCGCAAGGTTGTGTGATTGAGCGGTGTGTGTTATTTTTGCAGTGACTTTACCATTATTCTGCTGCTTTAGTATGGCAATTGCGTGTTCGTCTTCAGTAGCACAGAACCATCCAGGCACACACAGCGTGCGTAATCATTGTTAGTCTCAGCAGCGTCCATGCAAAACATCGACATTGCCTTTAATTATACAGTCTTCCTCTGTTATTCATGTTAGATTTGTGCAACTGCCTGCCTGTTTGATACGGTCTATCCAGATGCAAATTATAATTATAACGTTCATCGTGACTTCATGCGCTGACTATTAAATTTATGCTATAGCCAATTACGGCAAGCCAGACGGACATTTACCACTACACCGAAAGTAGCATCCTCTCCGATATTTCATATTGTCATGAAGTTAACGGTAAACGAAACACAGTTGTTAGAAAATTGCATCACCAATTCTGTGTGCACAGCTTTTCACAATTACGATGGATAACTCTGTGGAAGGCTAAATAAATTTTATCAGTTTAGCAAAGTAATAAGTTTTGCAATTTCACTATGAAGCACAATGAATGCATGGACATCTCACACCGGTAATTCCATGTCTCCCTAATCAAAATGCTCTAGAGCACACAAGATTCATTTGCTGTGATCGTTTTCTATTCGTTTTTTCCTAAACTCTTTATTGTGCAATGTATGCCATTCTGCGACTGTCCTAGGTTTGTCCCAGCATGTTATAGAGTTTGCACACGCAGACGGAATACCAATAAACAGGTGACTAAGTAGGCTCTAAGACATATAATAGGCCACATTAGTTAGCGGTCAACATTCTAGCAGACATTAACCGACTTACCTTGTATCAAAACGGGAATGCATTTTATGCCTCGTATAATTTTTATGTTCAAGAAACGTAATTGCATTGGACATTTACAAATAATATTTTTTTAAATAAATATATATATATTATATACGTCAGATCCTGCAAAATCTCAAATGGTATAAGATTATCCTAAATTTTAGGTACTATAATTGTTTTGCGATTTCATTTTGCAATAGGCTCGACGGAGATATGTTATTGATAGTGTTACTGCTCTGAGCTTCTAAACTCAGCGTTACCGATTCGATTATATTGTTCGATTTCGTGGTGATAATATTTACATGAAAACACATTTCCTCAAAATAAGCCACGCGAAACACAATGATCGAAGATCTGTTCAATGGTGCTTATAATAATAATAATAATAATAATAATAACTTTATTGTCCAATTCATAGAATGGAAATACATTTTGCACTTTGGAGGTTGCATAAAAACACAATATTTAAATCACGTTGTAAACGCATGTATACAGTAAAATCAAGCATGTAAATATGTAAACGTCAGCTAAAAAATATAAATATGATATATATTGGAATAAATAAATATACTAAAACAATATGACAGTATTATAATAAGATAAATTAATTAATTAATAAATATGATAAAACAACATTGCAATGGCAGCGGTAGAGAATGTGATAGTTCAAGGACTATTTTTTGTGTGGCTGATTCAGAGACTTGATGGAGGATGGAATGAAGGATTTAACAAAACATTTATATAAATGTTTTATTATAGTATGCGGAATAGCTTTATATATTAAAAAGGGTAAGTGTTTTACTTGCTTGTAGAGGCAAGTACACACACAAATCGAGTATTTCCAGCTATGACATACCGGGGAAACATGGACACTCACCAATCATGCAAAAAAAACCTTACAGCAGCACAAGCAAAGATAGAAAGAAGTATGTTAAATATCACATATAGGGACAAAAAACAAACATTCGAGTAAGAGAGAAGACACAACTCATAGACGTGACTGAATAAATCAGAAGACGGAAGTGTAAATGGGTAGTAGTAAGTAGAATACGAAGTAACCGATGGACATCGTGTGTCACAATCTAGAAACCCTACGAAGGGACAACGATCTAGAGGAAGACTGTTAATGGAGAGACGAACTATACAAGTACTGGAGTGGAACCATCTGGTAGATGAGAGCGCAATGTAAGTAGATCTGGAACCAGCATGCATGGGCATTCCCAACCACCGGACATTACATCATACTAATGATGATTACAAATTCATGTTTTATTGCAAACCGACAGTGCACAAATCCCACGAATCGTATCATATGACAAGTGTTGACAAATGAATGATCCAGATCATGAAGAATAGGTTTGCAAACAGGAACGTCGCGGCAAAATAACAGTTCTGGCTCACTGGTTGCTTTTTGGCCAAGTCATTGCGTCATTACTAAAATGTCAGCTCTCTTCGTATGGGAAATGTCTGTAGAATCTACTACAGTTGGTATTCAATGTAGTGATTGGGTTGGCTCCAGACCATTATGTGTGCGTTGTTAAGATCGGTCTGGAATATTTCGACCAGAACAACACGGTCAAATAATAATAAGAGGGGATGTATGTCCCAAGAGCACTGACCAACGTCTTCTAGAATTATATTGCTGTTAATTGCGCACACACATGGAATAACTAAAATCCAGAAATAAGAAACTCCAACTATGTGTGTGTGTGTGTGTGTGTGTGTGTGTGTGTGTGCGTGCGTGCGTGCGTGTGTGTGTGTGTGCGAGCGTGCGCGTGCGCGTGCGCGTGTGTGTGTGTGTGTTTGTGTGTGTGTGTGTGTGTGTGTGTGTGTGTGTGTGTGTGTGTGTGTGTGTGTGTGTGTGTGTGTGTGTGTGTGTGTGTGTGTGTGTGTGTGTGTTGAATAGGCATAACTGCAGAATGCGTTTAAATTAGACAACAGTAACGCACAATGCAATGGACATATTTTTCTAAAAGTTTTTATTATATTTATTGATGTTATTTATCCTGTTTTATCATTTGTACAATTCTAATTTAAAGCATTTAACATTTATTCGCTATATTTCAACTGTATTGCGCGATTTGTTAGGTAAACAAATAAATTATTTAGTATGTCTACATTACGCTCTATGTACAATTGCGTTAACAAATAAATTACGACCATTGGGAAGATACAACGTATATTTCATAAGGTTATCGAGAATAAGTAAAATTTATTATTATTATGACTTTGAGACCACGTTCCATGTAAACCATTAACATTACCAATCTGATCGTTGTTGAAAGTGCTAAGTGTGTGTTAACTCTAAGCATAACACAACCCTGCAAGTTGTCTTTTGTTTTCATTGAAGAAACAACATCACTGGAATTATCTTACAACAACAAATGAACACGCATAGAACATTTAGACTATATAACTGAAAACAGTTAGAAGGTTTTAACTCTTTTTTATATTTTATTGTCTAAGTTAGATGGCGTATTTAATGACTGTGTTTTGCGCCTCTTCAATTCAAAAATGTAGGCGCTATAGAAGTTTTATAATTACAACTGACCTACAATTGCTATTGCATCTCGACAGTAAAAATAAGGCAACAGGTTGGCAAACTGTGTTTCGCCTCTGGAAAGAACGAGTAATTTATCCATATTTGTATCTACAAACTGCATTAACTTTTGACTATGTTTCAAATGTTTAATGCCTATAATGTGAACAAGCTTCTGTGGGATATATAATATGCAACTGCAACATTCCATACAAACTTAGATTCTGAACACCAGTATACGCAAAGATCAGGGCGCTGTGGATAAATTCAGACACATAGCTATTTTACAATATGACCCATGCGCAATGGTATGCAGTAAATTAGTGAACACTTCAAAAATGTAAAGGATTGTTCGGTCTATACGTCAACGTATTTCACCAATTTGTTTTTGCTTCGGCTTTTTGTACTTTGACACTACACGGAGTTTAATCTCAGCTATATAGCATGCTATAAAGTAGTTTTTGAAACTAATTTATTTGTATGAATCTGACTGATAGTGAAAGGCAAAGAGTTGGACATCACAACCAGTCGGCCAGACGTGGAAGTCACAGACAGTGCACTTTCAGTGCATGTGTACTTTCGTTATACAGAGGGCAGTTTCTAGGACATGGGCTTGCGAACAACATCACTGCTGAGAACCACAAGGGCAGAAAGATGGATCTCAACGTCGAAGATATGGTGCTCTTCACGAAAGATTGTTGCACGAATATATATTTTACCTAATCAATGCAGTACACCTTTATGTATTGAATTAGCAGTAACTGTTTAAATTTTTTCTTATTAGACTGCATTGCAATTTACTGAAGCTAACATTCTTCCATAATGAAAGTATGAGCTGTTCATTTGAAAACTTATTGTCTACTTATAATATAATGTAATGTATTTCTACTTATAATGTAATGAAACCTAAGTAGATTGTACTTACCGATTTATCATCATATATTTACAGACAAGCCCAGTCTGGTAAGTCCAGTCTTGCATTGATATTTCATATTTGACCGTTCTTGTGTTGACGTCAAAACGTGAGGGGAGTAGAGCAGTTCCTCTTAACCGGAGTGCATTGACAATGGCAAGACAAAATCACACGTTTGCCGATGAACTAAAAGTAAAATGTTACTTTTAGGAAGAAATTAACAAACACAGTTTTTTACTAGGAACAAACGAATGCATAACAATTCTGCTATTTATTCATTTTGTCAGCAGGAACATCTCGTAATTCAAACCAATGCTTACGTCCCAATTTAAAAGCTAATAGAAAAACATGGGTGGAAGCTTCGAGTGGGAATTAAGAAGAAAACTACAGCTGTAAATACGTTAACAGCCAAAGAAAAACCATAAGTGCACCATTGTTACAGCTCATTTGACTAGCTTATTCACCAGGATAAGTCAACGATTGTGTGCCAGTTATACAAAATCTAAACGCAAAAACCACACATGATTTCATTAAACTAAATAGTTATAAATCATGTTAACTAACTTGATATGGGAGGACTGGGGAAGGATTGAGGGGCAAGGTAAACTGATTGAGGAGACAACTTAAATGACTGGGGTGTTTCTACAAGCACGCGTGCGCGAACACCAACACACGCACACACACACGCCACACAATTATATATACATAATCGAGGATATCTACTTACCGATCGAATATCTGTGATTGCCGTATCGATATATGTAGTCCACGATCCTATTCACAAGAGACCATAACACTGTATGCATAGCGAAGACAGGGTATGGACATTTAAAACGAGGCATGTCAAAACACCATTAATAGTGCAAGACTAATGTTTATATGCCTATTGCGGAAATCACTGGAATATGTATAAATTCGACTTAATCGATGTAAACAATTTAAATACACATAAATAAATCGTCTTGGAGTTAACTTTCATTAAACATATCGCAAATATCTGCAAGACGTCATGTCGCCTCCTAGCTGGATACACAACTACGTAATATTACCAGATATTGTGCGTCAAAAGAATGTCATACCAACCTGAAATAAGTTTTGTTCCGGAACTCCGCCTGTGTCTCATATCCTGTTATTTCAGTTTTATTGTTCTCTGTTAGCGTGCAATTTATTTAGTGCAATTTATTAGAGATTACCATCATCGTACTTGCGTCTGTTTTTACCTAAAATACCTATTGGAAAACAAGACGCAGGTGAGTCATTGGACAGATCTGTATTTATTGCAAACGCCACGCCAGTGGGATGACCCTGCGCGAACTAGTTCGTTGATGTTCCAGTGTGTAATGCGTGAATATTTCAAGCGCTATGTACACATTGCTTGATAAAGGCGTCGAATAATTATACTTAAATAATTGGACGTTAAATAATTGACGTAAAACTGCGAAAGTATGGATAGTATTGAGCGAGTGTGTGTATGTGCGTGTATATGTATGTATGTATGTATGTATGTATGTATGTATGTATGTATGTATGTATGTATGTATGTATGTATGTATGTATGTATGTATGTATGTGTGTGTATGTATGTGTGTATATATGTATGTATATATGTATGCATGTATGTATGTATGTATGTATGTATGTATGTATGTATGTATATGTATATGTGTATGTGTGTGTGTATGTATGTATGTATGTATGTATGTATGTATGTATGTATGTATGTATGTATGTGTGTATATGTATGTATGTATGTGTGTAGGTATGTATGTGTATATGTATGTATGTGTGTATATATGTGTGTATGTATGTATGAATGTATATATGTATGTATGTATGTATGTATGTATGTATGTGTGTATGTATGTATGTATGTATGTATGTATGTATGTATGTATGTATGTATGTGTGTA